>OU015748.1:88404596-88437224 GCA_907169655.1 Acomys percivali
GAGAGAGAGAGAGAGAGAGAGAGAGAGAGAGAGAGAGAGAGAGAGAGAGAGATGATCCACCTCCCACAGATGTTGACATTTGCACCCCAACAAGTTTCATTTCTAAAACCAAAGGAATCATGAAACCGCCTTGTCATAGAGCTGTAAGGAGGGACCTCCCCCCTTGTCACATCACAGAGCTCGCAGGACTCTGTTCCTTACTTCACTTTAAAAGGCTAGTGTGGAGAGAATTGAAGGAGGAAGTTGGTGTCTTTGTAACTGCCCCATGACCTGTGCTCTCGGGCTGGGATGGAAACTGTGACAGACCAATGCAAAGATCTTTCAAGCAAGGCCACTTCTCCAGGTACACATCAGAAAAGGGGGTGTTGGGGATGTCTTGGATCAACTCCGGGGTTGGTAAAGCACTGTGCACACTCTCCTTAATAGTCCTGGATTGACTTAGGTTCTGTGGGGTTTGAGAAGCTGGAAAGGATGCCTTCTGGTTACATCAGGGGAGCCTCAGTAGACATTAGCTTTCATGTGTCTGACAGTGAAACCTAAGGCTAAGGATCTGGCCAGTATGATACACTGAAAAAAAAAATCATACTTATTTTCCAAGTGTGTTTGAGACATGGAGATCAAAGCCTACATTTATGGGAATCTTTATCCATCCATATCTTCCTCCAGTCTTGTGTAAGGAATACACACACTACTTCCAAAGACCAGGAAACAAAATGGTGGATCACAGCTGAGCACACCTGTATGTGTGGGAAGTATGTTTTAGAAGGTTGTTAATGTTCTTCCTAAGGAATACATGGAGGAGGGGGCAGGGAGTCCCTGCCATGTCCTTTCCTATGTAGAGGAGGCTGCCAGGACTTCCTCACAGGCTCAGATTGGATGAGGTACATTATGCATTCAGGTCCTGCAGCAGGAACCTTCGGCAGTGGTCCTTGAGGGCTCTGCCCAGACACAAAGGAAACCCTTGTGCCGAGCAGCCTCAAAAATGCAGGGCTGTGCCTTGCAGGAAGACCACTTGAGAAGCCTGGGGCCTGGCCTCAGCTGGTGAGGTGGTGACATGCACTTGTATCACACATCCCTCCAGTGAGGAGCTATTGCGGAGGTAGATGGCTTGGGCTGCCCCACGAGAGAGCCGCTGTCTTCCTCAGCTTCTCCTCTCAGGAGCAAGAGAGGAGTGTAGGTTTCCTCTGCTCCAAAACTCTCCCTGCTCTTTGCAGCATCTCGTCACCAGCTATTTTCTTAGCTCAGTTCATGCTCTCCCTCTGCCCCACAGCTCCATGGGACAAATACTGACATTTAGAGTCCTTATGGCACCTCACGGTGCTGGCTGAACACCTGTTGTGGCTTCTGGGCCCACGGTCTGGCAATGTCTAGTACTTGAGCAAGTCCCGTTGCTCCTCTGACCTCACTCACTGAAGGATGGGGATGGATAGGCTATCCCTAGGATTCTCCATGTCCCCTACCTTCTAGGTTCATTCTTTACCAAACAAAACACCCAGTCTTAGAGGTCTTGACCTGGTAGAGGCTCCTCCTTCCCTGGGCTTTCACTGATATTGGTTTCGTTATCCCCTTTTAAGGCATCTGCTTTTAAATCCACTTTTCAACAACTGTCATCTAATACTTAAGATAGATAAGAGTAAAGTTGCCTCTTTGGACATGGGGGCAAAGGTCTAGAAGATCTCTTACTGCTGTGGCCTCTCAGCCACCCTCTTGTAGCACAGATCCTTGAGGCACATGGCCATTGCCATAGATGGGTCCTTTTGAAAATGACCTTGAGTCTAGCTACATTGACTACCTGTTCAAACCCCATTGCTCCCCCCTGCTGGCCTCTGTACACGTCCATACTCTTCAAAAGGTGTCTACAAAAGATATGACAATCTACCTGCACTTCCCTGATGTTGTGGTATTTGTTTGCTTGACCAGTTTTCACTATGAAGTCCTGGCTGGTCAGATACTAGCTGTGGGGATCAGCTGGGCCTCAAATTCACAGAGATTTGCTTGCCTCTATCTCCCAGAGACCTCAGATTAGAGTGGGATACTACCATATCTGCCTCTGGCCCCGCACCCCCAGTTTTTAAACATTTGCTCTCAAGGATGCAAGCAAACAGCACTGTGAAGACAAAGATGGAGGAATGAACACATTAACCCAGTTAAGAGCATGGCTACAAAGCTGAGCCTTATTGTTGAGACATGATCCACACTGGCCTGCACCCAGGGCAGGGACAGGTGACACACATAGCCTGGCTTTCAGCATCTCCAGACCAACACCTCCTTTCTCCTTCTCCTGGCCCCTTGTCCTGCTTAGTCCCCTTAAATGTAACCAGCAAGCCTCTAGTGTTAGACGCAGCAAGTTGGAAAGGGAGGGAGGCAGGTGCTATTTATAATTCGGCTGCGTTCACCCTCAGAACACGACCATTTATTCCAGGCCACCTGCCAGAGGCCCACATTGCCATGGCTCTATATATGGGCCTTTCCATGGGCCTCTGTGCCACATCCTCGTCTCTGAGGGGCCCCAGGAAGCCTGGCAAACCAGGAGGCAAAGCTTCCAGACAGTCTCACCGGGATTTCTCAGCAGAGGACTCTGAGGCAGCAGGCTAGGGGACCCTGGGGGCGTTGGCCTGGTGGGGCTCCGAGGGCAGTTGTTTTGTCGCTAGGGTTTGAATCAAAGTGGTGAGGGGGAAAATGCATTCTGCTCTAAAACATTAGGTAACCCCCTTCTTTTTGCCAAGTGGTTCTCAATTGAGGTCTGTGGCAGCCTTGCCAACCCCCGAGGGCTGTGAAAGTGGGATTTATAGATGCCCTGGACAGGAGGGAGGGGCGGGCCAGCCAATGCAGGGGAGTAGGGCCATGGAGAAGTAGCTGCTTTCTCCTGTCTCCCAGCTTGGATTAGCATGAATTAAGGACACTAGAAGAAAAGCTGGCTGGCCCGCTTGGAGGGTGGGATGCAGAGACCTCACTGACATCTGGAAGCCAAGCCTGAAAGCCGACAAGACTCGATCTAGTACAGTGTTCCCTCTGGCAGCTACTGTCTGGACGCAGGTGTGTCCTAACTTGAAGGCTTGGGCATTGACACTTTTTTGCAGGCCTCTGGTGATATTTCTCCCTATTTCAACTCAAATCTGAGTCTGTTTTATTTTATTGATAGTCCTTAGTCCAGGCTGGTTGAACTCCCTATGTAGCCAAGGATGATGACCTTGAACTCCTTTGTTTCCACCTCTGGGTAGATTGCAGGTGTTTGCTACCACAGCTGCCAGTGCTGGGGAATCAAGCCTGCGCTTTTCGCACACTACGCAAGCGGTCTACCCATACAGCTACATCCTCAAGCCTAGCTCAAGTCATTTCTATTGAAAGCTTTCTGCTATTACTCAGCCATCTCTTCCTTAGGATGGGGAGCACCTAGCATTGTGAATACTAAGAACAAGCTTGGACCGATGTTGTGCTTACTCTGTGCCGACCACCTAACAGCATCTCATGCACTCACTTCTCCCTTCCCCTGCAATATGGATGTTAGCTCGTCAGGAAAAAAAAAAAAAAAAAAGGAAGCAAGGAGCAGGTCCCACCTGCGTCCAGCTCAGCCCGACCTTCCTGTGGAAGGTTGTTTTGTCATTTGTATGTAGGTCATTGTGTCTTGGCAGGCTCTGCTACTTTGCCTGTCCCAAGGGCTCATAAGGTCCTTGCATGTGGATACCATGTTGTCAGTGTCCTGTCTATTCCTCTTCCTCATCCCCTCCTCCAGCACCTGGAACCAGCCAGACCAACAGAAGAAATCTACTGTCATGCGCTGGCACTCTAGCTGGGCACACCTCCTATCTTTGAGCTCTCTTCACTTGTACACAGATGCCTACCTCTCTAGACTAGATGGTCCCTGAGACCCTTGAATGGCGGCCATGTGCACCAGTCCCAGAGCTCTTTTGTTGCCTGGAACAAATTTGAGAATGATGTTTCAGATGCACAAAGCAGCAGCAGCAGCAGCAGCAGCAGCAGCAGCAGCAGCAGCAACAACAACAAACCAGTAGTTGTCTGATTCCTAAGCAATGAGGATCCTGTTTTCATGCAAACGTCCTCATTGTTAAAACAACAACAACAACAAAACCCTTAGAAGTCCACATAGGGCTAGTGCTAGATGCCAAGGCTCTTCATGAGACACATTTTTAAAGCACAGTTTTGGACTTTCTTGAAGGACAAGCAATGCCTGGAGGGGAGTTCCACTTGCCAAGTGAGTGCTCCTTACGTTGGAATCTTGCAGCCACTAGCCACTGTCCTCCCTAGTTGACAGACAAGGTAACAGGCAGAGAGGAAGGGGGGCCTGTCCAATATCTATCACCAAGTCAGTGACAATGCCATCATGTGACAAGGCCTGATGGAAGTCAGGCTAATTTGGACTAGTATAGGGACTCTACAGAATACTTGGAGCTGGCTGTGGTGGCATGCACCTTTAAGCCAGCACTTAAGAGGCAGAGGCAGGCAGATCTCTGTGAGTTTGCGGCCAGCCTAGTCTACAAAGTGAGTCCAGGACAGCCAAGGCTACACAGGAAAACCCTATCTCAAAAAACAAAACAAAACAAGAATGCTTGAGAAAGCCACTGGCTCGTGTAGCTAAGCATGGTCCTGGATTCATACCTCTAAGCCAAACAGCAAGTGAAAAGAGGACGATGAAATGGTACAAGGTGAAGCAGGATCTTTAGATGGGATGGCGACAAATACTCTGAGCTCTGGAGAGGTGGGGAGCACTGAGGACTGAGGACTCTGTGAAGGCTTCTTTGGGGAAGAGGGATACTTTTATTCATTTGAGGGTCTCTGATCTGGAGGAGTTAAGGGCCCTCAATACAAGGCTGTTGCTAAGGTCCCTGGGTCTGCCCAGTGGTTACAGGGAGGCTGCCTCCCTGTATCTAGCCTCCAGCTGGATGCAGCAGCTTTATCTTTCCAGATGGCAGGAGCTCAGTTAAAGCACTCGCTGCAGAGCAAGGGCTGAGTCGCACAGTTCACTTCTGGCAAATGGCTGGAATCCTATGGCTAGAGCGCTTTTGTAATGAAGGACCATCAGTCTCTCCCGCTTCCTGCTATGCCTATTGGTCCTCTAGGTCCAGCCAAGAGAACACCTCTAGGCCGAGTCTCTCAGTTCTCTGAAACCCTCTGCACAGTCAGTCATGTTTTCCATACTGAAGAGGCCACCACCATTTTCTGCATCCTTCCAGCAGTGCCACTGTGGACCTGGGGTCAGGGGTCACAGGAAACACGACAGAGGCCTAACCCTTCTTGAGCTTTCAGAGAAACTCCCCAAATGCTGTTATCTTCCTATTGTCTCACATGGGAAGAAACTATGCCACATGGGAGAAGTCTCGTGCTGAGAACAGTGGGTGAGGGCGCAAGACTGCAGGCAGATGGGAGCTAAGAGTAAGAACACCAGCTAAGGAGAGTGGAAAGAGCATGGATGCCGAGTCTGAGGCCTAGCTGATATCACGGACTTGCTTATGGTATCTCTCAACTTCCTGACTACATTTCCCAGCCTTCCTTTCAGTTAGATGCCACTTTGTGACTGCTTTCTGGCCAGTGGTGCCCAAATTGAATGATGTGGATCAATTCTAGGCTTGACTAATAGAAAAATCTCTCCCTTGTAGTTCGTATAGTTTCCCCATAGTTCTTAGAACCAGAGGGAGTCAGAGCTACCAGAAGGATGGCGCCTGGGTCTCTGAATGACTGTGCAGGGCACAGAATGGTGGTGCAGACAATGAACAAAGTCTTAAGGTGTTGAGTCACTTTGATTTTTGGGTTGTCATGCTTAGTAGCCCCAGTGCAATATAATCTCTAAGTCTCTGAGTAGCTTTGGATAAGTTTCAGAGCTCCTGGCTTTGGTTTTTCTCCTGTGGAAAGTGAGAATCAGTAGACCTTCCTAAGAACGACTGCATCACAGGCAAGGCTTCCTGGTGACTTCAGTGAGCCCTGGTCAGTTTTGCCTTTCGTGGTCCTTCCACAGATAAATAATATTAATAAATAAATTTTCATTGGTAAATAAAATAAGTAATAAGCATAAATTAGGTTTTATGATAGCATGGGTATATAGATAGATAGTCCACGTCAACTTAATTATGATGTCTACTCCTGTTTATTTATTTTTATATTCTATGTTTTCTTCCTGATTTTATAAGAAATAAAATTAAAAGTATCATGGGCCATAGGCCTGGTGTTACTGTGCTGATCAGAGAAGCTGGTCGTCTTCTAGAATGCCCAGCTCAGAATGCATATAATATGTGCAACTAAAATGGGCGTTTATAAATATAATAATAGGAGCTATGAGGCATGAAACAGCACTGGATAGCTGTGAGGCTTCTTTTGCATTCTACATTCCCTCCAACCTTTACCCATGACTGGAGATGGGTGTGCCTGCATTTTACTGTGAGAAAGTGGAGGATGAAGGAAGTGACGAGTCGTATGCAAAAAGGGCCAGGAGGTCTGACATGGCGCCTTATGCCCAGCTCATTGCTGGACACTCTCCTTACCTACGTACCTTAATTTCTCAGGCCTATGATGAGCTAGGGACTCCTGTCTTAAACATTTGTTATAATGACTTAAAAAGGGAACTGTTTATCATAATATTCTACTTGTAGGTTTCTAAGACCCACTGGATCCTTCTACATTGCTATTCTCACATGGTTCTCTCATCTAGAGTCCCAATAGGGTGTCCTCCCCTCTGTCCCAGTTTCCTGGTAAGTGAAGGCTTTCGTGGGATTTTGGCCAAGGGGTCCCGCTCAAACTAAGACACCAGCCAAGGACAAGACAGGCGGTAAACTTTAAACCCCTACCCAGATCTAGCCCATGGTCAGAACAGTTTCCACACTTGAGTGGAGAGTGGGATATGACTTTCTCACGTACTCTGGTGCCTCACATTTGACCATGTCCCCTGGATGGGGAGACCTGGTGGCACTCAGAGGAAGGACAGCAGGTCACCGAGAAGAGACTTGATACCCTATGAGCATATACAGGGGGAGGTAATCCCTCTCAGGAACAGTCATAGGGGAGGGGAATAAGGGGAAAATGGGAGGGAGGGAAGAATGGGAGGATACAAGGGATGGGATAACCATTGAGATGTAACAAGAATAAATTAATAAAAAAAAAAAAGGGAACTGTTGCTGAAGACAAGTGGCCAAGCCAAGAAGCAAAGCCACTTCTCCTGGTGCCCTAGATGCTTGCTTTGCCACCTGGCTTTTCCATCTATCAGGAGGCTGGGACACAAAATTTGTAGATGGCAGTCTCTAAGAGAGTGTCACACACACCAAACACTCCTGTAACAGAGTAAAGAAGAACCTGCTTAGGGCTGAAGTAAAACACCTCACGCCAGGTTACAGCGCGAGTCTCAGTCTCTACCCAAATGTACTCTTCGGAAGGTCCTATTATAACAAGCACATTTGTCATCGCTGATTTAACTGATCCAAGACTCCAAGTAGGCAATCTTGGCGGCCTGAGCCAATGTGTCAATTATGCCAGTGAGGCTGTGAGCAAAAGTTGCATGAAATGGAAGAGAAAGGGGGAAAATCAGTTACAGTCATATAGACAGTGGGGACCAATATGCGCTTTTTCACAGCCATAATATCAACACAAACTCCTAAACCTGGCCAACGCATGTCAATTCCTTGACAATCTGACTTAGTGCAACAGATGCAGCCAGCCAGTTCCCAGAAAATAAAAACAATCTTTTTAGTAGAGAGCCAGTCCTAAAGACTGGCTTCTTCGGTAGCTTTTTTCTTCTAAGTAAACACTGCAAGGAACATGCTATGGCTTTTCATGGCTCTTTTTAAGGAAGACGGGAGAGTTGAAGGGCTTTTGTGATTCACCGTCTCTAGGGTCTTTGGGACAGTATTCAGTCAGAAGAGACTGGTGGCTATATGTAGACTGGCATCCACGATTTCTCTGGACCCAGTTCATCAGTATGATGTGGCTAGGCAAATCAGTTATCCTTCCTGAATCCAACTCAGCTTCTCTTTTCTAGATGATGGTGAGAAGCCTACCTGCCAGAGTCTGTGGGACTAAGGGATGCAAAGCCTGGACCTGACAGCCCGGTGGAGTCAGTAAGCCCTATAAACGCTATAGTTGTCATTAGCAGGTTATCAAATGCTGAGTATGTATTCAGTCCCTGAGGATGGTTTCTTTGGACAGTCAGGTCCCTCAAAGGTATACATCAGAGAAAGGGAAGGACACGTACCCAGAGAACTCTCCCGGGAGGGGGCGGCCCCCAAAGTCGTATTGTTAGCCAACATTTAAAGGTCCTTTAATTGGATGGACAGCAGTAAGAGAAGCATCTTCCAGGAAAAAATGCAAGAAAATAAAAGTGGCTGGTCCCCAGTGCAGACCCCACAGAAAGTGGACACATGCTCCGGGTTACCTAAGTCTGGCTTTGGTACCAAGGAGGCACAGGCTTCCTTGGGTCTGGCCACTCTCCATGATCAGAGATGTCAGAAAGGCTGACCCTTAAGCCAGCTTCCCAGGTTTCCAGTCTGGCTCAGCTACTTATTTGTGGTGTACTTTTGGACCCGTTAAACCACCTTTCTCAGCCTGGTTCCCTCCTCTCTAAAATGAAGGAAATACCAGTTCTCACTTCTAAAAGGAGGTGGTCAGAATTAAGTGATCGTCAGAAACCAGCATCTTACAACAGGGTCAGGTTCACCGGAAGCAGTCAATACACAACAGGATGTGCTTGTACTGCTGTGGTCGGCAGACTGTAAGGCAGTAACCTTCCTTCCCTCACCCTGGATTTGCTGCTCGTGTATCCTTTAACATGTTAACAGTGATTTCTCCCATCAAACCCCTCACTAGAACAAAGCTCCATTATTGCTAATGTAGAAGTCTGATAGGCCATAGAAGCATAGCACTAAGAGGCCCGTGGTCTACTTCTGAAGCCTCCAGAGAGGCTCAGTCCCCTTCCTCAGAGGAAGGTCACATCCAGAGCAGAGGCATGGAAGATAAACAGGGGACCTATGCCCCAGCTCAGCACCATGATCCTAGTTTGTGGCCACTGACGAGTTGCTTTTCTCTCTCTGGTATTAATAGTCTCGGTTGTAAAACAAAGGGGTTTTTTTTTTGGCCACAAATCTCGGTTCCATTCATGTCTAAAAAGGTCAAGTAGCCGCAGTTACCTGGGCTGCTAGAGATGAGGTCTTTGGTTCCTGTGGCAACACGGCACCCAGCCTTAGTGTCCTCAAAGCCATGCTGCTATGACCACTGCTGTGCATGCTTTCCTTGCCTTTCCCCCACCTTCTACTGTAGTATCTCATTCAGCACTTAGCATGATTATGGCTTTTCCTCCCCAGGTCAAAAATGTGAGCTCCAAGAGAAGAAATCTCCATTTTCTTCCCCTTGGAAACCCAAGTACGGCGCCTGGCACAGAGTAGGTAATGAATGAATATTTGAAGACTCATTGAATGAATGAACAATGAATATCATATACACAAAACACATGGTTGCTAAATTCTCAGCCGCTGTCCTAAAGGGGAGAGGGGATTCTCTCTACACGGAAGCCTCTTTATCCAACACCTAGCACCTGTCCTATTGCCATGTAGCCTATATTTCCTCTAGGGGATGTGGCTAAGAGTGAGTGAGCTGATAACAACCCTCACTGTCTCAGTGAGGTTGGTCTCCTGCAGACATTTCTTGGTCTGTCTTGTGTCACCAGAGAGCAGCAACGGCTTGCTCTGCCTTGAAGATGGACAGTTCCTTTGCTGGGTGGGCTCTTGCACGGAGGTCACGAAGGCAGGGTGTTTCAGAGTAGTCAGTTGGCTAGTGGACTTGGGCCATGTTGTCAAGTTGGCCTTGATCAGCAACACTGTGTATATTTTGATTGCCAGCTGTGGGGCTCTCCTCTCAGTCTGCGTGGCTCTGAACTGTCTCAGGTAGTAGAGTTGGACCATTTGCTGACCCCCACCCCCCAAACTCTGACACCAAACACTCCCTGCTTTTTGCTTGTTTGTTTGTTTGTTTTACCAAGACAGGGTTTCTCCGTGTAGCCTTGGCTTTCCTGGAACTCACTCTGAAAACCAGGCTGGCCTCAAACTCAGAGATCCTCCTGTCTCTGCCTCTTGAGTGCTGGGACC
This sequence comes from Acomys percivali, assembly GCA_907169655.1. Lineage (NCBI taxonomy): Eukaryota > Metazoa > Chordata > Mammalia > Rodentia > Muridae > Acomys > Acomys percivali. The sequence goes on from OU015748.1 coordinate 88,414,676, forward strand.
ACCCCTGGCCTGCTCCTAGCTCTAAAAAGTAAAACTTATGCTCCCTTGTGTTCCAGACTGTCTGCAATCCTGGCCACCGTCCTTTGACACAGTATTTCTGTGGGTGGTCCCCTTTACCCACAACAATTGAAACTGAGCCAAAGCCTGCACTGGGGTCTGTAATCCCAGGGGAGGGGAGTGGCCCCCTGCTTCGCTCTGCTGTGCTTGGCTCATCTTCATGCTCAACTGGCCTGAGTTTCGATGCCTCCAAGAGACAGACCTCTGGGCACATCTGTGAGGGAAACTTCTATATTGTATTAATTGAAGTGGGTTACTTTAATACCCCACACTACATGTGGAGGGCACGTTCCTCTGGACGGGGCTCCAGGCTGAGTAAAAAGGAGGAAGTGAGCTGAACACCGAGATTCATGTCTTTCTGCTTCCTGGCTGTGAACACAATGACCAGCTGCCGCCTCACTGTGCCATAACTTCTCTGCCCCAAATAACCTTCATCTATGACCTTGCTTCCTCTGGGTGTTTTAGTACAGCAACTAGTAAAGTAACTAATAGGATGCTGTAACTAAAAGATTTCTTTTACGCCCCTCGCCCACCGGGACCCTTCTTGCACCTGTGTCCTCAGAGCCTGTACCACCATGTCTGCTCCTAGGGGACTTGATGCTATTCTCTAAGTAGCTAGATTTGGTCCACCCCTCCCATCTGCTACGATCTTTAGACTCGTCTCCACCACCATCACTTCCAACTTCAGGTCATCTCTGGCCACAGGGAAATGACATGCTTATAAGGACTTGGGCAATGGGCCAAGCATTTTCCGTGTTGTCACATTTAATCATCCAAAAAAGCCAGTGAGGCAGGGCTACCATTTCCTATGGTTTTTACTGCGAGGCCGTTAGGGGATTGCAAAGCACCTCCGCTTGTCAGCATAGGTCATAAGTAGCGGTGAAAGTTCTGAGGCCTGCAAGCTGGACAGCTTCAGCAGATAGCACTTAGGGGGCCAGGATGGCAGTAAATCCATAGAAACCGGGTTCCCAAACAGGTAAGTCAGTCCAGCTGCTATCACTGGGATCTATCTGTAATATCTGGTGTTACCATTTTGCCTGAGGGGCCGATGACTACTAGCCTCCTCGCGTCCATCCCTTGATTAAAAAGCAGGGACGCACCATTTGTTGTTACCCACCTCACTCAGCAGCTCGGAAAACATTTTAAAAAATGAAGTAAATCCGGCTCTGCCTGATTTTGGCAAGCCTGGGCTGGATTCTCACAACTTCTTCTTTGCTCCTTTATCTCCTCGATGACATGGCCTTAGAATCAGTCTAGAGAGCCAGAGGACTGAGGTTCCAGAGGCCCGCAGCGGCAAAGGTTCCAACCCTACTCGCCCCTACCTACCTACTCTCTTTAGCAAGTGGGCTTGGGGTTGGGGAGGAGATGACCCCGGAGCAGGCTGGGAAGGAATCAGAGGGCCCGACTGGCAGGAGGGGCTTTGCTGAGGCCTGCGTGTGTCCGGCCCCGTGCTCTGGTGCTTTAGAGCGAGCAGTTGAAATGGAGAACCCTAAGTTCCTTTCTGAACCATTCAGAAAACAGCGAGTCACCCTGCCGCATGGAAATGAGCGGCCTCTGTTTACTAAGAGCTTTTCCACTTGCTAGGCGCTGGGCGTAGTATTGGACTTGCATAATCTCTCAAAATGCCTAAAAATACCTTTTAGCAAAGAAATACGAGCACAGGATCAAAAGATTTATAAGAAAACCCACCAGTTTATAACCTACCCATCTCCGTCATAGTCCCCTCAAAGGTCACCTTTTCTAACCCCCTTTTTAGTGTATGGTCTCTTTAAGAACAGAATGGTGGTGCCATATTGCCCAGACTAAACATTGGGTGGAACACAGGGAGTCTTGTGGAAGAGTGTGTGTGGGGGGGTACGGTGGGGGAAGTAGAGGACTCAGAGGGGACAGGAGCTCCACAAGAAGACCAACAGAGCCAACCAATCGGGGCCCAGAGGGGTTTGCAGAGGCTGAAGCACCAACCAAGGACCATGCATGGACTGGACCTAGGCCCCCTACACAGATGTAGCATAAGGGTAGCCTGGTCTTCATGTGGGTCCCCTAGTAAGGGGAGCGAGGGCTGTCTCTGACATGGACTCTTTTACCTGCTTTTCAACCACTTCCCCCTGGTGGGGCTGCCTCACCAGGCCACAGGGGAAGAGGATGTGCTAAGTCCGGATGTTCCTCGATGTGCTGGGGTGGGTTGGTAAGGGGCTCCCCTTTTCTGAGGAATACGGGAGTGGGGATAGTGAGAAGAGGGAAGGAGAGTGGGATTGGGAGGAGAGGAGGGAGGGAGCCTATGATCAGGATGTAAAGTGAATAAATAAGTAAGCGAGAAAACGGGGAAAAAGAGAACAGAATTGCTCTAATCTTCAAAAGCTCTAGGTAACAACCTTATGACCACAGTCCTTGCTTACAAATGATCAAGTGGCCACACAGAGTGGCCAAGGCCACCCAGCTGGTGAGGAAGCTGGGGCAGGAATCAGACTTACATCTGCCTCTCTTCATAAATTGTTGGTCACATGCCTGCCAGAGGTACAGGGCTTGTGGGTCATCTATTGTCTGAAATCAGTCAGGGTGGATATAAACTAAATACGTTGAAGTGTATGCATTGCAAAGTGTTTGTTAGAGAAGTCAACCCAGGGAAGCCAGGTGCAGGTCTTTCTGAGGGCACTCACTCACTGGCTTGGTGACTGGCACACTATTCTCTTCTCTTTGACCCCTCAGCTCTCATCCTGAGTCACACATTAGGAATTACATGAGTTAGCAGATATTTTGTGAACACTCCTGAATGGAGGCAGCACCCTCTAGAACCTCGCTTTTGGAGTAGTGACATAACTGATAAAAAAAAATTGGCAACAGTAAAAGGTTTCTGAACATGTATGATGACCATAAATGAATTCAAAATCACATGTGTACTAAACATGAAGTGTTTATGGCTATACTCCCCAATGTTGCTGGTATGCTGGTGTACAGGCAATCCAACTGACCTACCCTTAGGTGCCTTTAGGGTCCTGACAACGCCCTATGTCATCACCTGTACCAGAACCCGCCTGCCACCCCAGAGCTCTCTCTTCTGGGTCTTTCCCTCTGCCTGCCTGCCTGCCTGTCTGTCTGCCTGTCTGTCTGTCTGCCTGTCTGTCTGTCTTTCTGTTTCTCTCTGTCATGGGTGCTCTCCTCTTTTCTCCTCTTTTCTCCTTTTCCCACAATAAATCTTTGATACCAGATACGTTGCTTGGCATCTTTATACATTATAACAGTCGCATCTTATGATGTCACTGAAACTTTGGTTCTGAACACATGACATACATGCTTTGCTTTGCATATGCACATTTGCATCGCACACTGCACACTGTTTCGAACACCCAGACTTATTAGTGATTATTGCAAAATTACTCTGTGTTATGAATTCCAGTGTCTTTGATTGTCCGTGCACATTTTCTGCTCTCACAGAAACAAAACAGTTTAATTACAGAAAACAAAAGTTTTTCTTTTTTTAAACATTTACCTACCAGCATTGCTCGCATAGAAGTATAAAATTACTACATCTTTGAATCATGTTACGTTAGGATGCGTGACTTTAAAAATTGCTATTTGAGTGGGTGACTTGGGTTTCATAAAAAATTAACTGAATTTTCACTTGGGATTAAGACAGGATTCCCAAAATTATTTGAAGTGGCCCTGAACATCTGCCTGCCACTTAGCCTTGTGTATTTATGGTATCTGAAAAATGCTGATGATGTTGCATGCCTTTCAAAACCAACCTTGTGGCCAAGGTTTCAATCGTTATGGTTATGAAAGAATAAACCAGCACACTTGTCTCATTAGTATGTGATTTGTTTTCATAAGATAGATGAAATGTAAATAAATAAATATACTTATTAAAGAATTTGTGGTAAGAGACATTTCTTCATGATTTATTTGGCAGCTTCCATTTGGATATCTATTTTATGTACACCTATATCGGGCATTATATTAAAGAACTTGTGGTGAAAGGGATTGTGGGTAGAAAAGTTTAAGAAGCCCAGGATAGCGTATTGTTATGGCTGTCAGTGCCGCTGTCTCTCACCCTAATGTTTCTTGACGTCTTCAGACATAGCTGTGTGGCCCCCCACATGGGAGAGGAGCCAGGCAGAGAAGATCACTAGTTTCTTGCAAGTATTTAGAAGTGGAATTATAAGCCCCATTATATGATAAGGAAATAAATGAAAAAAGGTAAGTGACTTCCCCAAAGGTCAGGGTGGCTCGCGTGGGAAACAAGTGGATGCTCCCATTAACCCTGGGCCCTAGGCATCATTATAGCTGTGATCTTGCCCTTGACTGTGGGCATCACATGCAGTTTCCATGGATCCCTGTCTGTGTGGCCTTAAGCAAGAGCCTTAAGCTCTTCCGCTCCAAGGGCAAGCTCACCACCAAATGCCTCACACATCAGTCTGAATGCAAAACACTATTTTGCTATTTCTACCTATAACCCCTGATTGTAATGTTTTTCCTTTTCTTTGCATGCAAACCAGAATTCTGAATGGATGTTTAAAAAAAAGAAAAGAAAAAAAAAAGATTCCCTGAATCAACAGATATATAACATTATCGAAACTCTTAGGAACAAACCGTTTATTTTCTCCATTAGCAGAGGCTTAACGGGATAATACTTTCAATTATATTATTCAGTAACAACGCCGTTTAGGGCCTGAGTGATGGTCTGATTTGTAGTTAATAGGTCAGTGGCTCGCTCATTGGAAAATATCTGAGGCTGCCTGCGAGGAGCCAGGCATTGTCCCAGCCTTGATGATCTAACAATGACAGCATCAGCCGCTCCCTCGCTGGCTGCTCTGGGTCAGCCGCACCCCTTCCCCCCAAGCCTGCCTGGTTTACCCTCTGGACCATTGGTTGGAGCAGCCTCTCTCCACCTCCTGGCTGAACTCTGCCAGAGGGAAGAAATAAAGTGACATGAGAGGGTCGAAGGCCCAAGACATCAGCGTACACATCCCTGCTCTCTGCTCCCACTGTGAGACCACATAGAATGACCGTCCTTCTGAGCTTCAGGCTTCCGACCTGCCAAATGGGACAAGTGTAACCCTCACCCTGAGTGTAGCCTGCATGTCTCAACGTATCTAGCACAGTGCCTGGCCTCAGTAGGCATGGGTCGATATTGGCCCATATTCCCACTCTCAAATGGGATGGCCACTCTCCTGAGTCCCAGGCTCATCGTCCTCTGGCCCCTTTAGGTAGAAACTTCCAGCCTCATAGTCTAGTTCTTCTTTGCTGCCTATAGATCCTGTTCATCCCTGTCTGTTAAGTGGCTTATATAACTCTCTTCACATTTTGTTTGTGTATAGCTTTTCTTTCTTGCTGGGTACCTAGCTCAGCTGCCTTGATACTCCATGGTGTAGGTAGCGAGAGGACAGGACACTGCTAAAAGGCTCATGGCTAGAGCCACCATGAGCGTCCATGACAGGATTCCCCTAGAAGCCTTTAAAAGAGCCTGCAGGCTCCTCCTCCTTGGGGTCGCTGACATTTTGTATGGGTGGCTGACCCCTGCATGCAGTCTGTTTCTGCAGAATAAACAAACACTCTTTGTTTTTACATACTGTCGGAGTCCCGGGGGTCTTCCTTCAGTGATTTTTGGATCCTTACAGTAGTGTTTATGAGTTTTCTGTAATGCATGCTGGTTTTGAAGCCTGATTGTGCCCATTTCCACTGATGGGAAGACAGGAATAGAGGTCAGTGGAAGCTACATGATTGAGTATCACAACTGTCCTAATAGTTCATGAGACAGTGCTGAGGACTGTGGTCATCCACGGGGCCCAGTGCTACAGTAGGATTTAGCTCTAGCTGCTCAGCATAGTGAGCTGCTTGCTTATAGTGCCCCACATCTGGGCTACCTTCACTTATCCGACTTCCTTGGTGCTCCCTACCAGTGTTCCCTCCATTCCCAAAGAACTGTTTTAGAGTGTGCTGCTAAGAAGCCCAAATTTAGGTAGTCTTGATATCAGAATACAGAAGAGCTTGGGGGGTAGCCTTCTCTAATGAAGGGCAGGGTTTATTTCTTTGAGCATCCTCCCTCCACGTGGGAGGACCCACTAGCCTCCAGTCCAGCCTCACCCTTGCACATGGCACTGAAGGCTGCAAAGAGTGAATGTTTTTCTAGAGCCGGATCTGGTTTTGCATCTGGGGACAGGCTGCAGATGTTCAGGTGACTCTGTGGGACTTAGGTAACTCCCTAGGGCCCTGTTTTCTCCCCTGGGAAATGGCAGCCACACCTACCGTGAAGAGCTGTGTGGATTTGCAAGTGTGAAAATGTGAGTGGAACACCTCACACAGGGGTGTGGGGGCATCTAGTGCCTGTTGGGGACCAGCTTGTTCTGCGTTCTCACTGCCAGCTGCATCTGGCACCTAGACACTGGAAGCTCCTAGAAGGGGGTCACACTTCCCAAGTCTTTGCACTCCAGCACTTGTTACCACTCCTGGAGCAGCAGAAAATACTTAATGTCTGTTGGATGGGTAACAAAAATGAAAGAATCCCTAAGGAGAACCCACCCACGAGGGATGATGGAGTTTCTGGAGCATTCCTTCATTCTCTTGGTTTTTAGTCTTAGGTCCATTCAAGACACTAAGCATGATTCTAGCACAGTGGTGACCAAAGCCCACCATGTGTCCTTCTCCGGGGGTGGCTTAGCATCCAGGGGAGATCGGGGAGCCTACAAGGGCCTCCAGACTGATTTGGGACACTCTGAAAGAGTTCCCATATCCAAGAGAGTCAGGTTTAATTATTAGGGTGAGGCCAGGCACGTATGGGGTTTCTAGAACCTTCCCAGGTGAGTCTAATGTGTTGCCAGGTGAAGAACTACTGGGCTCACCGGAGGGTAAAGAGGGCAGGGAAGAAAGAGGAGTCTTAGCGGGACATTTTCAGTTACAGGGGACGTTTGGCATAATCTTGAGGGTTTTTTTTTTTTTTTTTTTTTTTTTTTGGTTGTCATAGCTGGGGGAAAGGTAGGTGGTTCTGGCACCCAGAGTGCAGACACTAGGGCACCACCTCTAAGCACCGGCTGCTGCTTAGGACAACTTCAGAATAAAGACCCATCCGAACCAGGCAGTCCTGTGCTTGGATGCGGGCTATGAGATAGAGACACATGGCATAGGGACCCTTTAGAGAACACCCTGTTTTGCAGGAGAGCTGAGACCTAAATGTCATGTAAAGAAAGCTTCAGCAAAAGCCTCTGAAGGAAGAAGGAACATCCCTGACTCTCAAGTGGGAACCTTCAGCAAAAAGATGCTGGCTGAATACAGGGCTGAGGGAGGCCCCTGACCTGCCATCCTAGGAGAGGGACCGCACTTCTGCTGAAGGTGGTCCTCTGGTACTGTCTGGGGGGGGGGTAGGGAAGAGAGAAGGTAGCAGTTACTGAGCTGCTTTCAGTTTGCTATCCTCACTTCCTTGAGAGTCTCACAGCAGGAGAGGAGGCGAGGGTGAGATCCGTCCATGGGGGGGGGGGGGGGAAGGGGGGGGGGAGGAGGAATCACTTATATATCCTCAATACGGTCTTCTGGCTCAGCCTCCCTGCTTTTCCAGAGGCCTCTTTAGCCACTTCCCCTTGATCCTCTAGCCCTGGGGGAAAAAAAAGAAGGCTTCCTGAGAGAAATCGGGATCCACGGGGCAGTAAATACACATTGCATTCCAGAAGAAGAGGGAGGGAGGGCCGGCCAAGTGGCCAGCTCCCCAGCACGCATGCACCCTCGCCTTACCATGACCTATTCACTTTTCCATCCAGGCCCTGAGACTGAGAACCTGCCAACCCTTTCCTGCCCCACCCCCCAGCCACCCTTCTTTTTCCCTCTCCAGCACCTTCTCCTTAAATCACTTGCAGACACAGCTTTGGACGGGACCTGCAGAAGCTATGCAAGACAGCTGGCTTGCTAGGCACTATGCAGACTGTTTCCAAAGAAACATCAGGGCAGTTTCAGCTCCATGGGGGGGGGGCAATTTAGGTGGAAAGTCAAGTCCTAGAAGAATTCCAAAAAGGCTTAAGTCAAAAGGCTGCTCCCCCAAGAACAGGGAGCCAACGGGGCTTCTGATAGGCTAGTCCCACCTGTGGATAGATGCCTCCCAGCCCAGAAGAAGCAGAGCCAGCTCAGAGGATAGCCAGCTGAGGAACTCGCAACCCAGCGCCTAGAAGGCAGGTGGGGAAACTGAGGCCACAGAAGGGTGAGCGACTAGCTCAAAGTGAGCAGCAGGATGGCTGAGTTAGGTAACTTCAGCTCTCCCAACGTCTGCCAGTGCATGAACTTCTCTCAGGCCTTCCGGCTAAGAGTACAGTAGGAAGTTCCAAGCCAGCACATCCAAACAGAGAAGGGATGAGGCCTAAGCTACGGCCCACTTCAAAGATGCATTTTGGGGGTGGTGAGGGGGATACAGCGAGTATTTGTGTGTCCTCAGTTTCTGATTTTGCTTTGAGAAATAAAAACACCCATTGTGTCCCTAGACTCTCCAAAATATTATAAACTCCCTATCAAAATCTTGCTCAATAGGAAAGCTGTCAACACCCATGTATAGAGCTCGTTTCTTCTCACAGGAGGAGTCATCCTGAGAGAGGAGCAGCAATACCTTTACTTAAGTCATTATTCTATTAAAAATAATAATTTGCCCAATATGTCCTGAGACTTATACTACAGATATCCAGAATGACGTAAATAATCAGCAATAAAGGACCCCTGGCTGAAACCCTAGCATTAGGGATGCTTCTCCCGTCGCTATTAAGCAAAGCCTCCAAATGTCACACAAACGTATGGCTACACAAACATCATGACCGACGGACGGAGCGGGGTGTCTGCAAAAGGTAACTCAGATAGACAGACCATCATCAGCCTCCATGTGTCTACCGATGTCAAAAATTGTGCGGAGATTCCCCCAAGCAGTGCCCTAGCATTGTGTGCACCTGTCTGCATGTGGGGCAGTAACTCCAGATGTGGCCTGGGTTTTGGCTGCCCAACTTTCAGGCAGGCCCTCAGCATGCATGGGAAATGAGGAGAACACACTCCACTCTTGCCTGCCTCCTCTCCTTGTCCCCTTTCCTCCACTCCCCCTCCCGGCTCTGTCTTCCCTTGTGAAAAGGCTTGGCGTGTAAATGACCATGATTAACTCCAGCATTGCCTTTGGGGGCTACTAACAGCACGTGGTACAGGGTCGTCTCATCTGTTGCCAGGACAAATCACCAGTGTGCCAAGTCTCCAACCGCCTGTATTCCGAATAAGGGTCAGTGTGGGTCCATTGGCATTGAGAAATTCCACAAATATGCCTTGAGCTCCCTCCCTGCAATCAGGGTGGCTGCTGCAGCCTGGGAGCTTCACTGTGCTGCCTGGGACTTAAGACTCCTCTTCTAGTCTTTGAAAAGGTCAAGGGTCACCAGCTGCCTTAGGGATGACTTACAGAGCAGAAAAGCTATGTGCCATATGGATTCTATGGCTGCAGTGTAGACCCAGGACAGGGGAAGACAGCAGGATGGGGCAGGGCCTGAGAGAGAGAAGGGATATAGTGGTGACCAGTTTCTTTGGTTCTCAAGGACATAAGTGGCAGGACAGACTGTTTCCAGCTCTACCACTTGGGCTAGGAGGAAGCAAAAGCATTCTCTGTTCTCCAAAGTTGCTTCAGGCACCTGTTTCTCCTTCAGAGTAAAGGTATTGGGAGACAGGTGGACAAGACTCTCACAGAATCCCAGGAATAAGAGCTTCCCACACCTGAGAATGTAATCAAGCCATGTAAGCTCGCCAGCTAGAGAGGCTCAGACGAGAGGTCTCTTTCCTTGCCACCCATAGGGCCAGTGACCATCCACCCAAGTCCTCCGTTTTGTTGGGTAATTAAACCAGTCCCACTAGTTGGGAAGCGATTTATAAAACCGAAACCACGTGATTTGAAAAGATGGGCTTTCAGGTAGGGAGATGGCTCGGTTGGCAGAGTGTGTGCTGTGCAAGTGCAAGGGCCTGAGTTTGGATCTCCAGAACCCACGTGAAAAGCCAAGGGTGGTAGAACATTCCTTTAACCCAGCAGTGGGTGTGGCAGAGCATTGGCTAGCCAGCTTAGGCAAATTGAGGAGCTCTAGGATACACCGAGAATTTCTTGTCTCCCCTCCTCCTGAAAGAAAGGGAGTGATCAAGAAAAGACTCCTGATTTTGACCTCAGGTCTCCATAGTGTGTGCACGTGCACACACACACACACACACACACACACACACACACACACACACACACACATTCTGTAGCCTATGTCAGCCTAGAACTCATTATGTAGCCCAGGCTAACCCAAATAATATTCAATAGCACATTTCTTTTAGATTTTTTCCTTCCCTAGTCCCAGTCCCATCCATCGTTTTAAATAACTGTCAATTTTTTTTTTCTGAAACAGTGTTTCTCTGTGTAGCCCTGGCTATCCTGGAACTTGCTCTGTATACCAGGATGGGCTCAAACTCACAAAATTCTGCCTTCTGAGTTTGGGATTAAAGGCGTGTGCCACCACCGCCACCAGGCTGAATGACTGGCTTGAAGCAGAGAACTGGGCCTGAAATTCTCATGCTAAAAACCAAACAAGAAAACAAATCGCAAAGTTCTAGCCCAGGTTCCATGGGCGAACATTTAAGGCTGTGCATAGTCCGCTCCCCTGGGACAGATGTTACAGCTGTGTTCCTTAACTTGGTCCCTTGAGTCTTACCACCCGATGGCGAGACAGTCCTGGGTCACTCTCAGATTTGGATATGATAGGTAGTTACGTGAAGGAAAAGAAAAGTGCCTAAGGTGTCATAAAGGGTAAAGGGTGATTTACGAGGCATAAAAAAAGCAAACAGCATTGTGTCACCTACACAGACGGCTACTTTGAAGCCAGCCTGAACCCGGAAACACTTCACACTAGCAGTGAGACCCTGGGCAATTCAGAGGCTAGAGAGAGTCTACATTTCTGCTCTGGTTAAACGGGATGAACGTGAAGGAGGTCAGCTGACACTTGAAGGGAGTCAGCTGACTGGTCACCACAGAAACAAGCGCAAAGTCGGTCACAAACAAACGCCTGCTGGGCAGTCCCAGGATTGGCTGGCTGAAGAAGGCTTGTCGCTCACGTGGAGCCTCTCTGCCAGGCAACGGTTCAGAGCCAAAATTTGAACAGACAGCCATTCCTGACCGGGGTGCTCAAGTAATCCTCTGAAGAAACTCCAAACTCGGATGGGAAGAAATAACTCCTTTGCTAGTGCGATAGGCCTGGCGTTTCGGCTGGCACCTGCCACAGAGCAAGCGTGTTCTCGTTTCCTGTAGGAACACACAGAAATAAGCCAGGCGCCCAGAATCCCAACCACTTCCGAATAGCTGGGCGGCATGGAATGTGCAGCAAGCTTGTGAGCACTGCGGGTTTAGCCCTGGCCTTTTCTGCAATGCCTAACAGACTCGGGGTGTTGGGTACAGAGTCAGCCAGTCCTCCCCACAGCAAGATCCAGCTGGGCCCCTTCCTAGCTATACTTAAAAAAAAAAATAATACTGTTCTCAGTCTCAATTTTCTCAATTGTTCCATGTAGATTCTCCAGGCGTCTTTCAGGAGGAGAGAAACAGAAATGACCTCACACGGGTGGAGTGTACAAGTTAGAGCAGCAATGCTGTGTGTGTGTGTGTGTGTGTGTGTGTGTGTGTGTGTGTGTGTGAGTGCTGCGCACTGAGGGCTGGGGTGAACCGAGGCCATTAGCGTTACTATTGTGATGCTCAGCATCCTTGGTACTTGTAGTACCACACTGACTATAAACCTAAACTGTAACGCTATGCTCCAAAGTATACATGAAAGACAAATAGGTAACACATTAAAACAAAACAAAAATGCTTGGTAGCTTTTCACTTTGCTAGGGTGGCTCCTCTACATGTCACTGGGAGGGAAACTGGGTGCTGTCCTTAGAGCTAAGGATGGCCCGGACTAAATGTCTAGAAGCTTCTGCTGCTAATGGTAGCTGTGGTTCCAACTCCCAATGCAAGGGCCGCATCTTAATTCTAGAAGAGCAGGACGTACCAGAGAACAAAGCAAAGTAAATGAAGGTGATATCCATTGGCGCAATACAGCCAGCCCAGGGCTCTGATGCGCAGAGACCTCCTTCCTACGCAACAAGTAGTCCGGTGCACCAAACATTGCCCAGGCTCCCTGTGTGAGCAATTCTGAGAGCAGCTATATGTCCTTTCTTTTCTTTTCCTCTGCCACAGCAGCCAGAAAGCCACTACTGGCTTCAAATGTCACAACCATAAAACCTAGGCAGCCTGGACACCTCCAGTCGCAGCTTGAAATCAAGCTATCTGGAAAGCTGTGGTCCCTCGGGGATTGACTTCCTGAGAGGAAGACCCTGGTTTGTTAAGTCCTTGGGATAGTGTGGCTCATCTGTCCCCGCACCACATGTTTTAGGCATCGGCTAGTCTAGGGGTCTGCTTGAGTTTTATTTCTGTTGGTGCGAGAAGTACCCTGACAGAAAGCAACTTAGGAAACAAGAGGGTTTGATTCGGTTTACAATTCCAGGTCAAAGTCCGTGAGAGTGGGGATGTCAAGGTACCAGGGACTGGAGACAGCTGGCCACACCACATTCAGTCAAGAACAGAGAGAAATCAAGGTGTGTATACTAACTGCTTAGCTCGGTTTATCCTGCTCTTATACAGTTCAGGGCTCAGCCCAGATGCTGGGTGGGTTTTCCCACCCAGTTAACCCTCACGGGGAGGACCACAGGCTAATACAATGTAGATAACCCCTCCTTGAGGCTCCTTTTCCCAGGTGGATCCATAGTGTGCCAAGTTAAGGAACATAATCATCATTGGGTTTCACGCACCATCCTGGTAGTCATTATTAAACACACACACACACACACACACACACACACACACACACACACACACGGCAAATATCAGGTTGCAATCCTCACAAGTGATGTTTCTTACTGCTCAGGCTGGTCCAGTAAGATTATTAGTCCTCTAGTTTTTCTTTTTTTGGACAGGTGATGAAACCACAAGAGTATCCTTCACTAGGAAGGAAAAGATGCTCCTGTTGACTCCAGTCTTGTTGCTCACGAACAAAGTCCGCCACACGAGAGGGAGGCAGGGCCGGTCTCCATATCCTATTGCTAAGGGTGTGACACCGAATCTTAACAGTCTTTATAGAGTGACAGGAAAGAACTTTGGCTCTGTCGTCACTCAGATCTGGCTTTAAACGATAGCTTTGCCATTTCCGGTGTAATTCATCAGGTTCCTGCCCTGTAGCCCCAGTTTTTCCCTATGCAAAGTGGGTCTTAAGTTACCTTAAATAAAGTATAACACGCACCATGGTTGGTTCAGTGGCTGGCATCTGGCAAGCTCAATCCTCTTTTTTTTAACACTTGTAGAATTTATTTTGTTTTGGGTTGTTTGTGGACAGGGTGGCCTCAGGTGAACTCACGATCCTCCTGCCTCGGCCTCGTGTCTGCTGGGATTACCTCCTTTCTGTACCACTGTCTACTGGTCTATACTCTATCCCATTTATCCATTGCCTAATTCAAAGTTAGCTTTCAATCCAGCCTGTATAAGCTTAATATTGGAAGCAGCAGAAAGACCTCGCAGGAACAGTGCTAATTCCTTCTGTTTGCCACTCAGGAGGGTAGACTCGGTGTTTTTGAGGAAAGAATGGATAACACCCAGCCAAAAGTAGGAAGCTAGGTGTTCAGATGAGGCAGCATGCTGGGGCCAGGCAGGCAGGCAGAGGTTGCCAAAAGCCTCTGAATTTAGGACAAAGCTCTTCTGGGGCAAAGCTGCCTTGACTGCCTCCTGTTAGAAAACTGTCCAGTTAGTCCTTGAAGCCTTTGGCAAAGGCCTGCTACCAGGGGCAGCAGCGAATAATAACTCAGGAACCACTTGTGCCAAGCTGGCAGAATAACCTATCTTGTGGAAGTCTCTCTTTCTCTGGAAACAGAGACTTTTGCTTACTCATACAGCCATCCCGGCACTTCATGGACACTCATTCTCAACCCCTAGAGTGGGCCAGCCCTGAGCTGGGGCTGGGAACAGGAACATGCAGACAAACAGGAAACTCTCCCTACCCCTACCCCCATCCCTTCAACCCCACCCCCCTGCCAATTTCCATCCTGCCAGGGAGACAGACAGATACATGAACAGATCAAAATCCATAAAGTGACAATTCTGTTCAGGGCACACTGGCCTCTAGGGGGGAGAAGCAAGAATCAGTACAGAAGGAAAAGTTGGCATTGCTGAGTTTAGCGGATCAGGGCAGGAGTCGTACGTGCAGAAAGGGAGAGGGGTGGTGTACTTGGGGTTCAGGGGTTAATCTGGTGCAACTGAAATGGGGCATGCACAACCAGAGGTAAAGCAATTAGAGAAAACTATGCCTGCTAGGAAGAAATTGGCTCCAAGACAGCCAGTGTACCAGGGTCAGGAATTTGGACTTGACCCCGTGGGTCAGAAGTTACTTTCGTTTGCAGAAGGACTGGAGAGTTCAGTTGAAGAACTATGTTTATGCTAAGGGCCGAGGCATATGCTTTTTCCCCTTCAGCTCTCTGCACCATATCTTACCACTCTATACTTTACTCATACTTTCACACTACTTGCAAAGCCCACAGGAGCATTTGGGTTTTGACTTCTGGGTAACCAGTGACCAGAGAAGGTTTAAGAATATTAATGAAAGACAATGGGTTTGGGGTTTTCAAATCACACCTCAGGGGAGCAAAGGAAGGGAGAGATTGGTGACAGATGGCACATTGATAATCCTTCCAGCAGGACTTGCTCTTTTCTTCTTATTTAAATGCAAGAAGAAAGAAGAAAAAGAAGAAGAAGAAGAAGAAGAAGAAGAAGAAGAAGAAGAAGAAGAAGAAGAAGACAATACTGAAAGTTTCTATTCATTTTTGCGCAGTTAGAACCAGCGTTATGTTACTCCCCTGTTTCAACACACATGGCACACACACAGAACCCTCTTGTATTCAATTCCACGTATCAGTTTAAGAACTGTTTATTGAGCAATCATCTAGTCAAGATTATGTTCGCTGGTGGCAGGGGGAGGGGAGAGAACCAGAGGAGAATGACCTAGACTTCTGGCTTGCAGGGGTGACTCTCCATATAGCTAGTTCCTGGTCACCAGTGGCTAGGGGCTAGGTATGCTATGTGCTCAAGGCTAGGAGGGCTGAGCAGGACCCCTGAGCTTCTGTTATTAAGAATGAGTCTAAGCCACACACAGGACCTATGTGGCATTGGGCTAACCTGAGCAATAAGACTTCCATCATTCTAAGTGTTTGCATAGCTGGTACAGCTCTTCTTTATCTAGACATCTCAAAGTAGATGCCCCAAGTCCTTCCTATAGATTATATACCTGGTCCATACTCCAACTGTGAGAGGCCAGGAACCTGAGAAGGTGACAATAAAGGTCACCAACAGGGCCCATTCCATAAGAAGAATCCATAGCATCCCATGTTTGGCTTACCCTGACCCCATGGGTACTGCGTGGCAGTGTTTTCTCCATTTGGGAAACACAAGAGCCTTGTTCCAGTTTTGAAGATAGCAGAGCCAGTCACAGAATGTACACAGCCCAGTAAGGAAAGGTGTGAGATAAAGCAGAGCCAGAGCTGGTACTGTAGCCAGCGCATACACCTCCTGGGGGAGTCCTAACATATCAGAAGAGAATCTGGATTTGTCCATCCAGAAAACTGCTTGATCACTGGGAGGTGGCTCTTCCTTTCATGCAGTGGGTGTGGCTTCAGGTCACAGAAGAAAGATATCAGGATGTCCCTTAAGCTTCAGCGACTCTTAGGCAGCTTCACAGTACATGAGGTCAGGGATATGTCAGCTACCACTACAGTGCCAGCTAGTATCTCCAGGGCACTGCCTAGGAGCCAGGTACTGAGATGTGCTTTCAAGGTAAAAGTCTTTTAATTCACACAGCCACTTGGGAGCAGTGAAAAGCCTCTGCAAGTTCAGTGTGGCAGGAACAATAAGGATGTGGTCTTTCTGTTGTTGTTGTTTCCCCAGCTTCCCCAGTACCAAGAACATTACTCTGTAAAAAGAGGTAGAACTAGGGCTGGAGAGGTGGCTCAGAGGTTAAGAGAACCATCTGCTCTCCCAAAGGTCCTAAGTTCAATTCCCAGCAACCACATGGTGGCTCATAACCATCTATAATGAGATCTGGTGTCCTCTTCTGGAGTGCAGGTGTACATGCAGGCAGGACATTGTATAAATAATAAATAAATAAATCTTAAAAAAAAAAAAAAAAGAAGGAGAACTAGAACCAAGATAAGGCAAATGGCAAAGTAGGGACCTAGGAGGCACAATTTAGCACTTTCTAGTGCTAATCCTATGCTTCTTGGGGCCAAGAGTAGGTGTGTCCTTAACTGTTTCACACAGGATGCCTTATTGACTCTGCTATAGTCCTGGTCCTGGGTAGTCACTGGGCAGAGTGAAGGTTGAATCTTGCTCCTCTACATTTCAGCAGTGTGACCCTCCCTTCCCTAATCCTGTATTTCCTCACTTGTAAAGTGGGCCAAATGACAATATCACAGGTTGGCAAATACGTAGCGATCTCTCCTCTAAGTATTCCTGTACTTAAGCAGCCAAAAGAAATAAAAACATTGACAGGCAAGAGGCATAGTGATGCATGTCTATAATCCCAGCACCAGGCAGGCAGAGGCAGGAGGATCAAGGGCTTAAGTCCAGCCTGAGCTACATTGCGAGTTCAATGCCAGCCTGGGCTACCTCGTTTCAAAATAAAACAAAAAGAAGTGAAAAGCCATGTACATATGAAAATACTTGTACATAAATATTTACAGCCTTCTCAAATCTCCTGCATGAAGAACTAACACAAGTGCTCACCTGCCCACGAATGGATAAGGAAACGTGGTATATCTACCCAGTGTAGTAACGTCTGGTAAAAATACAAAAGGATGAACCACTGATATAACTGCATGGTGGATGCCTCTCAAGCTCTTTAAGTCACATGAAAGAAGCTAGACACGAAAGGCTGCAGATTATATGATTGCAAGGGCAGAGGTCAGAAGTCCAGGGTGGTGGATCAGAGTTGGAGTGAAGGGCTGGAGGTGAGATGGAAAGCAACTGCTAATGGGTGTGTGAGGTCCCTTTTTTGGGGAGGTGGGATGGGGGAGTGGGGGAGGTAATGAGACTGTCCTAAAGTTACATACTGGTGATGGCTACATAAATTATGTAAATATACAGAAGAGTAGTATTATATACTTTAAACAGGTGAATTTAATACGTTGTCCTCAACATTTAGGAGACCGCATGTTCTATAAACCCAGCAGAAGGATTGTGGATTCAAAGGCCAGCCTGGGTTACACAGTGAGACTCTATTTCAGAGAAAGAAACGAAGGAAGGGATGGTGTGAAGGAAAGAGGAAGGAAGGAGGAAAAAGAAGAAAGAAAGGCCATACTTATGGCTCCAAGCTGCACAATTCCTGACACAGGAGTTTTTAATCCATGACACTTTATGGGTTTTGTGCCAATACATACCCATTACCCAATTACCTCACTCAGCTTACTAAATGTTCCTTCAGTTTTGGGAGACTCTGAGGGACTAATCTGGAAGTCTCCTGTGACTCTGGACCTCTGAGGGATGTGCTCATACTAGTTTCTTAGCAAGAACCCCTGAATGCATCGTGTCTGAGGTGGAGAAAACTATTCAGGTCTTGTGTCCTCAAGGGCTGCATTCAGGTCCTGGCTTCACCATTTGGGTTAACCACTTAGTAAGACCACAGGTGCTGTCACAGACCAGCTCAGTTGGGGATGGGTCCCTGGGTACATGGTGTTTGAAGCAACCAGTGGACAGAAGATAAGGCGGTTACAACTCACGAGAAAGTTTTGTATCTGAGTGTCACTGCCTTATCTTCCATCCACCGTCTCTTCAAAAACCCCATATCCAGGGACCTATCCCCGACTGAGCTGGCCCGTGACAAGGTGCAAAGGGTAGGAGAGGCAGTGAGTGCCTGGATCCTTATAACTCCCAGGAACAGTTGGTGTTGGACTGCCTGCATGGCTTCTGAAGCCCTGGGACAAACATCTTCCCATTCAGTGTTCCCTGCTTGTCAAATGCAGAAGACAGAATCCTAAGTTCTCTTAGGGATGCAAGGCATTTAGAACTGTACTCATGGTGTCAGTAGGGTTAGTTATGTGGCCTGGAGCAGTGGCTGTGTGGTTCAGCACCACGGAGTGTGGACTCCCTGAGAGGAGGGACATGGATCTGTCACTCTTGCAGGTGCTCAACAAGTTCCAGGGCAGAGGACCGGAAGTGGGGAGGAAAGGGACTGAGATGAGCTGGCTGATTAAGAAAGTAAAAGGGCCTGAAGTGACTTCGCCAGAGAACAAAGCACACTGCCAAAGGATTGTGGGATCCCGGGCTAATTTTCACAATGTCCTAGGCCTCAGTTTCCCCAAGCTGGGCCCTCCACAGTTTCCTTCTTTCCTCCCCTCACAGCCCTGCTCCCCAACCCCTGTCTCCTTTCCAGAGACAGGGCTTTATTATGTCAATATTTTGTCCTGGCTGGCTTGGAACTCCCTTTTCAACCAAGGCTGGCCTTAAACATGCATACAGTCTCCTGTGTCTGTCTCCCAGTACCGGACTGCAGGCATGTGTCACTGCACTAGGTTTGGCTTCTAAAGTTTCTCTTAGCTAGAACATTCCTGGGTCCTACTAATAAACTCATTTCCTTAAATGACCTTTCGATTGACTGTAGAGTATGCACACAAGACCCAGTGCTCTCCTTCCTAAAAGTGCCAAGGCCAGATGCTGTCCAACTGCATACTGTTCTTGGGGCGTCCACCGGTTCCCCCTTGAAGTGATAGAGTCCATTGTACTTTGCAGCACTCTCGCTCCTGTTTATAGCAGCAGCACCCTGCCTGCCCAGAATCAATTTTGTAATACAAACTTCCCCAGAAGACAGTAGATGGCAGTTCCAGGAGAAGCAGAGGTCTCAGCTGAAGAGATTTAGAGCAGAACCCATTGCTGTCTGGAACTCACCCCTTCTCTGAAATGGCTTGGCCAGAGGATAGCTTCCTTTCCCAGCTTTCAGTGCTCCGTCTCTCTTTCCCCAGTATCTACTCTAACATCACCACCACAAGGATTAATATTAAAAAAAAAAAAAAAAGTCAAGGCTCATCCCAACCCAACAAGTGGTGCCAGTGTGTGCTGTTTCTCCCAACAGGCCTTCATCCTCTGCCACCTGTAACTTGACCATCACATCATGCTCTGGCCAGGCAGTGTGAAGATACCTTGAATCTGTTTCTAGGAAGGCAGAGGTGAAACTTAAATGAAAATAATTTCAACATGTCATCCTCCACAGGGCACGGAGATCCCTCAGGGACTCTGGGTAGGCCCAGGGGCTCGGGGGGGGGGGGGGTGCCTGAGATGGCTTTGCCTTTGGAGCAATTCAGCCTTGTCTTGTATTTTAAGAACAGCGGGAATGTAATATCAGCTGAAAGGAGTTTTCTGTGTGCTATTTAACTAAATGGCTCTGCAGCTGGAGAGAGCCATGGGCAGACGTGTTATGATTCAAAGGGTCCCAATTACAATGATCCTCTTTTATTGTATAAAAACAGCAACACAGCTATTCTCCACCCCCCCACCCCATGCTTCCTCCCTCCACCCCTTGCTCCTCATTGGCCAGCAAGGCTGTGGCGTTTATCCTGTAGGCCCCAGTTCCTCTTCAGGTCCCAACTCTGCAGCTTTTGGCTCACTGGGATTCATTCTGTCTAGGTCAAGGAGAGAGAAGAGAGCCCCTGGGGAGTATCTGTCACAGACACTAGCAGAGGTAGAGAGGCAGGGCTCTAGAGATAAGAGGTGAAAAGTTAGAATCCCAGTTCTGACCATATTCTTATGTGTATCCACATAGGTATACATGCTGGCCCATTCCCTAAACCCCTCTAGTGGCAAAACAACCAGATGGGCAGTCCCAAAGTGTGCCTAGACCAACCCTTCGCTCCCTGCTTCCTTACGGGCTGGCTTGCCATGTTTCTGTCCACATGTTTCAAAGCCCTGGGAACAAACTGACCTGAGTAAGCCACCTGACTCTCCTACCTTCCCTCTGTGTCCCCGAGCCAGGGTTGCAGCTCTTTGAGTTTCCTTTCCCTGTCTTTGCGGTAGGACCATACATAGCTCTCCATTCACCCCTCCTACTCGGATTGAGTGGCAGGATAAAGGGTAAGTGCCCAGCCCAGTGTCTGGCACACAGGAGCGAGTGCCATTCTTCAGATGAACTGATTTGTGGGCTTGTGGTGGGTGAGCGGGGGACCTCTGCATTTGTTCAGTTTCACTAGCCAGAGCTGGGAAGGCCACGGGGGTACAGCTTGCCCACTGAGGAGTGTTTTTGTTTTTTAAAAAATCATTCTGCAGGGGCTGGAGAGATGGCTCAGTGGTTAAGAGCACCACCTGCTCTTCCAGAGGTCCTGAGTTCAATTCCCAGCAACCACATGGTGGCTCACAACCATCTATAATGTAATCTGATACCCTCTTCTGCAGACAAAGCACTCATATGCAATAAATAAAATAAATAAATCTTTCAAAAATCATTCTGCAGTAGCGTCTTGAAATTATCACCTGTATGCAGCTCATGCATGCATGCATGCTGCCTGCTCTTTAACTTAGATGTTTTAAGCCCTCCTCCACTTTCTGCAGAGGTTTTAGAGCACAGAAGCCACAGCTGCAGGCATCCAAGCAGACCAAAGGGAGCCGGTGCTCAGGGTCTTCTGCTCATAACTCAGCAGCCAGGCCAGGCCATGCTGTCCACAGCCTCTCTCCTTCACAAGTAAGGCCCCGAGGCCCCAACAGGAGGCATCCCTATCCAAAGAGGAGCTAACTTTATTTGGCCACACTAGTGTCCCAGGGATACAAAGGTCAATTCTCCATATTGAATGGCAAATGGTTTCCCCGGAAGTTTTACTGGTTCCCTCTATAAGACAAGTGTAACATAGTGCAACGTAAGATAAGTGTAACTCTTCCTTGCCACACTAAGCCTGTGCGCCCCAAAGGTGGCTGACACACCTCTTGCTTTGAAGTCAACACTCGGGCCACACTCCTTACAATCGAATTTACAATCAATAGTACACAGGTTTCATTCACTGCAGATTGCATTCTGTGTAAAAGCTATTGCTATGAAACACTGTGACTAGACTTAATCTCCAGGAACATTCTTGTATTAGGAAGTAGAGTGTGGGGTGCGGGGTGTGGGGGGGGGGAGGAAGAAAGAAGAGTTATAAGTTGAGGTTTTTAGTACGTAAACTATCCACCCAGGGGCACAGGAAGCCTGACTCTGGCCCTGTCCTCTATTTCTTGGGGGGAAATTTGGGATAATACCAATGCAGTAGATGTAGTATTGTTAAGATTGCTTTGCTCCTTGGGGGGGGGGTACGTCTCTCTCTCTCTCTCTCTCTCTCTCTCTCTCTCTCTCTCTCTCTCTCTCTCACTCACACACACACACACACACACACACACACACACACACACACACACATCATTGCCAATCAACCTCTCTTAAATCCATGACTACAAGCACAGAACAGGAAACAGCTTGTAGGAGGATGTTCTTAATATCACAACCTGTTCAACGTAGGGTGAGGGCTTTTTTTTACAGAAAGGCTGGGGAGGGGAAAACAGGACCACATTTCCTTATCTTACCCTTTTTTTTCTCTTTTGGCTCAGAAGAAAACTACTTTTCCAGTTATATACAATGCCCACCTAGGTGTCTACCAAAGGGGCGTGTTAACAGCAATGTGGCTCTCATCGCTACTCTGCTGGGGTGTGGTCCGGGGTTCCACAAAGGACACGCCCACAATTGACAGCAGGCTCTCATCAGGACTTCCATTGCTGTGGTCACTCAGATTTGCCACAGAATGAATGCCCCGTGCTCTGGGACAAGGAGAGCCCAATGTGAACTGGGGACAGGCAGGGTCCCTGGCAGATGATTAACAATGAATGTGTTAATTACAACAACGCAAGCCATTCCCTGGAGGCTGTAGTGACCATGACGGTGGTGGGGGCTGGATTGCTGAGCCCAATAATGTGTCAGGTGCAATGTATAAACTTCTTAAGCTTTGCAGTAATCCATATGGCGGCTACAACTGGTTCTGATTTAAACAAAACAAAGTGAAACAAACCCCTGGGCTCAGAGAAGCAGGTGACTGTGCTCAAGCTATAGAGTTAGAGCAAAAGGACTGAAGAGAGCACAGTTCTTGCTGGAGGAGTCCTGGGTGCTGAAGGTGGTACATCTTTGAGGCCCACCCCTGCCATCTTCTTGATTTAAAGCAATTCTGATGAGGGCCAAGGCCAAGGCGATTCTACTGGTGAGAGGCAGAGCTGAGGCTAGGACCCAGGAATGCCAGAGGCCAGAAAGAAGACAATGCATGCGGTTTCTTAACTGTTAAAGTCTCCTGTCCAACTGCCTCTGCCCCATGAGGTGAAACACTGTGCTAAGAGAGTGACTTACCTCTGGGGACAGCAGAAGTGCCTCAACATAATTTTGGATTCCTGGTTTTGGGGAGTGAT
>OU015748.1:88437234-88464923 GCA_907169655.1 Acomys percivali
TGTGTGTGTGTGTGTGTGTGTGTGTGTGTGTGTGTGTGTGTGTGTATGTGTGTGTGTGTCAGCCAGAGAGCAATGTTGGGTGTTGACCTCAGTCACTCTCCTTTTTGTTTTTTTTTTGAGGCACAGCCTCTCACTGAACCCGGGGCTCACTGACTCAGGTAGACTGCCTGGCCAGGGAGTTCTACTCACTCTCCCATCTGTGTCTTCAGTACGGGGTTTAATTTTAGGTTCTTATTGGCAGGCTCTAAAGACTATCTATCTCTCCTTCCTCCTTACCTCTTTATTATACTCTGTCATCTTTTTTTTCCCTGAGACAACACTGGCCCCCACCTGAAAAGTTCCTTGGTCTCAATCTCTCTCAAGTGAGAAGCGAGGGGATTTGTCGGTACCAGGTGCATTGCTGCAGTATTTGTCTTGCCTTCCTTAAATATATCACAGACCCCACTGAGAAGCCTGCCACGGCTGCTGGCACCTACAGAGTACAGGCTACCCACATCTCCAGTAAGTAAAGTCTGACTTCATCTCCAGTACAACTTTCCCTGGACCCCTTTCTCCACTTCTTAGGATGCAGACAGCTTCCAGGACACCTCCCCCCCCCCCCAATACCTTTCGACCCCTTCCCATCTGAGAATCCAGGCACTGCACATGCTATAATTCAGCAGCTATTCACCCCTATTCTGCCTTGTAAGCAGAACCCCATCACGTTCACGGCAGTAATGTGTCTGAGGCAAAACACTTGATCTCCTCACCACACAGCATAGCTCTGATTGAGGCCCGGAGACACCACATTCTCCTTCTTAAACCTCACACCTAAGACCCACAGGCTAAGGGTGGCAGAACGAAAAGGCACAGTTTGGGTTTCTAATGATACAGTTGAGGTAGCATCCCATCCCCACAAAAACTGTCCCAGCTGTATAAGTCACGTGGCCTTCAGAATGTCTGTTTCTCGCAGCTGAATCAATGCCATCCTATGCAATCTCACATTGTTTTTTCCTGTTCAAGGGTCAGTTTAGATGCCATCCCCTCCAGGAGATTTCCCCATGAGCCCCTCAGAGCAGCACAATCCCACCCTCCCTGTGCGTTAACAATGGTTGCTCTCCTTCTAGCACTTACTTAATTCTGCTTGGTTGGGCCTAATGAGCACTCCTACTGTCTGTTCAAACTCCTAGAGGGTAGGGGGTCTTTATCCCACCAGCATCTCCATTAGCGTGGAATAAAGCTTTGTTCTGAGTGGAGGGGGATCTGGCCCCCCAGCATCCCCACAATGGCTGCTGCGGTGCAGTGCAGCAGTGGGAGTAAGCATGCTGTGGGTGCTGCCACCTGCCTCATGAGCTGTTTGGTTTAGGACAAGTGCATTGACCTCTCTGGGCCAGAGTGTCTATATCTTTAGAGAATGAGAGCCTCAATGTCTCCTGGTTCTCACGAAGACAAAATAGTCTAATCATAAGTTCTTAGGGTAGTGCCTGACATATAAACGTGTATAATGATGGTAGGCTCTTGGTAGTATCCGGAATATTATAGTTGTTGAATGAATAAATACATCAACACCGAGTTGCCAAACAAAGGAATAAACCAATGAAATCCAGATGAATCCCAGGGCAGTAGCTAGAGCTCTCAGTCCTGCCTACACTTGACCCTTTGGTTTGTTGCTGTAATGACCTCCTTGTATCAGAGATGAATGCTATGAAGTCAACCTGGCCTCCGACACAGACTCGCTAACATACTGCATCCTGTGGGTTGGCCAAGCTTTCTTCACCTCTTGGGGCCTCAGTTTCCTCAACCAGAATCTGAAGACAGTGATAATAGTTGGCTTGTGGGGTAGTGGTGAGGTTCCCAGGATAAAGCATGTTTACCATTCAGCTGTAACAGCAAGTGCTAGCAACACTTAACCAAACACCAACATGACTCCCCACCACCACCCCCAACCCCCAGTCTTGTTAAAGGCACAGTGTCCTCATAACCACCAAGGCCTGATGCCTTGGGATGTGGTCATGATTGGGCAAGTCAAGATCCTCTGTTTTCAACTTGGGAATTCAATGTTGTCAGTGTTTCCCTCTGCCCCCTCCCCCGCCCCTCTGATGAGTCACTGATTTATCCTAAACCTTTGACCTCCTGAATTTTCCTCATAAGTACATTATCTGCTAAGGTAGATCCTTAGCTGACATCAAACCCTGCCAGAAAGTGAGGTACAAGCTCATAGACCAATGGTAGTGCCGAGTATTTTAACAGTAACAATTATTTCCACAGTATTTAAACAGTAACAATATTTCCACACCACAGCAGGCCTGATTATGGTCAGGGACACATTTTAATCTTACTCTTAGATTTTCCCCCTGGTCTTAAAAGACCATGTGTAAACAGCTTTGTGTAACTTTCACTTTAAACTTAAACCTTTGTGTTGGTCCCACTGAACCACTTGACGGCCCCATTAGTCTACTTTTACTATCAAACAGGCCATTTAACAAGATATTTATTCCACTTGGCCGTCATCCAAATGCTTTTTGACATTACTGCCCTGGGCCTGAACTGCTTAAACTGGAGGGCCTCAGAAACAGAAAATCACCTTTTGACTTAAGATTCCATGAGTGTTCAGACTCTCACCCTCTTCACTTCCGCGGCATTAATTTCTGCTCACAGCAGCCAACACGAGAGAGCAGAGTGAGCGTGTGTTTTAAGAGGCTTGTTGAGGGAAGCCCAAGCCACTTAGGGGGTCGGGGGGGGGGGGGGGAGAGGAATTTTTGTCTCTCAAGTCCTGGTTCAATACAGGGGTGGCCTCAGATCTGAGGAGCTGCTCACTTTCAGAAAGGGATTTTCAGAGAGCAGCAAACGGAGAACTCTGGGCTCTAAAGGACAGAGATGCCTGGGGCCCCAGCTGAGCGGTGACTCTGAAGAGGGGAGGGGTGCTCCCTCCTCTTCCCCGCCCCCAACAAAAGGCCATCACTTAACAGTGGAGCGCAGAGACCCCACTGGCTTTGAAGCCAATCAATCAGGTGGAAGCCGGGGCAAATCACGACTTGGCTACCGCGACCGGTCTCCCCCACCCACCCTGTTTGATAAACCCTCCTCATCCTCCACCGCCACCACTGGAGCTCAACACAGCTAGCAGGCCAAAAGGGACGTTCCTGTGATGCTCCTGCTTTCCAACTTTCCGTGCTTCTCCGTCTTCGCAGCCTCCTGCAAAGCTGGTAGGGAAAGGGCAAGTTTGTAAAGCCCAGGATCCCAAGTCCTGGGAGAAGCCACAAAGACGCTCCAACGCCAGCAATGATTAACCTCTTATGGAGCAGACTGGAAAAAACACCACGGCCACTCAGGCAGGAGACCCGGGCTCGGGCTAGTGTCCGGGCGGGCCAGGGACTGCAGGGTCCCCCGGGGCCGCGCGCCCCCCGCATCCCCCTCCCCGCGCACCTGAGCGGGGCGTGGGCACAGCGCCGCGCTCAGGCCCTGCCCGCAGGTTGCTCCGCTGCCGCCGGCACCGCTCGCCGGCCGCCTGCAGCCACCGGGAGCGACGCGAGGAGAGGCAGCCTCAACACGGCGTCATGCTTCCTGCCACCACATTACGGCGAATCGTCACCGGGAGAGGAGAGCCGAGGGGAGAGCGGGGGAGGGAGGGGAGCAGCCACACGCAGCCCCCCAGGCTGCCAAAAAGCGCGGAGACGGGGCCACGTCCCGGTGGAGTCCCCGCGGGACCTGCCCCGCTCGCACAAAGCGCCGCAGTTTGGCCAAGAAGGCAGGGAGCCGGCCACAAAATAAATAAATAAAAAACAGAGTCGGGTCTACGTAACGCCCTGTCGAAAGCGGACGCCATATTTTTTTGTGGCTTATGTCGACATAGGGAAACGTAGACATGTTTTTCCTCCTCCTCCTCGGTCTGGCTTCCATTTATCCAAACTTGTAATCAAAACTATTTCATAAAAAAAAAAAATCTCCGTCTCCTCCCGTTCCCGCAACTGCTGATTTCCTCCCACTCGCAAAAAATAAAAAATAAAAAGCCTGCACACCCCCTCCTGCGCACCCCCATCCCTAACCCGACCAAGTCCCATTAACAACACATTTTCGGGAGCCGCGGCGGCGGTGGGAAAGTTGGGCTGGAGTGGCGGGTGCCCAACGTGTCGGGCTCCGGGCTGGCGGTGCCCGCTCGGGTGCTCCGCGCCGGGGCGAAGTTTCTTACCTGCGCTGGGGTTGGGAACGCGGGGACCCGGGCTGGGAACGCGGAGACGAGGCACGGGCGTTCCAAAATGGAACTCTGCTGGCTCCCCCCCACCCACTCCCCACTCCCCACCCGGCGCCCGACTCGGGCTCCGTGGGAAAGAGGTGGTGGTGGGGAAAGCCAGCCTGGCAGACAGACAGACAGGCAGAAAAAGCCCCTGTACGGAGAACGGTTGGTTGAAAATTTTAAAAGAAAAAAAGGAAAGAAAAGAAAAAGAAAAAGAAAAAAAAGGAAAAAAGAAAAAAAAAGGGGGGAAAATGCCTCGATCAGTGGGGAATCTACGCCAAAACCCACATGATCTGTAACGTCAGCATGCGTATTTGCATACGATACCACCACCGGAGCTGCCACCCGGCTCGGGTTCCGCAGAAAGTTACAAAGTGAAATTCAGGCCCCTCCACAGACTCAAGCAAAATGTCATTTTAGGAGGGAGCTGCTGGTGGGGGGAGGCTGCCCCTAAAGGCTCAGATGAGTGGACAAAAGGGGGGTCGGGGGCAGAAAATGAACTTAAAAGTCTGTGTCCAGTAACGGACTCGATGGAATATTTGCGGGAAGAGGTGGGGGAGGCGCAAGCGAGATCATTGAATATTGAGTAGGACCCGGCGCGCGGCCGCGGCCAAACCCTCACCGTGCAATACCCATTTTCTTTATGAAAAGTTCAAGGTGTCACTGGTGAGCTCAACAAACTGTTGATCCTCACCACGTGGAGTGGCGGGCCGTGGGACCGCAGGGCGCTAGGACTGGTCGGGCTCAAACAACACCCGGGACTTCGCGTCCTCTTGCAATGTGTGGGTCAGAACGCGGGTGGGGTCGTCACACGTCCTGGGCTCTTGCCTGCATTTTCACTCCCCTGCCGGCTCAAGAAAATAATAACATATTTTAAAACTTTTTTTCTTCTTTTGTTTTTAAAGCGAGATGCATTTTACTCCCGGAATAGCAATGAGAGGGCTTCGGTGTAGGGCGGAGAAGAAGACGCCCCCACTTACATAACCACTTGAAGCTAGATCACTTTTGTTGGGGATTTCCGCTAGCGCTTGGGCTCAGTCTGGTTAAAGATCTTCAAACTTTTTCCTTCCAAGCCCATAAACAAACAGACACCCGGGGAGCTGAGTTAAACTTGTCTGGCCCGAGTTCGCAGAGATTCTCAGATTCAAAGAAATGCACACGCCTGCAGCGCGCACGCTGGAGTCCCTCGGAAGTGACACGGGTCACTTTCCGAGCTGGGACAGCCTCGTTCCAGGCGGGAGGGGTCTCCAAACGCGGCCTTGTCCTGTGCTCTGCGAGTGGGGTGTGTGTGTGTGTGTGTGTGTGTGTGTGTGTGTGTGTGTGTGTGTGTGTGTGTGTGTGTGGTGTTTGCCCTTCCCCTGCAGCCTTGGGAACCGTGAACTAGCGACCCGGCTTCGGTGCCCTGGCGACCGCGCAAGGTTAATAAAATGCTCTAAGGAAGCATCCTAGGGACGTTGAAGGACCTAGCAACTTGCCTGAGCGGCACATTCCTACCCTCAAGGACCCTGTGTTCTTTTTCACAGGGCTGGCGCTTCGGAATTTGTTGGATGTGAGCGCGCTGGAGCCCACTGTAGGCGAAGTGGCCGAACTCTGGAACGAAGACTTGACACTAGAGGTTACTCAAGAAAACAGAGGGCTTGGGGCTTTGAGACTGCGGAGTCGCCTCCCATCCTGAGGATTAGCAGGCGCGTCGCGACCGAGCTTTCCTGCCAGCTCTGCTCCGGGGAATTAGAACGAACTCTAGCGGCCGCTTGCAACTCCGCTCCGGGAGTCAGGGCAGCAACAGGTGGCGGTGTGCCGCGGATGGCGATGACCCAGTCTAGAGTGGAAGACTGGCTTTGGGGGCTGACGGGTAGCGGTGGCTCTGGGGAATCTCTATTGGCATGTTTCTTTCGTAAAGTGGAAAGAAGGAAGTAGTTTTTTTTTTTTTAAAGGTCTCCCATTTCTCTGGTAACTTTTATTTCTTCGTTAATTTTTTTTCTATTTGAGATTAAGTCAATGCACATATAAAACTTTCTTACTGGCCTGTCAGCTCTGGTTGGGTTATTGCTGACTGGGGATGGGGGAGTTGTCCCACCGCTGGATAAAAAGCTCATGAACCGGGATCCTGGTTGCCTACTGGCTTTATTCCTGCCTTCTCGCTAGGGAGACAAAAATCTCCTGGTTCTTAACAGGATTCCACTCAGAGCTTTGCTGGTGATTATAGTCTGGATCACGTACTGTCTTTTTCAGACCTATCTGATACCTATGATCCAAGAGCCTCGTCAACTTTCATCCAAGACCAGAATTTGAGGATGTTGTATGAGCTGGGTGGTTTTGATCAACTTGACATAAATTAGGGTCACTTAGGAAGAGGGAGCCTCAATTGGAGAATTATCCACACCAGATTGGCCTGTGGGCGTACCTGGGGTGGGTGGGCATTTTCTTGATTAATGTGGGAGGTCCCAGCCCACTGTGTAAGTGACACTCCAGCTCAGGTGGTCCTGCATTATATAAGAAGCAAGCTAAGTAAGCCAGCAAGCAGCTTCCTTTATGGCCTGTGCTCCAGTGTCAGCTTCCTGTGTAGCGCTTCTGCCTCGCCTTCCATTGATGACCAACTATAGCCTATAAGCCAAGTAGATCCTTTCATCCTTCAATTTGCTTTTGGCCCTGGCCTTTACCACCTCAACAAGAACAGTAACTAGGACATCCTAAATAAAGGTGTGCCCAAATAGTGAAAGGACAAATAAACAAGCAATAAAATCACCACCAGCGCCACACTTTTACACCACTTATCTCGTTATGCCCTTCCAGGTCATTCTACCAACACCCCCAGCCCTTTAAAATTAGGTATACTTCGAAGGCTGTTTCCATGGTAATTGCCCAAACCTTAAGGAAGCGATTCCTATTTTGAGGCTCCACTTCCTCTTGATGAGCAATTACTTCGGAAGTGTCTCTATGAGCGAGGCTTCCACTGCCACCTGCTTCTGGCTGGGTAACAGGTTGTATGTAGCATGGCAAAGGCCAGGGTGAAGGAAGCCGGTGATGCTAGAGGACCTATATCTTCTGGGTGCAAATCTCACAAACATGGGGGGGGGTGAGGGCTTCTGTATTGTAAAGTCTTTAAATGGTTAAAGATGTAACAGGCATTGGAGTCTCTCTGTAAAAAACAAAGCAAAACAGCAAAAGGAGGTTGGAGGGATGGCTTAGCAGTGAAGAGTACACAAAGGATGGAATTTCATTCTTAGCACGCACATGGAGCAGTTCACAACTGTCTGGGACTATGCCTGTAACTACTCTAGGAGATCTGTTCCCCTCGCTTGGTCTGCACACACACATACACACACACACACACACACACACACACACACGTACACACACACACTATATATATATATACATACATATATATATTATATTTTGATCATAGTCTTCCCTTGTCATAACCTCCATTACCTGCTGGCTCCCTTCCCAGACCCTAACATTTGCACTCTCCTCTCTCTTAGATTTTATTTATTTATTTACTAATTATGCATTTAATGTTTATGTGCTCCAGTGCATTTGCCATGGATCTTGTGTAGTGAGGTGGCAGGTCTCTTTATCTACTGAGGCATCTTGCCAACCCCACCTTCTACTTTCATACCCTTAAAAAAAAAAAATCTAGGGCTGGGCATGTTGGCACACACCTTTAATCTCAGCACTTGGGAGCCAGAGGCAGGCGGATCTCTGTGAGTTTGAGGACAGCTTGGTCAACAAAGCGAGTCCAGGGCAGCCAGGGCTATTACATAGAGAAACACTGTCTTGAAAACCAATAACAACAATAACAACAAAATATAGATTCTGTATATGAGAAAACATGCCCTATTTGTCTTTCTACGCCACCTCATTTCTCTTAATATGATGTTTCCCACGTCTGCTTATTTTCCCTGCAAAATTAAAACTAAACCCCAAAAAACTAAGAACAATATTTGTCAGACATGCTTTCTGTCAGGCACCACAAAGTGATGTCACAACATGTCATGGAATCTGCTGTGTACCTGTGAGAGAAAAAGAGTCAAAAGGGCAAGCAAAATTCCAGTCTCTTACTAAAATAACTCTGACTTTGAGGATCTCACGAAAGGGCCTTGGGGGCCTCCAGGGTCTCTGGCCCACATTTCAGAAGCTCTACTCATGCTGTGGTTATATGCCCACCACACAGACGAACAGGCTCAGAGATCTGTAGTAACTTTCACAGGCAAGTGGAAGAAACTGGGCTCCCTGAGTTCCTTAGATTCCAGAGCCAGAATTCTTAATCCTACCCAAGGCCATGTCAGCAGGAACAGCCTCCGTGTTCCTCAGGACTACTTACCTTAACAGCAAACAGGATGCAGTAGGTGCTAGGCATTGCACCAGGCTTTCATGAGCATCCTCTTAACAAATCCTTAGAGTCCTTGGAGGGCAAGCACAATATCCCGCCGATATTGATGACAAAAGGTTAAGGATCACAGAGGCTAAGAAATGTTTACAAGTGCCTGGAGAGATGGCCCAGTGGTTAAGAACACTGGCTGTTCTTCCAGAGGATCCAGGTTAAATTTTCACAATCTACATGGCAGTTCACAACCCTCTGTCACTCTAGTTCCAGGGACGCGATGCCCTCTTCTGGTCTCTGCAGGCACTAGGCACACACACTGTGCACAGACACACAGGTTGAGGGGGGGGAAGTGTATACACATAAAATAAAAATAAATTAATCTTTGGAAGGAAAGAAATTCCTCCCAAGGCCACACAGCAATTCCAGCCAGTCTTGTGGCTTCAGAGGCAAGAATGAGAGACCCAAGTGAGGAAAGAATGATGCTCCCTCTAAAGTGAACCAGGCTGGCCTCGAACTCACAGCAATCCACCTGCCTGTGCCTCCCAAATGCTAGGATTAAGGGTGTGTGCCACCATGCTGGGCTCACTCTATAGTTTGCTGAGAGGAATCCCATGATGCCCATGGGTGAGAGCTCACTTGCTTCCAACTTGATAACACAAGTCTGATTTAGCAGCAACTTGAAGTTGCCTAGAGTGTACAACCAACCGAACATTTAGGAAGTGGAGAACATCAGAGGATTATTCTGTGTTTGACTTTCCTGGCTGGCTTGGGCCTTGAATCAACCTTAGAAGACAGGCTGAGTTACCATGGTCATCTTCACAGGGAAGGATGCTGAAGGTGTGTAAAGATAACGGTGGTAATTAGTTCAAACTCACAGACTAAGTTCAGAACTATGACTCAAATACAAACTTTTATTTAAAAATTGTTATTATTTTTAGTGTGTGTGTGTGTGTGTGCAGGCACACACCTCCTACACTGCTTTTGGGGAAGGTCCTCTCTTATTTCTACTGTCACACAATACTCCAAACTAGCTGACCTGAGAGTTTCTGGCTTTGCCTCCGATTTTATTTTATTTATTTATTTATTTATTTATTTATTTATTTATTGCCTCCCATTTTAAACACCCATGCCACCACCATACCCAGCAGTTTATATGGGTTATGAATGAATGAATGAATGAATGAATGAAGTGAATCGGTGCTATTCAAGAGTATACAGCTTCTGGGGCTGCTGATGTAGCTCAGCGGTAGGATGCTTGCCACACATGGTGAGGCTGTGGGTTTGACCCCCAGAGCAAAACCCACATCAACTATACATCTCCTGCTTACCTGAAATGGACCCACAGAGGGTCTCGCTTCCCAGAGAAAGGCTGCTGCTCCTCAGCTGTGGGGGCCACACGAGTCTGGTGAGGGGATGTACAGGGAGACGGTGCTCACTAGGATGCCCTGCAGGAGAACAACAGCTCTGGATTAGTCCTGGGGCACTTGTCTCGGTCTTGCTAACACACTCACTTTACAGGTGCAGGCACTAGGGTTCCTGGTGAGGATGCCAAGTCTAGACCCCAAGCCTCCCAACTTCTGTCTGGTGTTCACACCCCTACAGATCTGCTTGCACACAGAACCTGCAGAGACAGAAACAGAACTACAGTTCTGTGTTCAGCGGATATGCAAAGGAGCTGAGACAGATCAGCATGGCTGAGTGGGGTGGGGAGAAGGCTTGTGGGAGCAAACACACCTACTTCAAGCCATGATGGAGGCAGATGGGCCTGCAACTCTGCCTTGGAAGTGGGGAAGTGATGCCTGCTGGCTCCTTTAAGAGTTTCCCCGAGCCTTCCACCTCTTTCCTCTTACAAGGACTTAAGTACAAGCCATGACATGCTGATGTAGCATTGATCAGTCATAATGAGTGGGATTTTGAATTGTAGCTCCATTGCTCACCTGTCTGAACTTTAGGCTTCTTAGCTATGAATAGGAAGCGGGGGACAATGGGAAACACTCAACTCCCAGGAATGTTGAGATAATTGATGTAAATTATTGAGCCTTCATGCTCCACCTACTGTGAGGGATCAGAAAATAGAGGCTACTAATCTCACTCTTCATATAAAAGTTAATATATATTCATTGGTGAAATTTAGAAAAATCTCATTCAGTTTTTTGTCAAAGGAATAATACATTACATGAATATACAGCATAAAGGCAACAAATAAGCAAAATCTATTCATGGCATTTAAATTTTTAAGAGCATAATTTACTTTTACATAGTATGTCATACATATAATATATAAAAAGTAAACAAATTAGGTAAATAATAGATAGAATTCAACCAATTGTGCCACCCAGTAGAAGGCACTGTAAACATGTCCCAAATATGCCTCTTTAGGTTTTAAAAAATGATTTGTTTATCTTCATTATTTTTGTTCTGTGCATAGGTGTTTTGCCTGCATATATTCTGCGTGAGGGTGTCAGATCACCTTGTGTCTGTCTGACCACCTGAAACTGGAATTAGAGATAGTTGGAAGCTGCTATGTGGGTGCTGGGATTTGAACTTGGGTCCTGTAGGAGAGATTAAGTGATCTTAACCACTGAGCCATATCTCCAGACCCTATTATTAAGGTTTTTTTTAAAAAGTGTCTACTTTGTTTCTCACAGTGTTTTCCATTTTGCAGATGCAGAGTTTAAACTTTTTGATTGAGAGATAATATATTAATATATAATGTAGTAGCCCTCCCTTGTCTCCATGGGTTGTAAATTCCAAGATCGATCCCCTCTGAATACAAGGAACAAATTCAATACACACTACACTGTGTGTGTTTTTCCACACCCACTTACCACCACTCCTCTGCTCTCACACACACAAGGTTGGTGAAAGGATAGGAAGAAATGCTGTCTGAGCTGATAATTGAATGTATGATGAAGGGAATATGTAGGAGCTTCAAGAATATTTCAAGTAGCTGCCAGGTTAAACATTTATCCACAATGAATATGTTTCCTATATAGTAACTGGGTTTGTCATTAAAAATTCATATGCTGTCTTTTTGGAGAAGGAGTTTTGCTCTGTTGGGGTACAGGGTGGCTTCAAATTCACTATGAAACCCAGGGCTGGTCTTGAACTCACCATCTTCCTGCTGAAACTGTCCCATTTCTGTTTTGCAGATGTGTGCCATGCTGATTTTAGTGGTGTCATAAGAATGTTTATTGCAAGGTTAAACAACAGCATTGTACTAGTCACAACAGGCTACTTTATGTTGCAGTAACAAATAGCCCTTAGGGAAGCAGGGGCTGTCCCTGTCAGGGACTCTCTTGCCTGCACATTGATCACTTCCCCCTGTTGGGGTGTCTTACCATGCTACAAAGGAAGAGGATGCAGGCAGTCCTGATTAGACTTGATAGACTGGGGTCAGTTGGTAGGGGAGAAGGGCTCCCTCTCTCAGAGGACTAGGGGAGGGGACAATGTAAAGTGAATAAATTAGAAAGAAATATTTGTTTCCCATCTTAAATTGTAGCTCCCTCCCTCGTCGCCTCCTGGTTCCACTCTCCCTCCCCCACCCTTTCCTCCTTCATCCCTGCCTCCTCTAGTCCTCAAAAAGGGGAAGCCCTCCTCCTCTATCATCTGACCTCAGCCAATCAAGTCTCATCTTTATCCTCATCCTCTGTGGCCTGGCAAGGCTGCCCAGCCAGGAGGAAGTGATCAACAAGTGGGCACCAGAGCCCATGTCAGAAGTAGCCCTTACTCCCCATATTGTGAGGCTCATGAGGTTACTGTGCTGCCTATCTACTACATTCGAGCAGATGGTCTAGGTCCTCACCATGCATGGACCTTGGTTCCTGCACCAGTCTCTACAGCAACCCCCCTCCCCCAGATTGGTTGGCTCCATTGTTCTCCACATTTTATGTCCCAACTCTTTCATAAGACTCTCTGGTTGGCTCTGAGTCTCAGCATCTGCTGAGACCTGCTGGGTGGAGTCTTTCAGAGGACCTCTATGGTAGGCTCCCATCCTGTTCCTTCTCTTCAATGGCTTCCAGTGTCTATTCTATTTGCCCTTCTGAGTGAGAGTTAAGCATCCTCCCTAGGGCCCTTGTTATTTACCTTCCTTAGGTCTGTGCATTGTAGTGTGGCTATCCTGTATTATGTGCCTTGTATCCGCTTATAAGTGAGTATACACCATGTACATCATTCTGGGTCTGGGTTATCTCACTCAGTATCTTCTCTAGTTCCATCCATTTGCCTGAAAGTTTCAAGATTTCCTTGTTTTTAAATAGCTGAATAGTAGTCCATTGTGCAAGTGTACCACAGATTCTTTATCCATTCTTTGGTTGAGGGACATCTAGGTTCTGGCTATTACAAATAAAGCTGCTATGAACATAGTTGAGCAAATGTCCTTGTTGTATGTTGAACATTTTTCGGGTATATGCCCAGGAGTAGAATAGCTGGGTCTTGAGGTAGCACTATTCTCAATTTCCTGAGAAAGCATCAGATTGATTTCCAAAGTGGTTGTAGAAGTTTGCACTCCCACTAGCAATGGAAGAGGGTTGCCTTTCTCCACATCCTCGCCAACATGTACTGTCATTTGAGTTCTTTTTTTTTTTTTTTGTCATTTGAGTTCTTGATCTTAGCTATTCTGATAAGTGTAAGATGGAACCTCAGCATCATTTTGATTTGCATTTCCCTGATGACTAAGGATGTTGAGCATTTCTTTAAGTGTTTCTTGGCCATCTGATATTCCTTTGTTGAGAATTCTCTGCTTAGTTCTGTACCCCATTTTTAATTGGTTGTGAATACATTTAAAATAAATAAATAAATACATAAACAAAAACCTAACCCCCCCAAACCAAACAGCCCTTAGATCTCAGTGCCCTCACGACACTAGGTGTGTGAAGCATCAAGAAGGCATACCATCCTAGACACTCAAGGACTCGAGCCGACAAAGCAATTACAGAATTCATAAAACTTTTCCAATTACTGTGCAGTAGGGAAAAGATCTTTTACACATGATTAAATGTTTGGCCAGGAAGTAATATATGTAATTTTCACTTACAACTCACTAGTCAGAACTGATACAAAAGTTAGCTACATGAATTCATAAAAGTGTTGTATGCATGTTACAACCCTAAATCCTATGTTTAAGATCATCTAGCTATTGAGTAATGTAGATCAATTTAAACAATTCTACATGGTTCTTGGGTAAAAGATCCTAAGAAACCAAAGTCCTCCACATGGGATTAACTGGTTTTCCACTATTGGGTGTTAGGTAACTACAGTTGTTTCCAGTGGAAAATCTTGTGAGATTTTTTAAAAAAAAGTCATTCCAATTATTTTCTTAGGATAAATTCCTAGACAAATACTTGCTTTGTTGAAATATGTACATCAAGAGTAAAAATTCTCTACTAGCAAAAAGTGAAAGCTGGCTGGCAAGATGGCCTCACAAGTCAAGAAATCTGCTGCCTTGCCTGATGACCTGTGGTCCCCAGGACACAGATGGTGGAATGAGAGAACCTACTGTTACAGTTTGTCTCCTGACCTTTACCTGCACACTGTAGCATGCTTGTATGGTGTACATGCGCCCATGAGCATGCACACATAATCAAGCAAGCAAGCAAACAAACAAAACGTCATTAGCTCTTAACCTGCACTCCCGGCATACTCAGATAATCAAGTTTCCTTCTTCTCAAGTCTCTGAGGGAGTGGAAGATCAGGTAGCTTAGTTTTACAATGAAGCTTAATTTTTTAGGGGTTAAGATGTTTTTAGGTCTATATAAGTGTTCCAAGTTGATAATGACAATATGTCATGGAGACTGATTTACATTCAGAAATTTAGATGCACCAAGGTAGGAAAGATGTCTTCTTCAAGGCTGTCAAATACAAATAGCCAAAACACTAAGAATGTAGCATTTATATAATTCCTGATTGTGTCACAGTTCTTCTTGCCATAGGTAATCTATTGTATATATGTATAATAATATAAATGTATACGTACAAAAATAAAATAATTAAAAAATAAAACATTATTCTAAAGCAGAAGCTTTGATAAGTGTGATAGTCTCTCAAGAAGCCTTCTGTCAGTGTTTCCTTCCCTTGTACAACTTGCCAGCTCAACTCAGTCCACCTGAAGGATCAGGAGATGGTAGCCTGGTAGTTATTTAATACTAAGTCGTTGGGTGGGTTTTTGCAGCAACAGATCTGTGAAGGGGGAGGTATCTTTTTCCACTTCTTCGTCTACACACGTGCATCTGGATACTGTGACTCTTCTTGCCCAACTCAACAGAGTGTGCTGTTCGGAGATCACAGCCCAGCCCAGCCCAGCCCAGATCAATCCAGCACAAGAGACTAAGGGACTCTCGCTCTATGCTGCTTGGGCCAGCTCATCTTCTGAGTCAAACCTTTTCTTGCTGTCAATCGTTTCTTCACAAACCAATAAAGTGAGGTTGAGGAGTGACACACAGGTCTGGATCTTAAGCAGATGAATGCTTTTAGATAATGTTGATCACGTACAGATAAACAGCAGGTGCTGGAGTTAAGCTTTTCAGAGCTGCCTGCAAGTGGGGCCATGAATTCCAGAGACACAACTTCCATGGGTCACTGTCCACCCTGGCCTGGGCTTTTCAATAATGCAACTGTTTTGGGTATCAGTTATGTATGCATACATACATACATACATACATACATACATGTGCATATATATATTTGCTTTTGAAATTGAAATTAAAATGTAAGTACATCATTTTCTTCTCTTTTTTCTCCCTCCAGTCCTTCCTGTGCCCCTCACCGTGTTTCCTCTCAACTTCATAGCCTCTATTTCCCTAACTGTAGTTTCAAATTTATTTATACAATACCAGTGGTCAGCCTTAAAATTGTACACATACAAGTAATATGCAGGCTGAGCAGATTGTGTTTACATATTTAAGTGTGTGTGTGTGTGTGTGTGTGTGTGTGTGTACCAATAGTTAATTTTGCTTTTTAACTAACCCCTCACTTATGCTCCTATAACTAACCCCAATACATTTATAGGTTCATCCAACTAGACTTGGTGGAGTGGTTTCTTTGCTTTTTCACTGGTCCCTTATCAAGGACAAGTAGAAGTCTGTTCACAATTCCCCAGGGAAAGCCACACAATACTCATGTTCCTGTTGCCTGGATGGTCATGAAGATGTTCGATCAGAGATCAGGGTGCCGTACTTGAGTAGGGTTCTGAGGATGGCTAGTAAAGCTCCAGGGAAGAGTGGCTGCTTAGAGTGCAGAAAATTAGAGCTCTAGCCCACTGCCTGCTTTGTAAAATGACCGTCCCCCCCCCCCATTTCCCTGTTCTGAACCTGGGTGAGTTTATATGCACTTTGATGCTTAGTGTGTGGTAGAAATAATTCTATGTGAATTTCAAGACTAAGAAAAGAAGGACTGCCTTGTCTATTGAGACAACTGGGGTCTAGAGTCTGCAACTACCGTGTAAGGAGTCTGGCCCCCTGGAGGATGCCATGCTGTGAGGTCACCTCTGCAAGCACGGGGAGATTCCAAACAGGTGCAAGAGTCAGCAGCCCCAAATGTGGTCCCATCCTGTAACTGTTGTCAATGATGGGACTTGGAAGTGATAATGATTCTAGCTGATTCCAGAATTCTCCAGTTACCGACTCGCTTCTGGGTGCTGGGTCTTAATAACGGATGGACAGACTTTTTGAGCAGAGCCAAGTCATCCCCTCCGTGTCCTGCCCAAGTCTGAGCCAACGCTTAGTCATGATTGTCAAACTGACTGGATAAATAGATGTCCGGGAAAGGCGAAAGGCTCTAGTGTGTTTCTGGGGGCATTTTCAGAGAACTGACATGTCACACAGTGACTGAGTAGAGGAACCTTCCTTGAATGTGGCCAGCACCTTCCAACAGGCAGCCTGGATGAAAACAAAGCTGGCATCTCAGTGCATGCAAGCTGTTTTCTTTGTTTTTCCATGTGGAGTCAATGCACGCAGTTCTCTGGGGGAACTCCCAGCCTTAAAGGTTGATCCAGCTTCTTGGATTGGGCAGCTACTTGGATTATCCATCCCCTGTCCTGTAAGCACATCCCATTGACGTCCTTGTATCACACCTGCATTCTGTCACGTCTGCTTCTCTAGAGAAGCTCATGCCATAGGCATGATAACATGGTGGTGTATGTTCAAATAGTAGTCTGTGATGGAGGGGGAGTGTGGCTTGATGCAAAGTAGCATTTGTGGTGTGGGAACAGAATAACGCCCCCAGCACAGGGTGGTCTACATCCCAATGCCTGGCGCTTGTGAGTATTACCACACATGACAAAGGGGATTTTTAACCATCTTGAGATGGGAGATTATCCCGTAACACCAGGGTGAGTTAATGCCTGTACTAATTTCTTTATAAGGAGATAAAAAGATTAGAGCTAGGAGAAGTAAGGTCTCAGCGATGCCCACAGCGTCTAGGAATAAGAAAAGGCAAGAAAGCCAACACTTTCCATCAGAGGGCAGCCCTGGCAAAACCTTGGTTTAAGCCTGTGAGACCCATGCCAGGCTTCCAGATTCTTAAAAATGGTAAAGCCTCTGTGCTGTTTTGAGCCACTAGCTGGTGGTAATCAGTTACAACATCCACAGGAAATGAGTACAGATGGTGTCAGTGCGGTGATGCGAGTGTAAGGGAGCCTTGCTGGGGGAGGGTGGAGGGGAGGGCGCAGGGGCCGGGAGCCCAGGCTTAACTTGGTTGAGCTCTTCAGGGACAAGTGGCTGAGAAATGAAGGACGGTGGCTCCTTAGAAGACTGTAGTGTGGGCAGCCGGTAGGAAATGAAAGAGGGCATCGTCTCTTCTTTCTAACAAATTGATCCAGGCTCTCCATATGTTTCCCAGAACTTGTCCTGTCTCCTCAGGGAAAGGAGTGAAGGGTGGAGGCTGAACTGCCCAAGACGGTTTCCCTCACAAGGGCTGAATGCGAGCACAGAATACAAATGAATTACAGAAACCGATGAAATCATAAATCTTGAATGCCCG
This sequence comes from Acomys percivali, assembly GCA_907169655.1. NCBI lineage: Eukaryota > Metazoa > Chordata > Mammalia > Rodentia > Muridae > Acomys > Acomys percivali. The sequence continues at coordinate 88,454,754 of OU015748.1, forward strand.
AGTTACACACTCTGAGTCTTAGCTTGAACGCACTTAGCAGAATATGTCCTTATGAGGGCAGTGCATGTAGCTTAGTAGTGATTATGCTGAAGGCCAGGTACCAGGATCAACATTTTTCTGTGATCTTTTAGGAATTGATTGACGGTAACCAGACATGGTGATAGCTTCTGTGATCTTAGCACTTAGAGGACAGAGGCAGTTGGAGGCCTCGGAGCTACATGAGATCTGAGCTACATGAGACCCTGTTTAAAGAGGTGGTGGGGGGGATGAGGGTCAGAATTGATTGATAGTAAGAAAATAAATGTGTTAAATGGTTTTTGAAAATTAAAACTTTCAGAAGCTGGAAGATGGCTTATTAGGTAAGAGCGCTTGTAACATAAGCAAGAGGACTTGAGTTCAAATCCCCATACCCACATGAAATCTGGCCATCTCTAACTGCTGTGTTGGAAGCAGAGAGAGAGAGATGGATCTTGGGGTCAGCCAGCCTAGCTAAAAAAGCAATCTTCAAGTTCAGCGAGAGACCCTGCCTCAAAAAATCAGGTGGAAAATGACAGAGAAAGACACATGGCCTCCCCATGCACAACAAGGGCACTCACATTCAAACACACATGTGAGTATCCATATTCATACTCATACAGACACACAATTACAAACTCTTGATCCAGGAATAATTTGGTTCACAAGAAGTCTCAAAAACAGTAGTACCCAGAGATCTTAACCACCGCCATTGATGATAACAACCTTGCAGAAGTTGCAAATGACTGTTGCTATAATACGGACACAGCTTTATTTGGATTTTTTATCAGTTTTTTGCATGCACTTTTTATGTCTTTGAAATTTAATGATTGCTTTTGTAGTTTCTCAAAGTTGTTCCTTGAGATAATTGTGGAGTCATAGCAGAGGTTCCTTTGGGTATCTCCTTGTAGCCTCTCTCTCATCTCTTTCATCAATGTCCTCTCCCAACCCCTTGGAAACTATAGATCTGTTCATTACTTCAAGAATCATCTGTAAGTGACATCATGCAACCCGTGACCTTCTGGGGTTGACATCTTTCTTTCTTTCTTTCTTTCTTTCTTTCTTTCTTTCTTTCTTTCTTTCTTTCTTTTTCTAATATTTATTTATTATGTATTCAGAGTTCTGCCTGCGTGCCAGAAGAGGGTACCAGATCTCATTATAGATGGTTGTGAGCCACCACGTGGTTGCTGGGAATTGAACTCAGGACCTTTGGAAGAGTATCCAGTGCTCTCAACCTCTGAGCCATCTCTCCAGCCTTGACATTTTCTATTTAGAATCACTCTCAGTGGTTTTTATTCCAGTTGTCCCATGTGTTAATGGTTTATTTCTTTTTATTCTTGGGTAGTGTTATTTGATGTGGACTTACTATGTTGGAGGAGATCTGGGTTGTTTTCCTATTTTGGACATTATGAATAAAAAGGTGATAAATGTTTGTGTTCAGACTTTCATATGATAAGGTGTAAGCATCTGTTCCTGTAGTGGCTTGTTCACAGAGTAACTTCATGTTTGGTTTTGTAAGAAAGTGCTCAACTATTTTTTTCAAACTAGACAGCAATGTTTAAGTAGTCCATCTTGTCTGCATCCTAATTAGTTTTTGGTGATTGTCCTAGATAGCTTTAAATGTCAACTTGACACAGCCCTGTTGTCCGAGAGGAAAGCCTGGTTTGAAGAATTATCTAGATCAGATAGCCTTTGAGTGTGGCTGTAGAGGACTGTCTTGGTTGTTAATTGATGTAGAAGGGTCAGTCCACCATGGGCAGCACCAGTCCCTGGGCATGTGGTTCTGGGCTATTTAAGAAATCTAGCAAACCTTGAGGCAATGGGCAATCCATTCTGAAGTGTTCCTCTCTGGTATTTGCTTCAAATTCCTACTTTGATGTCCCTCAGTGACAGACTTTGAAGTATAAGCTGAAATTAACCCCTTCCTTCCCTCTGTTGATTTTGGTCAGAGTGCTGTGTCTCAGCAAGAGAAAGGCACAGAGAAGGGTGGCGAACATAGGTTTTGTTTCAGCACTTCTGCTAGGTATGCTGTGATAGCTCCTTGTGGTTTTAATTTACATTGTAATTGCTAGATATTGGATACTCTTTCTGGGCTTATTAGCCACACATGAAAATTTTTATTTCCTTACTGGGTTGTTTATTTTTATGCTTTTGAGTCTTAGGAATACTTTATATGTTCTGGATACTATTTCTCTTTAATATGTTTTCTGCAAACACCTGTTCCATGCTGTAGGTGAGTTTTCCATATTCTTGATAAGGTGTTTCACAAGAGTAAAGTTCTTATTTTTGATGAAACATACTGATTTATTTATTTGGTTTTTTTTTTGTGGATCACATTTGGTGTTGAGTCTATGAATTCATTGTTTATTCCTCAGTCTCAAAAGTTTTCTCTCATGTCTTATTCTGACACTTCTATTATTTGTATGTTCCTGTGGCCTAATTTTATTTCAGGAATGAGATTAATTCTCCATCCTGGGTCGAAATATGTTCAAACTGCCATACGCCATCTTTTTCTTCACTGAGTAGTACTCTCTTGCAATTTTTATTCCTGCAACACACCATGACTAAAAAGCAAGTTGGGGAGGAAAGGGTTACTCACTTCTACTTCCACAGAACTGCCAGTCATTGAAGGAACTCAGGACAGGATCTCAAACAGGGTAGGGACTTAGAGGCAGGAGCTGATGCAGAGGCCATGGAGGAGTGCTGCTTACTGGCTTGCTTCACATGGCTTGCTCAGCCAGCTTTCTTGTAGAACCCAGGACCACCAGCCGAGGGATGGCACCAACTACCATAGACTGGGCCTTCCCACATTGATCACTAATGAGGAAATGCCTTACAGCTGGATCTCATGGAGGCATTTCCTTAACTGTGGACTGTAGCTTGTGTCAAGTTGACACACAAAACCAGCCAGTGTAACTACTTTAAACTTGCTGTTGTTGTAGTGCATATACTGGTAATGTGGCAGGTGGAGTGGGCATGCCATAGTGCAAGTGTGTAGGTGAGAGGACCAATTTCAGGAGTTGGCTCCTTCCTTCTACTGTTGGATTTAGGGATGGAACTTAGGTTATCGAACTTATGTGACAAGAAGTAATTCTACTGACTGAGCCATATCCATGGCCCTAGGTGCTTTATTTTCAATCGGGTCTCTGTTTGAGGTTGGCATGCCATAATATGAGTTTCATCAAGTGAATCGGGAGGCGTCCTTTTCTTTTTCAGAGAGACATTGTATATAATTATTCTAGTTTTGCTTTAAGCATTTGGTAAATTGCCCAGTGAGGACCTGTACACTTGGAAATTAAATTTCTTCTGTTTAAGAAGTTTTAAAATTATTAACTTAACTTTCTCGAAGGCTACACAGGTATTCAAGCTATTTTACAACAAAAGAACAGTGGTGGATTATGTGTTTAAAGGAACCCAGTCACTGAGTCTGAGCTGCTACTTTGATGTGTGTAGCACTTGAAAGAAACTTCAGAAGTTGGGGATCAAGACACCCCAAGATCATGTACTCAGCGCAAAGGAGATTTATTTACCCCAAGGGGACAGAGGGCTGGGGTACACAGGAAAAGGGGGAAGAGGAAGGGAACAAAAGGGAGGGGAAAAATGGGGCAAGGGGGAGGGGTATGGGGTACTTGTTCTGGGGGGCACAAAGGACTGCCTCTGGAAAGAGAGGAGACAAAAGTGCCCCATGGGAAAATGGAGGTTTATAGAGATAAAAGGGGGAGACCCTGTGTTAGGATGTATTTAATTTTAATTGGGTAATGCTATTTAGGTGAGCCAAAGGGGGCTCTTGATCTCTGGATGTTGGATACATAATGTTATCCAAAATAGCAATGTTACAATGGACCTTGGCAGTCAGCCTCAGGAGGAGAGCATGGTCATATACATACAAGAGAATGCACGTTGGGGGCCAGTGTAAGGAGTGTCATCTAATGGTTCTTTAGCAAGGCGGAGGGAACTGGGGAGAAGAGCAAGGGCTGCCCAGCCACACACTGGAGTAGCCTAGTGTTCCTTTGGAGCTCCTGTTAGTAAATGTTTGTTTTCTGACTCCATAGTGGGACTTTCTTTTGTTCCTGAAATGCTGGTAACTTGTATCCTCTCTTACCTTCTTTGTTAGTCTTATTATTAGTTTGTTAATTTCATGATTTTAGAGTTTTTTTTTTTTTTTAATTTTAGAGTTTTTGTTTCATTTTTCTCCATGATGACCTTTTGGTTGGAATTTTATTAATTTATGGTTCTGCATTTAAAAAATAAAATTCTTTCTTGCTTTTTTTTTCCCTTACTTTTTCCTAGGTTCCTAAAATGGGAGGAGCTTAAAATTTTAATTTGACACTTTTTTCTTTTCTTTTTCTAAATGATGTATCCAACATTATAAACTTGCCTTCAGCACTATTTTAGACATGTCTCACAATTTGATACTTTTGAAAGTGTTAGTCTGCATTTCTCTTTAAGCTTCCTCTTTGATCCATGGGACATGTAGAAAAACGTTGTTTAGTTTCCAAGTGTTCAGCAGTTATTCAGTTATTTTACTGTATTTCTAGTTTGACTCCACTGTTGTTGGGAGAATACATTATGGTTTTTTTTGTTTGTTTGTTATTTTAACTTTGGTAATGTCTGTTTTGTAGCCCATCATATGGTTCACCTTACTATTTGGTTCACAACACTAAAAATGTGAATCTGGTGTTTCTGAGAGAGACAGTCTACGAGTGTCTCCTCAGTCCTGTTTGCTGACTGATCACGTTATCGGGTTGTTTTTTTTCTATTTTGAAAACATGATTGTTGAAATGATACTGTTGAAGTCTTCAGATAGCATTATGAACTTTTCCAGTTACTTTTCCGTTCTGCTGGCTGGTGCTTTGTGGCTTTTGCCACTCTGCTTCTTGGTGCACACATAATCCTATCTGGATTCACGCAGCATTTCTTACATTATTGGACAGAATTTCATGTCTCTACCATACACAACGTGTCTGGAAGTACATATAAATAGTGGAAAGGTCAAATGTAGCTAATTACAAATGTAATAATGCATGGAATTATCGTGTGTGTGTGTGTGTGTGTGTGTGTGTGTGTGTGTGTACATACAATTATAATTCTTTGGGGCTCCCCATACTCCCTCATCACCTTGAGTCAGAGTCTTGCTGTACAGGTCAGGTTAGTCTTGAATTTACAATCCCCCTGCTTTAGCTTTGAGAAGTCTGGTATTATAGATATGTGATGCCTCATCTGGTTTTGTCTTTGCATTTTTAAAGAATGAACTATAATCACCGTGCTGTGTAGTACATCTCCTGAACACTTCCCTCTTAACTGTGATTATAAGTCCTTTGGACAGTTGTAGTGGATATAAACATGTTTTTGTCTTGGTCCCAAGTGTGGGATGTGAAACTGCCTCATGCGAGGCTGTGTTATGTCTGTCTACTGGAAACTGACTTGTGAGAGGGTAAGTGATCTTTGTCAGCTGGGAACTGCCTTGTTCAGGTATGTGGTCTTTTCCAGTTGGAAAATATCCTGGTACAGACTCTGAGAGGAAATAAATAGGAGCCCAAAAAACAGAGAGACACAGCATCAAATACTTTGCATCACTTTGAGTCCCTTGGCTGTCCATCGCTTTTCTTCGAGACCCTCCTAGAGAGAAACGCTCTGGAGAAAACGTCAAGGAGGCTGCTTTTGGTCCCTGCTGTTGCTCCCTCTGCTGCTTGTTCCTACTGCTGTGTTTGCTGTTGAAATCCTGACAGTGAAGAGTGGAATCACCCCAAGGAACTGACTCTAAAAAGCTCTACCTTCTTTCTCTCCCATCTATGGTAGGTGAGTTGGAAGAAAGACAGAGGTATCAAAGAACCCCAAGTAAAGTAGGTTTAAAAAAAATGCTTCTTCTTCTTAAACACTGTAACTTCCGCATTTGATCTTAGCCAAAAGGTTGAGAGGTGATTATTGCTGTAACTTCTGATAACCAGCATTTGACTCTCTATCTCTGTGAAATAAATCTTCAAGGGTCCACATATGGGGAAAATCATGTGATAATTTTGTTTCTGGTTTATCTCACTTAACATAATGTTCTCCTGTTTATCCATATTGTTGCAAATAATAGAATTTCATTCTTTTTAGTAGATGAATCATATTTTATTGTGTATACATGCACTTTCTCCATCTGTTTGCTGAGAGTCAAGTCAGGTTGATATATGTTTTAGTTGTTATAAGTATAGAAACTATAGACACAAATATTAAAAAAAGCAATCTCAACATTAGTCATACTTTGAATTTTTGCCATAACAATTTGAACACTCCTGTATTTATGTATCTTTACAAAGTTTTATAGTTATTATTTTAATAGTAGTATTATCTTTTAACTTCCACATATTATTAAAATGTTTTGAATTTGACTGTGTACTTGAGGTTTTTTTTTGTTTTTTTGTTTTGCTTTTTTGAGACAGAGCCTCACTACATAACTCTGGGTGTCCTGGAACTCACTATGTAGACCAGGCTGGCTTTGAACCCACAGGGATTTATCTCTGCCTCCTAAATGCTGACACTAAAGGCTTGTGCCAACATGCTTTGCCCACCAATAGTTTTATACTTTCAGATGTTTTGGTATACTCATTAACATTACTTTCTTCTGACTTCAAGGAGTCTCTTTAACAATGGTGATAAACTATACCTTTTTTCTTTGTCTAGAAGTCATTATTGATCCTTCATCTCTGAAGGGAAGATTTTCTAGGCATATTATTCTTGGTTGGAAGATTTTATTTTTTCTTTCTTACCTTGAATGTATCATTCCATTGTTTTCTGGTTTTTAATTTTTCTGCTGAGGATTTCACATTTCTTTTTCTTGTTATCTTTGTATGTGACTTTGTATGTGAATGTATGTGTGTGTGTGTGTGTGTGTGTGTGTCTGTGGGTCTGTGTGTTTCAGACAGGATCTTAGTAACTGGCTGCAACTCTCTCTGTAGACCTTGTGGACTGGGCTGGCCTCAGACTCCCAACAATCCATCTGGCTCTGCCCGCTGAGAGCTGAGATCAAAGGCATCCTCCACCATGCCCCACACCTTGAAGCTTTTAAGATCTCCTCTTTATCTTGATCTTTGAGTGTTTTATTGTAACACACGAAGAGATAGCACTATGCCAGTTGACTCTAATTAGATACCTTTGACAGTCCATTACCTAGATGGTTATACATTTCACCACATTTGGGGAATTCTGCTATCATTTTCTTAAACAATATGCTTTCTATTCCTGTATCTTCCCCAGTTGCCCTTTGGATGTCCATGGCTTATAGTTTTGCTCTGTTTGGCTATTCCTTCTGAACAGGGCTGGGCATATATGTTATGCCTGCTGATACCAGATGCTTGGAGTGGAGTTATGAATGGTCTGTGCCAAAACTCTTGATTCTTTTTTTTTACCGGGTCTCCTTTGATATCACTCTGGTGGGGAGAAGACTGCTGGGAAAAAGCAAAAGACCACCTTCCCCCATTGACTACACTGAGCTGGTGGTGATGAAAGTTTTGGCTCCTTCTATGCCTTTTATGACCTCTTAGTGGTGGAAATCTCCATCATTCATTAGTTGTGGTATGGATGGGGCGGAACTATAGTTTTCTTTGTGGTGCTTGGTTGGACTAGGACAGTCATTGTCTAAAAGCCCTTGTCCTGTGGCTAGCAAGAGCAACGTTTGATAAATTTCACTGCTATTATTTTTTCTGTTCCCACTCATATTTGCAGTTGTACAAGGCTTATAAAAACTCTGGGTGGGCTGGGCATGGTGGCACATGCCTTTAATCCCAGCACTTGGAAGGCAGAGGCAGGTGGATCCCTGTGAGTTCGAGGCCAACCTGGTTTACAAAGAGAGTTCCAGGACAGCCAGGGCTATTACACAGAGAAACCCTGTCTTCAAAACCAAACCAAAACAAATAGAACGAAACAATAACAACAACAGCAGCAATAAAACAAAAAACCCAAACAAACAAACAAACAAAACAAAACAAAACCACTTCCCACCAAAAAACTTAGGGGTAAAGGTGCCTGTGCCTTACTGTTCTTTAGGTCCTAGGGTCCTTCACTTATCTTCTCTCTTTTCTTCATCTCTGAAGTCTCTCAGAGTTTATTTCACAGCTAACATTCAGGATTTTTAGTTGTGTCTAGCAGGCAGGATCCTTAAACGATGACATCGTGAATGCACCGAGCCTTTGTGATAGTCCCTATGCTTTGGCTGCCTTATAAAAGCTGCTCAGCTGCTCTTCCACAGCTCGCCGTGGGGACATTCTCACCGAGAGGACTGTCTTTGATGTACCTTGGATCCCTAAAGGGTTACAAGTCATCTCTGTTTCATAGAGATACAAAAAAATGTTCCCATGAGCACTGACACAGAATTTCTAAGCTTCACTTCCAATCTCTAATCCCATCGATTTCCTGAATGTTGGAAACTCTTAAAGTCTGAAGCAGGTGAAAGATCTTTGAATAAGGTAGTCAGAAGGTGTGCCTGCTGTGTTTCTAGGCCCCTGTTTCTCTGCCTCAAACTTGGAAAAGATGTGGACAGACCAAATCTGGGTTTCTGAACGTTAGCCATGAATACAGCCCCCGCTTTGTGTTTTCCATGGTGGTGTTGCCTACTTTTGTATTTACTGGTTGTTTTCTCCAATATGATTCATTTTCAAGAGGAAACTTTGTGAGGCTGTGGAATGTGTGCTGCCTGGCAGGAGGGTAGCTATAACAGCTTGGGGGCACACAAGGCCAGCTAGTAAATGTTGGGTCCTCTGAGGTCTAAACCACAGCCTGAGAGAGTGGGCACCATCTTGTGAGTAAATTCACAATCTATACCCACATTGTGAGGAGGATATCCTGGCAGCAGTCCATTTATGAGGCATCTCTAAACACAGATGCCACGTGATCCACAAGGTCTGGGGGCAGGTCACCCGTCCTGGGCAGGAGACAGGAAACCTGTTGTTGGTTTATTTGAAAATTTCCAGCCACTCCCTTCCTCCTCTCAGTTCTGAGGTACTTAATTAAAAAAAAAAGTACCTCCCTATTCCCAAATATTTGGAGCAGACATTTAAAGCATCTTTATGTTGCCTTTAAGTCCCCTCTCGTCTCTTTCCCCTCTGACAAAATTGAAACTGGAGTGAACTGAAATTCATCTCCTTGGATGAAGTCATGAGGAGAATGTCATGACCCCCCTTTGTGATCAGGGCAGAAGCTCTTGGTTTGGCTACACACCACCATATGCCGGTCTTCTGGAGGGCAGCATCTCCTGGGAGGTGTGCTGAAGAAAAACCTGACTCTGTGGTTCCCTGCTGATGCTAGGTGGAGGACCAGAGGACAATTAGCACAGCCTGGTTGGAAATGATGGCATGATCCCTTTCAACCGACTACCTTCTGTCTAGAACAACCAATTCTATTGTATTTGAGTGCTCTGATGTCAAGGGGGTAAGACTTCTGTCTTTTCTAGTCACCAAGCACTTAGACTTCTTGTAGACTCAATTTTCTTAACCAAAATATTTTACTAACAACTTATTGACCGAGCCTACGTCAATTATAACCCGATTAACCAAAACAGTAGGAAATGAGGATTAATTGACAAAACAACAAAACCTTAAGGATATCAGTCCCGAGGATCGATTCTCCGGTTGGGAGCCACAGGATTTCTTCCACTGGAACCGGGGGTAACCAGACTCCAGAGCCTCAGCAGAGGCTGGAGCTTTGAAGACTTCCCTCAAGTGGTTTTCTCTAGGAGCGTCTTGAAGGGCAGCGATGAACAGCCAAATCTATCCCAAGTCTTCAATTCCCCCCGCCGCCAGTTCTGGGCTCATTTATATATCTCCTCCCAGAGTCTGTTCACAGGATCTTTTTCATCTGGTAGCAATTAAGCTCCTGCATGAGGTGGTTGCTCTTCTAGTGAATTAACATCACCTGTTCTTTCACTAGATCGTTCTGATCCCACACTTGGGATCCTAAGGAACAGGTTTCTCTCCTTCAACTTCTCTTATTTCCTTTCCTTCCTTCCTTCCTTCCGTCCTTCCTTCCTTCCTTCCTTCCTTCCTTCCTTCCTTCCTTCCTTCCTTCCTTCCTTTCCATTTACTCATTTGTTTCAGTGTGTATATGTGTGTGTAGTGTGTGTGTGTGTGTAGTGTGTGTGTGTGTGTGTGTGTGTGTGTGTGTGTGTGTGTGTGTGTG
>OU015748.1:88487577-88499329 GCA_907169655.1 Acomys percivali
CCAAGGCACTGGGGACTCAGTAGGAAGCCATTCTCCCACCCAGTGGTGAGATTAGCACTACCCACATTTATCTGGACAGTTCCAAGAAGTAGCTCTTTCCAGGCAAAGGGGTGAGCTCCCTCTCCTATTGACCTTAATATGACAACGATAGACCAAATTCATACCTGGCAGCATGGATGTAGACAAAAATACTCAACCAGAAGTAAATTATGTTTATTTATCACATGCATTTATTTGGACCCAGAAAATAGTTTTCATTGGTCTTTCAAAGGAGAATAGAGTTAAATTCAAAGAATTTGGTCATGAAAAACTTGTAAGACGGTGCTATTTTGTCCTGACTTCCCAAATGCTCAAGCTATTAAAATATTTACTAGTGGGAAGAAGGCATTTTCTTTTGCATTCAAGACCTTCTCTAAGTTAGGCCTCCAGGCAACAGCTCTGCTTGTGATTCTGCAGCACAATGTCTTCTGGATGCCACAGATGTGCTGTGCTCATGGAAGGGTAGGGATGTAAGTGAACAAGTCCCTCCCTGGAGCTTCCCATGGGCTTTGTCCCTGGACTTAAAAGGCTCCTTCATAGACAAAATGGAATTCATTATTTTCAAGAATAAAACTGGTTACTTAAATTTCTAGAAGGAGGCGAATTCATGTAGTCTGTGAAGAGAGCATTCAGGTTAGATGTTTACTACTGAAGTATTCAGGAGGCCTGTGGCTGCCACCAGTCATGGTATGATCTTGAAGAAGTGGCCTATCAGTACTAGATTTTAGTTTTGTTTTGTTTTTCGAGACAGGGTTTCTCTGTGTAGCCTTGGCTGTCCTGGACTCACTTTATAGACCAGGCTGGCCTACAACTCACAGAGATCTACCTGCCTCTTGAGTGCTGGGATTACAGGTGTGAGCCACTGTGCCTGGCCAGTTCTAAACTTTTATTTTAACACACCAAATGGTGATTAGCAACTGTCAGGAGTGTGTTGAACTGTGGGAAACCCAACAGAAGTTTATTTCTGTTGGGGGCTGGGAAATGTAGTTAGTGCTGGCAACTGGAGAATGACACTTGAGATCCTGAGCTGGCCTCTATTTATGTTTCCTGGTCCTTACAGTGATAAGATAGTGGCTATCCCTTCAGACATGAAAACCATGGGTGGGTAGAGGGCAGGAGGAGGGCTGGTGGTGGTGTGAAAGGAAAATGCTGAGAGAGTTCTCCATGATTTTAGGGAAGCAACACATTTCTTGGACACCCCCCACCATAGTCTTTTTACTTATATTTATTTTCCAGATCCAAATTATGGCTGCCAAGGTGTAAAGGAGCTTGGGAAGGTGACTTTTTTCTTTTTCTTTTTTAATAATTTATTTACTTATTCACCTCACATCTTGGTCATAGCCCCATCCCTCCTCACCTCCCAGTCCTACCCTCTCCCTCCTCCATCTCCCTCCCCCATTTCTCAGAAAAGGGGAGCCCCTCTTTCAATCCACCCCAGCTCATCCAGCTGCATCAGGACCGAGCTTGTTCTCCCCCTCTGTGGCCTGGTGAGGCAGCCCCAAAAGGCAGTGATCAAAAAGCTGACAACAGAGTCCATGTCATAGAAAGGCCCTGTTCCCCCTACTAGAGGACCCACATGAAACCCGAGCTACTCATCAGATACATCTTTGTTGAGGGCCTAGGTCTAGTCCATGCACGGTCCTTGGGTGATGCTTTGGCAAGCCCCTCTGGGCCCTGGTTAGTGGGCTCTGTTGGTCTTTTTGGGGCACTCCTGCCTCCTCCAGGTCCTTTTATCCTTCCTCTCACTTTTTCACAGCACTCCCTACATGTCACCCAATGTTTGGCTGTGAGTCGCTGCACCTGTTTTGAAGCACTGCTGGGTAGAACCCTTCAGAACACAACTCTGTTAGACTGTATGTCTGCAGCATAGCAGAATAGCATTAATAGCATCAGGGGTTTGCTTTTTCCCATGGGATAGGTCTTGGGTTGGGCCAGGCATTGGTTGGACATTCTCTCAATCTCTGCTAAATTTATTCTATCTTAGTCCTGCACATTTTGTAGGCAGGGTGAATTCTGTGTTGAAGTTTTGTGGGTGAAGTTGGTGTTCCCCTCCTTCTACTAGGAGTCTTGTCTAGTTAGAGAGTATCCTGGGAAGGTGACCTTTTTAAATCTGGGCATATTCATTTCTGAAATGGATGGTGGCTGAAGTGAAATGAGAAGCCTATAGGTAAAGCCTATAGGTAAAGCAAAACAATAACTGGAATAGGATCCTACCATCTCCTTTTATATTCTGGATGAATGGGGCTATCATTTGTTGCACTTGGCAAGCAGGGTAAGCTCATTTGGCTAGTCATTCTCTTTAAATCCTGCAGCATAAACACAGAGTAGGTATGAATTCTACTTTGTATATGTAGATAAACTGAGGTACAAAGAAGATTAGGCAGGTTTACAGTGACACAGTGGGATGAATTAACCCTAGCACCTATTTCTGCTGGGTCCCGGAAGCTGAAGGTTTCAAGTCCTCCTCCTCTTCTTCCTTCTCCTCCTTCTTCTCCTTCTCCTCCTCCTCTTCCTCCTCCTTCTCCTCCTCCTCTTCCTCCTCCTCCTTCTCCTCCTCCTCTTCCTTCTCCTCCTCTTCCTCCTCTTCCTCCTCCTCCTCTTCCTCCTTCTCTTCCTTCTCCTCCTCCTTCTTCTTGATGGCCTCCAAGAAAGTGGTTAAAGGCCTTCTTTCTCTTCTTCTCACTCTTCAGTCCTGAGGAAGGAGTGGTGAATTCCCACAGAGATGTTTGGGGTCTTTAGATTTCTGTTCCTCCAGCAAGGCTCTTAATATTCCCTGATTGCACACGGCTAGGCTTTCCACCCATCCCTGCAACTAGTTCCCATCTGCACTGTTAGCCTATTGCTAACCTCACGTTTGCCAGCTGCATACATCTGAAGGAAAATAGAGCTTAGCTCAACTCCCCCTGATTCCCAGGGGGAATATTGGCCAATATTGGCCCACGAACAAGGGATGATGTCAATAGTCAAGAAGTGCAGCACTGGGAGGCTGGTGGCTTGATGAATCGTACCTTGCCACTTACTGGCTGTGCACCTGCTTTGTTCCTTCATTAGCTATTAGTTTGTTAGGTGCAACAGGAAAGAAAACAGTTGTATAGTCATGTCACTGAGTTGTGAGGATTGAAACATAGAGGCATTTAGAACAAGGCCTGCCACACAGCTGACATTATTGCCACCTTGGTCAGTGTGGTGGTTTGAATGAAAATGACTCCCATAGGCTTATAAGGAGTGGCACTTGTAGGGTGCATGGCTTTGTTGGAGTAAGTGTGGCTTAGTTGGAGGGAGGGTGTCAAGGGAGCAGGCTTTAAGGTCTCATATGCTCAGGCTAGGCCTACAGGCTCAGTTCTCTTTGTGTGATCTGCAGATCAAGATGTAGAACTCTCAGAAACCTCTCCAGCACCATGTCTGCGTGTACTCTGCAGTGCTTCCCGCCATGATGATGATGGATTAAACCTCTAAACACTGCAAGCCAGCCCCAGCTAAATGATTTCTTTGTAGGGGTTGCCATGGTCATGGTGTCTCTTCACAGCAACAGAACATTAAGTAAGACAGAATTTGTGGAACATCTTCCTTCAGACTCCTTTCTGAGCAATGTGCTTCTCCAGATTCAATCTTTTGAATTCTGAAGCTAGGGCTGTTCTTGTTAGTAAGTATTACAGTTATCAATGCATACCTTGGCTTTTGCTGTTCAAGTAGAACCAGAAGAAGAATATTTGTTAAACTCTAAGCTTTGTGCCTTTCCTGAAAACAGTGTGAGCTGAGCCTGTGGAGCTGTGTGATGTGTTGGCCATTCCTTCAGTCAACTAAGACAGGCAGGCTAGTAAAACCACTTTCCTTCAGAGTCAGGGTTGAGCCCGTAGCTTTCACAGCCACCATTTTCCTCAACACCGACTCTATGCCAGGTACAAGAGGGCCCACCTTCAGACACAGGCAAACATAGGGAACAGTTCAGTATTGTTGGATTATACACACTCTCCTAATTCTGCACTTTGCAGCTTAGCTCCTTTACCAGCATATAGCATGCACATACCTCTTCTCAAGCAATGCATCTAACAACCGCTTACTTGCATCTGCATGGGGCTACAGGTGCATGCTCTCAATACAATAGGATAAATTTCTCCTCTCCTAACAAAATCAAACTTAGTTTTTGTTCAAATATTTTTTCCATGTACTCTCTTTTACATGTGAAAGTTATGAAAGGCCAATCAGTTTGCGATGCATGCGTAGTAAGGCAGAACTGTGACCTCAAGTTTAGGGAGACACACCTTTTTACTATTGAATGCCTATGCATGATTGTGTGGGCATTTGGTTAAAATCAGATGCATTAGGGTAAAGGACATTAAAAAAAAAACCCTGATCTGTCAACTAAAACAGAGAACCACCTTACTATGCTCCTTACTAATCAACTCTCTCCTCCTGAGCCTCAGAAAAGGAAGCTGAGAACAAGAGTTGGCACCTTTCCTTACCTTCAGTACATCCCACTGTAAATCTCGACAGTGCGTTTCTCTCTAATGGGTACATGGCTTGCCACTGGATGAAGTTTCCTTGCTACTTTTGCAAACTAGGGTGAGACCTTACTTTCAGTTCTTTGGCTAAGAGTCCAAGAACCTAGAAATCCTACCTTAGACTCCAAGCTCTGATCACGCTTTGATGTGCCCCCGCCTCTGTATTTCCTTGATGTGAGCATCGTGACCTAAGGAGGTGAGGTCAAAGCCTCCGTGGCATGATATTGGCCAAGCATCTCCCCTGATTCTGGCTTCAGTTTCCCTTTCCCCTCTAAGAAGAGTCTCTACGGCCCCTTTCAACTCTACAGTGTTCTAACACTCACCAGAAGATGTGTTTGGGCTTGAGAAGCTGTGTGTCTTGGAGATTTAGGTCTCGAATTATTCCGTTTGAA
This sequence comes from Acomys percivali, assembly GCA_907169655.1. Taxonomy (NCBI): domain Eukaryota; kingdom Metazoa; phylum Chordata; class Mammalia; order Rodentia; family Muridae; genus Acomys; species Acomys percivali. The sequence goes on from OU015748.1 coordinate 88,492,511, forward strand.
GGCTGCTTCAATTTATTGGTCATGGAGATGATGTTGAAAACATAAGCAGTAAAACAGAGACCGAAATTCCATTGCCCCCTCCAGCTGTGGTGTTTAAATAAAAATCATTCTCCTGGAGCAAACACAGAGGAGTGGAAATGGACAGGGTTTCTCCTGTCTTTGTGTCCCAGAGGAGGCTGTGAACAGCAGTGTCTCCCTTCAGCCAGATGGGCCTCGGGGCTTAGAGAGTCAGATAGGCTCAGAATAGTGACAAGTTGCCTAAACCAGGGACGCCTGTTTGCTGTGATGTCAGCTCATCCTCCCAGCTGACTATATCTGGGAGAGCAGGCAAACCTGGGGAAGATTAACTGCACGGAGAGGCTCTCAAACATGAGTGGATTGGCATGACACTTCAATTCACAGCTCAGGGGCTGTTGGAATTACAGCGTTGGCTGACTGTGCATGTCAGGCATCCCCCAGAGTAGGGATAGTGCTGGCACAGGTGTAGGTGACATGGCATCTCCCTTCAGGGGTCTGTCAATTTTTTTCTAGTGCTGTAAACATCCCCTCTGCCACCATGCCTTCTTGATATGAGTGAGCCTTGGCTTCTCTGGTGACATCGTGGCTTTGGGTTATTTTCATGCCCTGTCACCCAGCACCAGTCTTACGGAAGGTCAGTGCGGTGGGGTGAAGGAGCCATGGCCTTTGGACTCAGCCTGGGTTCTATTGCTCATGACAGGAGGGAATGTTATGCAATTCTTGAGATCCCAAGCTTCTATTTTTCAGTCATGCCTAACACAGCCTTACTGAGAGAATCAGGCGAGGTATGAAGGTTTTATTTAATGAATCAAAACACCAGCAGCAAAACATGTATTTACAAAACGATGTCATTCTTTCCTTCCTGACCTCGCAGTCTTGGTCATGTTTTATATTTCTTGTGCCTTAGAATTTAGAGAATCTCTCTCTCTCCTCTCCCCGCGCCCCCTTTCTCTCTGTCTCTCTGTCTCTGTTTTCTGAGACAGGGTTTCTCTGTGTAGCTCTCACTGTCCTGGACTCCCACTTCGTAGACCAGGCTAGCCTGGGACTCATAGAGATCCATCCACCTGTTTTTGCCTCCTCAAGTGCTGGGATTACAGGCATGTGCCATGGTGCCTGGCCACTCTTTTTCCCCCAAAAAGTTGACAGAGAACATTGGCTAAGAAAGGCATATCCTTGGGCACACCAGCTGGGAACCAGAAGGGCAAGGCCAGACTGGAGAGACTGTTTGCTGGTTTTCTCATCTCCCTTTAGCAATACTGAGGCAGAAAGACAGGTAGCCAGGCTGAGAAGCACTTCGTAATTAAAATTCAAAACATTGGTTATTCTAGATGGCACCCATCAAAGGGTGCCCATGTGTGGGGTGAGGCAGGGCAGCTATTTGTGGCTGAGAATGGCTATTAGGAGTCCTCTGCTTTTCCCTCCTAGTCAAGTCTTACAAAGACCATCAAACTGTGTCTTCTTGGGTTACCCCAGAGGGCATTTGTGGACAACTCACTTACAGCTCGAGGCTTCCAGTGTGTCTTTGTCTCAAGGTTTTTTTTTTTTTTTTTTTTTTTTTTTTGGCCCATAGAGGCTTAACCTCACACAGGGCAAGCAGTATCAGGAAGTCAATGGCATTGTTTCTATTCCTCAGCAAGGAAGGGCAGCAGTCAGTAGCTCTGGTGGCCACTGATGGGTCAGTTCTGAGGCAGTCCTGCTCTGTTCTCTGAGTATCTCGTGTGCAAGAAGACCCAGCATCCACTGTGACCATGCATCAGCATGCCGTTTAACTAGTTTTCCCCACCAATCCCCTATGCTTGGTGGAATCACCCTAAAAATAAATCAACTGTACACAAACCCTATGTGAGAGTCCAGTTCTGTGGAGAAGTATATGTGCCTCTCCAGGGTCATGTGGCTCACGGGAGTCTTACATCATTATATGTACATATGTTATGTGAGGCATAGCAGCTAGGATTCTCTGGGGATACATTATGGAGTTTTCTACTTTATAATTTCATTGTGTGTGTGGGACATCTCTCTCCTTGTGTAATATATATATATGTGTGTGTGTGTGTGTGTGTGTGTGTGTGTGTGTGTGTGTATGTGTATATGTATATATGTGTGTGTATTATAAATTATAGTTGAGGACAGTACTTCCCATAATGGACTTTTTAGTGAAAAGGGTTAAACGCCATCAAAAAGTTAATTTATTGAATTTTAACATGCATTGATGTGAGGGTGTCAGATACCCTGGAACTGGAGTCACAGACAGTTCTGAGATGACATGTAGATGCTGGGAATTGAACCTGGGTCCTCTGGAAGAGTAGCCAGTGCTCCTAACCACTGAGCTATCTCTCTGGCCCAAAAACCCGTTTTTTGTTTGTTTGTTTTAAAGGAAAAGGATGATAGGTGAGTATATAACATGTTTTAAGGATCTGTACTGTCACATGAAACATTCACTTTAGGCATGTGTGTGTGTGTGTGTGTGTGTGTGTGTGTGTGTGTGTGTGTGTGTGTTCACATGGTGGTGAAATGTAGTTCTCAACACATTTGTATTGGGTGGCATTTTAAGCCTCTACTTCCAGTAGACCCTTGTGCTCTGTGCTGATGCAGGGGCTGGTCTGTTCTTTCCCTCTGGTAACAGGTGTCAACATTCCTTCCACACATGGGATAGGGCAGATGTTCCTCACTGTGTACAGTTTTGCCTGTCATTCTTGATCACTGTGATTCATGGGTTAGTCAAGTGCTTTCTCCAGGTAACTTCAGTTTTGGGTGGAGAAGCAAGAAGCTGGAAAATGGCTGAAAATGTTTCACTCCAAAGGGCAGCTGGGAAGATGCTGTGTCTGTGAAATACGTGCTCCAACATGCTCGAGCTCCTTGGTTTTCTTCCATTCTATGATCTGGTTGTTTAGCTGTTGGGTTAGTTCTGTGAAACACCCATGACCGTTCCATCCTCCCTTCCTCCTCCTCTCCTCCCTTCCATTTTCTGTTGCTAGAAACCAAAAACTCCATTTTGAACGTTTCTGGATTACCTAAAACTATGGCGGTGGAACATCACATAACTCCTAAGCTCTAGGCTTCTGACTTACAAGATGAAGCTTGTAGTATCGGAATGAAGAGCCTACATGATATTTATATGGCTACTGTTACACTTTTGTTGGTCTAGGCAGGGCTACTATGTGTCAGATTTTATTTATCTCTGTTTTAACTAGTGATGACTTTCTGGTTTATTAAATATTTATGGTGTAAATGATGAATAATGCACATTGTCACCCCAAATCTATAGCTGAATTTCTCTAGATAGCTGCAACTTGGCTTTGGGTTGTTGCTATGCAATGTGACTTACTGTCCAGAAACTTAATATGAAAAGTTTCCATGCCCAGGTATTAGGAAAAGAAGAATATGTAATAATGAAATCATAGCACATAAAAATCAATCAATTGGATATCAGCAAAATTAAAATAATGGTCTGTGAAAGACAAGATTAAGGAGAAAAATCAAGTTACAGATTAGGAGGAAATAGTGTGAATCACATATTCAACAAAATATTTATATCTAGAATATATAATTTTTCTTTTTTTCCTTCTTTTTTTCCAAGACAGGATTTCTTTGTGTATCCCAGGCTGCTTTGGAACTTGCTCTATAGCCTAGCTGGCCTCAAACTCAGAGATCCACCTGCCTCTGCCTCCCAAGTGCTGGGATTGAAAGCATGTGCCACCACAACCCATCTGAAATATATAAAAGTTTCAAAGCTCAGGAAAAAGCTCTAGTTTAAAGATGGATGAAAGACTTAGACATATTTTACAAGAGGGCATCTGGAGGACAAAGCAACGTATAAGAACACACTCAATATGATTAAATGTTAGGAAAAAGCACATTTGGTTCACAAGGAAGTAAAAGTACTTGCCTGTAAGGATAGCTAAAATAAAAAGTGCAAAAATATCAAGTGCTGAGAAGGATGCAGGATAGGTAGAACTCTTCTATGTTCCCAATCGGAGTGAAAAAATGCTCCAAGGACATTGGGAGAGGTTTTTTTTTTTTTTATAATTTCTTAGTAAGTTAAGCAACTTCTCTCTGCATAATCCAGCACTTCCACCACTTGATATTTTCCCTTGAAAAGTAACTTGTGTTCACACAAAACCTGCACCTGAAGCTATATTCTTAACAGCTCCAGTTACACTCATCCCATACTAAAAGCAACTAAAGTGTCTTCAGCAGGCGATGGGTTGATGACCTAGGGCACATCCACCCTGAGGAACGCTTCTTACTCAGAAAAAAAGCATGGTTCCATGGTGCACAGTGAACTTGGATAAACCTCAAAGGCCTTATGACTATTTCAAGAAGCCTGTCTGGCTTGGGGGAAATCCCTTAGTCTATCTTCATAGGTAAGCTCAAGGTTCAGTGAGAGACAGTGTCTTAAAAAATAAGATGGAGTGTGGCTTGATGAAGACAGCTAACATCAACCTCTGACCTTCACATGCACATGCATTACATGTGCCATCAGATTCACACATGTGCAATCACACATGCACACACATGTAATCATACAGACAAACACACTCCTGTGCATGTACATAGACATACATGTGCAATCACCACATACACACCACCCACACATGAAATCTGTGACAAATATTTGCATACTGTATGGTTCTAGTTATACAGAAAAAAAAATTAAAGATTAGGAAATAAGGCACAGTGGAGGGTTTGACCCTAAAGAGACAGAGTATTTTGTGGGTGACAAGCAGCTCTGAATTCTGATTATGATGGTGGCTGTACCAATCTATACATGTGTCAACATTCATAGAACATTAATCAAATCATCAATTTCCCTCATGATAATTTAACATCTGCTTCTCATTATGTAGAGTGAGGTTGTAGTTGCTTGTATTTTGACATCTTGTAGACCTTCCCTGTCTAATACAGTAGATACATGCACTTAGGTCTCTGCCAGATGAGACACCGCTTAAGTGCAGTGTTAACACCAGATTTTAAATGTGAAGGCTTAGTGTGAAGATGCAAATGTAAAATATATTAGCAATATTTGTGTGTTGGTTACCTGTAGAAATAATACTATTTTGAATATAATGTGCTAAATAAGTAAAGTTAATAAAACAGTAAAGTTAAATTTATTTTTTTCTTCTTCTTAGCATATGGATACAAGAAAATGTCATTGCAGTATACAGTGTGTCTTAGGTTTTTAATGGATGTTGCTTAAGTTGCCACATCAGAGAGGAATGGGGAGTTCTAGAATATTCTTTCTGCAGGCACCATCAGATGTATCGTGGACACCCTTCAGGACTTGACAACGGCCATCCAGACTTTTGTCTGGAGGAGGCTGCTAGCTTCCTCCCAATCTGTCAAGGGAGATGAATGCCACTCTGCATCTGCTGTATTTACCATTTAGCTGGCTTTCTGTAAACTTCAGGGCAGACATTGATAGTGGGTACAGCAGTGGGTCGCTGTGAGATGGGCTAGGATGGAAGCTAGGTGTGTAAGAGCATCCCGCTTCACTTAAATTCGCATCAGAGTTTCATTCACTGAGGTTTGAATTTGAGCGCTACTTCATGCAGCTCTGGGTCTATCTCAACCCCAGGTTTTGTTTGTTTGTTTGTTTGTTTGTTTGTTTGTTTGTTTTTCAAGACAGGGCTTCACTGTGTAGCCTTGGCTGTCCTGGACTCACTTTGTAGACCAGGCTGGCCTCAAACTCACAGCGATCCACCTGCCTCTGCTTCCCGAGTGCTGGCATTAAAGGTGTGTGCCACCATACCCAGCTCTGAGTGCTGGATTAAAGGTGTGTGCCACCTTGCCAGCCTTCAACCCCAGGTTTTTACTTGCAAAGCTAAGTGGGTCCCTCCTTCCCCCCCCCCTCTCCCCCCCCCCCCTCCCTCCCTCCCTCCCTCCCTCCCTCCCTCCCTCCCTCCCCCCTCTCCCTTATTGAGTGTTTTGTCCCTAGAAAAAACAGGAAAGAAGTATTGGAAGCATCCCAGAAAGCCTTTAGGAAATACTTTTGCTATTTCTATTGCTGAGGTTGCTCTCCCACCTGGGGCTCTGGCTCTCCCCTCCCCTCCTCCCTTCTTTCCCTCTCCTCTTTATTCTCGTGTTTCCCTCTCCTTTTCTCTCCCTTCTCCTCTCCCTTACCCCACAGGCATCCTGCCCATCTTTTCTCCCTGACTCAGCGAGGAGAAACGCCAAGGCAAGCATTCACACACAAAGCATGAAGCTGCCTGTCAGTAAACAACCACTCCTGTGACACTCTCAGTCCATCTATCAGAGACCTGCCTGGACTCCCCATGTGTCTGAGATGGGCTTGGACTCCCTGTAAGGCCCTGAACCCTGTTGAGCTCCCCAGCCTGACTCATACATTGCAGCATGCAAACTTCAGAGCTGTTCTCCCTGCTGGCAGCGGTCCGGGATTGGAAGCTCCCCTAAAAGGCAACTGACAGCCCTCTAACCAGCCACAGGGGTTGTGGCAATTTTCTTGGATTCAGCTTCAAAGTCACAGAAGCCTGGGCATCCAGCATTGAGTCCATGCAAAGGCTGCCCTTTCCACTTGCTCTCCAGTGCCTTTAGTTCCGATGTGCTTTTATTAAATTATTCTTGTTGCTTGTTTCCTGCAGCTCAGAGTCTGCATCAAATGTTAGGTAGGTGCAGAGAAAATGAATGCTTTTCCAGACTAAACAGCTCCATACGTTTTCATCAAAGGAACCTATTAAGTGCTTGTCTGGGCATGGCGCTCTGTGAGGCTCTGTGCAGGGAAGTTAAACAGACGTGAGTGGCCTTTCAGGGCTTGCTCATAACGATGGCCGCAGTGGCACCCTC
>OU015748.1:88513879-88534145 GCA_907169655.1 Acomys percivali
GAAGAAGAAGAAGAAGAAGAAGAAGAAGAAGAAGAAGAAGAAGAAGAGGAGGAGGAGGAGGAGGAGGAGGAGGAAGAGGAGGAGGAGGAGGAAGAGGAAGAGGAAGAGGAAGAGGAGAAGGAAGAGGAGGAGGAGGAAGAGGAGGAAGACCTCTCAGGTATATCCACCAAACATGGCCTAACAAGATACAATAAGACTGGGAACAAACTCTCAGATCACAGCTGAATATGGCAATCCAGAAGGAGGAAAAGGGTCCTAAGCATAGGCAAAGGAACCAGAGACACCTCCTCCTCCCACTGTTGGGAGTCCCACAAGAACATCAACCTACACAACTATAACATCTGTGCTTGTCCCTTCAGTCTCTGTGAGCCCCTATAAGCCTTAAGTAGTTGACTTTGTAGGCCTTGCTCTTGACCTTGGTGTTCTCAGTCCCTCTGGCTCCTGCAATCCTTCTTCCCCTTCTTCTGTGGGGTTCTCTCGGCTCTGCCTAGTGTTTGGCTGTGGTTCCCCACATCTCCCATCAGTTGTTGGATGATGCCCCTCTGATGATAATTGGGCTCTGCACTGACCTATGGGCATAGCAGAATATCACCATCAGGAATCATTTCATTGACTTTTTTTTTAAAAAATTTTTTATTTTTATTTTGCCAGGCCTATTTGGTTCTATGCTGTGGCTCTGGTTCCTGGCAATCCAGGCAGTGTCAGGTGTGGCTCCCTCTCCCTGGTGTGTGCAGTAGGGTCAGAATTCAGTAACTTTTCATATAAATTTCCCTTTAAGATATACCTACAGTCAAGGATATGCCTCCAATATCTGTCCCATTTTGGAGATAGACTTCAAACCTTATGGAGTGGTGAGCCTGTCAACGGATTTTTGATAAGAAGCCTCCTGGACTGGGGGCGGGGTGGCAAATGTTCTATCACATTAGCACAATTAATCAGGGATTTAGAAACTGTTAATTCAGACTTTATATGAAATGTCACTCCAAAGCTCAGTGTGCATGTCAGGTGAAAGTATGGTACATTGGTCAAGGAAGGGAAGGGGTGATGGGGTGATTGTAGACCCCTTATCCATGCAGCGAATCTTTTCTGTCCTGCTGGAGCTTTGAGGTATCTTTCCAAGAGCCCTCAGCTGAATTAATGGGTGCTGACCATAATAGCTGCTTCCATTACTTCAGACCCACTGAGCACCTTGGCTTCTTTTGGTCTTTTCCTCTGCCGAGGACCATTAGCCTCTTTTAAGATTCCATATTTATTCAAGTGCTTAGAGCCCTGCAGCAGTACCAGCTGAAATTGACGCCATGGGCTGAAGAGGCCAGGCTGCTCTGGGGAATCCACTGGGCAGTCTGGGTGATATAATCACTTGTACTTAATTTGATGGTTTGTTGCACAAATCACACCAACAAGAGCCCGTGAAATCCAGAAAGCCCCTCTAAACCAGGACTAGACATTTTAAACTGACTTTAGACTCTTTTCTTCTTATTAATCGGGAGGAAAATCACTTTAGATTCCTACAGAGACTTACAGAGAAGCCAGTTTTTTCCTGGGTTTCTGCCCACGAGTTACTGAATGTCCTTATTGTCTTTTCACATCAGCATTTAGGTAGTGGAGACAGGTCTTAATGTGTTACAGTGTCAAGCCAGGAGTGAGTCACACAATACTATCCTGCTTATGGAGCATTCTTGTACTGGCTGGTTTTGTGTCAACTTGACACAAGCCATAGTCATCTGAGAAGAACGAGCCTCAGTTGAGGAAATGACTCCATGAGATCCAGCTGTAAGACATTTTCTCAATTAGTGACCAATGGAGGAGAGCTCAGCCCATGGTGAGCGGTGTCATCCCTGGGCTGGTGGTCCTGGGTTCTATAAGAAAACAGTCTGAGCAAGCCATGGGGAATATGCCAGTAAGCAGCACCCCTCCATGACCTCTGCATCAGCTTCTGCCCCAGGGTCTTGCCCTATATTTAAATTCCTATCCTGACTTCCTTTGGTACTGAACAGCAATGTCTAAGTATAAACTGACTAAATTCTTTCCTCCCCAACTTGCTTTTTGGCCATAGTGTTTTGTCACAGCACTAGAAAACCTAAGACAGTCTGTATGGGGGTGGGCTGGAGGATGCTGTTCAGGTGTCAAATCATATCGAGATTGCTAATGATTGTCATTCTGTATCTCCCACTGCTGTTGCTGAGAACCACACCGGAAGTATGAGCTTCTCTCCTGGGCTGGTCCAGAGCATTGTCAGCTTCCAGGAGGAAGAGATGGAACTTCAGAGTCCCAGGTTCTGCTTTCCTCAGGAATGGCTAGAGCACGCAGAACAAGGTCCATGCCTAAGACTCTAGACCTCACGGAAGGTGTAGAAAACAGTTTCCTACCATATCACAACTATAGCCTTTTAATGAGATTGCCGGTACCAGAGAGCTGTGGAAACTTGGGAGTTCCAAAGCCAGTGGTGATACCACAGTGTTACAGCCTTTTGGTCAAGCCTCGAGCTAACAGCACAGGATGTGGGCCAATGCCCACACCTGGTTGGTTCATGGCTGGAATGCAGGTCCAGCAGCTGTTTCACCAAAAGTCAAGCTTGCAGCGGTAGCACAGGCTTCAGCAGCGACCTGGGGCAGCTAATGTCTGCCTGGTTGGCAGCCAAACCTGGGTTCCGGTGACAAATTCTTCAGGGAGGAGAGGAGCCCTTCCTTCCCCATGGTAAATGATGAGTCTTGGATGATCTTGGTGGAGGACTGGACTGAGAGAGAATTTATTTAGGACATGATAAACCTTGGGCCATGGGAAAGGTTTTGAGGGTGAATGTGTTTCATTTAATGGGGCTGCCTTGGAGTGCAAGGGATACTTCATTTACATGCGGCAGTGCAGTCCTATCATAAGAAGGCCAAGCAGTACTTAATTATCCTATGGGCAGCAGGGATGGGGTGGGGTTGGGTGGGGGAGGAACTCCAGGTACAGTTAGAGGTGTGGAAAAAGGACATTGGCTGAAAGCCAAGACACCAAGACATTAGCATAGGGAGGGTATTTTCAGGAATCCCCAGGTGCACATTGAATGTGTTTCTTATTGAGAAAAGGTTGGGGCTGTAATCTCCTGGAGGGTTATATGACACTCCTTAAAGGATCTGGGGTTTTCCCAGATCAGGGGGAGAAGAGGGAACCCAGCTGAGGAAGGAAGTCCGTCATTTATCGCTGAACTTGGGGGGTGGGGGCTTTCTGATAAGGCCAGACCTTGACCTAAACATCAGGGTCCAACAAATGCTCACACACAAACAGCATGTGAGTGTTCTAAAGAGGAGGTGTGCTGATTAACTTCCTTTGTCAACTTGACTAGATTTAAGATCATCTAGGAGACAGCCCTCTGGGCATGTCTGAGGGCTTTTCCGGAGTGATTTAAATGAGGCGGGAAGATCTCTGCTGGATGTGAGTGACAGCACAGCAAGGGCTAGGGTCCTTGACTGAACACAAAGGAAGAAGCAGGTGGAGAGCCAGACTGTCTTTGTGCTCCGTGACTGCAGTGTGGTCACATGCAGTGGTCAGCTGCCTCTTGCTCCTGCCTCTGTGCTTTTCCAACCACAGCGAACTGCACCTCCAAACCAGGAACCAGAACAAAGCCTTCCTTCCTCAAGCTGTTTTGTTCAGGTTTTTTTTTTTTTTTTTTTTGATACAGCTATGATAGATGAGAGAATCTTTCACTTTGCGTAACCATCTGCATTTCATTTTAGTTTTAGAGAAGAGAGTGTAAGTCTCTCAGACTGGATGGATTACAACTTTAGACCAAGAAACCTTCGTGGATTCTTTGAATCCCTTCTTTCCCCCAAGGTAACCATCATCCTTGAAACTTTCTCAACTGTAGTCTTTTCTTTCTTCATATAACTAGGCCTGAAAGCTGTTGTTGGCCCACCCTTTAACTACCAACATGATTTCAAGACCTTCCAATGTTCCATCGCTGATATGGAATGACTGGAGACCTAGCCACTCTGCAGCATCACTGTTTACTCTTAGGGCGGGGCTTCTCAGGCATGCTCCCTGCCAAAGGTAGAGGGAGGCAGGGATACTAGAATTGCCTGGTGGTCATTTGGGAAATGTTGGCTTGGGTACCTTTTGAAGGTCATACTGTAGTATTCTCTCTCTCTCTCTCTCTCTCTCTCTCTCTCTCTCTCTCTCTCTCTCTCTCTCTCCATCTTTCCTGCTCATTCTCCCTTCCCTATCTTCCTATTCCACCCTCTTACTTTCTTTCTTTTTGACAGTACTGGGGATTGAACCTGGGACCTCACAGATGCTGGGAAAGCACTCCGTGCCTGAATTACATGCCTAATTTTTTTTATTTTTCTTTTGAGATACGGTCTCACTATGTTGCTCAAGCTAGCCTTGAAACTTGCTTTGTAGCTCAGGCATGCTTTGAACTTGTTTAATTTTCCTTCCTTGCTTTCTTGAGGACTGTCACTATAGACCTGTGCCACCAGGCTTGGTTTTATCTCATCATCCTTCCTTCCCCATTTTTTCCCTCCCTCTACCTTTCATTTTCTCCCCAATATCTTCATTATTTAGGCGTGCTCTCCATTGCAGTCTGAGAGCTTTCTCACTTCATCTTAACACCCTCTCTCCCTCCCTCCACCCCCTCCTTTCCTCTTTATGTGGTTTTTGCTAATAAACGTGTTTTTTTTTTTTTTTTTTTTTTAATGTTTGTTTTTCAGATGGTATTTCACTATGTAACCAGGCTGGCCTTGAACTCCAGATCCATCTATCTCAGCCTTTTGAGGGCTGGTATTACAGACAGGTGCCATCACACCGAGGACATTTTGCATTTCTTATTCTACCTTTGTGTCTGATTCTCAGAAAACCTGGTCTCATGCAAACTAATGCATTGCAGGGAAAGAAAAGACGAGTAACAATAGGGGCTGCTTTAGGTGAGTGGCCAGGAGAGACCTAGGCACGACAACGTTTGTTTACTGACTTAATTGAAGTGATGGAGATACATACACAAAGACTAGGAGGAACACCGAGGGCAAAAGAAGGGAGAAAACGCGCAGGGACCACAGCAGTCGCATCTCTGGTTTTCCTCCCGCCTAGCTCCCATGAGCTCCCTCTCCTACGGAGTGATGACTGTTACCTGATTTGCACATACAGCTTCACGTTAGTTCATGTGAACAAAGAGTACCAGGTTTAAAATAAAAAAATGTTTTTCAGGTACTCTTCTTTGGGCGGAAACAGACTCTGCCTGGCCTCACACTGAATTCGTGTGGGACAGGTGTAGGTAGGGGGCCTGGAGCTGGTGTGTAAAGGATTTGATGTATTGAGTCTGGAAGTGAAGGGGACAGCTTGCTGATCTGGGGACTTTGGTTTGTAAGCTTAGTTGGACACCAGCCATGCGAAGAGCAATATATGCTACGCTGGTGGGAAGGGAACCAAAGGCCAACGTGGACACTAGGGTTGGCCCGGTGGGTTCACGGGTTGTCTTTTCTGTAAAATAGAGAGTTTTGAACCAGTGGAGGGTAACAGCTGTGTTCAAGGACTTGGGCTCCCAAGTGTAAATTATTAATATTGCCCAGGTGGAGAATGGTAGAGTCCACCTGTTACTAAGGAGGCAGGCAACTGCTGTAGAAAAGTTTCCTGGAACATTTTTTTTTTAAGTGGTAAAACTTTATCTCCCTTTTCTAAGTTTTTTAGTGGAGACAGGGATTAGAGGCAGCAGTGCAGAAACGGAGCTGGATGTCAGAGGTTTTCTTTCTTTCCTCCAGTCTGTAAGGCTGTGGAGAAAGCTTCTAAACTTCTCGAAAAAATATGAATGTATAATACGCTCAGATCAAGATGTATTCACATTAAGTTCAGAAGTATTATTGATCATTATCGGAGAGGTCAGTGGCACCTCCACCCTTCGGTGTGTGACAATTAAAAATGTCCCTGGATGTGGCCAGATTAATGCTCTCAGTTAACCAAGAAGCACAGATTTGGTGAGTGTGGCTCAGTTCTCCTGTCAAGGCTAAGAGCAGAAAGTGACAGCTAGTGACATCTTCTGTGGAGAATGTTTTGTGCCAGGCATCGTGTTAAGCATTTTCCGAGTCAATCTGATTAGGAAGGTCCATGGAAGATGAGACTCAGGACACAGGGAAGTGACCTATTCAGTAACACAGTGCAGGGCGGAGCAAAGGCCGAGTGTGTGACACCAACATTCTGCTTTAACCACTTTATCCCCAGAAACGAGAACCCACGAGTTGTTCAACGAGGCCTCAGTGTGCGAGCGTGTTTTATAGTGGAAAACAAAAATGTAGACTGGCCTAGCTATGATTCTCGCTTCCCTTCCAGCTCTGTGTTTGAGGAGAGGCCTCTTAACGGTCACGGCTGATGCGTGCCCGTCACCTGGCAAGGCTGCGGAGCCTTAACTTCCGCCTTTTCTAGCAACTCAACCTGACTCAGCCAAAATGCATTTCTAGACCTCCAGTCTCTTTGGTGATAGAGACAGAAGGGCTTGAAAAGACTTCTATCTGTTAATTTAGCAATCCCACTTCTTGGAATTTATCCTTAGGAAGGAATCAAATATGTATACAAAGACTCATGCATAGGATATTTGATTTCAGCCTGATTTGCAAGAGCAAACATTGGATAAGATATTGAGCAAATAAATTACAGCATTTCCAGATGGTGGTATGCTCAACTTGCAGATGAATATTTTCTTCCAAGAGAGAAACTTGATGATGTATTATTCTGTGAGGGAAAGATTTGAATACCGTGGAGCATATGATCCCAATTTGGAAATTGTGTGTGTTTTGCCATCACATTGAACAAGCAGGGAGCTGTAAGATTCGACGGAAATTGTTGCTTTTAGGCGCTCCTGTCAAGTTTGTTTTTTAGTTTTCTTTTTTAAAAAATCCTGTTTCTTGAAAAATGTGACACAAATCTATGACTTCTTTTTCACTTTTAGCTGAGAAAATCCATCTTGTTTCTTGGTGCTCAAAGTCGGCTACCTTATTTAGCTTTGATGGTGGTCACAAACCCACCCCTTCCTGGCCCCTGAACTTGGTGGGTTGCTGGGTCTCAGCTTTCCTTCCCTGGGATTCTGCTTCCTCCTCAGCTCCTTGGGCTTCCTCTGATGCCTCCAGGATTTTAGAGTGGAGGTCAGAGGTTAGGGTTGGATGGACAGACTCCACTGGCAGTATTCTACCATCTGGCTTTGACAGCTTTCTCTCGCACACAGAAACTTTCATTGGTAATTTGCAGCACCTTTGTCTGTTCTGCCACTGGGGCCCATGCAGTTTGCTTGAGCAGGGGTCTATGTCTCTTCAGTTATCACTCCGCCTGGCCTTCTTCAAGTCCCTGGCATGTGCCAACATTACATCTTAGGCCAGTTCTGGTTTGTGAAAATTGTTAGGCATCCTTCATTCCTATGAACATAGAATCAAAGGACCTTTAACACCGTACCTTTTGCCCCTCTGTACAAACAGGCAGCAAGTACCTCCTGCCCATTAGAGTTTTTCACAGTGAGTCAGACATTGAACTCCAGGGTATCCGTGTTCTAGGGGCTTATTCAGGAGGCCTCACTGAAGCCCCTGTGCCTAGGTTTGAGTGGGGAGAAAGAGCCTCTCCCTCACATGAGAACTGGGCTCAAGACACTGGTTCTCCCTAGATCTTGCCTAGCCCCGATCTCCACCTCTCCAGCTCTTTTGAGGACCCATAGGTGAATCATGGGATCCTAGAACATATTCTCTCCTATGTCCCCTGGAATCACCGTGGCCTCACACCTGGGTCAGAGATAGGGCGCAGACAGCTTTTGCTGTGTTGGAGTCTCAGTTGACCTCCCCCACGCCAAAACAGAAAATAACCTAAACGCTGGTTTTAATGTCCTGCTAAAGGGCATTAGACTAAAGGGAGGATGCATGCTCATCAGTGTGTCAGAGGCCTCCGAGGAGGTACCACAGAGGCAAATGAACATCAGAGATACTTACAGCTCAGAGCTTGCCTGGCATCTCGGCAGGGGATAAGAGAAAATCCTCAACGTGTTTCCTGACTGCTGGGGGAGGGGAGGGGGAAGAGGCCTGTGAAATGGCACAGTAGCAGCTCATCACTCTTGTTCTAGATGGTCTCAAATGCAATAGCAGTGTAGGGGTCATTTGGAAAGAGTTTTGTGTCACAAGAGCACAGAGGGGTCAGCTTTCTTTCTGCTGTAGAAAGGGGCCAAGAAGACGGAGACATCTGGAGCAGCACTTGGTGTTCCAAAGAGGAGGCAGCTTGGCTCTTCTGAAGCATCTCCTCTTGGCCACTCGGCACTTCCAAGTTAGACAGGGGACTACTCCGGTTCTGATGGCTGGTGGGAAACTTGGCCAACACTTTTTTCCTCCCTTGCTTTTCACCCAGTCTCCCAAGCATTGGAATCCTGAAAGATGGTATGCTGGGTATTCCAGGTCTGTTGGCATTTACAATGTGGGCTATGGCTCCAAGCCCATCTTATACATTTCCAATTTGGAGTCTCCTTGAAGATAAGTAAGCACTCTTGAAGGCAGGGAAACACAATCCAGGGAGGTGGGCTGTACCCGGCACTGATCCTGTTGCCCAAAGCCCTGTTCTGGCAGCCCTTCTCCTGTTTAGTTTTACTGAACATTCGTCCTGCAACCCAGCTATCTTGGACTAAGGGGCTAGACACAGAAGTGAACTCCTGAGTTAGTTCTGCAGGAGAAAATGGAAGCCTTGGCTACAGACCTGATTGGAGCCCTACTCGCCTGCCAATGTGATACAGAGAAAAGGCAGCCATGCTGTCATTGCACTCTTGAACAGAGACCATTCAAACCCTCTTAGTTTACAGATGGAAACCAAGGCTCAGAGAGGGGCTGATGGCAACACTCATGCACTCACATTAGTAGTGGAGTAAACTCCACCTGGCTCTACAGAACCACCACACACACCAGCTGGAAAGAAACCTAAAGTCCTGGCAGTCTCGTGTCCATGTTCCCCCGCCTTCGGAGTGAATTAGATGCTTTTGCACGCCACCACTCTATGGAGTCCCATATCCCTGGAGGGCCAAGACCATTTATGTATCATTCCTCAGTCAGAAGAGGACTTATGTGGGCCTATAAGGATCCTATGACTGGCTGGGACCCTTGTATCAGGGGTGAGAGTCAGAAGTGGCCTCCCCACTTATCTTCCTTATCTCTCTTCCTTTCCATGGCCCCCCAAGCCTTGGAACACTGAGCAATTTCTGCCAAGGATGCTTTATGGTGACACAATCTAGAACCACCCCGGAAGAGCTTCTCAAAATTAATCTGTGGGCATGCTTGTGAGGCATTTATTAAAAATATTGGGGTCAATAACAACTCTGATTGTTGGTGAGCCCTGAGTGAATAGAGTATAAAAAGCAATCTGAGCAAGTAGGAGTACGTATTTATTCTGTTTTATTTTTGATATGATGGGACTAGCTGTCTTGGGTCCGTTCCTCGATTTCCCCACAATGGTGGGCCTTCACTTGGAGTTGCAAGCCCAATAAACAGGTTCCCTCCCAGGTTGCTTTGCATCAGGTGCTTTATGACAGCAACAGAAATGAAACCAGGGAAGACATTGTCTCATTGATTCTAGAAGAGCCTCCCTGTCGAGGGATGGGCAGTTTCCAAATACAAGAGACAACTGGAGATACACTTGGGAAGACTGCTATTTAAGAGGACAGCCAAAAGAAATGCAAACCAAGTTCTGGTTTGTTTTGAGCTGACACGTCCCTTGTAGGTCCATGGTTTGAATGCTGGTGGCACCATTTTGGGAGGCTGCAAAAACTTCAGAAAGTGGGCTACTAAGGAAAAGTCTTCAAATATTATACCTGCCTGTTCTCTGCTTCCTGTTCTGGGGTGGCCTGAGGAGTCGCCACCAAGCCATGTGCTTCTGCCATCATGGACTATGGTGGCTTGAAACCCTGAGCTGAAATAAGTCTTTCTCAAGATGTTTTGGTCAGAAGATACGTTGGTCACAGAGACAAAATAGTAACGTGCACAGCCTGCTCCATGTTATTCTAACATTCCTAGTCGCTACACTATAGAAAGGAAATGGAAACACGTGAAATCAATTTTGATAACATGTATAGTGTATCCAAGATACCATCATATGTATATATTACCAGTAGAAACATTGTGAATGAGATATTTGCATGTTTAGATGAAATGTCCGGAATATGCTATGAATTCCACTCACATTTCAGTTGGACCATACATTTCAAAAATTAACCTGTATTTCTGGTTTATAAAACTTAAGGCTGAAAAATACAAATTCCCACCCCCTGTCTGTTTTGTTCCAAACAGACTTCAAGTTCTCTGATAATTGAACTTTAGGCTTTATAATTTTACATTGGAATTAATTAAAATAAAAATTCAGTTTATCAATGATTTTGTGAGCACCGCACAGGCACGTTTTAGTGGGAATGCAAAGAGGAGGTAACTGAACCATGGAGTAAGCACCATGCCTGCTGTGTGTGTGTGTGTGTGTGTGTGTGTGTGTGTGTGTGTGTGTATACATTTGTGGTTGTATGTGTGTGTGGTTGTATGTGTGCGTGTTTTTGTATATTTGTGGTTTTATGTGTGTGTTCTCTTTGAATGAGGGTGTTGTCCCTCGTTTATTATTTCCACGTCCAAATACAAGTAGTCACTTACTTCTTGCAAGGCTTTAGATGCCAAAGACAGGTCCTCAGAAAACGTCACCTCAAAACTGCCGATGAGAGCAGCTGCTCCCCCTACCGTTAGCTGGAGGAACAGCACTGCTGCCATCTGGTGGAGTGGTGGGCTTACCTGCTATGTGTAGTTTGTTTCTCTTTGTGCCTCCCATTGCTCTGCAGAATGCTATAGTAGGGTGGGGATGGGATGATGGGCAAAGGCCTGAGAAGGACTGCACAGCAGAGCTCTTGACTTTGATGTGTAAAAGTGTGAGTGCAGAAAAAAATCTTACCGAGAGGTAGACTATTTCTCAAACAACAGTTAGTTAATTTTCTCTAGATGTCATTAGCCAACATATATTCTTCTATCACCACGTTCAGAAAGCCCTCTCATGAGAAATTTAATTATATACTTATGTATATATAATCTTTATATATTTTAAGTGTATATACATATATTTGAAAATTACATGCCAAATTCCTTCACTGCTCTCTTGTAAAGTGTCTATAAATGAAAAGCAATAATATACACAGTTAAAAATAATCCAAACTGCATCAAAAGTACAAGCCCTTGGTCCTCCCTTGGGTATATTTCCCCAAATGTTTAAAGCACTTGTCATGCACTAGCTAATCATAAAGGTTTGCTGTTGGATATGTTTTTCCCCCTAATGCAGGGTTTTTCTGTGTAGCCTTGGCTGTCCTGGACTCACTTTGTAGACCAGGCTGTCCTCAAAAATCACAGTGATCTGCCTGCCTCTGCCTCCCAGAGTGCTGGGAGTAAAGGCGCCCGGCACTGTGCTCAGCTGCCGTGGATGTTAACGCTCATGTGAAACCTAACAGCAGCAGAAACTATTAAAGAGGAAGCCATGTGAGGGACGGGGCGGCAGGACCACGGGAGTGGGCGGAGCTATTTTGTTTTGTAACTTGATTGCTTTAACTATTATTTAATTTACTCCACTTAGTCCTCAGAAAGGTTCTCTGACTGTGTTTCTCTGGAACCTTCTAGAAGCAAGGACTGGAGGTAGTAGGGCAGAGAGAGGCCTGCTTTCCTAGAGGATAGTGTAAGGGTTAGTTACGTGTTCCGATGGATATGCCCCAAGAAAAGGAGCAGGCTGTGAGCTCCGCTTTATTCAGCAGCCAGGCTGAATGAACTTAGGACAATTAAATTCAACCAATAACTAGGCTAGTGAGTTGAAATGAAGAAATGCGACCTTTATTTTCAAGGAATTTGCCTCTGGGTATGAGCACAAAGCCATGCAGAGAGGCGAAGGGAGAGCCAGGCAGGGCACAGCTTCTCCCCTTCCTGTCTGGAATGTGGATGCGGTCTCCTCCTGGGAATATGATGACATCCTCCTAATGAAGCCTGTGGAGACGCTGGTCTTTGATGTCCTTGCAGAGCCTGGAGCAGACCTTGCCTTCTGGCCTTTTGAGTCCACCCAAGGAATGTAAACATCCCTCTGGATGGTCCCCGGAGCTGGGTACTTGCTATGCAGTTGAGCACAGGCCTAGCTCTAATTTGGGGCAACTGAATTCTTGGATTTGAGTGAGTCAAGTCTCCATTTCTTTTTTCTTTTTCCTCTCACTGACTTGTTCTTTCCAGCTTACTATCTCAGAATTCTCTATGAGGCAAAAGACATGGTTCTGTGGCTGTCTGAAACGAGCTCTGCTGTTCACTCTGACTCATCCAGTCCAGAGAAGGAGAGAGCTGTCTTCATTCCTAATTGAGGGTGTGGGGTCCAGGGAAGAAACTTGGTTGACTTGTTTGGAAAGACACTCCATGAACATCCTTTCTCCTACCATGGGCAAAAGGATGGGGAATCTGATTGGCCAGAGCTGTGTACCTTTCAAGCCCTAGCTCTAACAGAAAATGATGGGTACATTTCTAAAAGGACAGAGGAGAAGTAAGTCAGAAAAGGCAGACAGGCAGATGAGAATAAACAAATGGTTCCAGTGTGCACTGAAGGGTCAGACATGTGGAGAGTAAGGGCGGGGGGGGGGGGGGGGGGGGGGGGGGGGGGGAATTGCCACCTCTTCCAAGAATCCTTTCTAGCAGCTGTATTTGACTGGCCTGATGTAAGCGGTCCTCCAACCCTAGGCTACTTTATCTATTTTTCCATTCTGTTTTCTGCAGGTTTTAGGTTTTTTTTTTTTTTTTTTTTTTGTCGGGCACTCCATCTGCCTTGGGTTCCTTTGGCCCAGGTTCTTCACTACTGCATCTTTCACCAACTTTTACATCTTTACCAGCAGACTCTGGGTTCCTCAGAGCACAGGGTGAGGGTACCAAGTGGGGGCGGGGGCTAAAAGAGTTCAGTGGAGCAGCTCTTGGCTGCCCTCTTCTGGGCTTTGGTAGATACAGCCACCTGCTCTTCAGAGTTGTTACACCTCAGATCATGGCATGAAGTCTACATTCTTAAACAGCCATTCAAAATTTTCAATTATGTATAAATCAGTCAGATTTTTGTTTTGATGATCTGTTACACTTTTGATTTTATCAGGTGATATTTTTGTATAGGATGGTCTGACATCCGATTGACATAGTTAAAGAAATCTAAGCACGACATAGAAGTGAAAATGTTTGTATTATTATGTTGTTTATCTGTCTCTTTCTCGTTCCCCTCTCTCTCTCCCTTCCTCCCATCTGAATTGTGTTAATTTTAATCTTGGGTGGAGGATGTTTGAGAAGTAATGTGCTTAAACTTTCAAACTATGTAATATATATTTATATTTCCTTGATGGACATCTTCTCCAATAAGTCGCAGCCTTGTGCCTTAAGCAAAGTAGAGAAACTGTCACGTGCATTTTTAGTATTTATGGAAGAGTCAATGCAATGCCCAATTAATGATTTTGATAATAGGCAATTGCTATTTCCAGGGAGCTCTGGATGGTCACAGAGATTAGAAATTTCCCTTAGACATGCTAATGTCATCAAACGATGGGCTCGCATCTCAGCGGCACCCTTGATTGGAGCCTTAGCTTCACTGTAGGAGACAGGGTTACTTGCTTCTGTGTGCTTTGTTTTTTGCAGGCCAGCAGCTAACTGCCTTTGCATTTTGGTGGGCAGACACCTGCTTCCATGTCTGGGGAGACCCGGCAATCTGCTGATGGTGCCCGGACTGCCTCTTGCTTTCCTGGGTCCACACATTGAAGTATCCCCACTTCGCTTCATCCATTCAAATCAAACCCACCTTTCTAGACCTTTCCAGGTCTCCTTTGCTGAGGCCCATTTCCCATATCATGCATTCTCTTTCTTCTAAACAATATTTCTGCACTTTCACAAAAGTTACAGGCATCGTTTTGTAATATCCTTTACTTTTTAGTAAAATGGCATTTATAAATTTGGACTGCTATCTAACTTTATAGATGTTTGTGCCCCATATGTTTCCTGGAATAATAAGATTTTAGTGCCAGGAATTATATCATACGCTTGTTTTTTTCCAGTTCCCAGAATGTCGAATGTCTATTGCTGTGTTCAATAGATGAGCAGCAAGTGCTGCTGATTGACGGGCTGCTGTGTCGTTTGCTTCTCCTATCTCTAATTAGTACACTTGACTGATAAATTATTTACAAAAGACAGATTGGCACAGGCCAGCATTAACACGTCCCTGAAATATTTTCATGCATTTAGATGCTTTGCAGCATATACCATCCAAATGGCTCTCTGTGTGTATGTGTGCACCTGACAAGGGAAGTCACATTAAATCAATCTTGTAATTTGTTGTGGAGGCAGAATCATTTCAAAACTTCATTCCTTTTTTTTTTTCCCAAGACAAAGTTTCTATGTGTAGCCTTGGCTGTCCTGTCCTTTGTAGAATAGGCTGGCCTCGAACTCACAGAGATCTGACTGCTTCCGCCTCCCTGACTGCTGAGATTAAGGGCATGCACCGCGATGCCCAACTTTCATTCCATTTTTAATCAAAGCTATACATGTGATCATTTTCAGCATCAAATAATTTCAAAAGTCCAACTGAAAACCAGCTCACCTCCAAGCCCTACAACACTCTACTTCCTAGTACCTGTAAGTTCAACACTTTTTGTTGGTTATCTTGATCCAATCTTCTTGTCACTGCTAAGTTTGTGGCTAACTTTGAGCGTTATACCTCAGCTCTGGTTACGGCTGCTATTGCACAATGTCTGATAACCCCCACATCACACAGCCATTATCCTATTTATAATTGACTCAGGCTAGTAATTACTGAGAATAATATCCCATCTACATGAACATGATTCACAGCTCAAACATGACTGCTTCTGCTGTTTTGTACAGCATCAGGATTTCTTGGAGTTGGTAGTCACTTTTGACTTACGTTGTTGATTCATCCCAAACTACTTAATAGTTTAAATCTCTTCTAAGTACATTAACTCACATCAGGTGTTTTGTCAAGACTTCTTCTTTGGTTACCTCTCCTGTGCTCCTCTGAGTTGTTTTCAATTGGACTTTTTTCCCACAACTATACTCAAACCCCTCTTCCCCTGTATCCCCCCTTTCACTATCAGATTAGTATTCTTATTCCAAAGCCTTCTTACTCTCCTCTTCCTCCTCCTCTCCCTCCTCCTCTTCCTCCTCTTTCTCCTTCTTGGTCTGTCTATCAATTTATAAAGGTAACTTTCTTTTTAGTAGCAACATAGCATCTGTGTTGCATATCTATTTAGCCCAATAATAGACGTTCAAGAACATGGGTCCCAGTAGCTTCTTGGCCTTCTTGGCTATGTCATAGCATAGTGGATGACATTACCATGAGCACATGTGTGAGAAGGAGAGATCATATGGCCATATAGAAGGCTGGACTGGAATTGGGTCTGTTTTATTTTTGTTTATTTATTTATTTATTTTTTTGTAACAACTCACCCTTACCAGAACATGAGATCAGTATTAATCGCTTCTGAGAGCCATTTCCCCTCAGCAACCTTATTTGTTCCCACCAGATCTCATTCATAAAAAGTTTTACTACCTCTCACATTGCTTTTCTAGGGACCAAAGCAACATTCAGCCCTTAAGGGACAAAAGAGATTCAAATCATAGCTAGACCCTTTGTATATGAAATCTGTTCATTCCACCCAGTGTTTAATTAATGATTTTTGATGCTCATAGAGTCTTTCTACAGATCTCCAGAGTTATTTTTATCTGTAGTTTCACTTCTAGAATAGTTAAGGGGAGGTCCAGACTCATCTTTAACCTGAAGAGTTCTTTATGAATTGTTTAATATTGTTTAATATCTTTAACTTTATCATCCTAGAAATTAGACATGATGAGCCTTACTGTGCAAATACTTTGTTGTTCTGAGCATTTAATATGCCCTTCTAGTTTAGAAACTCAAGGCCATTCAAATTGGGAGGAAACTGCGGGATTATTTCTTACCTGGGTCTTTACTCTTATAAGCTCTCTTTTCTTAGTTTAGCTAATAGGCTTAGTTACTTGGTCACATTGGACACATAGGCTGAGTTTCTAAGCTCATGACGTAAAGATTTTGATATGCTTTATTATTTGCGAGGAACAAGCTTACCCTTGCCTGGGCTGGGGGAGGGGCAGGATGGGAGACTTCCAAAGGTCTCCCTATACCTTGAATACTCTTTGGTGAATAGTTTTAACATCACTTTGATGTGGTACCCAGGACTCTGCAGAGCAAGTTGGCCAGCGTCTTGAGTTGTTCCCACTGTTGTCTTGGAAGTCAGATTTCTCACATCAGTTAAATGAGTTCTCACTGCTTTATCTGTTTTCCAGATCTGTAGATTTTAGCCCATCATGATCCTCTCTATCCTCTCCGTCACTGATACCTAATGCCTCCAGATAGCTCCCTTTCCTGTGTGTTCACTGGGACCCTTGAAGGAGCAGGCTAAATGCATCTGTCCTTTCTGCCATTGTTACCTGAAGCTCGGTCACACTCTCCTCTAGCACTGAACGGCGACGTGCTGTGGCATTTATCTCTAAGGGAAATATGAACACCATTTGCTGAAGTGGTGACAGATGTTGGAAGTTGGCACAGCCGCCTACCAGCCTCTTAGATTAAGACAGAGATCCCTGGAGAGATGGAGTAAGAGAGACATCTTATGATTGCCAATCAAAGCCTGGCTTCTGCTTTGTACATCCAGAAAGAGGGGGAGGAATACATGCATCCAGTCTGTAGTAAACTGGCTATGTTTGTGGAACTGCTCTGTCAGGAACCCAGCTAGCATACGTAAGAGGGCAGCGGGCAGCGTGGACCGTTGGTCATTAATCCTCAGGCAGGGGGCAGTGCCGCAGCTCCTGGGAACTTAATGAAGCCAGACTTTGACTTTGAAACCAATACTCACAGGTCTTTTATTTCACTGGAGAGAAAGCTGGGCAGGGATTGTAGCTATAGGTGTTATTGTATCTCTGGGCTGACACAGGTGTCAAGACTTGTAATTTGCTGAGATAGTTAGAAAAGACTTTGATATGAAAGCCTGCTGAGCAATGTCCAAATGTTGTGAGAGCAAATTAAACTATAGGAAGTAATCATCGGGCTTCCCCCTCCCCAACGTTTAGGATTTAAAACTGCTCTGAACTATTCCTACCATTCTTGTGGCCATCAGAATGGCTACTACTTATTAAGAATATATCAAATTCCATGCACCACTCTCAGTAATTGGTGTGCATTTGACTCATACATAAGAATGTATAAAATATACATTAACATCATTTACACAGACACTCCAAAATCATTCAAATGCATAACAATAGCATTGCAATTGAAAGATTTAGATGACTTGAAAAGTCTCCAAAGTTCTTCATGTGCACAGTTCATTCAAGTCTTGAATTATATGTAAGATGTTCTTCATAGGCTCATGTGTGTGAACACTTGGCCTCTGGTTGGTGGTGCTGTTTTAGGAGAATATAGAAGCTTTAGGAAGTGTGGCCTATTTGAGGGGAGCCTATGACTATAGGGGATGCACAGTTGTTGTTGTTTAAAAGGCTTATCGAGGCTCTAACTAGTTCTTCCCTAGGTCTAGGCCTATTGATTTTTTTTTTTTTTTTTAGAAGGAATGTGGAAGATTTTGGAAATGTTAGCTAGAGAAGTCTTAGAATGCTCTAAGCAGAGGTCAATGGTCCATTTCTAGTGGGAATTCAGAAGACCAGAGTGCCCAAAGTAATATGAGCAGGGAAGACTATGCTCATGAGGTTTTGGCAAGGGGTGGAGTGGGGAGCAAGGACTTTATCAGAAAAGGGGTTTGAGGCCATTTATCTTATATAATGGCAGAAAATCAGGCTGTGTTCTGCAGATATCCTGAAAATTTGAATGGGGCTGAGTTCAAAAGCTAGGGATTAATTTTGTTGGATGCAGAACATTTCAAGTCTGCCTAATAGTCAGGCTGTGGCGTGCTTATTGCTCACTGCATTTGCTGATATTTGAAATGAAAATTTAAAGCAGAAAGGTAGGAGATGTATACAGTTTGGCAAGGAAAGGCGAGTGGAAGTGTCTGGTACCTGAAATTTCAGAATGGGTGCCTAACCGGGCGGGGTGGTGTACACCTGTAACCCCAGCGCTCTGGAGGCAGAGGGAGGTGGATCTCTGTGAGTTTGAGGCCAACCTGGTCTACAAAGTGAGTCCAGGACCACCAGGACTACCAGTGATACCCTGTCTCAACAAAACAAAACAAAACAAAACAGAATGGGTGCCAACAAGCAGTTGTAGATGAAAAAGCGATCAGGGCTGACAAAGAGAAACTGTATGCCTTTGCCATGGAGCAGTAGGAAAGTTCTCTTGAGGGTAGATCTCAACTATTGAAAGCTTGAGCTTATAAAGATGAAAGTTCCTTTACAAAGGGAGCCTGAACTGAGAATGCCAACTTTACTGGCTGGTTTTGTCTGTCAACCTGAAACAAGCCAGAGTCACTGGAGAGGAAGGAGCCTCAGTTGAGGAAATGCCTCCATGAGATCCATCTGTAAGGAATTTTCTCATTTGTGATCAACGAGGGAGGGCCCAGTGCATGGTGGTTGGTGCCATCCCTGGGCTGGTGGTCCTGGGTACTTACTATAAGAAAGCTGGCTGAACAAGCCATGTGAAGCAAGCTAGTAAGCAGCACCCCTCTGTGGCCTCTGCATCAGCTCCTGCCTCTAGGTTCCTATCCTGTTTGAGTTCCTGTCCTGATTTCCTTCATTGATGAATAGCAGAGTGGAAGTGGAAGTTTAAGTTTTGGTCACAGTGTTTCATTGGAGCACTAGAAATTCTAAGTAAGACACTAACATAGGGGTATCCTGCTAAAAAGGAGACCAATGTAAGGAAGTCATTTCCAGATTCAGCCACGAAGGCACAAAGACATTAATCATATCCTCAGTCCTTGGAAAAACCAAAGTAGAGTCTTTTTATCCCTCACCCTAGAGGACCAATACCCTACAACCTTGAAGACATCCACTGTAACAGAATTGGGTCACTGCCTTGGCCACTATGAATGCATAGACTGAAATGTAGGCAGACACGCTTTTGTTTCTCTCCATCCAGGCTTGAGGCACAGACTCCATAAGTGGTAAGGCATGCTGTCAATTTGCTATCCCTTTAACCATGAAGACACAGGGGAGTCTCCATAAAATCATCTCATTGACTGTCCAGCATCAAGCACAGGAAATAAAACTCTCTTCCAAGAGGAAATCATTGAATTAAACGAGCAAATCTCATTCCAGAATAATACTCCAAGGGGCTTTCCAAAGCAATAAAGCAGACAGCAAAACCCTGAGGTGAAAAAAAGGTGGGGCTTTTGTTTGGCCTGTGGGGCATGCCTGCTGACAGCTGATTCTGGTTGTACTCAGATGCGCCATGGAGACCTGGAAGGACCAGCTGTCACTTTGGTGGCTCTGCCTCAAGTGCTGGTTATTATCTAGAGCAAGCCAGGTTGGATGGCGAGGAAAGCAAAGCTGGGGGGATGATTCCTACACACTTGGAAGACTTCAACATCCCCAAAGGTGATTACAATTCTTGCCTGTTATCACTGTGTGCTTCCAGGCAAGGGCAGCATTGTAGATAGCTAATAACCAGCAAAGGAAAGGCCTCGAGTCACTGGACCAGACTAATCAGGACCTCTTAGCTGAGTGGGGCACCGTGTGTCTAGTAGGAAGAATGTTGGCCCCGTCATTCACATGGGCTTAGCTCCATCTTAGACGGCTCCTGGAAGCCACTATACCTTTACACCTTTAAACAGGTTAAGATTTTATTGAGCCTCCTGGTTCTCACACCCATAGAGAATGATGTTTCCTTATAGTCATTTTGAAAATATATTGCAGCTATTTCTGGGTGACAAAGGAATCAAAATCCCATTGGCTCAGTGAGCTTAGGAGATGACTCACTCTGTGAAGTGCCCGCTGCAAAAGCAGGAGACCCGGGTTTGGATTCCCAGTAGGCACATAAGAGCCAGGTTAAAGACCCACAGCTTCCTGTCAGATCCCTAGTGTTTTGGGGAGAAAAGTAGAAACAGATAGGTGAGGCTCCCTGGTTTCCTAATCTAGGCAAATGGAGTGTTCCATAATCAGGGAGGGACTCTGTTGCAAGAGGGAATGCAGAGGGCAAGAGCAGAAACCACTGGAAACCTACCTCTACCTTCCATGAATGCACAGGTGAACATGCACAGATATGCATACGTACATCACACTTACGTGCACACACACACACACACACACACACACACACACACACACACACACAC
>OU015748.1:88534155-88548428 GCA_907169655.1 Acomys percivali
CACACACACACACACACACACACACACACACACACACACACACACACACCCCACAAAACTTGGTTGCTTAAAGCAGTAATGATTTATTGTTGCTGGATGGACCAAAGGGTTCAGGCAGGGCTCAATAGCCAGCTCTTCCATTATAAGTGGCACATACCTGGTGAAGAGAAACAGTTTCTTATAGGTGATGGTTGGCTGCATTTGGAGAGCAAACAACAGCTGACAGCCTTCTGTTTGACATGCCTTGATGGAGACCTATTGCTTTATTCCATGTTATTGGGTGCCTGTGTTGGGGTAAAATCAAAGATTACTGAAGTTAAGAATGAAAGTTAAGTATAAGTATAAGAAGAGAAACTGGAGAGAGGTGGGGTAGCCAGCATGGGAGTTCTCTACAAACTATGAAGAAGTGATTAGGGTCAGGAGAAATGAAGAGGGAGTGATGATGAAGCTGGGTAAAGAAACTTTTCAAACGGGTTTGCTTGTTTCAGGAGGCGAGAAGGAGAAACTGCGTGGAAGAAACAATGCAGAGAAGCAAATATCTCCATCCTAATTCCAGACTTTTAGGCTCTGGGTTATGGAGAGAAAAACTATTACTGGTGTTTGAGAGACCTGTGAGACAGACTTCTTACTCTTTAGGGAGAGGGAGCTGATGGTTGGGGTGTGCGGAAAAGTGAGAATGATGGGGGATTTGTTGGTGAGAGCCTGCCTCTAGAGGGCTCTGTGCAAAGGCTATTGGAGAAGATAAAGTATGGGGGTGGTTTCATCAGAGGTTGCACAGGGACCATGAACATCTGTCTCTATGACAACGGGACTCATGAGGAACCACGATGATTCATCATGTGAAGATGGTGGGATTGATTCTGGACGACCATCAGAGGATGCTCTCATCAGCTTAAAGAGTATGGCCTTGTGTTCACATGAAACTGCTCAGGATGTGGCTTATAGGGCTGAGATGTGAAGTGGGCCAAGATATTGGTGGGTATCTCATTGTTGGTATTTACAGGTGAAACTTGGGGATGTCCTGCCTATATCTCAGAAGGAAATCAGAGCTGTGTGTGAGTGAGAATTATTTGTGTGTGAGAATCCTCCCTGGTGGGAGAGAGAACCTTGTCATTGACTGAAGGCACTGAAAGTCCAGGAGTATGGTTCTCAGGGTTAATGTCTAACATTAAAGTGCTCTGTTTGGGAGTGAGGATAGTCTGAGGCTATATCAGAGTCAGAAGTGGAGTCCAAGCTCAAGCTTTCTGATTTCGAGGTCATTTTATATCCATTCCACTACTCTGAAGGAAGTGAGATAGCCTGTGCATTTAAATGCAGGAAAGAAAAATGACAAATAAAAGCAGAGAAAAAAGGAGTTGTCAGGCTTATTAGAGACACTAGAGAAGATTTAAGTGATCTTTTAGGAGAAGTGACTCTTGTCTAAGCTTCCTGTTGGGTACAGGGAAACCCAGCCACATCATAGTACATGAGCAATTGGGAAGAATTGGTGGAGGATGGAGGATGGTACCACTCCACCAAGTGGTCAGGCAGAACTTAGCAACCTAAGTATAGAGGAAGAGAGCTAAGGAGCCCAGTAGTTCCCAGAGGATCCTCGGAGATCCTAATAAATTTACAGCTCTCCAAAAGGTATGTCTAAGTCCTAACCCTCTATTTCTATGATTGTGTCATCATGTGGAAATAGGGTCTTTATGGGCATCAACAAGCATTTGTTTCCAAAAGAAATGATGAGTTGGGGAAGGGCCTGTAGCCAATGGGGGATCTTTTTTTAAAAAGAAACAGGACTGAAAGATTGGGCCTCAGAAGCACAGGGAGCTGACCCTGTGATGAAGGTACAGGTGCTGGAATGATGTCCCAAGCCTGCAAGGCCAGGACCATTCCCAAGGTAGAAAAAGCAATAAAGGAATACTTCCCAGAGCAGTGTGGCACTGCTGATACATTGGACTCTTGGCTTCTAGAACAGTGAGAAAACACAGTTCTGTTATTTTAAGCCAGATAGTTTTTTTTTTTTTTTTAATTTGTCATGACAGCCTAGGAGTTTAATTCCGGGGAGGAGATGTGGAGCCTGCATTAACTGTTGGATTAGCAAAGGCTTGGATCAAGACAGGCTTTGGCTGGGTACCAGCTCGTTCCCCATAAAGGATGGGAAGGGTCTCTCTGGGTGCCGGGACTCACCAAATGCACCTGCCTCCCAGGAAAGACTCTCCTTGTCCCTTAGGAGGTCATGCATCTGAGGTCTTTTTACCAGCCACCAGGAGATGAAAGCTGTCTTCTGACCCAGGTAAGAGAAACCATGAAAGACTGGGCATTTGCTCCCAGCAAGCCAGCTTGAAGGAGCTTACATTAAACTGAAAAAAGATAGAATGTTTTTAGCTGGTGAGTTCCTGCTTGTCCCTGCTCCCCTGAGGAACAGGGCTCCTGAAAAAGTTAGAATTTATCCCACTGCAGCATCTCAGACCCCTTCATGTCACAATGAGAAGCAAAAGGGATTTTCATTGGAGTCATGCTGCAGTTTCCAGGCCATGAAGAAAGCATCATCAGGTGCCAAAATGTTATGTGTGTGATTAGTTGCTAGGCTGTGCTAGCTTGCCAGGGAAGCAGGTGAAAGGGGAGTTGCAGACCAGCAGAGTCAAGTGGCCTGGGACTCAGGTAAATTACATAACTGTCCTTTGCATTCAAATCTGTTCTACTTCCTCCTGCTATTTTGCTGAAGGGACAAGTGAGATCCCACAGTTCAAGATGCTGGAGTGTGCAAAATGCTAATTGCTTTTTGCAGCCAGTAAAGTGGCAGAGAGTGTGTACCTCTCCAGAGGAGGAAGGAGGGGAGGCCCCCTCTCAGACTTGGAGCTAGGAAGAGTCTAGCTGACTCAGCAGGCCCCTGACAAATGCATATCCCTCCTTACTGACTTCTATCATGATCGTTCTCAACGAGCAGCAGCAGGAGGGCTCACAACAGTGGTTTATTGTGTGAGGGCCATAACCAAGAAGACCAAGGGGTTTTCTGTGCTGGGAGATGCTAATTTTAACAAGTGCTTCCATCTCTGGAGAAGCACCATTCTGAGTCTCCAGTCAGACAACGCTGGAGACTGGTCCCTGCACAGTGGCTCTGAGCTTGACATACAGCAGATGTTCATAAGGCTTTGTTAATTGAATCTAGTCCATGGCAGGTTTGTTTGTTGCAGATCTGGGTCTCTAAGATCGAGTCTCTAGACCACTGAACTCTGTTCTTTCCTCTGGCTTCATCTTGCTGCTAGAATATCCACAGCTTCCTGGAAGGATGCTTTGGTACTCTCAGAAGTTCTCTGGATGAATGTTGCTATGACACAGTCTTGCAAAGAGCTGACTGCTCAGAAGCGAGGGCAAGTGTGGTTTAAGTTGGGTAAATAAGAAGGAACATTGGTCCGTAGATAACAGTTTTTAGATGGCCATAATACTTGTGAAGGAGATGCCTTGATAACATTTTGTGTGCATGTGCTGCACACAAATTTTACCTTTTTAGTAGACGTGGTAGCCTAGTGCTCTTTGATTATGAAATATTTCTATTTTCATTCATATATATGTATATCTATCTAATCTCTATCATCTATATACCTATGTATCTCTGTATCTATGTATGTATGTATGTATGTATGTATCTATCTATCTATCTATCTATCATCTATCTATGTATATATCTATCCTCTATCTATGTCTATCCAGCTATTATCTATCATCTATCTATCTATCTATCTATCTATCTATCTATCTATCTATCTATCATCCATCATCAACCTATATGAGGAGGGCAAACAGGTGAATATATATGTACATATCATTTATCTATATGTCTGTATGTCTCTCTCTCTCTCATCTATCTATCAGCTATGTCCATCATTAATCTATTCAAATTATATTGACTAAGAACTTGGGGAAAATTATAAAGTACCTCTTTAGATTATATTAAACTCTTGAAATGATCAAGAGGCTGGGAAGGACGCAGAAATCTGAAACACTTGTCATGAGGGCTTGTACCTCTGATGGTTGTGTTAATTATTTTAGAGTTTCCTTCCCCCCTCCAATTTATTTGTAACATTATTTAAAAACTCACAGGCTGTTCCTAATGTTGTACCCAGTTAAGTCCATAGACACAGGGAACTTAACTTCATTAGGTCATTGTCGTTACACAGTTCAAGGTGAAAGCTTGAACTCCTGAAGTTGGACAGAGAATGTTATTTGGACTGGATAGACCCAACTTACTATTGAAGTCAGGGTACTAGACCCAGAGCAGGCAAGGCAAGAGGGCAGTGCCCGCTTCCCACATGATGTCTCAGTTATGTCTACAGAGAAAATGCCACAGTATCACATAAAGACACAATGAGGAAAAGGGATCTCCGGTAGGAAGCAGTATAAAGCTTAGCTTATGGTAGGCTGTTGTGGGACTTTTCCTCAGGGATGAGAGCAAATGCCTCTTCAGTACAGTAAAGCACAGATGACAGACCAAAGATGTGAGCTCACACCAGGTCTAGATTAGTGAACCAGTGTATGGAGTGGGGTTACATATGAAAGCATGGCTGACTCAAAGGCAGTGTGATCATGGGAAAGCTCAGACCAGCTGGGAGACGACTCATGAGCGCTATATCCCTGGACCCCCATGCACGACCTGCAACTTGCAGGCAGTGCAGTGGTCCTTGCTGCTTATCTAGCATGGAAGAGGAGCTTCATGAATCTTGTTACCTGAGCCTTGTGAGTTTTGCTTGCTTTCCGAGAAGCAATGGTTCAGTTAGGAGGAAATAGCTACACAGCATGGCGACTTTAATGTTAACATGTTGAGTCTGCCATGAAATGAATAGATAATGTTTATTGCCTTTTTAAGCCTGGTGTGCCTCCTGGTGTATACTGTTGGGGACTGATGCATGTATGGAGACAGAGAATTCTACTATTCAACTCGAATCCTTCTTGAAGCCTTGACTTGGGAATCACAGTCAGAAAACCAATTTTAAACTCCCAGTGGAATTGTCCCACCTATCTTTTCGGTTTCAAAAGCAACTTCCTCAAACTAGTAAAATAAGAAGGAATTTAAGAGCCATTAGGGAGCAAAAGGCTGCTCTGTGCTTTTAGTGACAATGACACCCATGACTGTTAAGTCACCAGATCGGTCATCATCACCACTCCTAACATTGGAAAGAAAACAGGCAACTACTGCTCCTGGAGGAAGAAGCCACCATGAGCATTCTCAGGGAGCTTTTGATATCATGAGAACCCAAATCCTCCCCACCTGTTATCATTATTTGGACTCCCGAGTTCTCCGTGTAGGGTTGAGTTAGATAGATATACCCAGGTCAAACAACAACTGCTGCTATTTGCAGCTCTTTGTAGAGATACCAGGAAGCCTGAGGAATAAATTATTTATTGCGTTCCTGGCAAAATATATATGGCAAATGTCATGTTTATTTGTTTAATAGATAAGGAATCTGTGGTTCTACCTTGGTTAAATTCATACCAATAGTTCATAATGGAACAGATTCCAAGCCGTATTTGTCTGACTCTAAAATTCAAGCTTTCTTCAGTATGCTATTCTCCCTTAGCAAAGCATTCCCGGGGGAGCCTTGAGATTGACTTCCCAGATCCCACTCTTACACCCACCCTCCCCTTATTATTATTCCTTATCATAACTTAGCTAATAGTGGACACTGGGTGGAACAGAAACTTTGTTCTTGTTAACACTGAATTGAAGCCTCTGGCAGTATTGATGTGGAGGCCTTGACTTACTCTTTTCATCATTCAGTGGAGTCACTGTCCTGTTGAGAAGTCTGTCACAGGCAGCATGAAGGGACAGTACATGTGCTGAATGTAGGACGTAGGTTTTATCCCACCGACAGGATTCCAGAAAGAGTTTTAGCCCATATGTTAGGTGTATTCATGCACACCAAACAGCTATGGGTCATTTCTCATTCCCTTTCCTCTTCTGCAGGATCCTGTAGATTTCTCAGATGACTTGAACCTTGGTAGGGACAGTCATATTGCTCACCACATCCAGTCCTCTTCCACCATAAGTCTTTACTGAAGCAGGTGTTTACCATGAAACTCTTATGAATGAATGTGTCAGGCTCACCAGGAAAAGAGATGGTTTCTGCCCCTGAAAGGGGCATGGCCTGAACAGACTTTGCTGCTGATGTATCTTCAGGGACTTTTCATTTTAATAAATATTCATTGAGTGAGAAATAATAAAAACCAAACACTATGATGTAGCAAGTGGGCAACAGATATAGAGGCCTTCCCTGTAGACCCCTAGTAATAAGTGGATGTGCAGTCTTCCAGTTGCTAGGGCAACTGGATGCTGGGGCTCTTAGATGACTCTCTAAGAATGGCCATCATTGGAAGAAAGCTTCATACAAATTCCAGGCCTGGCCTCGAGCACAGTTTGTAACTAAAGCAATATACAAAGGCCTGGCTCCCATGTCTCGACTTGAGAGAACTTGAACTGGCTGTCTCAGCTCCAGAGTTCAGTCTAGGCTCATGTGACTCTGATGGTCTCTCAGTTCAGCTCTGTCTCTGCTCATCCTTGCTTCTTTCACTCTTTTGGGTGGAGCCTCACTGTCTGGGGTTACCACTTTATCAGCTGTAACCCATCATGCTGATCCCATAACTTGCTAGATTAAAGGTGTCTTGACTTACCTTATGGCTTGGTAGTCTGAGAGAGCCTAGCTCACCATGTGAGTCTGTACCACTGTTTGATGCCTATGGCTCTAGGCTCCATCTCTACTGGCATTTGAGACATTGCTGTTGGGATTCCAGACAATGACAATGGGTTACTGCCTGTAAATTTCCTTAGATGTGATAATAAACTGTCCCAGACCTCCAAGAGATGTTTTGACAGTTGCATTTTTTGACTTGTAGCATTTGTAGGATATAAAAATTTGTCATTTATTCCTTTATCCATATCCAATCAATATGTTATCATACCCCTAAAAACTATTCCAAAGTGGTGACCCTTTAGCTTTTAGGTTTGTTTTCAACAAGATTCAAGGAAGTTGTCATATATTGCCCATTACTAGGAGGCCACTGATCCAAAGTGATATTTTATGGAAACTCCAGAAGGTCTATATCACTTAAGACTATATCCAGATAAAGGGAAGGATCAGTTGGACATGGGGCAACACCATAACTATATCCATGCATGGCAGTTGGTAGAATTTGATACTTTGCACTTTTAGGCCTGAGGTCTCTATTTCTGGCTAATATTCAACAGGGACTGCTGTCACTTCCTGGGTGTGACCTTTAGTCTTCAGATCATACAGTATGTGTAGGACTTGATAGTGGAGAGTATCAGAATATTCCTGGACACTGTGAATTTTGGCTGCTGCAGTTAGTTGGCTATTCCAAAGTCTTAAAGCCCTTCTCAACTCAGCTGCAGAGTACAGAGCATTATTTGAGTGGTCTTCTTGATTCTCTCCAAGTTAGCGCATATATAATGCCATTAGAGACGGATAGAGAGAGCCCAATCCATTTTATACAATAGATGCCTTAGGGCTTTAAGGCTAATTCTTTCACAGAAACTTGATTGCAAAAGGATGTTAAGGGAAGATATGCTTCTCAAGTGACTGAGATTCCATTTATTAAAGCATCTGTTCAGTCAATCATCCAGCTATTCATTACTTCATTTACCAAGTAGTTACACATAGCTGTAGACATTCCCTTTATCATTGGCCTGGTATTTTAGAATGGAAAATTGCCTGAATTATTGTAAGATGATCTTATCAGTGATGGAATTGAGAAACCCAGACAGGATGAGTAATTTACTCTGACGTCTTGGTGCTTATTTAAGACAAGAGTTAGTATTATAACCAAGAAACAACAGACTCAGGAAAGACAATGACATGTATGCTATCATAAGTTCATGAATAGATAATTTTAATTTAGAAATTACTTACATGCTGTTTTTTTCTCTGCCCACAGCCCAAAGGCACAGGGTGTAGTCTTTCTATCTATATTTCTCTAGACAGCTAATGCCATCAGAAGCCTTTAAACAAGGAGTGCTCATAGTCCCGGCTTTGATTTAGCTTGTGCCAAGGGGAACCAATTTAGATCTAGGGAGTTGGTCTTCCAGGTATAATTCAAAGTACAGGAATGAGAATGCTGGCCAGTGTCTGGGAAGGGAAAATACTAGCTTGCCACTGAAGCCAGAAATCTGTGAAACAACTTCTCCCACTAAGTGTGAAACCAAGCCTTTCACCAACCTTCCCTCTAAGCTGGGAAGCCAATGCCAAGAGGTTATATACTGGTACTCTCCTCAGCTTGGAAGGCTGATTAGAACCCATATTACCTTCTCTGCGCTAGGACCTGCGCAAGCTTAATGCTGTCTTTCTGTGGGGACTGAGTAATGCATCTCTTGTGCTAGTACAGTGCTGGGGAGCAATCTGATTACTGACACACAGCCGAAGTTTATCACATTCAATTCATATCTGAGTGCTGCCAAGGCTCCATCTTGCAAACCAGTCAAGAGCATTATACTGTTATTACCACAAGGTGACATTCTTTGGCATTTGGTTACTGGCATCACTCCAGACATTAGCTCATGTCCCAAGGAAACCATTCTCCATTTTCCACATTCAGGACAGAATGTTAGAGAACTATTTGCATAGTAACCGCTGGGCTCCAGATTTGCTACCTGTGGATTTAAGCCTAACTTATTTATATGATCAATTTCTGCTTTTTTTTTTTTTTTTTTTTTTTTTTTTTTTTTACATTTTGGCATTTTTATTCAGTAAGAAATCAAGGCTGCTTGATGGATCCTACCCATACTTGTCTATTCACAGACAGTGGGGCTTATTGGCTCAGATAAATGGCAGAGTTATGGGTGGAACACACTGTAGTGATCCCTGGAATCCAGTATTGTGCAGCTCTCACTGTTGAGTCTGGACTGTATGTATTTATAAGAAGTAAAATGTTGCTTAATTCTGGTATATCCTATGCATTCTCTGGCCTTTGCCCCCCCCTCCCCTCTGTAGAGTAGGAGGGTAAATCACATCTGAGCATAGACCATGAAAGGTTAGACAGGGAATTGTGTTCAGCTCAGCTTCTTCTTAGGACCCCAGAGAAGATGGCTATTCGTTATCTCTCCTTGCACTTAGAAGGACATAATTTTCTCTCTATATATATACTACTTAGGAGTAGGCAGAAAAAATTCTTCCAAGTCCGGGTTTTCTAGTCCAGTTCCTTATTGCTTACTTTCCTACAAACAGAATCCATAATATTTAGCAACACTTGTTAGTGTAACATTCTGTCCCTCACCCACAGGATCCTGTAGATTTCTCAGATGACTTGAACCTTTGTAGGGACAATCATATTGCTCACCACATCCAGTCCTCTTCCACCATAAGTCTTTACTGAAGCAGGTGTTTACCATGCAACTCTTATGAATGAATGTGTCAGGCTCACCAGGAAAAGAGATGGTTTCTGCCCCTGAAAGGGGCATGGCCTGAACAGACTTTCCTGCTGATGTATCTTCAGGGACTTTTCATTTTAATAAATATTCATTGAATGAGAAATAATAAAAACCAAACACTATGATGTAGCAAGTGGGCAACAGATATAGAGGCCTTCCCTGTAGACCCCTAGTAATAAGTGGATGTGCAGTCTTCCAGTTGCTAGGGCAACTGGATGCTGGGGTTCTTAGATGACTCTCTAAGAATTGCTGTCATTGGAAGAAAGCTTCATACAAGTTCCAGGCCCTACCCAGAGCACACTTTGTAACTGAAGCAATATACAAAGGCCCGGCTCCCATGTCTCGACTTGAGAGAACTTGAACTGGCTGTCTCAGCTCCAGAGTTCAGTCTAGGCTCATGTGACTCTGATGGTCTCTCAGTTCAGCTCTTTCTGTGCTCATCCTTGCTTCTTTCACTCTTTTGGGTGGAGCCTCACTGTCTGAGGTTATTCCCTGACCAACTTTCTGATGTGATTTTTCATCTTAAACATTGATCAAAGAGCGTGATCAGGGAATAAGTGCAAAACATTGTGGGGCTGCAGGGGAAGAGCTGTGAAATTGGCACTGGAGAGTTGGAAGTGGAAGACAGACTGAAAGGTGGGGTGACTAATGGCGCAGGGCTTCCTAGATGATGGAAGGAAGGATGTGGCTGGAGTGAATATAGGAATGTGGGCTCCTGAAAGAGTGGGGACTTGTGTTTTCCACTGCATGAAATATCTCCCATTATTTGTTGGCCTCAAGTATCCTGACTTCTCTAAGGGAGCAACCCAGGAAGAGAGGTTGAGCACAAATGTCCCAGGCTTGAATTGCAATGCTGGCAGGACATGCTCACATTGATGAGGAAGAGGCACAAGCCATGGATTTGAAGGCACTGGAGGGGACAGAGTGGGATTTAAGAAGAAATTTCTGTGCAGAGGTGATGGCAGAACATCATGCCTGACTCTGCGGAGGGCCAGTCTTATCTGGGAAGGGCTTGCCTTGACCCCTGCGGTTCCCTGACATCATGCCTGGGTATGTGCAGGATGCCAGGAGTGAAGGAGAAGTGGCCTGCCTGCTGTGGCCAAGCAGGCCAGCCAAAAATGAGCATATGTTTCTTCTGTGGCAGGTACCAGAGCAGAGCGGTGAAGATGAAGCCTGGTGGGAGAAAGCTGCCTGGAGGACAAGAGATGGAAGGACGTAGGCTGTGAGGTGGCCAGGCTGATGTGAAGGCAAGACACTTTAGCCTTCAGATGACTGAAGATTTGTACCATGCTCGCTGCTTCTATCTCATACAGCCTTTGCGAACTAATA
Organism: Acomys percivali; assembly: GCA_907169655.1. Classification (NCBI taxonomy): domain Eukaryota; kingdom Metazoa; phylum Chordata; class Mammalia; order Rodentia; family Muridae; genus Acomys; species Acomys percivali. The sequence continues at coordinate 88,544,906 of OU015748.1, forward strand.
ATCCAACCCAGATAACACTGCGTATACCTGGTATATGGCTAAAGTCATGCTAAACAGCCTGGTTGACTTGCTAGTGGTTTTAAGCAAAGAAGAACTGACTCCTAAAATACTTCTCTCATATAGGAGAAGGATAAAGCTGTTTGGTTTGATTGTAACTATGTTTTGGTCTAAGTCATTTCAGAAATGTCTGGAAACAAATTGAAATTTTTTTAGGAGATGCCAGAGGAGGACCGTCCACTCGGCTCTCACAGGAAACCTCTGCCACCTATCTGTAGAAGGAATAGTTTGTGTTCCCACTTCCAACTCCTGTTTGTTTGTTTGTTGTTTGTTTTGTTTGTTTTTAACTTGGACTGCATCTGTGGAATGATGCAACTGTTTGTTGTTGTCATCACTGTCTCACCTGTGATAAAGAACGTTTGATGGTATATGGAATAAAAATTTCAGGATACACACACGTATGTTCATTTTGAGGTTGAAAATGCTATCAGAAAATAGAGGCAAATGACAATAACCTTACATTTTTATGGCTCAGCATGATCCCCTGCTTAGTACTCTGAAGTTTCCCTTACTTGGGTTTGTTTTGAGGTTCTCCTCTGCAGCACATCTTACCTTGTACTTGGTACTCAGGACTCAGTACTCAGCGCCTAGTACTCAGTATCCAGTACTTAGTACTCAGCATCCCGAATTAGAACCCCAAGTTTAGATAATTGCTTACAGTCAATTCTGGAGCTGACACCAAAACAGAAGTAAAATCGCAATAAATTAATTGGGGGTACTTCTGTGAAGACTAAAGGAGAAGAGACTGGGGTGCCAAAGGGAACCTCTAGATGCTGTGCTGGTCTGATTGCTGAGGAAAGATGGGGCGGAAAAGCCAAAGATTGTTACAGGAGCTCTCTGGCCCCACTAGCACAGAGTGCAGAGTCAATGCTGCCGTCTTAGCAAAACCCCGTCATGGGTAGGAGCAGGCTGCTTGTAATGGCTGGTTGGATTCAGCCTAGGCAGAGCAGGCCTTCAGTGATCATCCAAGTCTGGGCTGAATGCACCCGCTATATTCACTGTAGCCAGTCCTCTCAAAGATCCAAGAGATTTATCTTTATGGTCGCCATAGTCCCTCACTGGAACAGGAGGTTTGTCAGGGCATGGACTGATTTTACCTGTCTGCATCCTTAGGGATTTCCCAGTGAGTGAGTCTGGTACTCTGAAAGCGCTTGATGAGTATTTGTCAAAACATTGCCGCAATGTATGCGGAAGAGACTTGGAGTTGGTGCAGCAGTGTGAGTTGGTGTGGGTGGGAATGGGCAGTTACGGAAGGTTCTAAGGCTGAAGGTGTGAACTCTGTGGAGGAAGATGGATTGGGTTGAAGTGGGGCTTTTGTACTTCTTCCATGCTATCCGAGTGTGAGCGGTGGTTAAAGCACAGACACTAAGGTGCTGATATGGAACATTTTCCTGTTGGCATCTTTAGGACCTGGACACTTGGCATAGGGAAAGCACGCTGTCAAAGGTGACAGAGAGGTTTCCAGCCCTAGGGACTGGGTGCACGGAGAAAGAGGAAAGGCTATTTCAAGGCCAAAATGTGAAGTCCAGCAGTGGATTTGTAGAGCTGCAGGTTCTCTTAATACATCCAGGTGGAAGTGTCCAACTGAGAGAGGATTGCCCCACCCCCGCTCCCCTAGGAGCTTGCCAGGGCTGTCCTGCTTAGAGAAACTTAATAGAGACACACGGTGAGAAAAGAGGGTGATGAGACCAAGGTGAAAATAGACAGTGGAGTTCAAAGACTAATTGAAATGGGCCTGCTGCCTGTTTTGTAGACAGCTGCTACGCCGTTTGCTCCTTCTTTTGTAGACCCTAAGAAAGCAGACAGAGTGAGCCTGTTCACATCTGTCCTTTTGATTCTTCCCTGAGAGGGGTTTCTCTTATGTCTGTCCTTTTTTCTCTCCTCAATTGTGTTCTTCCCGTGACTGTATTTTCACCTTTGATGCCCAGGGAACAAGCATAGTGATTTGCACCAAAGCTGTGAACTTCTGAAGGGACACTGCTTATTTGTGTCTGTCTGGGTCTAAAATGGCACCCAGACTGTAGGAGGCATTGGGGGAATCTATGTTGAACTGAATTACTTAATTTGTACAGTGCTCTATGGTTTCGTAAATCTATGAAGATACATTGTAGCCCGCAGTCCTCACAATAATGTTGTAATGTTCTATCCTCACACTAACATTGTAACTGTTCTAACTCCCTCTCATAAAGGAGAAAACAAAATTCCAAGAGATAGAGTAGGTTACTCAAAGTCTTTCCGGAAGTAAGGCTGTATCAGTCAGGAAAGGCTAGGTTATGCTTAGTAACAGACATACTATCATGGATTAACAATATAGACATTTATTTATTATCTTTGTGAAGTCTGTCATGATTGTGGGAACTCCCTGGATGTGTCCCAGGTGGTGGCTCAGAAATCAGGGTTTTGTCAGTCATGTATCAACAAGAACCTTCATAGCTGTGCTAGAAGGACATGGAGAACCAAGTTCTTAAGTAGGTCCAGCAGATAAGAAATCACAGTTATTAAAGAAGGCCTGTGACTTCATGTAACCCTAGAGAAAGAGGAAGCTGGGTGTTTTCTCCTGAGCCTCTGTCCTCTGTCCACTGTCCCAACACAGGACAGACCTTTAACTTAACTTTCTGAGCCAACTGCAGAGGGTTCTATGTCTTTGTCTCATGCTTTTCTTTTAATCTAAAAAGATCCATAAAAGTGCCCATATCAATACTTAATTACTATCCTGAAAACAGTCATATTCTCCACCCCTTCACTCCACTTTCTCTTGTCACAGGCCTAACCCCTATCTCTTCATGTTGGTATTGGAATATAAAGGCTCAAGGGACCCAAAATATCCTAGAGAAAGCAATCTCTGTCTCAGGGGGTAAAGGGTGATAGTTGGGTAAATGATTGAGCTGGATAGTACCCTGCTAATTGAGTTACTCTTTCCTTTTTTTGGCCATAAATAATAATAATAATAATAATAATAATAATTATTATTATTATTATTATTATTATTATTATTATTTAATCACTTTATTTTGCTTGTGAGCCTACCCTTTAATGGCTGAGCCATCTCTCCAGACATTAATCATTTTGTTTTAATCACAGCTTGATCCTGGCACCCCTTCTCTCTTCCCTGTCCTACCCTTTCCTTCTCAGAGAAGGGGAGGTCCCCAGGGGGTATCAACCCACATTGGCACCTCAAGTCACAGCGGGACTAAGCTCATCCTCTCCCACTGGGGCCTGACAAGGCAGCCCAGTTAGAGGAACGGGATCCAGTGGCAGGCAACAGAGTCTGAGCCAGCCCTCGCTCTCGTTGTTAGGGGACCCATGTGTTGACCATGCTCTATATCTGCTACATATGTGTAGGGGGGTCTAGGCCCAGTCTATGCATACTCTTTGGTTAGTGGTTCAGGCTCTGTGAGCCCTCATGTGCCTAGGCTAGTTCCTCCTCCTCCTCCTCCTCCTCCTCCTCCTCCTCCTCCTCCTCCTC
>OU015748.1:88548828-88560577 GCA_907169655.1 Acomys percivali
CCCTCCCTCCCTCCCTCCCTCCCTCCCTCCCTCCCCCTCTCCCTCCCCTTTTCTCTGTCTCTCTGTCATTTATTGGAAGTTCTATAGGTATATAGGTATATACAATGTAGATTGGTCAAACCCAATCACGACCTCCCACCAGGTCCCCCTAGTAGGCCTTTGTCTCCTTCCCAGCTTCACGCCCTCTTTTATTTATTTATTTTTATTACTGACTTTCTGACTGCAGTTGGTGTTGCCCAGATCATGGAGGAGGGGGTGATATACAGACAACCCTACCAACATCCACATCCTCAAAGGAAAGGGCCTGTGCCCCAGGAGCTCTCAACTGCCAATAGCCTCTCTGATAAGGGTGGAACCTCAGACTCTCTCCCTCACGCATGCTGAAAATTTGACTGGGTTGATCTTGTGCAGGTAGCCACAGGTGCTGTGGGTTGCTGCGTGCGACAGCTGTGTCATGTGTCAGCATTTCACAGCTCGCCTCCCATTCGCCGGCTCTTACATCCTTTCCACAGTCTCTTCCTCAAGGTTCTGAGCCTTGGACAGTTGACCTTGATGACCATCCACAGCTGAACACTCAGAGTTGCTTATACTTGACATTTCGGCCATATATGAGTCTCCACATTAACTACTATCCTTTACAAAGAAAAACATCAATGGCTAAAATTGAGAGCTGCACAATGGACACAAACACAAATCTTTTTTTTCTTTATTATGTTTCTTTTTAAAACATATATCCCCTTTCTTTCTCTTCACCTCCTATCTTCTTACCCATGAAAGAAAGATAAAGGAAAAGAGAGACATCCCTGAGTCCAACCTATATAAGACCAATAATAACTTATAACCAATTCCCAATTAAAATAAGCATCTGTAGCCCAAGAGATCAAACAGAAACCTACCCAAGCCCCCTTAGAGGAAATAGGATGTTATTTTCTTAAGGTTTCTTCAGGCTGATTTAGGGGCCCAAATAAAATTAGAGAAAATTGTTAAACAAGCCAGTGATAGCAGTTGTGGTCCAGTTTCGAAATGTTAAGAAATTCTAGGCTTAATAGGAGTCCTGTGTGGGACTGTTTGAAATGCTGGACCAATTGGAATCAGATGCTTTCTACAATGCTGCCCTGGAAGCTGTCCTGTTCTGATGGGTAACAGCAACTGAAGTGCCTGGGGCTGGAACATGAAGGATGCAGGATGTCAGCATCCAGCATGCTGAGAGGAATGAATCCTGTCAGGTCTGATCCAGTGTCAGTGTCCAGTTGCTTTGTTCTGAAGACATAATTTCTCACAAGCATTATACAGTTCTAAAATTATAATTGTATGAGGTGTGCAGGAAGCACAGAACAACTAAAGCTGGTTCTTGGCTCTTCGTATGAGCAGAAGAAAGACATCTGCAAATCCTCATTCATGCCATAAGAAGAATGGCATCTAATAATAAGTCACAGGAAATCTGTGGCCAACCCAAAGCCTTGTCTATGCATAGATATTCATATCTCAGCCAGTCTCAGAGCTATTCCCATGCAGTGGGATTAACAATATAAGTTACCTGCTTGTTCTGCAGTTTGAATTCTTTACATCTCGATTGTAGTGCCCTCTCTCATCACCTCCTGATCCAACCCCCTCCCTCATCCCCTTTCCCTCCCTCCCATAGTCCTTAGAAAGGGGAGCCCTTCTCCCCTAACATCTGACCTCAGCCTATCCAGAAACACAAATCTGTAGAATGCAGTTTGGCCAACATGACTAGTTAGCAAAACCAAAGTAGGCTTCTTCCACCCCAGGGCCTATGACACTCCCAGCTTCTGAGCAGATCTACAGTACTAGGATGTAATCCTCCCTATGAAGCAGGCCTTATAGGCAACCAGAAAGTGGTTAGAGAAATGATGTAATTATATTTTAATTACCTTTAATAATAAAAAGAAAGTGCTGGTTACCTTATAACCTTCACACCACCGTTGCCAATAGATTAGCAGGGTCTAGTGCTGGATAAGACCATTGATGTCTTTTCTCTTCCAACATCCGGCATAGCGCCTTCTGGCATAATGTAAGCTGGCCAGCAGGGAGAGTTTCCTGTAAGTCTGCGGTTGCTTTCTTTCCTTTCAATCATAATGAAACTGGAGACTTGGTTCTTGCAAAAACAACCTGGCTTGTAGAGACAAGAATGATCTATTTTGACAACTAACCTGACAGGGATGGATGTATTGTGTAATGTTGGGCAGTTTTATTTTATTAGTTTGTTTTAGCACTGCACTGCAGATGCCTTTTTCTGTGTTTGGACAGCTTGCAAACATGCTGCAAGCACTTGGGAAAATTCTCAGCCAATGTATTTTCTGTAATAAAATCTGATGCAGAGTTATTTCTTCTTTCCCACACAGTTTTCTAATTAAATTGTCTGGTTTACTTTTCGTGTAGAGATTGTGTATCTTTTAGAATCTGCTATTTTCCTTAAGGAAGAAAGATGGATGTTCTCAGTGAAAGACGTTTATTCCTGAGAGATGCGTTAGCCCCCTTTCTCAGTGCTGTGATGGAACACCTGGCAAAAGCGATGGGAGGAGGGGGAAGGGTCCACGCTTTGCTCACAGTTTGAAGATACAGTCCATTACAGTAAGGGTGGTGCTGGGGAGGGCAGCTCTAGCTGCGGCAGCAGGAGTGTGAGATGCCTGTTTATGTAGAGTCTACTGGCTTCCTCCTTTTCATTCAGCCTGGAACCCGAGTCTTTGAGATGGTGGCCACACAAGCTAATGGTAGGTGTTCCCCTTTCAATGAGACCTTTGGAAAACCCACGTTCACAGCTATACTCAGAGGTGTGTGTGTGTGTGTGTGTGTGTGTGTGTGTGTGTGTGTGTGTGCCTCTTAGTTGATTCTGAATCCGGTAAAGGTAAAATGAAGATTAGCCATCAGGTGTAGTCTAAAAGAAGTCTTGGAAACACTATATTAGTTACTTTTCAATGCTCTGACAAAACACCGTGATCAGTGTTTAATTTGGCTTATAGTTCCAGATGGTTAGGGTCCATGAGGGCTCATGTCTTGAATCGTAGGCAGGAGGCGGAAAGTGCATACAGTGGGGATAGCAGGAGGCTTTTGAAACCTCAAAGCTGCCTGATGACACACCTCCTCCAATAAGGCTGTACCTAATCCTTCCCAAACAGTTTCCCTGATGGGGGGGGGGGCAAGTGTTTAAACATATGAGCCTAGGGGGTCCATTCTTCAAACCACCGCACATAGTTATCTAAGTTAGGGTGTACTCAAACTCTATAGTCGCTTTGCATCAAAGATGGGCACAGGACTCTGACTGGCCTTGAAGCCAGGTTGGATCAAACTATTTCATGACATCTCCCTGAACAGCAGCGCTTAAAGATGAGGGAACTGCGCTGCAGCACGGTGATGACTCACCTTAGCAGAAAGGTGATTGCAAAGAATGAACTCAGGTGGAGCACAGCTCTGGGCCCTTCGACTGTTGTGTGATTGATGAGAGGGAGGCGTTCTGGTGCAGCAGTGCCTGTGGGCAGCAGAAGGTGTGAGAGGCCAAGGTGAGGCGTTCCGTGCACCCGTCTGCGCACCCAAGAACAGATGCAAGGTTGTGGCCAGGGACAGAGGGCACACACAGCCATTCGGTTCCATCAATCTTAAGATGACCATTGGATGGCTGACATTGAAGAAATCCCATATGCTGGAATAGTCCCTACTCTTCACAGTCTCTAAGAATGTTTTACATATGATCTCTTTACTCATGCTTCCTGTATCAGGCTCGGGTGTTGGCGACAGACTCACCTAACTATTAAAATGTTTGGGAGGGGGGGGCGGAATATATACAAGCAGTGAGATCAGAGCTGCTCTAGAGGCCAGATGGGTTGCATAGTGCTAGGCTTTCTGGGCCACTGCCTTTGTGTTGATATAGCTGTGCCTTTTTTACATTTGTGTTTCTGTGTTCAGGATCATCTTTGCAGAGGTAGGGTGTCTGAGAGAACCAGCCTGAAGCGCATGGCATGCATCCCTGTAGATTGGGAATTGTTGAGGCACCCTGGTATGAAGGCCTTGCAAACCTTTATCCATGCAGTATCTGGATGCCACTGAGAGAAGAATGGGAGAGCAATTACAGGTGCCTCATATTAGCCTTGGATGGTGGAATACAGGGTGAAAACAATTGTATCTACATGAGAAGCCCAAGGCACAGATAGGTGAAACGAGTTGCCCAAGCGTATATAGTGACACAGAGGAGTCCGAGTCATTATGGCTTCAGATCTCTGTCTCCCCACCCAAAAGGAGAGGTGACTTTTGTGTTCAGTGTACTGTTCTTCTCTTTTCTTACTGTCTGAGTTGCTTGCTTCCCACCCGTCCTTCATATGAGGATCTGACACCCCCAGCCGTTAGACTTAAGCTTTCACTCTGCTTCTGGATCCCCGAGTTTCCACATGCTAAGGTAATTACCCAGGGATACTTAATGCTATTTGTTAATAGAAAAAGACTCATTACATTTGTCATTATGGACACAAGTTCAGTTTTCAATCCACTGATTAACATGTTGGGGATGGATCTGGATCCCATTAGAGAGAAGAGCCTGGCTGCAGCTCGGGTGTGGCTGTGGATTCATGGCCCCATTCTGATGGTGTTTAGAAGTAAGCAAACCTTTAGAGTCAACACTTAAAACAAAGTAATAAAGAAACATGCACTTGATTACTGGTAGAAAAAAATGCCCACATTCCTGTTGCTTAGCTCTAGAATAAACCATTTATGCTACCTAGAACAATTTATATTTGTTGAATATCTGGACCCAGTGAGCAATCATTCCGTGATCTATTAGTAATGTCTGTTATGATTAGTGATGTCTGCTGTGAGCACAGGAGTGGTGGTGTGTGTGCTGTGGGTTTGAGGATCCTGACTGAAAGTCTCCATGTTCTTCTCCCATCCTACCACTTTAAGTTTATCTCACTTTCCTTCTTTGTGCTTTCTCCTTTTGTTATTTTTCTCCCCAAATTGGTGCTATAATTTAAAGAAAAAAGGAACCGTACTGAACTGTTTCTACATGTACAAGCCCAGTGCACAAAGCAGTTAAAAACTGAGCTATTGTGGAGATGTAGTGCAAAGTCCTTCAGAGTCTCCTATGGCCCCAGTGCTGTGCTTTCTGGTCTGTTGGGGCCAACATGTTAGTCACAGTCCACTTCCTGCTCTTTTCTGTACAGTTCCATCTTTCATGCTGTTTGCTTTGTTTCTTCCTATTCCCTTGAGCAATGGCTTGCACAGTTTTCAAGATCCTAGCGGTCCACTTTTGATGCAAACCCTCCTATCATTCTCTAGCTGAATGTGTTAGGTACAGCAAAACTAGTATTTTTTATTTTTATTTATTTATTTTTTCTTTTAAAATATATTTTATTAATTTTTTCATATTACATCTCAATTGTTATCCCATCCCTTGTATCCTCCCATTCCTCCCTCCTTCCCATTTTCCCCTTATTTCCCTCCCCTATGACTGTGACTGAGGGGATTACCTCCCCCTTTATATGCTCATAGGGTATCAAGTCTCTTCTTGGTAGCCTGCTATCCTTCCTCTGAGTGCCACCAAGCCTCCCCATCCAGGGGATGTGAAAACTAGTATTTTTTTTAAAAAAGGATTCTTATCATGGCTTTGGGAATTTCTCATGTGCATATAGCCATAGACTCCTCCGGGTAGGTATATATATGCTCAATAAGGAGGAAGTGAGAGCCACTCAGTCTAGTCTAGTAAAGATGGCGATACATGTAAATGTCCATACTTACTTTGTTTTCCAGGTGTTGTCACTCTCCTGTGTGCATCTACTTTCTACCTCCGACATGCTCTACTATAGCTTTTCTGGCCACTTTTTGTTTCTGTACAGTTGGGACAGTCGTATTCTTGGCTTCAGAGTTTCAGCAATGAGTTAGCTAACTTATGCAAGTGCATGCAACGGTACCTAGCGCCGGCTGTGTGCTCACTGCACAGTACTTATTGCTTTATTGTAGTTATAGTCTTAGCACCCTGCGATTAGTATCACTTCTTTTCCTTGACTCCATGCCCGGACTGCGTTTGCTGTTCACTGAGATGGATTAAGAAGTGAACCGTCTGACTCTTGGCCCGACTCAGGGCCTGTGAAATGAGAATCAGTCATGGCTTTGTTCGCGGTCTGAGAACTTTCACTCTTGTCTCACTGGCTTGCAGGGACTTGACTTCAACCAACAGATCTCACATTTCCCAGCCCTGGATCTGGGAGGAGCTTAACTTTTAACAGTCTTGACAAGGCCCGCTCTTCATGCCTCAGTGACATCATTCAGAAACTGGCTTTGCTGGCAGGGCGAGTGAGGTAACATCGCTGAAGGGCAAGAGAAAGCCGGAGCAGCTGCAGCCTGGGCTCTCCCAGTATGCACGCCTTGGCCTGTTCCAGCGTGTGCTGGGACGTCAGTCAGCAGAAGATTCGATGCTGAAGAAGTAGAGAGTGTATGTTACGATGCCAGGTCCTTGGCTGCCACCACTGGATGAACTCACAGCCCGACCTTGTGCACTGAAGCCTCCATCTGAATGGGCATGTGTTCCACAACGGCTTTAATGCTTATGCTTCTATATTCCTCCTTCTCTCTCTCTCTCTCTCTCTCTCTCTCTCTCTCTCTCTCTCTCTCTGGCTTCCTAAATTGCTGGGCAATGCAAACTCCTGTATTTACTATTATCTCTGACCTTTCGGTCTCTACCTTGGGAAACCACCTGTTAACTTCTCTCATCTTCCACACTGGCCCTCTGGGCTTCAGCTTGTCTCCTCTGGACCCCAGAAATCTCTTTGAACTCGCAAAACTTTGAGGTGCTTTTTATTTACTCAGTGTCTCTCAGGCACCTTCTAAAACTGGGCTATTATGTTTCCCTGTCTGCCTCCCCTACTAGAAAGTGATCTGCAGGCCCCTAGGATCTGTTCCATTTGCTCAGGTCATAATGGAGGGCCTGCTCAGAAAAGGTGTGCAAGTTAATGAATGAAAAAAAAAAAAGAATAGATGACTGAGTGAATAAGGAAGCCAAGGACAAGTGGTCATTTCTGTTTATCTGAAATTTAATCAGCTTCCTTCAAGCATGAGAGGCTGAGGAGAGACAGGGAACAGGATTCAAATATTGCTTTACAGTAGCACATTTTTGAGAGTGGAATTATGTCTAATTTTGAAACAGATAAAACAGTTCTTTACTGGTGATGAGGAAGACAAAGAATATCTGTACCACTTTGCCCTTCTTCCTTTGAGGATGTTGAGGCTTTCTTTGCAGAATTTGAAAACTACTGTCCTTAAAAAGATAGTACTGCTATGAAAAGAATTGAGAAGAGAGATAGATCATGGCATACCTTGGTCCCTCTATTCCCTTGCTGTCTGCAGCTGGTAGCCTTTGTTACGTACCCTGGGCTAATTTGCCTGCTGGTTTGTTACACTGAGCTTTCATCTCCAAGGTGATCTAATGTGGTATACACATGCTCATGCACATTTTCATTTTGGAGAGGAGGAAATGGAAGCATAGACAATGAGGTAACTTGCCTACAGGTCCTGTGACCATAGAGTCAATCCTTGCGTTACCTGCTGAGTTCAGAGCAGAACAAAGCAGCTGAGGCCTGCTAGCAAGAGCATTTGCCATCCACAGTGGGTTTTGATGTTCATTCCACTAAGACCATACCAGGTGTTTTGTTTTGGATGATTCAAACCCCACCACACCGCTAAGACTAAGGCTATGGCATCTGTATCATCTTGGTTCTGTGCATCCTCAGGAAGATGACCAAACCACCTGCTGTCAGTAAGAGGGCCAAATAAGAAAGAAAAAGAAACAAAGAAAGAAAAGAAAAAGCAAACACCACCACCACCACCACTACCACCATAACAACAAAAAACCAGGCCCCACTTTTCTCTTTTAAAAGTTAAGTATATATTAATTACTTGGAGCCAATGATGGTAATTAGACTTGGCTTCCCCAGTAGGATACAATAAATGGAGTCATTGGTTTGGAAATGGAAAATGGGAGTATAGCCCTTGTCAAGATGATTACATCAAAGAGGCTATCCCGGCTTCACAGAAATTGCCTATGAACATTCGGCTAGACCAGAGATTCTAACCTTCCTAACACTGCGACCTTTTAATACAGTTCCTTATGTTGTGGTGAGCCCCCTACCATAAAGTTATTTCATTGGTACTCAACTGTAAGTTCGCTACTGTTATGATTTGTAATGTAAATATCTGATATGTAGGATATTTTATATGTGACCCCAAAGGGGGTCACAACCCACAGATTGAGAACCACTGCTCTAGATGAGTCCAGGAGGGACATCTGGCTCTAGATCCAGGATAAAGACATTTGAAAATCCTTTCAGAAAGTATAACTTTCCCCATCTGGCGTATTCCTGCCGATGGCTTTCAAGAAGCAAAACCCCTCCTCACAGGTTCTCGAACACACAGGACAGTTCTGAGAGTGAGCAGCGCAGTGGGAAGGCTGCTGCTTCTTCTTGCAGAGGACAATTCAGAACCCTGTGAACCACCTCCAGTGAGACTCTCTGAGGACTGAGCCCACCTGTGGTAAGCTGTACAACACAGTCTTTTCCCTTTCCGCATGAACAAGAAGGTATTCTTTCTATGTATTAGTTATAATTCTGGTTGCAGTGACAAATTCCCCAATAGGAACACACTAAGAGAAGGATTTCTTTTGCCTCCCAGTGTGTGTGTGTGTGTGTGTGTGTGTGTGTGTGTGTGTGTGTGTGTATGGGGAGGGTACAATCTGTCATGGTCAGGAAGGCATGGGAAGGTTCATGGTTGTAGGAGTGTGTGGTATTCATCGGCGCCTCGCATTATTGAAAATCTAGTGGCACTGTTCAGGCTGGAACTAGAAGTCTGAACTTGCTTTCCTGGTCAGCTTTGGATTTTGTCTCTGTCAAGTCCAATAAAAAAGCATTAGTCCTGAAAATTATCTTCTTCTAATAAGGTCCTGACTGAGGTAAAGCTATTAGGGCCACCAGAGTATTTACAAGTGTCTCCTCCTATACAGACCCACCACGCTAGGCCTTTGCTTATATGTAATTTATTGAAACTGTCTCACTATGTATCCTTGGGTGGCCTCTCTGCCTTTTGAGTGTTGGAATTAAAGGCATTTGTCAATGTAATCTTTATCAAAATACCTACACAATTATTAAAGACATTTAAAGATCAATTCTCAACTTCATATGGAAAAACAAAAACAAAAACAAAAGCAAAAAACCCAGAATAGCTAAAACAATCCTATACAGGATGGAGGAATCTCCATACCTGATCTCAAGCTGTAGTATAGAGCAACAGTAATTAAAACAGCATGTACTGGCACAGGCTTGTTGATCAATGGAATCGAATTGAAGATCCAGAAATGAATCCACACACATATGGTCACTTGATTTTTGACAAAGAAGCCAAATCTATTCAATGGAAAAAAGATTGTATCTTCAACAAATGGTCCTGGTCCAACTGGATGTCTACATGTAGAAAAATGCAATTAGACCCATATTTGTCACCATGACAAAAGTCAAGTCCAGATGGATTAAAGACCACAACATAAAACAAAAGACACTAAATTGGTTAGAAGAAAAAGTGGGGGAAGAGCCTCGAACACATTGGCACAGGACACAACTTCCTGAACAGAATACCAACAGCCCAGGCCTTAATGCCAACAATTAATAAATGGGACTTCATGAGGTTGAGAAGCTTCTGTAAGGCAGAAGATACTGTCAAGAGAACAAAATGACAGCCCACAGACTGGGAAAAGATCGTCACCAACCCTATATCTGACAAAGGTCTAATCCAAAATATATAAAGAACTCAAGAAATTAAACACCACCAAACCAAATAACCCAATTGAGAAGTGGGGCTCAGAACTAAACAGAGAATTCTCAACAGAGGAATATCAAATGGCTGAGAAACACCTAAAGAAATGCTCAACATCTTTAGTCATCAGAGAAATGCATATCAACATGACTCTGAGATTCCATCTTACACCCATCAGAATGGCTAAGATCAAAAACTCAAGTGACAATACATGCTGGTAAGGATGTGGAGAGAGAGGAACAGTCTTTCATTGCTGGTGGGAATGCAAATTTGTACAACCACTTTGGAAATCTATCTGATGCTTTCTCAGAAAACTGGGAATAGGGCTTCCTCAAGACCCAGCTATTCCACTCCTTGGAATATACCTAGAAAATGCTCTACCACACAATAAGGACATATGCTCAACCATGTTCATAGCAGCTTTATTCCTAATAGCCAGAATCTGAAAACAGCCCAAATGCCCCTCAGTTGAAGAATGGATAAAGAACCTGTGGTAAATTACACTATGGAATACTACTCAGCTATTAAAAACAAGGAAATCCCCAAATTTGTGGACAAATAGATGGCACTAGAAATGATCATACTGAGTGAGTTAACCCAGAAGCAGAAAGACTCACATGGTATATACTCACTTATAATTGGGCACTAGCCCAAGGGGCATGTCCCATGAAAGTCTTCACTTAGCAGGAGATTGGGATAGATGTGAGGACATCCTACTTGGACTCTAGGTAAGAAAAATATAGTAGAATGGGAAACAGAAGGATCCAGCAGGTCCTAGAAACCTACAAGAAGAATACCGTGATAGGTGGATCAGGGTCCAGGGGGGTCTGTTCAAACTATGGCACTAACCTAGGACAATACAAGTAGTAAACATCGAACCCCTATCTGATCTAGCCAGGACATTCTCCACAGTTATGAGGAGAGTGGGGACTGACTTTGACATGAACTCTAGTGCCCTATATTTGACCACTTCTCCTTGGTGGGGAGACCTGGTGGCACTCAAAGAAAGGATAAGCAGGCTTCCAAGATGAGACTTGATAGCCTATGACCATAATGTGGAGGAGGAGGCCTCCTTCGGTCATAGACCTATGGGAGGGGAATAGGATGAAAGCAGGAGGGAGGGAGGAATGGGAGGATACAAGTAATGGGACAACAATTGAGATGTAATCTGAATAAATGAATAAAAAATAAAGGCACGTGTCACTATGCCTGGCCTAATATCTCGCTTTGTAAAAGTCTTTTGACCTTTACTTCATCCAACCTGACTTTGTAAGTGTGTGTGTGTGTGTGTGTGTGTGTGTGTGTGTGTGTATGTGTGTATGTTTACATTGTAAACAGCTGGAGGTATAGAGGGAGGACAGACAACAGAAGAAAAGAATAATATACTAAAGTTAAAGCAATTGTCCTTTATTCAGACCCTCACTTAAAACTCCTAGGTCATGTGCTCTATCTAGATTTCTCTGCACTTGAAGTTGTCCCTTTGCTTATGGGTCACAGAGTTATAGGCTGACAATACACCCTATTCCTGCTTCTCAGTTTTCACAATCTCCACAGAAACACATTTATAAGCCATTTGTGATCTCCTTTCTTCAGATATGGGTAGTATCTCACAGATGTTTTCAACATAATCCTCTAGGCCAAATTCACTGGTGAATTAATGTTGATCCCCAATTGCACTGATGTCTGGACACCAAAGATGCTTTCCACCAGTGGGATGTGTTTCCTCTGGCCAGGATGTATGTCTCATGTTATGTGGAATAGTGGGATCCACCTATGGAGTATGGTAACCAATAAAAATAGAAATGTACTCCAAAGAAATTCTTAGATGATTAAGTTACCCCATTGTAGCATTATATCCTTTATAATTCAGGCTTTAAGAATCTATCTATCTATTTATGAATACACACACACACACACACACACACACACACACACACACACACACACA
>OU015748.1:88580193-88612651 GCA_907169655.1 Acomys percivali
TGTGTGTGTGTGTGTGTGTGTGTGTGTGTGTGTGTGTGTGTGTGTGTAAATTAAAATATCATTTTCTCATCCATCTCATATCATTTCTCAGCCTCTCTTGGGCTGACCACTTGTTGAGCAGTTAGGGAGATTATCTCTGAGGAAGGCTGTCTCCCCCTCTCTCAGCATCCCTGAGGTGCCTGTAGTTCTCTGTCTATGAGTAGGGTCCTATGTGATTTCCCCCTTTCGTGTTAGCATTCATATTGCTATTTTGGGTCTTGTTTAATCAGA
This sequence comes from Acomys percivali, assembly GCA_907169655.1. Lineage (NCBI taxonomy): Eukaryota > Metazoa > Chordata > Mammalia > Rodentia > Muridae > Acomys > Acomys percivali. Next base: position 88,580,464 of record OU015748.1, read on the forward strand.
TATACTGTCGAGGTATGTTGAGGCTTCTCTGTCATTTCTAGGGAACAAAATCTTAGCAGCTTTCTTGGTCCTTTTCCATAGCGTATATTGTTTTCTAGCATACGCCTATTTCATAAGTGATCAGGAAAAATCTGCTGAGCTGGAGAGTCAGTTTTGAAATCTACCCATATAAGGCATGCTGAGAGGAGACATGTGTTAGTTTGAGCATTGTCCCTAGCTCATAGGTTGTTGATAGAGTTAGACTACACGGGTAGCATTAGACAGAAGCATCTGTCCTTGACAAAAAATGGAAACTATCAAGAATCCAAGACTTTCTTAATCATCTGATCAAGACACTCCAGCAGATCAGCAGGCTCTGGGATTTGGCAGCAATTTTGTTTATTTGAAGACTCACAGAATTTACTACCCCCTGAGACTCATCCTTGCCAAGGCTATATGCCTTTTGGATCATTTGCCTGAGAACTCTATGTCATCTTATAGACAGATGGATTTAACTTGCCATCTAGATTCAGCTTGCAGTAGCATTGATTTAGGTTCTGGATTCATGAAGCATTTCAAATGAAATCCCTCCTGGAACCAGATACCCATTTTACAGAGGAAGAACCAAGCAAAGAGACAACAGAACACATGCAAGGTCCTAAAATTCATATGGTGCACCTGGAGTTTGAGTTCAGAGTGTCTGACTCTAGGCCCATTTATTTATTTATTTTCTAGCCTATGAACCAGAATTATCATCTGCTATGATCTTCCATGGATAATATAAATATGATTTTTTTGCATTCTTCTTTTATTAATTTATTCCGATCACATCTCAATTTTTATCCCTTTGCTTGTCTCCTCCCATTTCTCCCTCACTCCCTCTTTCACCCTATTACCCTCCCATAGGTCTGTGACAAAAGGGGACCTCCTTCCCCACAATATGGTCACAGCCCATCAAGTCTTATCTTGGTAACCCTCCTATTCTTTCTCTGAGTGCTACCAGGTCTCCCCACCAGGGGAAGAGGTCAAATATGGAACACCAGAGTTCATGTCAGAGTCAGTCCCCACTCTCCACACAACTGTGGAGAATGTCCTGCCCATTGGCTAGATCTGAGTAGGGGTTAAATGCTTACTGCATGTATTATCCTTGGTTGGTGTAGTAGTTTGAGCAGACCCCTTGGGTCCAGATCCATCCATTATGATGTTCTTCTTGTAGGTGTCTAGGACCCTTTGGATCCTTCTATTTACCTATTCTATACTTTTCTCACCTAGAGTCCCAATAGGAGGTCCTTGCATCTATTCCAATCTCCTGGTAGGTAAAGACTTTCAGGGGACATCCCTTTTGGGCTAGTGTCCAATTATAAGTGCGTATATACCATGTGAGTCTTTCTGGGTCTGGGTTAACTCACTCAGTATGATCATTTCTAGTTCCATCCATTTCCCACAAATTTCAGGATTTCCTTTTTTTTTTTTAAATAGCTGAGTAGTATTCCATAGTTTAAATGTACCACAGTTTCACAGTTTCTTTATCCATTCTTCAATTGAGGGACATTTAGGTTGTTTCCAGGTTCTGGCTATTATGAATAAAACTGCTATGAACATGGCTGAGCGTATGACCTTGTTGTGTGGTGGAGCACCTTCTGGGTATATTCCAAGGAGTGGAATAGCTGGGCCTTGAGGTAGCCCTATTCCTACTATTCTGAGAAAGCACCAGATAGATTTCCAAGTGGTTGTACAAGTTTGAACTCCCACCAGCAATGAAGGAGTGTTCCCCTTTCGCCACATCCTTAACAGCATGTTTTTGATCTTGGCCATTCTGATGGGAGTAAGATGGAATCTCAGAGTTGTTTTGATTTGCATTTCTCTGATGACTAAGGACGTTGAGCATTTCTTCAAGTGTTTGTCAGCCATTTGATATTACTCTGTTGAGAATTCTCTGTTTAGTTCTGAGCCCCATTTCTTAATTGCGTTATTTGGTTTGGTTTGGTTTGGTGTTTAATTTCTTGAGTTCTTTATATATTTTGGATATTAGACCTTTGTCAGATGTAGATCTTTTCCAAGTCTGTAGGTTGTCACTTTGTTCTTTTGACAGTGTTTTCTGCCTTATAGAAGCTTCTCAGCCTCATGAGGTGACATTTATTAATTGTTGACCTTAAGGCCTGGGCTGTTGGAGTTCTATTCAGGAAGCTGTCTCCTGTGCCAATGAGTTCCAAGCTCTTCCCTACTTTTTCTTCCAACTGATTTAGTGTCTCTGGTTTTATGTTGAGGTCTTTAATCCATCTGGACTTGAGTTTTGTGCATGGTGATAAATACGGGCCTACTTGCATTTTTCTACATGTAGACATCCAGTTAGACCAGCAGCATTTGTTGAAGATGCTATCTCTTTTCAAGGCTTCTTTGTCAAAAATAAAGTGTCCATATGGGTGTAGATTTATTTCTGGGTCCTTAATTTGATTCCATCAATCAATCAGCCTATTGCTGTGCCAGTACCATGCTGTTTTAATCACTGTCGCTCTATGCACAGCTTGAGATCAGGTATGGAGATTCCTCCACAGGATCTTTTATTGTATAAGATTGTTTTAGCTATTCTGGGTTTCTGTTTTTCCATAGGAAGTTGAGAATTGATCTTTCAATGTCTTAAAAAACTTGTGTAAGTATTTTGATAGGATTGCATTGAATCTGTAAATTGTTTTTGGTAAGATGGCCATTTTTACTATGTTAATTCTCCTGATCAATGAACAAGGGAGATCTTTCCATCTTCTGATGTCATCTTCAATCTCTTTCTTCAGAGATTTGAAGTTTTTTTCAAACAAGTCATTTACTTGCTTTGTTAGAGTTACTCCTAGATATTTTATATTGCTTGTGGCTATCATGAAGGGTGTAGTTTCCCTGATTTCTTCCTCTGCACGAGGAAGGCTATGATTTTTTGAGTTAATTTTGTATCCAGCCACTTTGCTGAAGGTGTTTATCAGCTGTAGGAGTTCTCTGGTGGAATTTTGGGGGTCACTTATGTACACTATCATATCATCTGTGAATGGGGATAATTTGACTCCTTCCTTTCCCATTTGGATCCCCTTGATCTCCTTTTGTTGTCTTATTGCTCTAGCTAAAACTTCAAGAGCTATATTGAAGAGATGTGGAGAAAGTGGGCAGCCTTGTCTGGTCCCCAATTTTAGAGAAATTTCCTTGAGTTTCTCTCTATTTAATTTGATGCTGGCTATTGGCTTGCTGTATATATCCTTTATTATGTTAAGGTATGTGCCTTGAATCCCTGATCTTTCCAAAACTTTAAACATGAATGGATGTTGGATTTTATCAAATGCTTTTTCAGCATCAAAGGAGATGATAATGTGTTATTTTCTTTCAGTTTGTGTATATGGTGGATTACATTGATGGATTTCCATATATTGAACCATGCCTGTGTGTCTGGAATGAAGCCTACTTGGTTATGGTGAATGACATCTTTGATGTGTTCTTGGATTAGGTTTGCAAGTATTTTATTGAATATATTTGCATCAATGTTCATAAGAGAAATTGGCCTGAAATTGTCTTTTTTTGTTGGGTCTTTGTGAGGTTTAGGTATCAAGGTGACTGTGGCCTCATAGAAGGAGTTTGGTAATGTTCCATCCTTTTCTATTTTGTGGAGTAGCTTAAAGAGTATCAGTGTTAGATTTTCTTTGAAGGTCTGATACAATTCTGTGCCGAAACCATCTGGCCCTTGGCTTTTTTTGTTTGCGAGACTTCTGTTTCTGTAGGAGAAATAGGAGTATTTAATTTGTTTATCTGATCTTGTTTCAACTTTGGCAAGTGGAAACGATCAAGAAAGTTGCCCATTTCCCTTAGATTTTCAAATGTTGTGCCATACAAGCCTTTGAAGTAGGACTTTATGATTCTTTGTATTTCATTGTTGTTATGCCTCGCTTTTCCTCTCTGATTTTGTTGAATTGGATAGTGTCTTTCTGCCTTTTAGTTAGTTTGGTGAATGGTTTGTCTTTCTTGTTGATATTCTCAGAGAACTAGCTCCTGGTTTTGTTGATTCTCTGAATTGTTCTCTTTGTTTCTAATTTATTAATTTCAGCCCTGAGTTTGATTATTTCCAGATGTTTACTCCTCTTGGGTGTTTCTGCTTCTTTTTTTCCCCTGCGGCTTCCAGATGTGTTGTCAAGTTGTTTATATGGGATGTTTCCAATTTCTTTATAAAGGCACTTAATGCTATGAATTTTCCTCTTAGCACTGCTTTCAATGTGTCCCACAAATTTGGGTAAGTTGTTCTTTCATTTTCATTGAATTTCAGGAAGTCCTTAAATCTTTATTTCTTCCTTGACCCAGATGTCATTAAGTAGAGAATTGTTTAGTTTCCATGTATGTGTATGCTTTTCGTTATTTCTGTTGTTGTTGATGTCCAGCGTTAGATCATGGTGATATGATAGGATACAACATATTATTTAAATCTTCTTGTATCTATTGAGGCTTGCTTTGTGACCTACTATGTGACTACTTGGTTACATGGGCACTGAGAAGAAGGTATATTCCTTTGTGTTTGGGTGAAAAGTTCTGTAGATATCTGTTAGATCCATTTGATTCATGATGTTGGTTTGTGTCATTTCTTGGTTTAGTTTCTATTTCAATGACCTATCTTTTGGTGAAAGAGGGGTGCTGAAATCTCCCACTATTAATGTGTGTGGGGTCAATGTGTGGTTTAAGCTTTGTTAATAGTTCTTTTACAAATGTGGGTACCTTGTATTTGGAGCCTAGATGTTCAGATTTTTGATGTCATCTTGGTTGACTTTACCTTTGATGAGTATGAAATGTCCTTCCTGATCCCTTTTGATTAATTTTGGTTGAAAGTCTATGTTATTAGATATTAAAATGGATACACAAGTTTGCTTCTTGTGTCCATTTGCTTGGAATCTTTTTCTAGCCTTTTACTCGGAAGTAATGTCTATCCTTGTGGCTGAGATGTGTTTCTTAAATGCAGAAGAATGTTGAATTTTGTTTATACATCCATTCAGTTAGTCTGTGTCCATTTGTTGGAGAATTGAGACCATTGATGTTGAGAGGTATTAATGACCAGTGACTGTTAAGTCCCTTGACTTTGATGCTGGTTGCAATAAAGAGTTTGTGTGGTTGTGTTTTTGTAACAGTGTAGTTATCTATTTCCTGTGTAATTTTGGTTGTAGCTTATCCCTTTGGGGGTGGAGGTTTCTTTCTAGTAACTTCTGTAAAGCTGGATTTGTGCATAGGTACTGTTTGAATTTGTTTTTGTCATGGAATATCTTGTTTTCTCTGTCAATGGTTATTGATAGTTTTGCTGGGTAATAGTAGTCTGGCCTGGCATCTGTGGTCTCTTAGGGTTTGCAGGACCTCCGTCCAGGCCCTTCTGGCTTTTATGGTCTCTGCTGAGAAGTCAAGTGTAATCCTGATAGGTTTGCCATTATATGTTACTTGGCCTTTTTGTCTTACCACTTTTAATATTTTTCTTTGTTCTGTATATTTTGTGTTTTGATTATTATGTAGCAGAAAGTTTTTCTTTTCTGGTCTATTCTATTTGGTATTATGTAGCCCTCTTGTATGTTTATATGATTTCTTTCTTTCTTTCTTTTTAATATATTTTATTAATTTATTCATATTACATGTTAATTGTTATCCCATTCCTTGTATCTTCCCATTCCTCCCTCACTCCCATTTCCCCCTTACTCCCCTCCCCTATGACTGTGACTAAGTGGGGACTTCCTCCCCATGTATATGCTCATAGGGTATCAAGTCTCTTCTTGGTAGCCTGTTATCCTTCTCCTGAGTGCCAGCAGGCCTCCCCATCCAGGGGACATGGTCAAGTATGGGGCACCAGAGTTTGTGTGAAAGTCAGACCCCACTCTCCACTCAACTGTGGAGAATGTCCTGTCCATTGGCTAGATCCGGGTAGAGGTTTGAAGTTTACTGCATGTATTGTCCTTGGCTGGTGCCATAGTTTGAGCAAGACCCCTGAGCCCACATCTGCCTGTCATAATGTTCTTCTTGTAGGTTTCTAGGACCCTCTGGATCCTTCTATTTCCCTATTCTCCCATGCTTCTCTCACCTAGAGTCCCAATAGGATGTCCTCCCCTCTGTCCCACTTTTCTGGTAAGTGGAAACTTTCATGGGGCATGCCCATTGGGCTAGTGTCCAGATATAAGTGAGTATATATCATTTGACTCTTTCTGCTTCTGGGGTAATTCACTCATTATGATCATTTCTAGTTCAGTCCATTTGTCCACAAATTTTGGGAATTTCTTGTTTTTAATAGCTGAATAGTATTCCATAGTGTAAATGTACCACAGTTTCTTTTATAAAAATATATTTTATTAATATATTCATATTGCATCTCAATGGTTATCCCATCCTTTGTATCCTCCCATTCCTCCCTCCCTTCCATTTTCCCCTTACTCCTCTCCCCTATGACTGTGACTGAGGGGGACCTCCTCCCTCTGTATATGCTCATAGGGTATCAAGTCTCTTCTTGGTAACCTGCTGTCCTTCCTCTGAGTGTCACCAGGCCTCCCAATCCAGAGGACGGTAACATAGTTTCTTTATCCATTCTTCTACACATTTCCTTCTTTAAATTGGGGAAATTTCCTTCTATGATTTTTTGAAGATCGTTTTGGGCCTTGGAGTTGGGCATCTTCTCTTTCCTCAATGCCTATTATCCTCAGGTTTCATCTTTTCATAGTGTTCTTGATTTCTTGGATTTTTTTTGTCAGGAATTTTTCAGATTTAGCATTTTCTTTGATGGTTGCTTCAAGATCTATGATTGTATCTTCTAGTCTAGAGCTTCGTTTCTCCATCTCTTGGATTCTATTAGAGAAGCTCAAGTCTTTGTTGTTTGCTTTCTTCTCTAAGGTCTCTCATTCCCATTTTTCTTCTGTTTGTTCCTTTATCATTGTTTCCATTTTCATCTTCAGATCTAGAATTGTTTTATTGATTTCCTTCATATGATTGTTTATATATTCCTGAGTTTCTTCCAGTGCCTCTTTATAGGCCTTCCTATCTTGAACTGCTGTATTGATTTTATTCATCTGATTGTTTCTATTTTCCTGAATTTCTTCCAGTGCTTCTCTATAGGCCTCTTTTATGTCTTCCACCTGTTTGGCTGCATCTTCCTCCAATTGTTTTATGAATTTTATTCATTTCCTCCATTATCCTCATTACTATGGACTTGAGGTCATATTCTTGTATTTCAATTGTGTTTGAGTTCTCTGGGTTGTTTTCTTTGGAATAGTTGGGATCTGGAGATGCCATATTGTTTTGGTTTTTGTTGTTTATGTTTTTTTATGCTGGCCTTTCATCATCTTGTTGTCTCTGATATTGGGAGGTAGCTTCTGGTGTCCTTCACTGGTCATTGGGATAAGTTTGTTGAAGTGTGATTATAGGTCTAGGGCCTTTGCCTGTGATGATCACAGAACTCTTCTTTGGGACTGGCAGGTGACCTGATTTTGGCTCCTGGAGACTTTGCTCCACACTCTGGGCTCCCCACTGGGCCAGCTGAGGTAGGTGCTGGTGTGCTTCAGCTCCCGTATCAGTTTGAGGTAGTGTATGTAGAGCTGGTTATCCTGTCTTTGCCTAGGCTTTGAATATTCTTTCCTCAGGCTCTGGGGCTTTGGGTCCTATGCTTAGGTCACCCTAGAGCACCTGAACCCCTGATGGCTTCTAGTAGTTGTTTAAGTTTCTATCTGCTCCAACCAGGTAGTGGAGCCTAGGTTCTGCCTGCTAGGGAGAGAGCAACTACTGCCTTCTGATTGTTGTTGGTTGGCTAGATTTCTGCCCTTTCCCCTCCAGCCTTCCTAGCCTCTCCCAAGAGTGTGTGAGTCCCTGCTAGGCTGTGGCATCTGGCTAGGCTGGGTCCATTGTGACCAATTGTGCCAGGACAGTCCTCTGGGGCCGGCAGCTAGGCTCCTGCCTAGACAGCTCAGACAGCACCTCTGTGGCTGGAAAACTTGTCCACAGCCATCTGCACCCCCGTGTGACACCTGTGCTTTCTGTGGGCTGGCATAGTGTGGGTGGGTGGCAGTCTGAGGACAGATCCGCCGATTTCCCTGAGATTTCCCTGGGCCAGGATCTCTGATGCTTCACTGCTGGGATGATTTTAGTCCCATATACTGAGTTCATGCTGCTGAGCAAGGCCACAGCTGGCAGCTAGCAGGCAGGGCCTGGTCCGGGCTCTGGAGACTGGGATGCTATCCTCTGTGGGCTGCTAGAAGACCAGAGGACAGACCCACCTATGGTCCACACTTTGCAGATCTCTCTCACCCAGTTGATCTCCAGTTCCCATGGTCTGTGGCTCCAAGTAGTGTCTATGGTGTCCTCTCTGCTGATCAGACACTGCTTGTCTTTGTTGCCACCATCTTGGAATTGTCCAAACATGCTGGCTTGTACCTTGGCCACCTCTTCACTGCTCTTCTCCTCAGCCATGGGTACTGAGCAGCCCCATCTACCTAAATATGATTTTTATTAGATGCTATTAAAACCAATCATATTTTTGTTTGTCTTACCATGTAGACCTGGCTGGCCTGGAATGCCCATTGCCGATCAGGCTGAACTTGAATTCAAAAACAGCTGCCTGTGTCTGACTCCCAAGAGCTGGGATCGAAAGTGTGTGGCACCATAGCTATCTACTTTTAAAAAATAGATATCTGAAATGTTGTAATTTTAAACTAGAATTTGCTTTTCAATAACTTCACCTAATGGATTGAGGGATATAGAGATCCTAAAATTATACATTGCCAGTGGGGAAACCTACTTGGTGGAGAATATGAATTTCTTAGATACCTTTCACATTCGATCATGGATAGACACTCCCATCTTCCAAAATGGATTATAACATATCTACCCAATGTCCTTATGGCTGACAATCAAGGAGAATAATAATTATCACTTAGTACATCTTCATGATCCTGCTTCTTTTTCCAATTTTTAAAATCCTGCTGTAATATTTATCATCATCATCAACATCACCATCATCATCACACGATCATTATTTTACCAGAGAAGGTGTCAAGTTCAGAGAGGTTACGCATTTTATGCAAACTTACACAGGTCATGAGAGGCAGAGCTGGCTCTTCAACCCACATATGTCTGAACCTAAAGAGTGTGCTCATTGCTCTCTGTTATTATTCTTTAAGCTAGTGATTCTCAGCGGTGGTTCTGGGGAATTCCTCTCCCATGATGTATCGTTATGACTTAAGATCTTTTAAAAAAGATTCATTATATCTTATTCAGTTGAAAATTATATCTTGACCACTGTGCTGTATATTTGGAGACATGGTTGGTGCTGGCATGTTTGTTTGCATGTGGACTCTTTGCACATGAACTCTGGATGTAGGTCAAATAAGAACATTTAATGGTTTGGAAGTTAAGTTGAAAGCACATCGTGAATTAAATAAACTTTTAAGTAAATCAGACATTTCAGACATAGAAAGGAAAATGGACCTTGGCAGAACAGCTGAGGACACAGGCCAGGCTGACCTGCTGTGGTCTATAGGTCAGTCTGGCTCTTGACTATTCTTGTATAGTCCCTAAGGGACAAGAATGCTTTTAATATTTTTAATAACTAGAAAATATGGAATGTTCTAGTTCATATATAATCTGATGAAGCTTCTTGCCCCATAAGATCTGAAGTAGTCACTTTTGCTAGCTCCCATCGTAGGCTTTTCTTTCTCTTCCGTGAAACAGAAGGGACCCAGCAGCTTGATTTCAGGAGTGTTTTTCTGTTCGTTCCCTTCCCACTCATGTTAGTAGATATCCCTCACTTCTTGGTAGGTCTTGGTGAGGCGCTGTGTCACACAGTGTGGAAGTGAAGAGGTTAAGGTGGGTTTGCTCAGAGGTTCTTAGACTCTGTGGAGGAATTGCCTATATCGGGACAAAAGGTTTTGCTGCAGACGGAAGAACACTCAGGAGTTCCTAGATGAACTCTGTAGAGTTCCGGGCTTCACACCATCAAAGTCCCACCAGGAGCCTTCCTGGTTGTATCCCTTTACCTCCGAAGAGCTGGGAGGAACCTGTCTTGTTTGTTAGGGAAGAAAGACTTTCTATTTTCTCCTGGGAAGAGAATTTGATGGGGTAGGGGGAAGTCTGAGAAAAACCACCCCGTGCGTCATGTGAAAAGAAGGCTGTTGTTCGCATTGCTGCACGCAGGTCCATCTCCCTGATTCTGGGGGTCCACAGCTGGGCTTTGAGCGTCAAGACCCATTGAAGCTTCATGCCTGCTCCTCTTGCACCCTGTCTTCTTCCCAGTCCCAGATGTTTGATTTTCGAGGTGGGGACAGAAGTTCAAAGGAATTGTGCCCAGTACACAGCGTCCTTTGTGCTTTCAATTGGAGCCAGTCAGCAAGAGGCTGAGCAAAGCGTGGAAGACACTTGCATGCTGTGTCTTTGAAATGCCACACACCCGCCCATCCCCCGCCAGCTGTCTGCTCCTCTGTCCTTATTTGAGATCTAAAAGTGGGCTTTTCAGGATCCTTCTGGGAAACCCTGCATCTTTGCCCTTCAGTGGTGAATTAGTAGCGACTTTTCTTTCTGAAGAGACCCACTCATCTCAGACTGCCTTTCTTTCTTCCCTGATTCTCTAGTGCTCTTACGGGCGTCTCTCATTTGTGACTGCTCCTGGATTTTTAACCTCATCTATTAAACACTCCACAAATCAAAGTAAGGCAGTGACCAGGTACCCCCGCCTTTCCTGTACTCCTGGTAAATATGGAATTTACACAACACCTTTGTTCTCAGGAATATGCTTGTCTATGTTGTGGTGTGCATGCGTGGTAAATGGTTGAAATTTGGGCAGCCCAGGCTTATTCAACCTGAAGGCACTGAAACGAAGCACAGCTTTGCTCTTACTCCCTTCTCCCAGATACCCTGAGAACACTCTTCTGCCTGTGGGGAGCCCTCATCACGGTCTCCTGCGTATTCAGCAGCCCAGTCTCTGTCACGCTGGCTGTGCCACTTGCTTTTACTTGGCCCTGTGGTCTGGTCCAGGCCCATGTTCTGTGAGGGGATGTCTCTTGCTTCTGCCTCTGAAGCTAGGTTGATTCATTACCAAGGTCACTATTGGGTTGGTCCCAAATTGTATATCCTAATGAGCTTACAGGGGCACACTAGGCTGCAGGAGCCTTGCCAGGCTCTTCCACACAGTGGAGACACTTCCTCTCCTCCATTCAGGGTCATCTCCTGTCACTTTTTCTCAAAGAAGAAGTCCTGTGTAATGGATCAGCAAGGCTGGTTGTGGAAATGGCTCCTTTGTTTTTTTCAATCCCTACCAACATTATCCCAAACTGTAATTTTTTCTCTTATCTGTTGCTCTTTATTTAGGCAATAAGTATGGGCTGGGTTGTATCAATTTCTAACCCCCTAGAGACTGATTGCCGAGTTCATAATAGGTATTCAATAAACACTTGTTGGCATTAATGCCACAGAGGAGTCTTTGTACAGCTGGGCCCTCTGAACTTAATCAGAAATAAGAAAAGTGGTCCGGGAGGGAGACTTGAGTGTCTAGGTAGAAGCTGTCAAAGGAAAAGCAGAAGGGAGCCAAGGGATATGAGGAACAGGCTGGAGAGCTGAGGGTGCCTCTTGGTGGGCTTTGATATTCAATAATCCAGGCTTTGATTTCCGGGCATGGGGCTCAGTTGCTGCTTCTGTGTATAGGCTGATCTGGGGGAAGAGGAGAAGTTCTTTTTCAAGTGGGAGTTTTAAAAAATGACATCTGTAAGGTGAGGACAGAAGTTAAGCCTACAGTTCAGGCCTCCTTTCCTAGACAAATTTCAGAGGAGATCCATGCAAGGGTCAGGGGTCACCAAAGCAGCAACATGACTATGGTTATTAATGCCAGTCAGTGGAAGCTGGAAGACATGTGCTGGCAAGCTCTGGTGGTCAGGGTTGGGTTGTTCCTATGGATTTCCCTCCAGAGCTCATCAAGGCAGCCTATGGCATGCAGCCAAGGATAGCAGGTCTGCAGGAGTGCAGTAGGGCATGAAACACACTTGCTCTTCTACCAAAGAGGCACGTGTGACTTCTGGAAGGGTGAAGCAACTGTCAGGAGGAAAAACCTAAGTCAGGGACATTCAGCCATTGCTTCTACTGTCTGTGACAGCCTAAGGTACTACATTGTCATCACCCTAGACAGTAAAATGACAATGAAGAGCAGTGTCTTCTGGAGACATGGGAAGTATTCATTAACCTATGGTGCCACTTGCTCCCAATCCTCTTTCTGCCCTATCCCAATATTGTAGACACATTGTGTCCATCATAACTACAAGTATTAAGGTGAGGGGGTTGTCTTACTGTTGAACAAGAGTTTAATCTGGATATTTGTCGTGTACCTTTATTATGATAGAGATACAATGTTGAGACCATTAAGAAATTCAGCCTGTCAAATTTAGCCACTTTGGGGTCATCACTGTGTACAACCCAGGAAAGCCTAGCTAGAAAGCTTGACTTATTCCATATTGCTCACTACATTGATGAGCTTTAATCTGATGGTAAGAACATTTGAAGGAGAGTCTAGTCTTACATGTGCTATCAATTAGCCATGTGACTTTGAATAATAAATATAGTTGTCTCTTCACATCTGTGAGCTCTGCATGCATGAATTAAACACATCACAGGTTCAAAATATCTAAAAAAGAAATTACATATGCACTGAACATGCACAGACCTTTTTTAAAAAATTCTGGCAACAATACACTAACAAATATTCACAGAGCATTTACATCAATCAAGTTAGTCTTATGAACAGCATAGAGGTATGGAAAGTATACTGGAAGTCACATGAAAATATTGTGACATTGTATATAAGGGACTTGAATGTCTTTGTAGTTTGATATCCTCTGCTACCAACTGCTTATTCAACTAATTCCTTGTAGACACCAAGGGACAACTATCTATCATAATGGAAATTTGTGTCTTCTTGCCAAAAGACTATTGGGAGAATTTCTTGGTCAATTTTGTGTGGTTATAATTAAATACTAAATTTTGCACATTAAGCAGGAATTAATTTCTCATAGTGCCTGAGGCCAGAAAGTCTGGACCAAATGTCAGCTAATTCCTAGTGAGGGCATTGTTTTAGCTTGCAGATAAGAGATCCTCACCAGGAGAGAAAAAGAACTTTCTAGTATTCTTCGTGTGTGTGTGTGTGTGTGTGTGTGTGTGTGTGTGTGTGTGTGTGTATGTATGTATGTTTGCCTATGTTGGTAATTGAGGAGGACAAAGGTTGACATTAAGATGTCAGTTCTGGCATTAATGACCTTATAAGAAGAAACATAATGGAGGTAGGAAGATGAATGAAAGTCGTGGGATGTGGTGATGGAGCTTCCATTACTGTGGACAGCAATGGAAAGGGTCATGGACTAGACAATTTCAAGGATCCTCCTCCTATGATGTACCTCATCAAAGTTCCACCTAAACACCCTATAACATCTCAACATCCTGCCAGCAGCTGGGGAGCCACCCCAAACTCAAGCCAAACACATGAGCATTTTTGGAGAATTTTTCATATCTGAACCATAACAGATGTGGCAATGATGGATATTTGACTATTGCTATGCTGTGATCAATTCTTGAATAGAGGCAAATTCCTGTCCTGAGAATGTTATGTTGTTGGCATATTGTTGGACAAAACAAATGTCTCAGGGATGGAGGGTGTTTCTCTGTGTCTTTAAGTGGATTGTGATGAAGAACAAAGTCATACATGTGGTTGCTCTAGGAATGAGTGGTTGGGGCTCCAGGACAGTCCTAGTTTGGATGTTGTTGTGGGAGAAGAAGATATGGAAATTGGTGTCGTCACACCCTCTGGGGCTGTGGGACTTGGTACAATCCATGTGGAAAGCATCTTGGCACGTGTATAGAGAACCATTCCAAGACTCATGTCCCTTGACTCATTTCACTTTTGGGAGTTTATCCCAGGAAAATAATCTTGAAGAAAGAGAAAGCTATTCATGAAGGTGTCGTGGGAGCGTTGTTTTCCCAAAGATGAAAATTAGGAAATGAGTAAGCCAAAGGTTGGCAAGATTTTCCTGTAAAGGACCAGATGATACACATTTTAGTCTTAGCAAACTGTGCAGCATCTTTCTGTAATACTCAAGTCTCTATAGATACCATAGATGGTATGCTGCAGAGCGGTCATCTTTGCCATCCTTGACAACTGGTTTGTTGCCTGGAACTGGCAATAGGCTAAGCAAGAGAAAAGATGGACATGCAGGGGGGGCGAGTCACTGCATGGTAGGGGGGGGACAACAGCACAGGGGAGTCACTACAGATTAGACCAATGTGATTTAGAGGCTCACGAAAGTGGAGAATGTCAGGAGAACTGTAAGTGACCTAGGAAGAGTTTAATGAGCTTGGAAAACACACAACAATGTGGAATAAATTCTGGTGCCCAGCAGAGCAGACACTGGATGGTAAGTGATTCTCTTTGGCACTGAAATAGAGTTCAGTGGACCAAAGTCTGTCCAGCTGTGTGGGCAGGGGTCAGACTTCCTGGAAAAAATTGACAATTTTAGTGAAAGCTTATGGAGGGGATTATTTTTTAGTCAGGTAAAGGAACTTGTCAAAAAGCCTCTCTCTGAGCTTGTGGGATGTAGATGACATGCAAAAAAAGGTCTGTTGTGGGACGTTGATATTGAACTTGTGTTTTTTTTCCATTTTCACGTGCATGGTGTGCATGTGTATGTATATTCATGTTTACATGTATATAACATATCTGTGTGTGGTGTGCATCCATGCTTGTGTGTTATATGAAGGCTGGACGTTGATGTTTGGAATCATTGATGACTCTTCTACTGAATTCACTAACACAGTGTCTTTCAGCCCAACCTATGTCGTTAGCTTTGCAAGCCAGCTTGCTCTGGGCATCACCTGTCTCTCACTTTCAGGGCTGGAATGATAGGCAGGTTGTCATGCCTACTGGCCATTTGTGTGGATTCTGGGCTCCTAACTCTGGTTTGAGCCTCACACTTGCAGGGTGAGTGCTTTAACCACTGAACCATCTCTGCAGCTCCTGAGCTGCTTTTAAAGGGATTCACATTTCCTTTAGATAAAACTGTTCATCAGGTTCTCAAGGGTAATACTTTTAGTGTAGTGTTAGCTAACCCCTAAATTAAGTTCTAATAACACTTTATTTATGGAATGTTAAATTCAAATGCAATTTAATTTTTGGACAGTATGACATTTCTTATGACTTCCTTTCCAGCCAGTTAAAGATGTAAGAACAATTTTTCTTTGTAAGCCACATAAAAACAGGGCTGCCAGTATGGCTCAGATGGTAAAGGAGCTTGCTGCACAAGCCATGTAACTTGAGTTTGAACCTGAAAACTCATGTAAAGGTAAAAGGAAAGAACTGGCTTCACAAAGTTGGCTTCTTACTTCTACAAACTCACTGTGCCATGTGTGCACCCCTCATCATACACACCTCACCATAATGAAAAGAATATAAAGAGAGCTTAGAAGTAAATAAAAATATACCATGAGCCAGATTTGCTTCTGAGGTTGTAGTGTGTGAACCTTTAATCTAAACAATAGGACATTATTGAATTATATAACTATGTAATAGAGTATATTCGATAAAATGATGAGGAAAAGGATCAGGCAGTATAAAAGTTATGCATATAATATGTGAAAAGAAAAGAAGGGCACAGAACAACAAATTGACCTTAAGATACTGGATGAGAGAGCAATTGAAATTAGGATAAAAGAATATGATTATATATGTATCTTAACCAACTTTTCTTCAGGGTTTTGTCTGTATTTCTTTTGCAGTCTGACTAGGTGTTTGTTGGATGTTTTCTTTCTGTTTTCCATGTTTCTTAATACTGGTTCATCCTCCCAACTCTTTCTCTCTATTCTACACTCTCAGAGCCTTTTTTCTGTCTGCATTTTTGGCTTACTAGCTTATCCACTGTATTTAAAAAAAATGAATGTGAACTCTCCATAGAAGGACACCCTTTTCAGGTGACTGACCCAGTGGTATTTAGGACGTTTTAAGTGTGGGGTAGCCATCATCTCTATCTATGTCTAAAATATATTTGTTACCCCCAAAGGGGACCTTACAATCATATACAGTCACTGTCCATTTGTCTACTTCCCTTGAGATCTTGACGAACAGTTGTCTGCATTTGTCAATTTACCTATTCTGAGAATTTCTTTTCTTTCTCTGTTTTGAAATCTTATTATGTAGCTCATGTTTCCTCAGACTCCGAGTGTTGGGATGACATGTGTGCACCACCAGGCCCAGCTGAGAATTTCCTAAAGATGAGACCATGTGATATGTAATGTTTGTGCCTAGTCTCTTTACTTAGCACCGTACTTTCAAGGTTCATTAGTATTCAAGTGTCAATTCACTCAATGTTGCATTGTATGTATCTACCACAATTTGCTTATTATTCATTTGTTGATAAGGCCTTTTCTAAAATCAGACATATAAACACACACATGTGTATTTGTGTATGTGTGTGTGTGTGTGTGTGTGGAGAGAGAGAGAGAGAGAGAGAGAGAGAGAGAGAGAGAGAGAGAGAGACTTGCAGCTTGCAGGCTGGACACCCAGAGGTTTGCAACTCAAGTCCAATGATTGCCTGTTTGCAGAATTCCTTCCTGCTCAGAGGTGGTAAACCTTCTTGTCATAAGACCTTTGATAAATCCCACCCATATTTTGCATTGTGCCTTTCGGTTTAAATGTTAATCTCATCTAAAATACCTCCCTGATAACATACAGGATAACACATGATCAAATACTCAAACATCATGATTCAGTTGTAAGCAACCCCAGTCAAATAGTGATGATTTGGGTATTGGATACTACACTTGAATTAGTGCTTGACAGAAAGAGAGTCACTCTAGGATGAGATGAAATCTCAGAGGCATCTTAATTTCTATTTCCCTAATTGTTGGGGATGATGAAACTTTTTGAGGTGTTTCTCAGACATTTTTATTCCTTCTATTGAGAACCATCTACTTACATCCCTTGCCAAATTGTTACTGGATTTTTTTTTTTTTTGTTCTTTGTATATTCTAGATATTATTTTTCTTTCAGATATTTAGCTGGTGAAATTCTCTTTTATTTTCCAGTTTTTTTTTTTGTTTTCTTCCTCACTTGATTGTTTTCTTGGCTGTACAGAAGTTTTTTTAATTTTATGAGGCCCCACTTGTCAATTGTTGGCCTTTATTCTTGGGCAAATGATGTCTTATTTAGAAAGCCCCATTCTATAACTACATCGTGTAGGGTACTGCCTATGTTTTCTCCTAGAAGTTTTAACATTTCAGGTTTTAAATTCAGGTCTTCGTGTGTGGTGATAGATATGGGTCTGGTTTGATTCTTCTGCATATGGACATTCAGTTTTCCCAGCACTATTTGTTGAAGATGATGTATTTTCTTTAGAATATGTTTTCGCCTCTTTGTCAAATATCAAATGGCAGAAATTTCATGCACTTATGTTTGACTCTTCTATTTTATGTGTCAATTTTTGTGCCAATACCAGGTTGTTTTTGTTACTATATCTTTATAATATATCTTAAAGTGTGGAATGGCAGTCTCTCCAATGTTATTCATTTTGCTCAGGTTTGTGTTGAATATACAGGGTTATTTCTTGTTACATATGACTTGGGGATTTTCCCCCACTCCATTTTTGAGAAGAACTTCATGGGTGCTTTCATTAGGAATGCATTGAATCTGTAAACTGCTTTTGGTAGGGTGGTCCTTTCCACATTGTTAATCCTACTAATCCATGAGCATGGTGTATCTTTCCATTTTCTAGTGTCTCTCTCCATCTCTTTCATCCAGGATTTGAAATGGTGACACCTATGAGCCCCACAATGATCAGCACAACACTATAAAAGATAAACATGAAAGATAAATGTATACGTACCCAGCATTGTCATCCACATATTCATGGTAACCAACAGCTGTCTCAGCCTAACTAAGGCCCACTTGAAAGGAGGGAAACCATGCTTGGAACTAGCAACCTCGCCAACTATCAGGGGCTAGTGAAGGCATGAATCTAAGATGAGAATCTACTGTCAGCACTTTTCTACACCAGCATAATTGCTCAACAACATTATGAATCTTTTCTTCATACCAACAGGTAAGTGCAGCCTTCAGCCCTTACCAAGGAAGTTTCTCTCTACAGCAACTAGAGACAATTACAGAAAACCACAACTGGAAACAATGCAATAATCAATGGAGGAGCTCCGCCCCCAGTGGATACATCTGAAGTACGGCTTATGCATCTGTGGCTCAGGGGACACTGTGGAAGAGGTGGTGGACAGACTGTAAGGTCCAGAACACCTGTCAGCCTTCTGTGAGACTGAATCTCTTATAAATGACTGCATAAACAAGACTTTAACAATGACAATGTTATTAGACATATTAATACAGAGGGGGCAACTGTCACAGGGTCTTACCCCTAGACGGAAGAACTACAAGCAACTAATGACTGCCAGGGAGGGAGAGTTAGCTTCTCTCTGCTATCCAATACAAACTAGTATTCAGGTTAGTCCTGAAACCATATACACACAAACAATAAAATATGGGGTCAGTTATTTGTGCATACATACATACATATATATATGTATGTATGTATAATATATGTGTAGCAACAATAATCAAAGAAAAAGAGGCTACGAATTTGAGAGCAGAGGGACAGGGGAGGGGTTGGAGAGAGAAAAGAAAAGTGGGGGGAGCAATGTAATTGTATTTTAAAATGTAAGACAATAGCAACAACAACCACCACCTCCCTTTCCCCCCCCCAAACCCAGAAAGTCATTCTATTTTCAGCATAAACAATGAAGTTCACGGAATTGAGGGAGGCAAGACTATAGGCTAGGAAGCCATTTCCATAAGTTGGGCAGCTGAGGTTCTTGGCTGAGGGGTTGGAAGGCCTGAGCGTGAATGCTAGCTCAGCTGCATGCAAGCTCTGTGGCCTTGGTGGGTTACATAAACTCTCTATGACAGGAATATAATATTAAGGGATATAGTCATCCCAATCACTGACATACAGGGCTTTTTTCCAGCATGGGTTGAAATGGAGAGTGAATGTGTCAGGGGAATGAATGGCTGCGGGCTCTTGAATTTATGACAGAGAACCAGGCAAAGGAGGTGCTGGGCATAGTTTATTCTTCAATAGTTCATCTTCAAAAGTGTGTCTTAAGGAAAAGAGAGCAAGGGGCTGGAGAGATGGCTCAGAGGTTAAGAGCACTGTCTGCTCTTCCAGGGGCCCTGAGTTCAACCCCCAGCAACCACATGGTGGCTTACAACCATCTATAATGTGATCTAATGCGCGTTGTATGCATAATAAATAAATCAAAAAAAAAAAAAAAGAGAACAAAGGCCTTGGGACTTCTGGGTGTCCTCTCATCTTTCTGGACCACTGACTACTTAGTTACAGTGGGCTTTCGAATGGTGGGTGATGCAACAGGAACCCAGACAGGGAACCACTTGACCTGACCTTGAAATTCTGTTCCTGCTCACATATGGAGGGGCCAAAACTCAGCTTTGGGTGTTGCTCCTTAGGTTCTGTTCACTTTGTTTTTTGAAGCAGTGTCTTTCAGTGGCTGGGACCTCTCAGATTAACTAGGCTGATTGGCCAGCAGGTTCCAGGAATCTGCCTGGTTCTACCTCTCCATCTCCTGGGAGATAGGGTGGAACTGTGGTCCTCATACCTGCCCAGAAGACACTTCACTGAGCCACATCTCCAGCCTCTTTGAAACATGACCAGGCAGGCAGCCACACAGGGATGACAGAACTGAGATGCAATCCCCGTGTACTTTGAAATATGCCACATTATTTTGACAATTCTTCAGTAAAATTTTCCCTATGAGCTCAGAATCATGATAGCTATTTTGGGTTCAGTCAAGGCCTGGGTTTGAGTGTATGTTTCAAGGGCATCTAGGGACCAACCATTCATCCAGCTGAAGTCTAGAAAGCAAATGGAGTCTGGCTGCTTGGAAAGCAGAGCTGTGGCTAGTTTCAAGCTATCTGTGAACTTGCCCACTATACTCATTTGAGTAGATGTTAACAGGATAGTAATTACCCAGCAGGCCTATAAAGAAGCTCCAGAGACAGGTGGGGGTCAGGGGAAGGGTTCTTCCTTAGAGTCACTGTTGGGAGTGGGTTGTGGAAGTAACTAGCTAGGTCTGGCTGACCTCAGAGGTGGCTGTGGCTAGAATGGGGTGACAGTGACCAGTATGTTGCTGTCCTCTGATACACGCAGTGCACTTCTTATGACCCAAGCTACAGGAGTGCTGTAAATAGGGAGGCTGATTAATGATTTCTCTGGGGGTCTCCCCAGCAGAGGTTAGAAACTGATGCTTGGTGGGCGTGAAAGGGAAGCCAAACCTTTAGCCTGGCAGGGAATTTGTTTCCTGATCTAACTGCAGCCACATGTGATGATATTGAAAACATATGTGCCTCTGATAAAAGATCACAGCTAAAGACCAGAACGAAATCAACATGCATCCTGCTTCCCATCAAACCCCATGCCCTTTGCCTTCAGATGCATTGTGTTACCAGAGGATGTTTAGAAGCATTTGAGCAGGGATGGCTCAGGTTCCAATAGGGCCCCTTTCAAGTTCTATTACCCAACATCCTTACCTAGTGAAATCAGTCATTTATCATAGCTCTTTCCAAGCCTGGCAGCTGCTCAAGCCACCTGAGTCGAATCCCCAGAAACAGCTACCAGAAAGCTCACTGATTCATAGATTCATTTGCAGCCGCCCTTGAAAAACCTTCTGAACTAAGAGATGAAAAACTCCAGGCTTACACTAACTATGTATGAATAAAGGACCGTGCTGAGTTCCTGAGAGCGGGGAGAGGAAGGGGTCTCACAGGGCTACAGAACTATAGGCAAGCAAAGGGATTGGTTGTGAAGAGAAAGTGGTAAGGATGAAACAAGCCTTTGCACGAGCAGAGGGCCATGGTCAGAGCAAGAAACACACAAGGGGCTTTGTGTCTTTGAAATAATAAGTCATCAGTAGTTGAAAAATCTGCACTGTATAATGCCAGGGGCATCATGCATTTAAGCTCCAAGCTAGAAACTGCACGGTATCTAGAGCATTTTCTCCTCCTCTCTCCTTTCTTTTAATTTTAAGTCATCATCAAGTCTTATTCATGAACTGTGTATGTTAGTCACAGCCAGATGTATAGTCAACAGCCAGGCTCTCTTGACACTGGCTGCTACATCCCTGCGTTGGCTTGGAAACCACTGGTCTTTTGATCAACAGACTCTGCTTTCATTCTTCCTCTGCCATGCTTTGGGAGTGGGTATCCTTAGAAATTCTGATAACCTTGCCTGCTTAGGGAATATAGAACTTAAAAAATGCAAACAAGGTAAGACACAAACACCTTAGGGTAGTGCCTAAGACCCTCCACAATTGGCCTGGATTTCTCCTCCCAAGTGATTTACAGACAGCAGCAATTCTTTGATAGTCTTCCCTAGGGTAAGCAGGTCATGGGTCACTCCTGCTTCAAGGTACCTTTGGGGACTGATTTTCACCAAGGCAATGTGGTACAGGTGACAGTTTGTCATCTCCAGGGCCCAGGCCTTTAGAATCTTACCTTTCCTATATCTTTCCATTCCCCCATGCCTCAGCTGCCAGCTCTGAGGTCACAAAATTCTCACTACACTATGAGGACTACTGATACTTCCATTTGTGCTCAGGATTGCGTGTGCATGTGGAGGATGAGGTGTGTGCCTGCTCATGTCTGTATGTATACGTGAGTATGGTGGATGTGTATGTGTGCGTGTGGAAGCTAAAAGTCAACCTGGGTGGCCTTTCTCAGTAACCATCTCCTTTGTTTTCTGAAAGGGTCTTTTACCAGGACATGGGTTTCAGGACTAGGCCAGGCTGGCTGGCTGGTGAGCTCCAGGGATCAGCATGTATCCCACTCTCCAGGGTTGAGGTTATGGATGCATGACACCATACCTTTTGTTGTTTGTTCTTTGTTTTGTTTTGTTTTTGTTTTTGTTTTTTTTGTACATGGGTCCTGGGACTTGAACTCAGGTCTTCATGGGTCCTGGGACTTGAACTCAGGTCTTTGTGTTTATATGGCAAATACTCTACCAACTGAGCTATCTCCTTAGCTCCTGTGCTCAGTTTTTAATTTTTAGTTGAGCATTGCCAATATGCCAGGCTTGTGAATGAAGTCATCTATACTCTATAGACTGGACTTAGCAGATGACCATTAATGAGCAGTTGACTGTAATCACACCACTTGGAAAATAAGAATCTCCCAGTTGAGCCCTAATCCAAAAGTCATCATCATTTGTAGTGAAACAATTGTTGCTTTAAGGCTCTGAGTCTCGGGGATAATTGGGTGTAAAGCAGTTGATGATAGGAGCAATCTCCTGTCCATGTTCTTGAGCAGCCTACATCCAGAACCCCTGTTTTGGAACGTGCAGACTTTGGCCTTCACATTTTTGAAAATTCAGTCATGCTTTACCAGCTCTTTCTGTTAGAATCATACACATACAGATAGAACAATAATGTGATTTTTTTTGTCTTCTATGAAATCGAAGACTTGGGCAGCAAGTTGGGCATGCTCTTGTGCTTTCTCTATGAGAAGGGTCTTTCCCCTCTGCCTTCACCTAGAGAATTCCTGCTCCTCTTTTGACTTGGATACTAGCTTCTTCTCAGTGTCATTGCTGGACAAATAAAGGAACAAAAGAAACCCTTCTTGCTCCATTGTACGTTGTCCTGGTTTTGGCAGGTAAATATGTCATAGCAACAGTGCTGAGATTATGCAGTATTCGTCTTTGTAACTGATAATTCCTGGAGGAGAAGTGTGTGTATCATCTTCGCATACTAAAGGCTGATAACAGTGTCTTTTGTGTAGTGGGTGCACAACAAAGTAATATACTGAATGTGGAAAAGACAATACACAAAGCATGTGAAACACTTTGACCTCTACATTGTAGGAGAATCAGTTGTGCCTTACTACTCTTTTCGGTTAGAGTCACATGAAACAGAACAGTAAATTATTGGTATTTTTTCTTTTGTGAAACCAGAGTCCTGAGTAGATAAGTTACATGTTTGGAATATTGTATTGAGGATTGCTAAGTCCTAAAGAGGTCACAGGATGTGATCCACATAGCATCCTTACTTAGTAGCATCTGAATTCTGCAACTGAGGAACCTGGCCAAGTAGCTTTACCTCTCTTTGTAGGCTATTTCCTTCCATGAAAAGAAAGATTTGGTAGGTGATGGCTGCTCACATCTTCTCTGGCTTCCTTAAAATATTGCAGAAGCCTGAACTATTCCACTTCTAGTATCTAGGTGAGATGAGCAGATCCCTTGTCTCTACCTGTTTTTTCATTTCTAACTCCAAATCTCTTTGTGCCATGGTGGTGGTTATGGGAACTCCTCTGCTTCTGAATGGAAGGTGCTGTGTGGACTGTGATTGTCCTCATTCATGTGGATTTCCAAGCAAAACTCACTTGAGGCATCTCTATAAGCATTTCCCAGCATGTGTCTGAGTTATTTTCTTAGAACGTTGAAGGCATTCAGTACAAATACAAGTATCATTAATTTATTAACAGAATTTATTACTAGTCACCAAATTCTTTACGAATAGGGCAACTGTATCAGTTTCCTCACACTGACCTCTTTAGAGGTTTTGAGTTTATTATTACCATCTAAGTATAGACAATAATTTGTTTTACAGACATGGAAATTAATGCTCAGTATGGATCAAACTCAGGCAGGTATCTACTTACTTTTCTGAGTTTTTTTCCATGCTGTACCTTTCTCAAAATACAATATTGCTCTTACTGGGAGAATGATCAAGATAGGTAAGTTAAAAAAAAACATGACTAGATTTATTTAGTGTGTGTGTGTGTGTGTGTGTGTGTGTGTGTGTGTGTGTGTATGTGTGTTGGTACATACTTGCTACTGCACATGTGCAGAGGACAATTTGTAGGAATTGGTTCTTTCCTTCTATTGTGTCATGGGGGCTGAAATTAACAAGCTCGATGGTGAGTGTTTTTACCTGATGAGCAGCCATCTTGCTGGTACAAGACAAGAAATTTACTTCTTTATTCACTTTACATCTCTGTCTCAGCTCCCTTCCTCCTGTCCTTCGAGTGGCACCCTCTCAGCCTCTTTTTCTCCTCCTGCCCTTCTCCTCAGAAAAGGGGAGCTCCTGCCACCAACCTGCTTGAGCACATCAAATCGTGTCAGGACTAAGCATATCCTCTTCTACTGAGGCCAGACAAGGCAGGCAAAGTAGGGGAAAGTGCCACAAGCAGGCAACAGTCACCATGTCACAGACAGTCCCCACATTACTTTCCAGGAGACCCACATGAAGACCAAGCTGCCCATCAGCTATGTATGTGTAGGGGACCTAGGTCCAGTCCATGCATTCTCTTCGGTTGGTGGTTCAGTCTCTTTAAGGTCCATGGTCCCCAGTTAGTTGACTCTGCTGGTCTTCTTGTGAAGCTCTGGTTCCCTAGACTTCCTGAGCTCTGCCTAATGGCTGGTGGTGGGTCTCTGCATCTGTTTTGAATCCCTGCTGGGTGGAGCATCTCAGAGGACAGTTATGCTAGGCCCCTGTCTGCAAACGTAGCAGAGTATCATTAGTAGTGTCAGGAGTTGACTCTCTCCCATGGGTGGGTCTCAAGTCGGGCCAGTCATTGTTTGGCCCTTCCTTCAATCTCTGCTCCATCTTTAACCATGGACATCTGGTAGGCAGGGTAAATTTTCAGTCAAAGGTTTTGTGAGTAGGTTGGCATCCCCCTCTTCTCACCGGAAGTCCTACCTGGGTGTAGGAGGTGATCACTTCAGCCTCCATATTCCCACCTGCTAGGAGTCTCAGCTAGAATCAACCCCATATCCTCCCAAAAGCCTACCCTATCATGGATTTCCAGCTTACTACAGGTATATTTTGATGAAAAGAAAAAAAAAAAAAAAAAAAAAAAAAAAGAAAGCCAAATGCAACTCTGGAGCTTGGGAAATTATTAGACTAGAAGTGAGGGGTCTGTGTAAAAATGCCACCTGTGGCAGGAGTGGCAGGAGTCTTTGAGAAGGCTTAATGGGATGAATATAGAAGGCCCACCTTGGTAGGTGACTCTTAAAGAAATCACTTGGATTTTCTGAGTCAAGTTTCTTCAAGATACAGAAGAATCATGCATGTTTATAGCACTGCACGCCAGTACCTTTCTTTAGCTCTAAAATGCTTTGATCATGTCCAAAGGAGACCTACACTCACTGAACATTCAGTCCCCATTTCTAATTCCCAAAGGCCTCGACAGCCCCTAGTCTATTGTTTATCTATGGTTTTACCTATTTTGGATAGTTCATGTAAGTGGAATCAGACAAGATGTGGCCTTTTGCGACTAGCTCATTTCACTTATCATAATGATTTTAGGCCTATCTACATCACAGCACTATCAGAACATTGGTTTTTTAGATGATAAAATAGAACATGTGTGTGTGTGTGTGTGTGTGTGTGTGTGTATGTGTGTACAAGTGTGTGACTTTCACTAGAGCTCTTCTGAAAACTACACTCTTCTTAATTGAAGAAATGCCTATGGAGCCTCTCCCATGTTTCAGGTACCTGAACGAGGAATTACTCTCAGTCAATAATAGTCAGGCTCACCAGATGAGGAAGAGCTGAGGGCTCCTACAGTCAGGAGCCCGTACTTAACCTCACAACACATTCTAGTTGGTTGTGCGATTTAGCCACAGAAATGTTTATCAGTCCTTTAGCAATACTACAAGAAGGAGCTCAGGCTGGGAGAGTAGGGGGGGGAAAGAAAGTGTATGAGATTTATAATGAGTACAGCTACCCAGGGTCAAACTGAAGTAGGAAAAAGACAGCAAAGATGAAAATGTCACAGAAGCCTTTGGATTTCCCTTGACTATGTGCCAGGTGGAGGGGGAACTTAGGAGGATGGCTACAGCGAGAGCATCGAGCTACTGTCCTCTTTAATCTGATGTGTGGAGCACACTTGAGACATGTTAAAGAGGTGAATGATCACTAGCGTGTGCTAAGCAGCGATTGTGGCCTGTGGTTGGATTGATTGCCATTTTCGCTCTTGACATTCCTTGAGCATCAGCAGAGTGAAGCCTCCACAGGCTGTGTGTGAGAATGAATCAGAGCCAGTGAGAACTATGACCCAGGAGATTCTTGTGTCCGCTCTTGCCAACTGAGAGTTCTCCAAGTGGAGAACTACCCAATTTCTCTGGACAGTGAGCAGCTATCTATGACCTGTGCCTGTGAGCTGGGTTCTGTGGTTGCTGTTGTCTACACTGAGCCAAAGGAAGGGGTCGCTATTAACATTCAGAAGAGGCATCGACATCCAGGAAAGTGAGATGGCATCCAGGAGCTCACAGTGAAGTGAGCCCAAACTTCAGAAACATCCTTGCACATCTGCTGGTGGTTCCCAGCCTAAGGGACAGTGCCTACTCTTGGTGTCAGGATCCCTCAAGGGCTAAAACAAATATTTTCTTGATTTTTAATGTTCTTACATCCAGCCTTACTATTTCATTAAGCATCTGAGGGGGTTCAATTTTTTCTTTTGAATTTTAGAGGTGCTTCTTTAGACAAGAAACATGAAGTTTGTGATGTAAAAGTTGATTAATACATTGAGACAAGGGACCCCGACATACAGCTGCAGAGTGGAAATACTTGCCAGAAGAGCCATTCATCATGGAAGTAATCGCATATTTTACTTGGCTTTGGATATTTGGAATGAGCTCTTTGGGGAGGGGATTTTAAATTTTACACAAATTTCAAACCAGTGGGGTAGACCAGCTTTTTGCCTGAGTGGAGATAAAGACATTTATCTCAACAGAGAATGGAGAGTTGATGAGACATAAATTCTTCCACTCAGCACCTTGTGTTGGGTTTTCCTTTCTGGAGCTCCAGATGGAGTCTGCTTTCTTGTGAGTAGTCACTGAGGAAAACCTGCAGCCAGCAGTGCCTGGAGGGGCCGAATCTGGCCCTGGAGGCAGCTTGAGAGCCTGGGATCTGGACCCTTGAGATCTGGGAAAACGTCTCCTACTTCCTGCGCTCCTAGCTGCTTTTTAAATGTCCCACAGCAGGTGAGTCCTGTGAAGGCAACATGCACTGGCTCCCTTAACTTCCTGAAGCAAGATCGATCACATGTCAGATCTATGAAGTCGCAAGGTGTAGACACTCTGGCCTCAGTCATGTGGAAACCTGCATGATTGTCACTCCTTGCTCTCCGATAGCTCCCTTCTGGAGTTTTCATTTATTTTGGCATGTTTCTTTGCTGCTGAGTGAGGCATGCTTGAAACATGTTAAAGTAGTGAATGAGGACTAGGGCGTGCATGCTAAACAGTCAGTGTCATCTCTCTGGATTGATCAC
The DNA here is from genome assembly GCA_907169655.1 of Acomys percivali. NCBI lineage: Eukaryota > Metazoa > Chordata > Mammalia > Rodentia > Muridae > Acomys > Acomys percivali. The sequence goes on from OU015748.1 coordinate 88,607,780, forward strand.
CATTCTCCCTCTTGAAATTCCTTGAGCATCACTGGAGGTAATGAACTGTATTCTTAAGCATGCCCCCTTTTTGTTCTATTTTTAAAATAATTTTTAAATCTCTTTGAGATTACAGTATAATTATACCAATCCCATTTCTCCTTCCCCTTTCCTTCCCCCAGACACTCCCATGTCCCTCCTTGTTATGGTCTCTTTTTCTGTAATTGTTGTTACGTGCAGATGTGTGCACAGACAGACAGATGAACACACACACACACACACACACACACACACACACACACACACCCTTATATACACAGGTACAACATGTTCTACTAGTATTTTTGTTTTTTGTTATGTTTTGTTTTGTTTTTTCAAGACAGGGTCTCTCTGTGTAGCCTTGGCTGTCCTGGACTCACTTTGTAGACCAGGCTGGCCTCGAACTCACAGTGATCCACCTGCCTCTGCTTCCCGAGTGCTGGTCTACTAGTATGCAATTTTTCCTGTACCAAAATGCATTCTTGCAAAAAGTGCACATACAGATTGAAATCTGTCAGATTAAAGACAAGAATGCCAAATGGATTTTGTGATTTGGGCCTAGCTTACCTCTTTGGTGTTGATTTTGACACAACACCTGCCTCACACTCAGGACAGTTTGAATTCAAGGAGTGCATCATTCTGAGAATGTGCTTATCTCAGGTTTTCCTCAGGTTCCCTTCCTACTACCATTTTCCTATTTTCCTTTGCTTTGGGCAGACACCACTACTCTGTCGTGGGCACTCCTTTCTCATGGAAAATTTGTTCTGAGTACGCTCCCCAAGTTGGGAGGCCAGTGTGCACCGTGCTTTGCTCCTTCATGGTATTCTGTTTTCTGCTAAGTCTCTTTCATTAAACCTGGAGTTCTTCAGGGCCCGAAAGTATATCCTTTGCACCTAGAATCTTAATTAATTATTTTAGATTAGTGTATAATGGTGACTACCTTTTTACTTCATATACCTGCATGCCCACGGATGAATTAAAAAGGCCCTGAACTAAATAAAGGAAATTCAATATTACCTAGTTTGTGTTCACTTCTCTAAATTTGCCACTTTGCTAGAGAGGTGACAGCTTTAGAGGTGAGATCCCGGTAAAGGACATTTCATATTTGGAGGCTCTGAGCCTCAGAAGGTCTTGTTTGAGATAACTGGCCAGATCAAGGAAATTAATGTGATCATTAAACTTATGGAGAGATAACACAGTAAGAGAATTTACAGAGGTAAATAGGATGCAGCTAGAACTCTTGTTGCATTTGCTACTAACCCACTGTCCACTGGGTCCCAAGACTTGTGAGACAGTAACTATGGGGATGCCAAATGTCTTGATTATACTGGGTGTCAGTGCTGTGGGACTCTGTTTCTTTGACATGTGTGTGTATTTAAACTGGGGTCTTGTGTGAGCTAACTAAGTGCTCTATCACTGACCTTGGGACTCTTTCCTGATGGTGTTTTTTCCCATGCATTTCTGGTCTCTTAAGGGCATGCTCACTTGGTAGAAGATGGACCAGTAGGAAACACTAATTGACAAGGGTGCTACAGATTGAGGGAGTGAGCCAGATTGTAGTGTCTGTTGTAATATGAGATATCCCAAGTGTTGGATAGTAAATATGACTGACTTCTTACCCTGACATCACACCTTTTGAGAATATGGTATTTGCAATGAGAGGATGTGGCTAGCTTTGTTGCACTAAACAGTTAAGAAAGCTGAACAGGATAGCAGTCCAATGGAGGTAGCAGGAAAGTCCACTGGAGAGTTTAATTATCTTTGAGATAAAGTTAATGCCATATGAAAGAATAAAGAGTATTAATGTGATCCAATTTTAATTAGAGAAAAGACAAGACTCGGTGTGTGTATGTCTGCATGCTTGGTGCTGAAAGCACTGTTGTTATGCATCAGAGCTGGGCTAGAGGGCAAGAGTGCCCAGTGTTGGAGACTTACAGAAACAATGTCCAGTCATGACTGGATTGCTCTTACTTTATTCTACTTCAGACAGCAGACTAGCGATTCAGAGAATGTCACTGAGATAGACATAGGGCATGTGGTCATGCAAGAGGACGTGGCTTCTAGAGACTTCCTTGGCTCCTTGCCAGACTGAAGAACCCAGTCATGCCAGGAGATCCCCAAACTATTTGATTACCTTCATTTTTTTTGAAGGGGAGATGAAAATTTCACAGGCTGTTGAAGTCAACTGGACCTGTTCATTGGGTTCATACCTTGCTCTGATATCACAGTTACACAACCAATAGCCTCTGTCCTTTATTTCTTGCTCTTGTTACACTGTCTGGTTTCCTTGAATGTTTCATGGCACAAGGCTAGCCATGCCCTCTCACTGACAGCTCTATGTTCTCAAGTGAATGTGATGTAAGGGTAGAGGGCCAGACTTGGTGTCTAACACTTGGATACTACAGATGAATGTTTCAAACCACTTAGCTTAATATTAATGGGAGTATAAAACTTCCACATTTATCTTTACACATGACATATCTTTAAGTAATTAGTGATAGAGTATTTCAAGACATTAAAAACCCAAGTGACCATGAAAGTGTCCTAGGACAAATGAGTGAAACTCAGGTAGAAGAATCACCGAGTGTGAATGAAATGGAGGGTACAGAGGAAAATACAAGGTCATGGATATATGAAGAATTACACTATCCACCCACTTTAATGATTGAAATGATGAGTGATGGGAGGCTTTACTGTGAGAAGCAAAGAATAACTAAAGGAGAGCTCAGTTTGACTCCTGGTCTTTAAAAGTGACCTGGTTATGGCAGCTAAGTGCTTGGGTTCTGGACTGGTAACAGCTTTAAGTCCTGGATCCATCCCTTGTTATCTTTAAGACCTTGGAAGATTTACCTGACCACTTCCTGCTTCAGCATCCTTAATTTAAAGGTAATAAATGGGCATTCTTTAAAGGCTCACTAGCAACAAGGATTGCATGAGGTGGTATGTATTGGGCTTCATAAAGCTGGGTTATGATTGCTGTTATGCTAAGGGCCTTGGTGTGGGAGAAACCCTTTGGCTAGGTCCAGGAGCATAATACATAGTTGAGATATAAGTGTGATCTCTAGTCCTCATAGCTCATATTCTCATACATTTTTGAAGAGCTATGAGTACAAACATGTTACCTAAAATCTATAGGCTGAGACAGAAGGGTCACATTGAAAAAATTCTTATTTAGTAAGAGCACTGAAGAACACACTCCAAGGACCCTGGCCTTTTGTAAGAACTTAAACTGTCACCCAAACAACCATTTTTTTTCCCCCAAAAGATTTGAAGAATCTTAAACTAAAGGACATTTGTACTAAAAAGCTAATAAACCTGAAATCTGACATTAAGACCAAGGGAATGTCAGTTGTAGGCTAAAAACAAAACAAAACAAAACAAAACAAAACAAAACAAAACAAAACAAAAACTTGTGAATGAATACCAAGGTTACACAAGGCAATGCCTAAAACCAAATGAAACATTTAACTCTCAGTTAAGACTTTACGGATTTCAGGTATCCGGGGAGGCAAAGAAGGCCAGTTTGTCTATGCCTATAAGAAGCTGGAGAGGTCAGTAAGACAAGGAGGAGTAGGGCAGTGGTATGCCATATTAGTAAATTGGATGATGCTAGCATGAAAGGGTTTTTCCCCTTTTCTCTTTTTCTTTTTTTAGTATTTTGAAACAGCTTTTCTCTGTGCAGCCTTGGCTGTCCTGGACTCCCTTTGTAGACCAGACTGGCCTGGAACTCACAGTGCTCCTCCTGTCTCTGCCTCCTGAATGCTGGGATTAAAGGTGTGCGCCACCACATCCAGCTGTGAAAGTGGTTTTATGTGAAATAATTTTATCTAAATATTCTAGAAGACTCTTCAATCTCTTACCACCCAGTGACCCATATCAATTCCTGATAATGTCTATTTACCTTCATGAGTGGATCTATAATTTGTCTATCCACCCTGTCATCCATTTCTATCTATCTATCTATCTATCTATCTATCTATCTATCTATCTATCTATTTATCATCTGTCTATCTATCTATCTATCTATCTATCTATCTATCATCATTATCTATCATCTAATCTATAATGTTTTTTGAAGGTGAAGCAGAGATTTCACAGGAGGAATAGAGAGTCTACATGGAGAACCAGTTCACTGCTTTTTGGGAGGTCATTGGAGCCAGTCTTTATGAAGTGAAAGAAGGCTTCTATTTTGAATGACTTGCTTCTCTTCTAGCCAGACAAGTTTTCCTCTGTCCTTCTGTCTCTCCTGTGGTATGCAGGGCTAATAAAAAGGTACTGTCTGATAAAATAACTTGAATGAACAATAAATGCTTACATGATGAATTAGTCCTAAGTACTTCCCTGCAGATCCTATATCACCACACTGTATCACTGCTTAATGACATACTGAAATTTACTGTTGGAGGCCTCCTTCAAACAGTTTGTTAGGCCTTTCTGGGGTGCTGGATAGCTTTCTTTTCACAGTCCATTTCAATTTTAGGATTAGTCAGAAGTTATGAGGTGACAATTTAGGTGGGAGTACAAGTTGTGGTATTTTTATTTGCCAGAGAATATAGGATGATAAATGTCAAGTTTTATGCTGTTGAAAACACATGTTAAAATGAGCGTGTTCCTGGGCTAGATTCCATTAGCCAATGACCAACACACCCTCGAATAAATTTCCTTAGAGTGAGCCTTGTCAGGGAGCTTCTCCCTTTACCCTGTGGACACGGAGCTCAACTTTCCAGTAGTCACACAGAATGACTATGGTGTAGAAACTTTGTCCAAGTCCCACAGATATATTCATTATTTATTGAACACAGGTTAATGTGTGTGTGTGTGTGTGTGTGTGTGTGTGTGTGTGTGTGTGTGTGT
>OU015748.1:88612661-88655020 GCA_907169655.1 Acomys percivali
GTGTGTGTGTGTGTGTGTGTGTGTGTGTGTGTGTGTGTGTGTGTGTGAAGCTTTTCTTAGAACTATGGAGGGAATTTGGGAAGCAATGTAGAAACCTAGTGCAATGAAAACTCCCTGGAATCTATGACAGTGACCTTAGCAAAGACTCCTACTAATGGGGATGTGGAGCCTCAACTGGCCACCTAGAACAAGGCAAGGCTCCAAGCATTGGGCCTGGGACATAAACACAGCCACAAAACCTTTGACCTGCCTGAAAAATGTGGTGGAGTAATGGTGGCAACAGAATTTGAACCCATGCCATGAGAGGGAGTCAACATCTAACACTACCTGGATGGCCACGTACCAGAGTCAGGATAGCCCAGAGACCCTGGATGGAACCAAACACAACTGGCAAAAAAAGTCAATGAAATGATTCCTAATGATTATCTGCTATACTCATCATAGATTAATGCCTAGCCCAATTGTCATCAGAGGGGCACCATTCAGCAACTGATGAGAGCAGATGCAGAGAGACCTATAGTCCAACATTACACAGAGCCAGGGGAACCTCATAGAAGATGGGGAAATAAGGATTGTAGGAGTCAGAGGGGTTGAGGATACCAAGAGAGAACATGGCCCACAGAATCATCTAAGCAGGCCTCATAGGAGCTCACAGAGACTGAAGCAGCAATCATAGACCGAGCAAGGTCCTTTGCATATACCTTATGGTTGTATAGCTTGGTGTTCTTGTGGGACTCCTAACAGTTGGAGTGAGGTTGTTTCTAATTCTTTCCCCTGTGCTTGGGACCCTTTCCTTCCTACTGAGTTACCTTGTCCAGCTCTGATAGGAGGGCTTGTGTTTAGTCTTATAGTATCTTGTTAGACCATTTTCAGTGGACACCCCTGAGAAGCTTGTTCTTTTTTTTTTTTTAAACTTTTATTGAATGTCTATGATTTACATGTTATACACCAAAATCCCTCTCCTCCCCCCAATATAATAAAACAAACAAAAAAATCTTGTCACAGAAGCTGTAGTGTATCACGCAGTATAGCCTTTTGTCCATGTATGTTTACTTTCAAATGTTCATTGCTATGAGTCATGGGTCTGGTTGGAGGCCTACACTATCATTACCGGATCCTCACTGGGACTGCTGTCAGATATCCTGTTGTTGCGGTATGTCAAGGAAATTCTTAATCTTTGAATCTGCAGGTCCATCCTTTCATGTGTTCCAGCAGGTCATACATGGGGTAGATGTTGGGGTGAGATCCACTCAGAATCCTGGATCCAGGCCTGCTCCCTTGACCTCAGGACAGAGCCCACTCTTCCACTCCTGTGTCCTTCAGGGCAGGGCCAGCTCTCCTGCTCTCTTGTCCTCAGGGCAGGACCAGCTCTCCTGCTCCCATGTCATCAGGGCAGGGATGGCTCACCTGCTCCCATGTTCTCAGGGCAGGGCTGGCTCACTCACTCCTATGTAATCAGGGCAGGAGCTGCTCACCCTCTCCAGTGTCCCCAGGGCAGGGCCTGCTCTCCTGCACCCTTGTCATCATGGCAGGAGTGGTTCACCCACTCCCATGTCCTCAGGGCAGGGTCTGCTCACCTGCTCCCATGTCATCAGGGGAGGACCAGCTCACCAGCTTCCATGTCATCAGGGCAGGGTCAGCTCTCCAGTCAGGCTCCCATGTCCTCAGGGCTGGATCACCTGCTCCTGCATCTTCAGGGCCAGCTCTCCTGTTCTTGTGTCCTCAGGGCCAGCTCTCCTGCTTCCATGTCCTCAGAGCCAGCTGTCCTGCTCCAGTTCAACTCCCCAGATTGTTGCTGGCTGTCAAGATCTGGATGACCCCCTATTCCTGTGGGTACTGGATTTTGTGTGCCATCAAACAGGTGGCAAGTACTCAAAGTCTTTGCTGAGTAGCTCATAGAAACTATTGATCTTGGTCCAGCTCAGCATCTTGTCCCAGGGAACTTGTGGCTCTGTTGATTTGCACCTCTGAGTGAGTCTCTGGTTTCATGGTGACATCCATTCACCATGGGCCCCTGCCTTGGTGGTTCCCCTAGTATCCACCTCTGCACAATACAGCTGTCAGCACTGAGTATGGCCCCACGGCCCATGAGGCTTGTGGTGTAGCAGTGCAGTCCTTGCTCAGGCTCACTTGAACAGCACCCCTCCTCGAACGCAATCTTCTTGGCCTGCACTGCACCAGGCCGCAACCAGAAAAGCAGCAGCAGAGGCACCGGGGGTCTTTGGGAGCTCACCAGAGTGTGGTTCCATGGTCTGCAGCAGGAGAGCATGTATTATCCACATGACAGGATTTCCTTCTTTCTGGAAAACACCAGCACTGTGTTTTGGAGCTCTCAGTATGGTACTCTAGTGGCTGTGCAGTCACTGCTTTTCTGCAAATCAGACACAGTGTGCGATCCATGCCATCTTGGATGATCTTGGCTTGGGTATTTTTAATACATTGTGCTAAGTGTTTCCTCCCAATCAGGCCGTTCTGGAGGTGAACATTTCTGTGTGGCTCTGGAACACAATCATCCTCCTCAGGATGCATTGAGGACCTCATCTGTGCAACCCTGCGGGCCGCTCTTTTTTTTTTTTTTTTTTTTAAAGGGAATGAAGAAGGAGTTGATCTGGGGAGATGGGTGGTGGGGGAGGGGCTAGTAGGAGTGGGGGAGGGGAAACTGCAATTCTGATGTAATCTATGAGAGAAGGATAAGTCAAAAAGAAAGAAAGAAAGAAAGAAAGAAAGAAAGAAAGAAAGAAAAAGAAGGACGCAGGTGGCATTACTCTGATAAAAGACTGTTTCAAATTTTACACTCTCAATTGTTTTTGATGAACACATTTTATGTTCTACAAGTCTGATATATTTCCTCAAACTGTGAGAATTGTGGCTCTTCTGTATATTTTCAACAATCAAGATGATATTGTCATTTTTTATTCTGTACTTCACTCACTTTATGAAAATATATTTTCTACATAAACAAGCATTTCCACTGTATTTTTTTTTTTTTTTGGCTATTAAAAAAGGCTACTCAGCAGAGAACTCCTACCCCATCCAGAGCAAGGATTTGTCTTTCTACATGATGCAACTATGGTCTAGTGTAGAAGTTCTGTTCTTGGCTTAACTGTGAAAAATTTGAGGTTTCAAATCATTTGCTCATAGGAAGATAGAATTTACTGCTTCTGAAGTTAAAACAAAATTAATAAATGATAGAGTATGAAAGTTGCCTTGGGCTCGTGACTTAGCTGTGCTTTAGTAAGGTAGTTTCCAATGAATGGGAAATGTGTGGATACAATGACCTTTGTGGCCGCTCTTGGGCTCAGAGATACAAGAGAATGCACATAACGAAAAATTTCTAAACACTAGGTTTGAAAGCAGATTTGGCCCTGTTGCCTGGAGTCAGTAGGAGACTCCATTTCCTCTCTACCAATAAAAGACCGTATTCGCCAGGCTGGTGGATTCCCTCTATGTGTCTTTGTCTAGAAGCAGAGGGATTGATCAGCAGTGAGACTTTTCAAGGCTTGGTAGTAGTGACCATCGAGCTAAAATTAGGTTATATTTCTTCATGTAAGACAGCATTATGTTCCAAGAGTCTTCCTAGACATTAGAATTCCAATGAAGCAGCAGGACAGAGGTGTGGCTTCAGAATCCAAAGATGACGAAGAACACGAGTGTCAGCTCTTACCAGGCAGGGTGCTTGGTTTCTCCTCAGACTGGGAATCTTAGTGCTCAAAACCTAGTTCTACAAAAGAGGAAGGGCTCAAGACTTTTGTTCTGTGAGGCAGATGTTATGATTATTTTCAAGCAGTTCTCTCTTTTGGACACCCCACGACCAGCAGTTCAAGGGCATGTGTGCTACAGGGCATAAAAACTTCAGAGCTCGGAAAATGATCCATTTAGGGGAGTCCCAACAATCATTATCAGGGATAGCTCTTAAGAGTGTTTATGCCATTTCTGACTAATCTTAGCTTTCAAGATGTTATGGATGGAACTGAAGGAAACATATCTGTTTTCATCTTTCTTCTTCTCCAAGCCCACTGGATGAGAAGAAATTTGGAAACCAGGGTTGACTTTCTCCACCTTTGACAGCCATTAATGACTCATATTCCTTTCTTTCCTGCATTACAGTCTCAGGGAACATGTTCATATTGATAGCTGCTTTATTCCAGGCAGACACACTGCATTCAGTAGCAGCAATTTCATGGAAGCAGGAGAACCACTGCTTCCTGGTATGGATCTAGGTTCCTCTGGAAATCAACAGCATTCTTCTGCTATTTTTCTTTGTCCTCCAACTGGCCACATTGGGGTGCATAGGTAAACAGAATTCTCAACAGAGGAATATTGAATGGCCAAGAAATACTTAAAGAAATGCTCAGTGTCTGTAGTCATCAGGGAAATCAAGCCAAAACAACTCTGAGACTCCATCTTACACTCACTGGAATGTCTAAGACCAAAAACTCAAGTGACAGCACATGCTGGTGAGGATGTGGAGAAAGAGAAACACTCTTCCTTTGCTGGTGGGAGTGCAAACTTATACAATCACTTTGGAAATCAATCTGGCACCTTCTCAGAACCTTGAGAATAGTGCTTTGCCAAGACCCAGCTATACTACCTGGGCATATACCCGAAAGATGCTCCACTATACAACAAAGACATTTGCTCAGCTATGCTCATAGCAGCTTTATTTGTAATAGAATCTGGAAATAACCTAGATGTCCCTCAACCAAATAATGGATAAAGAAATATTTACACTTCCTCCTAGTAAGGCAGCCTTGCCAGGCCACAGAGGAAGAGAATGCAGGCAGTATGATAATACTTGATAGGCTGGGGTCAGATGGTAGGGGAGGAGAGCTCCCCCTTTCTGAGCACTAGGGGAAGGAAAGGGAGAGGAGGAAGCATGGGTGGAACAGAGAGGAGAAAAGAGAGGGGGCTACAATCTAGATATAAAGTGAATAAATTAAAAAAAAAAAGAGGATCCCAAGATTGTTTCTCTGAATGAACTTTGGTCGGAGCTTGTACCCTGAATTAGTGCATCGCAGGTGATACTAGGCCTCTGGTTTCTTCTTTCAGTTCTTAGACATCCACTCCTCCTCTTTATTTGCCTGTTATAATTTGTGCTGTTGCCTTTGCTCTGGCCACCATAGGCCCACCAATAAGCCCCCTTTCTTCTCTTCATGTCCTGTCTTTCACTTAGTTTTGCTCAGCTCTGAAATTAGTAGAGGTTGAGCTTCTCAGATGTTTCACGTGTCATTGGGCATGGCATAGACTAAGAGCTGTAGGGAATAAAATGAGTCAACGTTGAAATTGTCTGTCCGTTGAAACTGTCTGTCCCTTTAGGATTCATGTAAATGAAAAATGGATGTTTTCCACTTTTTCCACTAAAGAAAGTACAAGTTAAGCTTCTGTACTAGTGACCGACACAGGGTCTGATAGAGTAGAGCTTGCCTTCTGCTAGGAAACATTTGGCAAGACCAGGAGACATTTTTGGTTGTCACAACTGGTGGAATGCTGTTGCTCATGCCTCATGCTGCTGTTAGGCCTTTACAATACACAGGGCAGCCCTGTGTTTGAACCACATAGAATCATTTGGTTCAAAATGTCAATATCACTGAGGTTGACAGTTCCTACTGTAGATGGAAAAATGTGAACACTGTACTCATTATCTTGACTTTTGTAATAGTAATATGTATATAAATAATAAAACCAACATTATCATTCTATATTGATATTGACATTAGTAGTGTTAACATAAATTTTCATATATTAACACTTCATTATTTATTGTATGCTAACATTTACTACTAATAACTATTACATGCCTGGAAATATATTGATGGAGAACTAGGAGTGGTGGCACATACCTGTAATCCCAGCACTTGGGATGGAAGTAGGAGAGTTAGAAGGAGTTCAAAGTCATCCTAAGCTATCTAGTAAGTTCAGGCTGGCCTGTGGGTACATGAGATTCCATCTCAGATGAACAGCAACTCTTCAACCTAAAAATCAAAAAGTCCCTTCAACAACAATAACAACAAACACTGGGTAAATGTATTCATGAATTGAACATCACCATAGCAACCCTTTTATTTATTTTTTTGTACTGGAATTGAACCTAGGACCTTATGCATGCCAGACAACTGCTCCAAATTTTATTTCTATGCTGCTTTCGAATTCACTATGAAGCCTAGACAAGCCTTCAACTTTCTCTCCTCATCCCTCAGACTCCTGAGTGTCTGGGGTCATAGCCTCATGCCATCATGCCCTAAGAACAATTTTAAAAATATATTTTATTAATTTATTCATATTACATCTAAATTGTTATCCCATCCCTTGTATCTTCCCATTCCTCCCTCCCTCCCACTTTTCCCTTACTCTCCTCCCCTATGACTGTGACTGAGGAGGACCTCCTCCCCCTGTATATGCTCACAGAAGAACAAATTTTTAAAAACAGTTTTTAAAAGTTATTTTATATGCAATGAAAATAAGGCTTATAGAAGTTGAGTGGCTGTCCCCAGTCATATACACTAGAATTTGTGCTTCAGTTTAATTGATACCTTTAAATATTACTCTTGGCCACTTCTCATTCTGTTTAATATCTTTCTAATTCTCCATGAATGTGGAAGAGAGTTTGGACTAAGCCAATGAATAGGAGGCCTTGAGGACATCCGAGTTCCTGTTAGTGTTCTTGCCGCTGTGGACTTTGGAGATCTGCTGTAATCATCGCTCCTACTCAGAGGTGACCTCTGTAGTCTTCCATTGATTTTCCTTCTCAAGGGCTGCTGTGGTAGGCATGAGGTGGTGATACCTTCATTCCTGTAGTGAGCCCAAGAAGAGGGGGTTTCTATAGGTGACTGTCGAGGGCAAGACCTAACAGGAGAAAGGAGGAAACAGCTCGAGATTTAATAAAGCTCAATATTAAAATGCTCTCCTCTTCTTGCTGATGAGGAAGCACTTTGAGGGTCTCCTTGGAATGAATGGGCTGGGACAAGTACAGCAGGCTGTGGGCATGTTGGCCTCATTCGTCTGCTGGAGGTGAGGGTGTGGAAATTGTATGGTTTCTGGGGTCTTTCATGTCTCCCTTTCCCAGAAGTGGTTGGCTCTAACAAACCGTACAGGAGGAACATCTCTCCAATCTGTTTTTGAATGGGAGGACTTCCTGGGGCAGAGGACCTCATGTGTATCAGCTGCCTCTGTTCATTGTGCAAATGCCTGTAGCCATCTGGACCACCCAGGGCCAATGTTTTTCTAAGAAGGGCAGGATGAAGGAGAGGGGATTGACACCTCAGCCCCAAGGCGATGACCAGATGGCAAAGTGCTTGTTTTCACTGGATAATTCGGAGCAACTGAAGCACCCCAGGAAAGCCAGTGTGACTTTGTCTTCAGCACCCAGCATTTTCCTCCTCTAAGACAGAGGTCTCTTTTCTCAGACAGCAGCAAGATGACTCAGATGATGACAATGTGGAGCAGTGTCCACTGGGCCCGTGACATGGTCAGGGAAAGCTAAACCTGGTGCCTGCACCTCCCTGGCAGAAAGCCCTACTATGCAGCAAGAGGTTGTGGAAGACTGTTGTGGAAGCAAGCTAAGTGCTGCTGCTGGAGCTTCAGCGCAGCTTCTTAAGCTTAATGAAACAGAGTGCCAACAATTACCTCGTCAGGTGAAATGAATTATGGGAAGGAGAATCTGAATGTATGTCTTTTACTAGGACTGTGTTCCTTTACTCTCAGTAGTAACCCCCAACACTTTTCAGATGTGAAATACAAAATGTAAAAGGCACAGGATGTGGATATTGATATTCCTAAAACGGAAAGAATTCATCTATGAGTACACTAGAATAAGTGTGCATACATGTGTATGTGTGTGCAGTGATCTCTCCTTCTTGTAATGTACTGGCCCCCAGATTTCCCTTGGCCTGGCAGCCACGCTGCTCTTTATCCACACACTTCCTGCCAGTCTAAGTTGATTAAGCAAGGAAATGCATAGACAAAGCCTTGCTCATAGCAGCTTCTCAGTAATAAATGCTTAATTTTAAAAGCATTCTTTCTGAAAAATTTTCTTTCAGCGCGCGCGCGCGCGCGCGCGCACACACACACACACACACACACACACACACACACACACACACACATACATCTGGGTGGGTGTAATTGTGGGGCACTTTTATTGCAAAGAACTGAGGACAGACTCTGGTCCTTCCATCCCCGCCCCCTTGCACACACTACTTTCTAGCAGTGAATTCCAAGGCCAGCAGAGGGCACCAAAGCACAAGGGACAGGCAGCAATGCAAGATGCTTTCCAGTTTCCTTTGGTTCCGCGATCCAGGCTGGCTCACAGGTCAGCTTGACCTGACTCTTTACTTCAGCCTCCAGTTTCTTCTTTTCAGATATTTAACCTGATGGATTTGTCACTTTCCTCTTTGCTCTGACGAAGCTCATTACAAAACACCTTAAAGAGTAGTAGTTTAGTTTGGCCCACAGTTTGAAGGCAGAGTCCATCACAGCAGGGCAGGCATGGCAGCAGGAACCTGGGGTAGCTAGTGACACTGCATCTGAAGAGATGAAATAGAGAGGTGGGTGGTGAGGCTCAGGTGGCCTTTTCTCCTTTCCATTTTTATTTGGCCTTGGACCTTGGCCCATGACACGATGCCACCCCCGCTCAGAATAGGTCCTTAGAGTTCAGTGAAATCTTTTTGGAAATGTTTTTATAGACACACCTCTGGATTGACAGTGAATGTTGATCATTGATCCTCTAGGGAGAATGGTGAAGGTGGAGCTTTGGATCTTAACTGTAAATTGGAAGCAACAACGTTGGTTATCATTCATCCAGCTTGATAGTGTCTTAAGCTCTTGTGTGTTCAGACCTTTTTGATGATCATGGTCATGGAGATCTGCAAGGCAATTATTGGAGTGGCCATAACTTGACATAGGATGGGACTGAGACACAGTGATCCGTGATGGTGAGGTAACCATGGGGCAACTGTGAGAATGAAAGGCAAAGAAGATCAACAATTTATGGCATATATATCATTAGATAAATAGGAGTTGTCCCTCCATATATTCAAGGGAGTTGTTTCATAAATAAGGATTATGACATGACCTGATGTTAGGTCTTATTTTTTGCACGTGCATGTGTGTTTTCATATGTGTGGGTATGCATGTGAATGAGGGGACATGCATACATATGTGCATATGGGGGCCCCAAAATTTGTGTCAGATATCTTTTTCCATAACTCTGTACATTATTTATTGAGGCAGGGTCTACCACTGAACCCAGAGCTTGATGATTCTGCCTTGACTGGCTTGCCAGCTTACCCTAGGATCCTATTTCTACTTCCTAAGTCCTGGGTTTACAGTAGGTCATGTGTGCCCTCTCTAACATGGGTTCTGAGAGTCTGAACTCTGGTCCTCATGTTTGCATGGCAATTGCTTTATCCGTCAGCCATCTTTCCAACCTTGAAGTCTGAACATGAGATCCTCCTGCCCTAACCTCCTGAATGTCAGGATTACAGGACTGTGCCACTACACCCAGGTCTGTTGAAGTTTCTTGATGGTCCATCTTATAAACCCAGTGAACCTGGGCTCATTGTATTCCTTTCTCTGTCCCTCAGATTTTTCCTCTGTAAAACAGAACTAACAACAGCAATCATCTCATACTGTGAAACTTGAATAACTTAACATATCACTCTCAAATAGGGGCAGTTTTGCTTCGGAGGGAACATTTAGCAATGCCAGGACATTTCATGGCTGTTAGAACTGGCAGAAAGTTCTATTGGTGTGAAGTGGTAGATGTCAAAGGTGCTACCAAATGTCTCCCAAGGCTCTGCATTAGCTCCTACAACAGAGAGTGACCCACCCCTAAAGGTCAATAGTGTTCCGATTGAGAAATTTGGCAATAGCTGAAAGAAAATGCCTAGCATGCAAGAGACACAGACTGGGTTAAATTGGCAGTACTTCCAGGTCCTTCCAAGCCTATATGCTGAGACTTCACGATAAGCATGGCTGTAACAGGCCTCTCTCTGTTTCTGTCCTATACACAACACAGATCTCGCCTGATGAGTACACTCTTGGTCCCCTGACTTATGTTGTGGCCACTCCCGGATCTGGGTCTCTGTCTTAACACCAGAATCCCCTCTCTACAGTCACAGCAATTTATGTACCTCTTCCCAGACTCATTCAATCTCCATAATGATTGTTCATTCCTATGTGTTAGTCAGTAGTCTGTCACTATGACAAGATGTCGGGGGAGGGGGGATGGGCAGTTATCAACTTTTAAGTAGGGAAGATTTTGGCTCATGGTTTTGGAGGTGTCCTGGCTGCCTGGTCAGTGCTCTGCACCTGCAGCAGTACAATTCACCATGGGGGACACTTGTGGCTGGAGAGAGCCAGTTCATCTAACCACAGCCAGAAAACAGTGTGATGGGAAGAAGCCAGGCTCCCAGTATCTCCCAAGGGCCTGGTTTCCTTCTAGACTCAACTCTTAAAGCTTCTAGCTCCTCCAAACAGTACTACAGGTGAGTGACCAAGCTTTTAGCATGGGGGCCATTGGAGCCATTTATAATCTAAAGCATAAGACCCAGGGACCCATATGGTTCTTTGTACAAACCACTCCAAAGACAGATCCAAACATGTTCTTCTGCATGCAGGTCTTGCTCTTTCTTTGGAGTTCTGGTAACTCCAGTGGGAATTTTCTCTGGCTTAGGCACTGTGCTAGGCCCAGGGCCCATGCCATTTTCCAATCCACAGTCTTATCTGCACACTGGCTTACCTGCCATACGTTGTTGATGCTCATTTGGCCCCAATGAAGCTCATGATGTGGTGGAGTGAATTTTAAAGTCTTGCCTGCTAGAGTGTTAAGTCTAAACCCTGACTCTGAGCCCGTGTCCTTTTAGCATTTAAGGTGGCCATTTGTTTTCCTCCCAAATTTGTCACTTAGGTGACTAGAAATATTTCCAGAGAAGGCACCAGAATAGTCACTGCCTTCAAAGATTTGGATTATTTTCTCTCTTTGTTGTCAGTCTGTTCGACAGCTGCCCATCGCTGTTTTGCCCCGGCGAGTGCCCCCAAACATTGCCTGTCACTTTCATGTCTCTTCAGGGCCCAGCCTGGTCCAGCTAAGTGCTTGTCCCCTGCAGCTCAGAATTCAGTTAAGGATGCATGTTCATGGTACTGAGGCCGTGCTGTGGCCCTTAAGTGGAATTCCAGTAACAACAAAGTCCTTTGTGGATCAGTGCTTGGCAATGTCCGTGTTCCATGTCCTTTCTCTCCTGTGTGTGCAGAGTACATTCTGAGCCCGCCCAGGAGATCCCTTCTGGGTTGTTTCCACACAGCTGGGGGTACGAAGAACACCCCCTCCTAATTCTTAATGTACAGCACAGATGACACATGTTTTAACTTACAGCGTGTATTGTCTGCTTTGCTGAGTCAAAAATCATGCGAGCGTTTGGGGCTAAGCTATTCACTAGATATAGTGTTTACAAAGCGGGGCTCTCCACGAGAGAGGATCAAAAGGGCTCATATGGCAAGGAGCCAGAGGTGACACTGTTCTTTATTTCTGATTGTGACATAAATGTCTGGTGGGTGGTTCAGGCCAGCTGGTTCAGGTCTTCGGAGGCAATTCAGTATAGAGGTTGGAAGTAGGTAACCTGCAGCTGCCACATGGCTTTGTGCAAGTTATGTCTCCTCTCAGAGACAACGTGCCTTCACTTGTGAAATCTAGAGTATTTCTGTGAAGATTTGTTAGAGGAGTGGAACTGATGGAATGGATATAAATGAAAAAGGGATTTATTAGAAGGGCTTACATGAGGCAGTTCAAGGATGGCTGCCTTTGCACTGTGCAGACCAAGATCCTGGAATGTGTTTAGTCAGTAACCCTGGAGGTCTCAGCAGTCCCAGGCTGGTATTGAAGGCCTGGAGAGTTCCTGGAGAGAAATTGTCCTAAAGTCCACATTGGAAGGCTGAAGAAGTTCTATTCTAATGTCAATGATGGATGATGGCAGCAGTGACTGGGTAGATAAAACAGGACAGACTAACTTCCCAGCATGATGAGAAGGAATATGAAGGCAAATGAGTGAAAAGGAAAGCTTTTTCCCTGAGACCTCTCTCTCTGTCTCTGTCTCTGTCTCTGTCTCTGTCTCTCTGTGTCTCTCTGTGTCTCTGTCTCTGTCTCTCTCTGTCTGTCTCTCTCTCTCTCTCTCTCTCTCTCTCTCTCTCTCTCTCTCTCTCTCTCTCTCTCTCTCTCTCTCTCTCTCTCTTAAATCTGGCTTCCACAGGAAGGTGGCCGTGCACAATTGGAGAAGGAGTGTCTTCCTATTTCACATAACTTGAATGAAAATCCTTTTACTTGATTCCAGCCCTAGTCACCATCACAGAGGGCAATATGAACAACAGACTGGTGGGAATGGATGGGGACGATGCTCACAGCACTTTGAGCACAGTGTAGCCGACACTGTGGTATCCCAGTTACTTCATCAACAGTGCTGTGCAGCTTGTCTGCCTTTAATTCTAAGACTTGGGCTGAAGCTGGGCTAGATGTTTAGGAGCGCCAGTTTTGATGCTCATGAGCTACTCTGAACACAGAGGGGCAGGGCGTGTAACCTCTTCATGGCTTTGTGAGACAATCCAAGAACATGCCTCACCTTGTTTCTCATAGTACAGTTGATCGTTATCATGGCGCCCAACAGCATTGCCTCACTGACTTGCTTTTGTTCTGACTCTTTGTCTCTCACAGTGGACCCCCGAGATTACAATGTAAAGTGTACTTTCTAGTTACATCCTTGCTCAAGTTCCTCATTTGAGAAATCAGAAGTCAGGGCTGACGTAGGGGAGACCTGTATTCAGAATCCTGTGTTTTTCTGTAGTTAGGAACTCCACAAAAGCATGGACATGATAAAAGATCTGTTATAAGCCTCTGCGTTTGGCTATTCTTAATTTTATTTTAAAGATGGGGACTTATGTAGTCCAGACTTGTCGCCAGCGGTGACCTGGAATTCCTGATCATCTTCCATCTGACTCCTGAGATTATTAAAGCTGGGTGGTTAGCTTGTGAAGTGCTGGAGAGCAAATCCAGGGCATTGTGTGTGGTAGGCAAGCACTATGCTAATTAAGCTATACTCCCAGCTCATAGGTCTCTGTTATTTTTGTGTGTGTATGTGATATGTCTGGTATGTGTATATATGTATGTTCATATGCTAAAACACAGGCATGCACATGCCACAGTGTACCCATGGAAGTCAAAAGATAACCTTTAGTCAGTTCTCACCTTGCACTTGTTTTGAGGCAGGGCCTCTCTTGTTTTTGTTTCTGCACTGTATACTCCAGTCTAGCTGGCCCACAGGATTCTGGGATATCCTTTTGACTCTGCCTCCTGTTTTGACCTAGGGATACTGGGATTATAGACATATATCACCAAGTCCAGCTTTTACTTGGTTGTGGAGGTCCAAAATGGGCTTCAGGCTTGTTCTTTAAGAGGTTTTAAGCACTGAGCTATGTCTTCTGCATTGGTGCAGAGCCTGAAGAAGGAGGAGGAGGAGGAAGAGGAGGAGGAGGAGGAGGAGGAGGAGGAGGAGGAGGAGGAGGAGAAGAAGAAGAAGAAGAAGAAGAAGAAGAAGAAGAATAAGAAGAAGAAGAATATAGACTCAAATATAGACTCAGAGCTCAGAGTTGCATATCATGGGAACAGATATTTATGTGAAGCAGGGGGAAATGAAAAACTACATCTAGCAAATGATTCATTCCATTCTTTATTCTACCTATGAACATCTGCCTGTGGTAACAATGGTGATACCGGTGGCACACTGCTCTCCGACTTTGTCACACTGGGTATGATTCTTAGCATCCAAAGGTGTTGACACCATGCCTCTGAAAGCAAGCTATTTCTTTCATCTGGTGCCAGAATGATAAAAGATTAACTTGCTCTTAAGTGAGCAGTAATAGATGATGTTGGCGTTCCTGGGAGATGGTGTGCTTATTCCCAGTGTGAAATCTTACAAAGGGAATTACAACATGAATTTTCAGCCTTGTGCCTAGTCCATTAGGGCACTCTGCAGACTATAGTGCCTTAGTAAGAATTACTAAATAGTAATACAAAATAAATTATTTATTAAATAAATAGTATTATTATTTAATATTATTATTAAATAAATATTATTATTAAATAATTAGTATTATTAAATAAATTATTAAATAATAGTATTATTAAATAAATAGTAATACTATTACTAAATACTTTCATATAAGATTATTTTTCTGCATAATTGTCTTGCAATATATACTATTTTATTCATTAATAACAAGCTTTAGCTTGCTGTAGGTTTCTATTATATTAAGAAATCACAGGGCCCAGCCTATATTCAGAGAGTCCTGAGAATCAACAGTTTACTGAGTATTACTCTTAATACTGTTATGCAAGCATTTTGAAAAGTTTTGGCATTATGGTGAATGTTTATGAAAGTTCGGAAAGTGCAATATTGGTGTTCCTGGAACCCTTCAGTTCACATCAACAGTCTACTTTGATGAGATTCTCCAAGGCATTGTAGGTATATTATTTCACATGGTCAGTGGTACTTGGTTGATAGAATTTTATTTTATTTATTGTAATTTATTCACATTACATCTCCCTTGTTATACCCATTCTCATTCCCACCCTTTCTTCCTCTATAGCAATATTCCCCTCCCCTAGACCTCTGTCAAGGGGTCCCTCCTCCCCCACCATCTGACCTCAGCTTATCAGGTCTCACCAGGATAGCCTGCATCCCCTTCTGTGTTTCCACAAGGCCACCCTGCCAAGGGGCAGTGATCAAATGGTGGGAACCAGAGTTCATGTCAGAGGTCTCTGACATGGTTGATAACATTTTAAGATGAATTTTATTCAAGTTTACTCTAGTCTTCTGTGGAGTAGTCATTAAGTTAAAATGGATTGACATACATTGTTGAACTTGACCAAATGTCTAGGATCCAGAGAGTGGTCCATGTGCTGTATGGGGCTTCCTATATCAATTGCAGTGGATCCAGAAATCTGTATAATATCGTTAGCCCTAAATGCTGAGGGCAGGATGGTGGTATAATCAGCCTTTGAACAATTAGAAACTGTGTAGTTTCGGGGTGATATAGATAGTTCTTTTTCTCCTTTTATTGAAAATTGACTTTTGTCATACAATATATTCTGATTACAGTTTTCTCTTCTATTCCCAGTTCTCTCCACTTCCCCTCTCTCCATTCAGGTAACCTCTTTATATATTTTGCATATTAGTCCTCTATCAGCTGTGTAGTTGGTAAAAGTCCTTTTCCATTTTGCAGGCTGTTGTTTTATCTGAATGATGGTATCCTTTCATATAAGAAGATTTTCAGTTCCACAAGATCCCATTTATTAATTATTGATCTTAGTTCCTGCACCATTGGTATTCTGTTCAGAAAGTCCTGTCCTGTGCCAATGAATTCTAGACTATTCTCTACTTTGTCTTCTACCAGATTCAGGGTATCTGAGTTTCTGCTGATCTTTTTGATCCACCTGGAGTGGAGTTTGTGCAGGGTGGTGAGTATGGATCTATCTGCATTCTTCTACATACAGCTACTAGTTTGACATGAACAAGTTGTTGAAGATGCTATCTCTTTTGCAGTGTGTATTTCTGTATTCTTTATAAAAAATCAAATGTTCATAGGTGTATGGATTTATGTATGGATCCTCAATTCAATTTCACTGACAAATTTGTCTGTTTTTGTGCCAATACCATGCTGTTTTTGGTGATAGCTCCAGAAATTCTTTTATTTTTTTCAGGATTATTTTGGCTTTCTTGTTTTGGTTTTGGTGTGTGTGTTTGTGTGTTGTATGTGTATGCCTGTGTGTGTGTGTGTGTGTGTGTGTGTGTATGTGTGTGTTTCCATATGAAGTTGAAAGTGTCTTTTCAAGATCTGTGAAGAGTTGTGTTGGAATTTTGATGGGCAGTGCAGCGTATTGCACTGAATCTGCATATCGCATTTGGTAGGATGGCTATTGTTTTTCCTATATTAATTTATATAGGTACCTTCTTAATATTTCTGAATTATTCATTAATCTATTAAGTCAACAAATATTTGTTGAGTTCATGGATCTTTCATGGTACAAATGTTATGCTAGGCAAGGTGTTAGGGATTGGGAGGGGAGGCAGATCCTCAAAGAGATAGTCTAAAGTTTTCAAGTGCGAACATTTCAGCAACCCGCTACCCCCAAACTGCTTGCCATTGTTTTGTTAAGAATGAACAGAATAGAGGATTCACATTGGTAATTTCTCTTTCCTTCCCAGCCTAAATGCAACAAAAACCACAAAGCTAAAAGATAAACTGCTGACTAAATATAATCAACTAACTCCTTTTGGTCCAAAGTTAATAAAGTTAAAAGGTAAACCACTTAGCTAGATCCTACTTGAAATACCCATTCTGGGTCTTGAGTCATACAAAAAGTCTTTTACTGATTAAAAAGTTAAACCAATAGTGTTGGAAGACTTTATTTCTTTTGTGGTTGGGCCAAGGAGATGGAATGTAAGTTTTGAACCCAAGATTCACACCATCTTGAGCTGAATGAAATGTCATGTTTCATTAATAAAAACCTCAGTGGGTAGTCATGACACAAGTTTTAGGTTTCCAGTTCTCCTGCTTTGACTTTTCTTGTAAGGGTACTGTCTCTCTCTTCTCTTCTGGTTTCATTAAAAGACTCATTTAAACTTTCTTTTGGTCAATTTTGATTTCTTGAAAAGGAGGCCCTTAGGGAGGCCTCCTTAACTTCAGGCTGCTTCACCTAAGACCATGATGAATTTGTAGTTCTGTAGGGTGTTGAGCAAGGAAAGTTCTTTGTCCTTATGAATCTTACAGTTAATTGGGGCCAAGGAGATGAGTAGATGGCAAATAATCACCCTGGTGGGGCAGGCTTGCAAACTGACAAGAGCTTTCTGAAATAAAGGACTAGGCATTGGAAAACTTACTTAGGTTTCATGTTCATGGAAAGTATCCCAGGGAGTGCTTCGGGTTGATTCTAATAGAGAAATGAAGGACAAGGTAGGTGAAGGTGGACAGCTAGAATATTCCAGAAAGAGGGAAGATCTAAAGTTCCATGTAATACCCAGAAAGAAGACCAGTGGCCTCAAAACATGCCTTCTGTCTTCCAGAATGAGCTACGTTCTGGAGGAATCACTGGAATTCCTTCCCCTGGGTCTGCTACTGAGCAGTACTTATGGAGGATTCTGGTGATTCAGTGAATATTTGCCACTTCTGTTCATTAGCTGTGCTTCTGCTTGTGCCCTGGCTAGATGCCAATATTTGTGAAGAGCATTTGTAGATTGCTCTTCTGTGCAATGGGGACTGGGAGCCCAGGGCCACAGCTGGGGGTGCATTTCCTAAGGTCTCTCTGGGCACGAGGAAAGACTACAGGGGTGGTACTCTCAGGACTACTGCTAAGTGGCTTACGGTAGACCAATCAAGTTACTCTCTGAAGATACTTGAAAGAAACTGAGGCATACTGACAAGAACACCCTCCTAAGTTAAAGGATGGGGGCATGAGGACTGGCTGAATTCCAATAGCCAGAGGGAGTGGCATGCTTGTCTATTAGAGGGTGCTGTGGCCCTAGAAGGGATTGGAGAAGTCAGGGAGATGTTCACAGGCAGTGTTAAGGCTAGGGTTGCACTCTGAAATAATTTCTTGGAAGTAAATAATTTCAGCAACCAATCTCTTTTTTTAAATTCTTGGTTTATCAATTCAAAGCTTATCAATTGCTATTGGACTAAGTGTTCTAGCTGTGCACTTCAGCTTTGTGGGGCCCCATCAACAGCCCTTCATGGTGAAGTGAATTATTATGTCATATGGCTCCAGGATGGTTCCATCTGTGGTAGCCCCTCCCTTCTCATTCACATCTCTAAGGCGGAAACGATGTGTGAATTTATCTTTCCAATTTTCTGCTTATTTCCCATCTGAGTTACACACATTCAAATGCAGACAGAGTTCTGCTCCCCTTGTCCACATTTCCTTTCTTCTAGGGTTTTGTTTTCATCCCAGTGTTTGAAAGAATAAACACGAGAGCATCTTGCCCTCTGTTTGGAGTGTGGTCGGTACTCAGTTCTGCTGATTTGCTTTAATCCTCTTTGGGTTGACTCTGCACTGATGCCTGGTGTTTTACTCGCTGTCTTGTCTCCCTCCTTGTCCTTGTGACCATTTTCCTTTCCCCACACACTCATTCCTCACATGCATGCATATGGAGTGTCTGCTCTCCACTCATCTTTGGTGACTCCTCTGAAGGCTGAACTGACATCACAGTCAGAAGACTTTAAAGAAATGCTGCTTTCTTCCCTCACTAAGAGATGGGGACATTGAGGCACCGCTGGTTAGTGGTTGAGCCCAGCCAAGCACTTCTGCCTCTGGCATACTTCCAGATTCCATGGCATTTGTAACATTGTCCTTCCTCTTTTGTTGCTTGTGTTTTACAATGGTTCTGGATGAACTTCTTCTCTTTCCTGTTACGTTGGCTACACACATGAGCTGACTCCATTGCCTACGCTCCTCCTTCTACCATTTCTGTCACTTTTCCCTTCTTTTGCCCCAAGTTTTGGGAAAACATGAACCTTTGTTGATTGTGAACCCATAAGATAGAGTGTAAAGGGACAGGGAACTTTGAGGGTCATCAAAAAGAAATAACAGAAATGGCTGCTGAGATTTTTGCATTACTCTGTGGCTTGATTGCAGTGTTAATAGTAACTGAGAAAAAAAATATTAACTGGAAGCTGGATGGCTCTGAGATCTAGGGTAGAACCAAACGTGGCTGATAAAAAAACAAGTTATTTTGCAGAAGAGCAGTGGATCTGGGGGAGAGGAAAATGTGTGTGGGGGAGGGGACATAGAGGAGTAAAAGGAGGGGAGCCTGTGGTCGAGATGTATTGTATGAGAGAATACATAAAAATAAAAATGAAAAAATGAATAAAATTAAATAAAATTAAATGCCAACATTAGATTCAAGAACTTGTTTAGACTTGATCCTACACAGTTCTGTGAGGCAGGGAGCATCTCTTTCTCATTTTGAAGATGAAGAATGAGAACATAGAGAGGGAAAGAAACTGTCTTAAGGTCACCCAGAAGGGAGGTGGAATGGGAAAGTTGATAATAAAGCCGAAGGCAGGAGGGTGTGCAGGAAGGTCAGAGTCTACATTTGATTATATTACAAGGCTATTCTGACACTGATGAGGGTTTATCAGTCACCAAGAAGGCATAACCTTGGATTTAAAAGGGGAAAAACAGCATCTTCAACAACTGGTGCTGGTCTAACTGGATGTCTGTATGTAGAAGAATGAAAATATATCCATATTTATCACTCTGCACAAAACTCAAGTCCAAGTGGTTCAGAGACCTTGACATAAAACCAGCTACACCAAATCTGATAGAAGAGAAAGTGGGGACTAGCCTTGAACTCATTGGCACAGGAGACAACTCTCTGAACTGAACACTAACAGGTCCGGCTCTAAGATCAACAATGAATAAAATGAAAACCTGTAAGGCAAAAGACGCTGTCATTAGTACAAAAAGGCAGCCTACATATTGGGAAAAGATCTTCACCAACCCTACATCCAATAGAAGGCTAATATCAAAACCATATAAAGAACTCAAGAAATTAAACATCAACAAACTAAATGACCCAATTAAAAAAATGAGGCGCAGAGCTAAACCAAGAAGTCTCAATAGAGGAATCTTTAATGACTGAGAAGCATTTAAAGAAATGTTCAATGTCTTTAATCATCAAGGAAATGCAAATCAAAATGATTCTGAGATTGTATCTTACACCTGTCAGTGTGGCCAAGATAAAAAAAATTCAAATGACAGCTCATGCTGTTGAGAATGTGGAGCAAGGGGAACACTCCTCCATTGCTGGTGGGGGTGCAAACTTGTACAACCACTTTGGAAATCAATCTGGAAATTTCTCAGAAAATTGTGAATACATTTACCTCAAGATCCATCTAAACCACTCGTGGGCATATACTCAAAGATCCTGCACCATACCACAATGACACTTGTTCAACTATGTTCATAGCAGCTTTATTTGTAATAGCCAGAAATTGGATACAACCTAGATGTTCCTCAACAGAAGGATAGAAAAAAAATGTAGAACATTTACACAATGGAATATTACTCAGCCATGAAAAACAAAGACATCATGAAATTTTCAGGCAAATGAGTGGAACTAGAAAAGATCATCCTGAGTGAGGTCACTCAGACCCAGAAAGACATGCATGATATGTACTTACTTATAAGTGGATATTAGCTGTAACGTACAGGATAACCATGCCACAAAACACCGACCCAAAGAAGAGAAGGAGGGACCAAAGGAGGAACCTTGAATCTTATGCAAAAGAAGTAAATAAAATAGATACTTGAAGTAGAAGGAGGACAGAATCTATGTAGGTGAGGTGGTGAGGGTAACAGTGGTAGCGATCAGGTGTGAGGAGAGCAGGGGACGGTGGTAAGGGAGGGGAGGACCAGGAAAGATAACCGAAATAGGTGAGTGTGCATTTCTGAGACATGAAAGGCCCCTGGTAGTCTATGGGGTGACTCTTGCTGAGATTCCTAACAGCGGAGGATAGGGAACCTGAAGTTGTTACCTCATGTAGCCAGGCAGGACTTCCATTGGAGGAAGGGGGATGCCAACCCAACCATAAAACCTTTGACCCAAAATTTGTTCTGCCTATACAAAAAAGGTATGGATAAAGATGGAGTAGTGATTGAGGGAATGGCAAACCAATGACTGGCCCAACTTGAGACTCACCCCATGGGAGAAAGCCAACCTGTGACACCATTACTGACACTCTGCTATGCTTGAAGACAGGAGCCTAGCATAAATGTCTTCTGAGAGGCTTCATCTGGCAGCTGATGGAAATACTCTCAACCAAAAAATGGGCTGAGCCTGGGGAGTTTTGTGGAAGAGTGAGATGAGGGGTCAAGGACAACATAAGAAGGCCTACAGCGTAAACTAACCTGGGTCCATGGGGACTCACGGGGACTGGACCACCAACCAAAGAGCATTCATGAGCTGGATGTAGATTTCCTACATATAAGTAACAGATGTGCAGCATGGCCATCATGTGGGTCCCTTAATAACGGAAGTAAGGGCTATCTCCTTTGTTTGCATTTGGATCCCTTTTCCCTAGCTGGGCTGCCTTGTCTGGCCTCAGTGGGAGAGGAAACAGTTAGCTCTGTTGTGACTTGAGGTGTGAGGGTGGGTTGGCACCCCTTACGGGTCCCTCTTTCTCTGTGAAGAAGGATGGAGAAATGGGGGGATGGGGTATGAAGACAGGGCTGGGAGGAATAGGGAGAGGGGACTGGGATCAGGCTGTAAAATGAAGAAAAACACTTTAAATGTTGGAGGGGAGGCAACAGTGACACTCTTGAAGGACTCAGCAGGGTGTGAGGTGAACCCTGCTAGTCAATGGATTTGTTGAGAAACCTGAGTGAGTCTTTGCAGAGCAGGGTTTGATGACTGTCACTATAGGTGATTTCTATAGATCGATTTGGTTGCATCTGAGAAAGTTGACCAGCCTAAGGATTCTATCCCTGTGAATTGGTAGCAGGTTTCTGGGAAGCAGGCAGAGGTCTCCATTTTTAGGACTCAGATTCCTCCCCAGGCTGAAACATCCTCTTAGAGTCTTTGTCTTCTTGGGTGGGACTGGTGGTCGTCATCACAGCCATAGAACACTACCATGTTCCAAGCTCTTTGGCAGCTTCCTGAGTTCTTTCTATGCCATGCCCTATGTCACTGGACCATCTGGTACAAGCTCCTTGACCCTGCTCTGTGGGTTTCCTCTGACCCCTACCAGCTGGGCCATCCTGACAAGATTACTTTAGGAATGGAAGATATGTGACATCTTTTTCCAATAGAGCAAAGCTGTCTCTACATGAGCCAAAAAATGTACATCTGTGGCTTTATGGGATTAAATGTGTTTTGGCAAATATTATACATACAAAAGGAGGTTGGGAGAAAGGCAGCTGAGCAGGATTTTAGGTTTCTATCATGTTCCCTTTCTACAGAAGAAGTGATCGTTTCAAGATGTATCTTTCTATCCATCTCAACTGTAAGGAAACAAAGACTGTTACTCACAAACGACGACAATGAGAAACAACTATTGTGACCAAATCACACAAATGCATGTTGCAAAGCATCCTTTCTCATTTCCTTTCTTGTCTTCAATCTACATATGATGAGGCCATGCCTGTAGCTGTTCCTTATTTTTGTTCACTGCTTACCAATGAGGTTAGCACATCTTAGCCTCTGTACCTTGTTTACAACAAAATATTGTTTTCAGCTCTATAAGCTCTTGTGTGGTTTTGGCAAAGCTGCTTTTAAGTTATGAAAATGGAAAATGGAAGATATCATGGTGGGTAGTAGGTATAAGGACTGGGGTAACAGGTTGTTTTATTTCCTTGGGCAATTTATGAGAAAACCATTTTTTTTTTGTTTCCAAGACAGGGTTTCTCTGTGTATCTCTGGCTGTCCTGGATTCACTTTGTAGACCAAACTGGCCTTGAACTTTTCAATTTCACTTTTAAGGTTGAACATGATGTAAATATCCCCTCTGATCAAGCAAATTGAGAAAGACTGATCAATGAGCTCAGCCAGCTGGAGCTGTCTTGGTCAAACAACTGTGAACTGTGTCACTTTAGTTTATGGTAACCTGCCCAGGGGGACCTTCATGACAAAGTCAACATGCCTGAGATGAGTTCTAGAAAAGAATGCTCCAGAGCGCATTATTCTAAAACAATTATCCTTATTTTGTTTTAACTATCATTTTTTTTTTGGTCTTCTTTTCTTTGTTTATGATTCTCATCCACATTTAAATTTATGTTGAGGTTTAAAAAGTTAACCAATATATCAAATAAAAAGAGTTTTGTAAAGCAAAAGAAATAATAAAAAGTATGTGAGACAGCTCACTGAATGGATAAAATTATTTACTAGGTATTTGTTACACAGGAGTCTAATATCTAGACTCTATAAATAATTAAAAAAATTAAGCACCCCCCAAGAGCTAATAATCTACCCAATAAGGAGACAAATGAATTGAACAAATACAAATGAAATCCAGTACCATGTACTTTGAATATACACAAATAAAAAGAGAAAGAAACATAAATGTCTAATACATGAAAACTCTTCAGTGTCTTTAATCATCAAAAAAGTATAGGTCAAAACTACCTTGATATTTTATAACAATATAAATCACAACAGGAGTCATCAAAACATAAAACAAGAGCTAGGAAGAAGGTAGAAGGAAAAGAAACTAATAGATATGGTTAGTAGGTGTATTAGTCAGGATTCTCTAGAGAAACAGAACTGATTGGATTAATTTATATACATATATAATATTATAGATAAATTTACACACACACACACACACACACACACACACACACACACACACACACACATATATATTAGAGTGGCTTAGAGGCTGTGGTTCAACTATTCCAAACATGTCTGTGTCCTAGAGGAACATTCTAGAATCCAGTAGTTGTTGAGTCCACGAGACTGCATGTCTCATCTGGTCATCAGTATATATTGTATTCCCCCCAAATTAGGTTTTTAATACCAGTGGGGCAATGAACTTGCTAATGAGCCTGAGGGCAAACAGGCACAGAGCAAGAATTTCCTTCTTCCATGTCCTCTATATATGCTACCACTAGAAGGTGTGGCCCAGATTTAGGGTGAGTCTTCCCAGCCAAAGGATTCAGTAAAGAAAAATTCCTCATAGGTGTGCCCAGCAGTTTTGGTTTTAGTTATTTCCAGATGTTGTCATGTTGACAATTAAAGTAGCCATCATAGTAGACGTGTACATCAGTACAGACTCTATGAAAAAAAAATCAGTATGGAGGTGCCTAAAACAAAACAAAACAAAATCTAAAAATAGAATTATCATATGATCAAGTGTTACCACTCCTGGTATGCACTCAAAAGTCTCAGATGGTTTACTACAGAGAATTCTAAGTATTCATATTTAGTGACGCACTCTGCAAATGGCTAAGGTATGAAATCAGCGCAAGTGCCCATCAACAGAAAGAAAGAAAATGTAGTCTATTTACACAGTAAAGTCTTACTCAGCCACAAAAAAGAATGAAATTATGTGATTAGCAGGAAAATGGATGGGGTAGGGATGAGCATGTTAAACAAGATAAGCCTTACTTAGAAAAGACAAAGATAAATATCACATAGGGAGGAAGGGAGGAGGAGAGGGAGGGAAGGAACCAGAGAGGGAGGGAGGGAAGGAGGGAGGGGGAGAGTGAGAGTGAATGTTAAAGAAATAGTGTTGTTCACACTATTCCTGGGGAGACGTGAACAAACTTCTACTTACTCAAGTAGAACTGATGACAGAACAAAGTGAGGGTACCATCAGAGTACATCTTGGAAAACCGATGACTTTTATTGAGTTTACTTATAGGAATATGGGTGAAAGGTTACTCAACCTTCCTGAACCTCAGTTTCCTCATATGTCATATCATTCTTTTGGGGGAGGATTTAGCATTTCAGTATAAGTAAAGAGTAACGCCTGAGTCCTGTCCAATAGTCTTCCTTTCATTTTGCCTGTTTTTATCCTGTTCCTGTCATGGTTTTTCTTGGTAATAGCAAGCACATGACAGACCGCACAGTGATTGAGTGAGAAGCTGGAGAACTAATAATTTCCTGCTCACCATCTTCTTCTCATTAATGGCAATTGGAGCACATGGCACATAACCTACAGGGAGCATATCTTGGTCTTTCTTGCTCTCCAATCTGTTTCTCAGCAGGAGCCTTGACATTTACGTCTGACACAGATTTTTGTGTAGTCCATACATTTGCTATGTGGTAGAACTATGACTAGATCTGCAGAGCCCTCTTCTTGCTGAAGTTGATCAAGCCAAGGACATTGAATTCTCCTACTGGATGCAAGTCCTGCATTTCCAAAAGGGCAATCTGAGAATGATCTATGAAATAAGAATTAATGTTTGCTACATTTAGTAGTCTTAGAAAAAAATTCAAATTCAAGAAAACTGTTGGGCTCTTAGACCAAGGCATAGAGGTTGGGACATAAATTAGATGTCATAACTTTTCTTTCACATGCTGTAACTTCAGTGGCCTCTGGATCCCTAGATTGGGGCTACAAATCAACCTTAGTCTCAGCGAGATGATGCAGCTGTGAAGGCTTGACAGTCCGACCAAGTTGCCTCTTTATCGTCTTTATCTTTTCTGGAGGAAGGGATGGTGTCTTGTACAGGTGGGCAAGAGGGATCATGGAAACAGACGATCAAGAGTCATGTTGAGTGAACACTTGAGAGATGCTATTAAGGTGCTTGATGTGCTGGGGTAGGTTGGTAGGTGGGGGGCTCCCTTTATCTGAGCAGTAGGGGAGGGGAATAGGGAGAAGAGGGAGGGAGGGCCTATGATCAGGATATAAAGAAAAAAATAAATAAAAGAGATGTTGTCAAAATATTTAATAAGGATGGCTAAAAATAATGATTGAAGTGAAGTCTGAAGGAAGGGCTAGGTGAAGGTTACTGTTGACTTTCATCAGTCTTGTGAAGTACTATGAGAGTTACAAGGGTAAATAAGACTTAGTAGTTTCAAATAAGAAAGGGACCCTGAGCAAAAGCAAATGTTTTGACAGAAGATGGACTATAAGTTACAGACATTCACAGCGAATGGAGTAAAACAAACATAGTTTGCTTCATACAGCCCTGTGATCCCAAGGCAGGTGATATATTCATGTCTCAGTTTAGTCTCATGAAATTGATAGTCACAGTAGTTTTCTTAAAGAGCTATGGTTAGATTTTTGTGAGTCAAAGTGTACAAGGGCCCGTATTTCTTCATTAAATTCTGATATGTTCTTCTACTGATACGGTTTGCTTCCCTTTTATTTTCATCAACATTTATAACACCTACATCTAAAACAACATTTATTTTTTGTTCCTTTCACTCCTCCCTCAAAAATTCATTAATATATGAATTATTTTTACAAAACTCTGAAATCTGAGGATGAGGCATTTTATCAATTATGGTCCACTATGGGGACAAGAACTTCACACTAATGTGAACAGGAAAATTGGCATTTGTAGGACATTGGAAATAGAGCAGTTGTCTTGCAAGCAGTAAATAAACCACCGAAGAGCAGAGGGGTGGAGGATGTGGGAGTAGCTTTTAGCTGTGTAGTTGAGACAGAGCATTACAGAAAAATCTTCCTTTCCCCTTAAGACTGAGAGCCAAACCCTACTGGGTATGGCATAGCTATGGCTCATGGGATGGAGAGAAATTATGCGAAGGGCTAGGCTCTCAGGAGCATCTCTCTGAAGTGTTAGGAGAAGCTGTGCACTGGAGTGTGCAATATCTAAAAGGGTGCGAAGGTGCCAGGCTGTTTGTTGGGGGCTCTGCTGGCTAAAGTAGCTCTATGGGAAGATGTCATGTCCTTCTAACCACTGAGTATGGCAGAAAAACTGTTTATGCTATGGAGATGAATACACTTAGAGGAAAACCTCTTTCAGTGTCCCTCATATAGCCCTACAGATAATAGTGGCATGCTCTGTTACCTCAGAGGAGGCAGTGAAGTGATTTGGAACTAGAAGACCACAAGTCTAATGTGGTGTTTTTGCTTTTTGAGATGGTTTTTCTGTGTAGCAAAGCCCTGGCTGTCCTGGACTCATTTTGTAGACCACACTTAACGGTAACTCTTTGTAGATCATGCCATCTAACCTATAGCAGGAACCATGGCTTTCTCTACTCCCTTCTACCACAGGACTTTCCCAAATGCCTCTTCCTAGCATTTTTATTGGCCATCTGGTAATTCTGTTCCCTCTTGTGTCCTTCTTATGTGTTACATTTAAGCCATCATTTTATGTTCTGGAAACGATCCACCTTTTCATCTAGGATATATCTTTCATGACATTTACAATGTCATTTTGGTACTTATTAGATTTATTTTTGTCTCTTCAAACAAAACATTAAGCTCCCTAAAGGCAAAATGGCCTCTTCCATCTTCAGCAGCTTGTTCACTGCTAAGTTTGTTTCAGTTACCCATTGAAATATCTGTCAATTAAAAGGACCAGAGATCTAGTATGTAGAAACTTAAAAAATTTTTGGCTGGGAAACTTCTCTAGGCTACCTGGATCAATGAAAAAGAATATTTTTGTATGTAGATGGATAATACATTCCCTAGGAATGGAGTGTGCATAAAGAAATTATTTTTAAAGATTTAATTTTAACCATGTGTATATGTGTGTTTCTGTGGGGGGTATATACACATGCATGCAGGAGCCTATAGAGATAGGAGGAGGGCACTGTATTCCTTGGAGTTGTTTTATAAATTATAAGTCAGGCCTGGGAACAGTAAATATTATCCTTTATGAAACTTCAGGAGCTAAGGAGGATTTAGTAGTAAATTAAGAATAAATAATTTAATTGAGTGAACAATGAAATACAGACACCACACCTGTCACATTTCTAAAATTAAAAAATATGATTCTTCATATATATACATACATATATATATACATATATATTGTGCTTCAACATTTTATGAGAGGAGATACAAGGTAATCATACTGGAAAATGTGCTTGGCTAAACACAGTGTAGCTTAGTTTTTAAAACATCTGGTCTATCCCCAGAAAACTCCACAAGCATGGATGCTCTGAATCAACTATAGCCTAAAAAAAACCAAAACTAAAATATATTTCTTATTACTTGTGGTAAATCATTTGGATTAGAGATGTAATATGAATAAATTAATAAAATATAAAAAATTAAAAAAATTATTTGGATTAATATAAAGAAGCTTATCTGTTAGGCACTAGAGAAATAGTACCATATATGAAGATGAAAGACAGATCAATAGTGAACATAGCATACATTTAACTTTGTACTTTTTGCACAAGGGATGAACTGGAAAACCTTTAGCTAAGAGACCTTTAGCTAAACACCCTGAAACCAAATAAGTTGCCTGGGAACAATTTTATGAATGAACCCGTCTGTGTGGCAAAATAGTGGGAAGAGATTTAGGTGGAGGTGAAAACCCTGAGAAGCTTGGTGATAGCTGGTTACCAAACAATACATTCAGTTCAATCTGAAGTTTACTCTAAGAAACTATGATCCAAATATAAGTTTAAAATACAAACAACCTAAAGAGAAATTTAAAGAACCTTTAATAGTGAATAAGTATAATATAACCATGTGTACATAGTTGACCTAAAAGAAGCCACCAATTAAGAAGATGTTCAAGCTCAACATTAAATAATTTAATATTCCACTAATTAATAAAATTTTCTATAATTCAAATTGAGTTAATCAACTGTTATATAGATCTAAAGATGGGGTTAATATGTTTGATAAGAACACAATTTAGTGCAGTACAAAAGGGCAAGAGATACAGCCTTCTTCCCCAAAGTGCTCTCAAACTAATTTATGAAATAATTTCAATGTGGAACATCTGTAACACTATACTCTAGAAAAGGGTTAGTAAGGTGGCACAATCAGGGAATTGTGCAAGACTTGAAACTTTGTTTTCAGAGGTTCAAATTCTCTCTCTAATAGTGAATTTCATTAATATTTTATCCCTTCTTATCCCTATTCTTATTACCAGTGTATTTCTTCCCTCAACTGAATGAAAACTCCTAGGCCATGCATAACTACAAAAAGGCCCTAATATTGTAAGTTGTTCAACCATTCACAGATAAGATAAAAATATATATTAAAGATCTCTATGACCTCTCTCAATTTCCATTTCACTATTTATTATTGCCCAAATTTTGTCCTTAACACTAGCATTCACCTTATGAATCCTCACACCAATATCCTACACCCTAATTAATTTAAACTTAGATGTTCTATTTATCCTAGACACATCAAGTCTGTCTTCTCAATTTTGTGATCAGGCTGATTATCAAATCTTAAATATTCTCTTACGGGGGCCTTTCAAAAACAGTTGCCCAAACAATCTACTATGAAGTTACTCTCACAATTATTCTATTGGTCCTCCTCATAAATGCCTCATTTCTCCTTCAGTTCTTATTTATTTATCTAACAACATAACCTTTATGACTTCTAGTTCCATCCATAATATGATTCATGTCCACCTTAGTAGAAACTCACTACTCTCTTAGGCTTTAATGGTTAATACACTGCTGGTCCACTCACACTATTTTTTAAATTATTTTTTTTCATTTATTCAATTTACACTGTGATCATAGGTCCCCTTCTCACCTTCCCTTCCCACCCTCCCTCCCTCTTCCCTTTTCCCTCTTCCCTCTTCCCCTACTCCTCAGAAAAGGAGAGGTCCACCCCAGAAAATCAACTTGCATCAGGACTGAGCAAATTCTCTTTCCCCGTGGCCTGGCAAGGCAGCCTCACCAGGGGGAGGTGATCTAAACGCAGGCAACAGAGTTCATGTTAGAGACAGCCCCCACTTCCCTTACCAGGGGATCCTCATGAAGCCATCGCTGCACACTGGCTGCATCTGTGTAGGTCCAGTCCATGTATGGTCCCACAAGCCCCTCTGGGCATTGGTTAGTTGGCTCTGTTGGTCTTCTTGTGGAGCTCCTGTCACCTCAAGGTCCTTCTATCCTTCCCCCCACTTTCCCACAAGATTTCCCTATGTTTCACCCAGTGTTTTGTTGTGAGTCTCAGCATCGGTTCTGACTTGCTGTGGTGTTAAGCCTCTCAGAGGACAACTCAGCGAGGCTCCTGTTTGCAAGCATAGCAGAGTATCATTAATAGTGTGAAGGATTGGCTCTCTCCCATGGACTATTGCTTGTATTAGAGATTTTTTTTTAAAAGGAAATATCTTGTTGTTGCTTCCATAGATCATGGGTTTGATTTGCCAACAAGTAGGGAAGAAATAGCTAGTAGGCTCATTTCTAATCCAATTCATATTAGAAGGAGATAGGAGATATTGTGACTATAGGTACTGAAAAAATGGTAGAGTAGATGATAAGCAAAATTAGTGGATTAATTGCCATAATAAAGATATAAATCAACATTTTTTTGGAGCATAGGCCCCATAGCTTGATTAGCTGACTTTTCCAGAATAGGATAAGGCATAAGTGATGCAACTGTCTCAATAGTTTTCCGGTTTTTCATTATATTAAATTATAAACAACTAGGTATATGGTTTGTCCACATGCATAATCCCAGATTTAATTTATCTTTTCCCTAACTTCCACCTCTCTAGGAATAAATTTGGATTAGCCCCATTCCACTCTTGACTGCCTGAAGTAAATCAAGGCACTTCACTCCAATCTGGCATAACCCTCACATGACACAAAGTGGCCTCATCATCAACTCCATTTCAAATTCATGGATTCATTAACACTAACTTTTTAAAATCTTCTCCACAATTCCATCTATTCTAAATGGAGGTTGAGGAGGTCTTAGCCAAACACAACTGCAAAAAATTATAGCCGATTCCTCCACTGCCCACACAGAGTGAGCAATTACTATGCTTCCTTATAACCCAACATTTTCATACTTCTAAATGTAACAACTTTGTTATTTGTTTCATGTTCCTTTACATCTATTATCTCTCTTTCTCCCAAATGTGAAATAAAATACATGCCGGACTATGAATCGCCTTTACAATTCTCCTATCACTTGGAAGCCTTGTTCCGCTTATAAGATTTCTACGTAGATGAATCATTACTGAACTATTAAAAATAGCAGCAACATTATAGCAACACTTATAGCTATAACAGCTCCACTCAACTTACTCTTTTACATAAGTCTGATTTATGCCACCATACTTAGGTTTTCCCAGCAACCAGCATGAAGATGATTAATTGCCAAATACCAAAACCAACCAGCCTCATCTCCCCTTCAATTGTTATCTTAAGTACTTAAACTCTTCTCCTCCCCCCCCTTTAATTAGTTCTGTAACCTAGAAATTTTGGATACAAATCAAACCTATAAAGTTTAGCTTCCGCTACCTAAGGACTGTAATACTTCCTCTTGCATCTACTGAATGTAAATAAGTTATTTTTATGAAGCTAAATTATTTCCTAGATTGAGGGTAATTAAGCCCATGAATGAAATATTACTTAACAGTTAAATACCCAAGCAATGGCTTTAATCTACCCCCCCTCTCACTGCTTTTTATCTTTTTCTTACCTCAATGTGGTCATTGCATTGCATTGGAGGGTTGGGCTTCAACATATGAATTTTGGAGGGAAACATTATGTGTCCATGGACCCCTAAAGTAATGCTGTTCCACAAAAGGGTGGCTGTCTTCTTATTAGGTCCTGTTATTCAAATGCAATGATTTGCATTTTCCTGGATTTTTGTGTTGTCTTCTGCCTACTTTTCAGTGTTAGCATTAGAGTCTTGTCACGTGACCCTCAAGGCATGTTCACATATACTGGTGGTTCTCCATCTTCCTAATGCTGTGACCCTTTAATACAGTTCTTCATGTTGTGGTGACCTCCAATCATAAAATTACTTTTGTTGTTACTGTAATTTTGGTAGTTATGAATTGTAATATAAATATTTGATATGCAGGATACTTGCTATGTGACCTCTGTGAGAAGGTCATTTCCTCTCCGAAGGGGTCAAGACTCACAGGTTGAGAACTGCTTGCATATAACTAAATCAACAGTAAGACTCTCTTCCTCTTGGATTCTAAATTGAAGAGTGTCCTCCACTACATCAGAATTGTCCACTTCCCAATACCAGTGCAGCAACCAAGAACTCATGGCTTTTTTTAGTGAATCACTTTAAGGCCATCCGTATCCTCTTACAGGAGTGGCATCATTTTGGAGACTGACTAAAACACAGAATCTTGTGAAACAATTGAGGTCAAGCATGACAGTGGACAGAAGTAACACTTCTAGAGCACACTGTGACCTTGCCTTGGAGTCTGACGTGGCATCACACCCCAGCTCTGTTGCTCTGTAGCTGCAAGGCTTGCTGCTGTCTTAGTTTCTCATCTGTATAGCATTGTCGACACACATGGTCTCCAAGGCTTCCTCCAGGTTCCAAATCTATAATTTTAGTGCTAGTCTGGTTTGCATATGTTCATTTTGTGAAGAGTGGGAGTTCTCTGAACTTGAACAATGCAAGGATTTAAGGACCTGGGATTAGTGGAAGGACAACTGTTCCTCAAACAGACAGCTACTCCTTTGTTTTGCATAACCAATATGGAACTTATTGCTGACATTTAATCACCAGCATCTGCTTGATAAGTGGAATTATGATTTCCTCCCTTTCTTCCCAAGCCGCAGTGAGAAACAGTCACCCCATGGGGAAGAGAAGGGAAATATTTTGGCACAATGAGAGAATTTCAACTAATAGCAAGAAGTTTTTGGCAAACCATGAAATAAATGAAATAATTTCTGTCTTTGGGCTTTATAATGTTGATAGGATCTCTTGATATGTCTCTGTGTACAACACAAACAGAAGACATCCTATAGTTGAGCAAAATTCTTTAGCTTTGCAACAAAGGTTATTAGTGAGTTTAGATATATAGATTCTTGTTAGTCGTGTAGTTGAGAGAGGAATGAGCCATGTTAAGGTTTGAATGAGGCCTGTTCCTCCTCCTTCAATAGGGTCCTGTGCTTGCACAGTGGAACTCTATCAGGTAGATCTATTTGAGAAGGTATGGAACCATTTTTGTGGGAAGAAGTATTTTGCTGGGGATGGATCTTGAGTTTTTATAGCTTGGCCAGGATTTCTATTCTTTCTTGGTTTCTGGACTGCTGATTCAATGTGATAGGCTAGCTTCAGGCTCCTGCCATCACACCTTCTTCAATATGATGCTGGGAGTGGTTGTATTTCCACTGGAACTGCACCCCCAAAATAATCACTTTCTCCTTTAAGTTGCTTCTGTCAGGGTATTTTATCACAACAGAAAAGTAACTAATATAGACAGGAAGCTCAGAACAGTAGTTGATATAAGGTAATAGTAGCATGGGAATTCACATTGTAAATGGAAAAAAAAACCCTAAGCTACAAATCAAGTTTCATACACTTATACAATGTTTAATCCAGGGATCTTACCCTAATGTCCAGTCCACTGCAACATCCAAACATTTGTATGCATGCGTGTTTGTTTGTGTGTCCATGTAAATATGTATATGTATGTGTAAATGTGAATGTACATGGGTATGTATGAATATGTGTGCATTTGTCTGAGTGAGAGCATATGCTAGTGTGTATACAAGTCTGTGTGTTCCTCTGCTCATATTAGTGAGCTCATCTGTGAATATATGTATGTGTGTGTGTGTGTGTGTGTGTGTGTGTGTGACTGAATTTGTGTAAGGACATTTAGATGTGTGTGTGTGTGTGTGCATGTATTAGCGTTTTCTATCTGAACTGATATCAGAAGGCTTTACAATTCTGCCTGTGTCTTGAGATTAGGTATTTGATACTCAAGTTGTGATATAGTTTGATGACAAAGCACCTGCATATGATTGTTAGGGAAAGGAAAATAGAGAAATAGGCAACAAGGCCCCCAGTACTCTGGGCTGTGTCCCTTCTAGAGGCAAGTCTGCTTCTGGTCTGCACCTGCCTGGATGAAGGGCTTTAGAAATATGTATAGAGGTGCACAATACAGACTTGGGGAAAGTTCTAACATGTCCTCAGTACTAAGTGTTTATTAGAGGAGTGCATACATGATAACAAATGTATCCCAGGAATGGGAACATGCAAAACTCCTTGGCTCCCTTGTATTTGATATTCTTTCTGGTTTTAGATGCTAGAGAGGTTCATCCAGGGGTAATATCTATTCCCATGGGGAAAAATGATCTCCTCCCACCTTTGCCTGTTGAGTGGGCACTGGGGCTAGC
Organism: Acomys percivali; assembly: GCA_907169655.1. NCBI lineage: Eukaryota > Metazoa > Chordata > Mammalia > Rodentia > Muridae > Acomys > Acomys percivali. The sequence continues at coordinate 88,646,423 of OU015748.1, forward strand.
TTTGGGAACTAGGTGCTAATTTAGTGCTATACAACTACGTTCTGCAGAGGCTTTGTGGATATAAAGGCAGGAAAATGCAGACAGGAGAGGGACGGTCGTAGACTTGGATGTAGCAACATAGGACTCAGTCCCTTCCTGATCACAGTCCTGTGGTATAACTGACAACCAGGGAGCAGATTTCTGGACAACAGTTACTGTAAGTTGACCTCAGCTCCATCCCTTTACTTTTCCCTTATGGATAAAGAATGGTTGCCAGGGAAGGTACAAGCCAGGCCAGGTTAGCCAGGAAAGTATGGATATGAGAATGCATTCCCTTCTTCCCAGTTACACTTGTTGTTTTGCCTATGAAGCTATATTTGATTAATGAGCAAGACATTCACTGGCCACATGTTAAACAGTTGCAGTATTCGTTTGGTTTCAAGTTAGGCTTTTCTAGAACATTTGTGCTCAGAGAATTGGAATTTTTAAATATCTAGTGTTATCTATAGTTCTTGTATCTTGTAGCAGTGAGCAAGTCCTGGGCAGGCAGAACTTCAAAAACCGTGAAGGTGGGTGGGTGAGGACAAGAGAGGGAAGGGACTTTTGCCTGCACAGACTGAGGATGCCTCTCTTAATTAACTTCTGTCAGCCAAGCTTACCTGTCAACCACCTATTCCTATGGGTCCAGCGTTGTTCAGGAAGCATTGTCCTGGAAGGAGGCACCTCTTACAAATGTTTGGGAATGGGAGTTCTGAAAGCTGGGAGGCCCAGGTTTGTGTTTTAAAATCTCTGTGCCCTTGGTAAAGTTGGTTATCTTTTCCAAATTTTATTTTCCTCACCAGTGTGAATGAGAGAATTTTACCCACATGTACATGGCTTGTTCATGAGGGATATTGGTATATATTATGGAAAATTCCTAGGTTTTAGTAGCAATGGTAAACTGGACTTTCCAAGTGAGCTCAGGAAGTTTTACTTTTCTTGAATGTTCTGGAAGGGTTTGCCTAAGACTGAAAAATGTGTTTTTTGTCTTTTCTAAGAATATGATAGAATGTAGAGCCCCTGTATATCAATTATATAATCAACAGAATATATATATATATTATAATCAACAGAAATTATTTCTAATTCATTGAACAACCACAGGGTTCTAAAAGCAACTCCCTGTAAAACAGGCAAATGAATAATAAAGCCTGATGTTTTCTTTCTTTCTTTCTTTCTTTCTTCTTCTTCTTCTTCTTCTTCTTCTTCTTCTTCTTCTTCTTCTTCATCTTCTTTTTTAAGAAAGTTTTTTTTTCTGCCCTCCTCTGGGCTTTATTTTTTGTTTTTTTATTTTTGGCATTATTATTATTATTATTATTATTATTATTATTATTATTATTATTATTATTATTATTATTATTTAAGTAATTTATTAAGATTACACTCCAATTGTTATCCTCTCATTTGTATCTTCCCATTCCCCCTCCCTCCCTCTTTCACCTTATTCCCCTCCCCCACAATATGGTCACAGCCTATAAGTCTCATCCTGGTAGCCTGCTTACCCTTCCTCTGAGTGCCACTATGTATCCCCACGTAAGGGGAAGTGGTCAAATAGGAGCAGAGAGTCAAAAGAAAGGTTTTTGGTAACAAATTTAATAGCTACTATTAAGACCCAAATGTGTAGATCTGGTTAGGGGTTTAAATTTTACCGCCTGTATTGTCCTTGGCTGGTGCCTTAGTTTGAGCGGGACCCCTGGGCCCAAATCTGCCTATCATAATGTTCTACTTGTAGGTTTCTAGGACCCTCTGGATCCTTCTACTTTGCCATTCTCCCCTGCTTCTCTCATCTAGAGTCCTAATAGGATGTCCTCCCCTCTGTCCCAGTTTCCTGGTAAGTGAAGGCTTTCAGTTCAGTGGAGAGTGGGGTCTGACTTTCACACTTACTCTGGTGCCTCATATTTGACCATGTCCCCTGGAGGGGGAGACCTGGTGGCACTCAGAGGAAGGACAGCAGGTTACCAAGAAGAGACTTGATACCCTATGAGCATATACAGGGGGAGGAGGTCTCCCTCAGGAACAGTCATAGGGGAGGGGAATAAAGGGAAAATGGGAGGGAGGGAAGAATGGGAGGATACAAGGGATGGGATAACCATTGAGATGTAACAAGAATAAATTAATAAAAAATAAAAAAAATGACCCAAATGTGTGATTATGTGGGTTTCTCTCCAGGTGAGTATGGTCTAGGAGACAGCCAGTGTCAACATACTGTGTCTGCCTGGATGAGACTGACCACAGGCCTGGCTGTGCCACTTTCCATCTGACATGGAGTCCTGAGTGAAATTACCACATGTTTAACAAATGTCTGTGAAAGCTGAGACTCAGGGACGTCAAAGCAGCTGACAACGATCATAGCTAATAGGCTGCAGAACAAAGCCAGGGCTCCAACTCAGCTAATTTGAATCAAATCCCATGATGTTTCACCATTTCCCAAGCAGAGTGTTGGAGTTCAGTGAGTCAGTCTCGCTGCATCTTCTGTTGGTGGCATTCTCTTCTTACCTGTCACAGCAGGTGCTGGGACATGGGTTTAGAAAAAGGAGGAGGGAGGGAGGAACAGGGGGGAATATAAGGGATGGGATAACAGTTGAGATGTAATCTGAATAAATTAATTAAATAAATTAAAAAAAAAGAAAATTAACTCTGTGTCAATCACTCAGATATCAACCTTGTTTCATTGTGTATTTTTTTTTTTGAGGCTGTATGCAAGACCACCTGAAAGACAAATAGATAATCAAATAAGGGTCTGGGTGCATTTAGAAAGCCCTAGGCAGGAAGAAATCCACTTGAGAAAGATGGGAGGATCAAAAGGAGCACCCGTCTCCAGCTCGATACGGAGCCAGAGCCCATAACTTCCAGTGAGTGTTTCTGCAAGTCATCGATCTCCCCTAATCACAGATGACACTGGATTAAGCAACTCTTCCTGGGGAGTTCTCCATTGGCCCCTGATGGATTCTCTCACATTTATGAGGTAACATTTGGAAGGCATCAAAGTGAGGGTGAGTTACTTGGCAGATGAGTGAGGCAACACCCTGTTTTGGTGGGAAGTAGCTTAGAAATCAGGAACTGTGAGATGACAAGGCCAGCTTTCTCTTGTTCTTTGGTCTTAATGATCATGTTTGGTAAAGAAATAATGGAGTTTGAGGAAGCAGCCCATGGACTTCCACGGTGTGTGTTTGTGTTGGGGGGAGTTGGGGAGGAAGGGGTGTAGAGAAGGCAGGGGATGCTGACAGTGCCAGAAGAGACACAAATAAATCAGATCTTGCCGGTCAGTGGGTGTTTGTGGAATTGACATTGTCTGGATATGTGTATTTTCAATAGAATACATTGCACATTTTCAAATACTTATATTGAAGTTCTAACCCATGTAATATGACTTGAGGCCTTTGGAGACAATTAGATAAAGTCATAAAAGTTGGATCTTCATAGTGGAGCTAATAGACTTCCAGGACATCAATGTAGACACACCTCTGGGTGTGTTTGTGAGGGCATTCCCAGAGGTCCAACTGAGTGAAAATAATCTACGCAGAATGTGGGTGGGCCATCCAATGATCCAAAAGAATAAAATGAAAAAAAAAAAATAGGAGAGCCAGGGTGTACTGGCATTTCTTTGTTCCTCACTCTCTGGCCAGCTGTGTGTGAACTGTTCTGATCTGTCCTCCCTACTGTGACATACTGAACTCTCTGAAACTGTGAGCCAAAATATATTGTTCCTTACTTACTTTGTTGCATCAGACATTGTAGTCATAGTGATGCAAAATAATCAGGCAACAGGAAAAAAAAATGGTTCCAGGAGTGGGGTCACTAATGTGGCAGTCAGATGTTGTGGTTCTTAAGCATTTGGGTTTTGTGGAAGTGATTTAGGATACTTTGGGGATTCATACTAGAAAACCCCCAGCTTGCTTTAAGACAAACATTATAAGGTATCCTAATGGGAGTTCAGAAGGTCAGAATGCCAACAGGGACTAGAGCAGTGAGGACCACTTTCAGGAGATTTCAGACGGGAACATAAACTATATTTGGAACTAGACTAGAGGCCGTTCATGTTATATTCTGGTCAATAGTGTGTCTACACTTTATTAATGTCCCCAAATGTTGAGAGAGACTGAGTTTGAAAGTATTGGAGTACTTAATTTGGCAGTAGAATTTTAAGATAGCGTAGCCTTGAAGCTGTGACATCATTGCTAACTGCTTTATCCAGGGTTAGAAGGAGATTTGAAAGCAAAATCGGAGGGCAAGGATTTGAAAACCTTGCAGTCTGTCCAGAAAAGAAGGAAGTTGAAAGTTGTGGATAAGAAGGGTGTGGATAGTAATTACTGATTAATATCAGTAAAAGATGAAGCACTTTGAAGTGGGAAAAATAAAGGGGGACTCAAGGGTATTTTGTTAATTTACATGGCCTCACTCATTTTAGCCTTTAGAGTATGAATCTGTGTAAAGTCATTCACAGACTGGTCCCTGAGAAGAGAAAGGTGCTGGTGTGCCCCGTTCTGCCATGGCAGCTAAAGAAAGGGCTATCTTTGGCTCAGGCACTTAGAAGCCATGGTAGACATGGCCCGGGGGAGCCTACATACTCTTCAAAATGACAGCAGAACTTGGCATTATATGCCCAGTGCTGATTTTACAGACATGGTGAATTCAAGAGTTACGGAGCTACAAAGACTTTTACTCAGATATTTAAGGGTGAATTGAGATACTAGAAAATGTGTAACAGGAATGGGTTCCTCAGGGAGAACCCATGAAAGGACATTGACTAAAGATATGAGCGAAGCCCAAGCCATAATGGGGACCCCTGGATAATGGAGACGTTAGGAACATGAGACTGTGGGGCAAAGCTGCAGTCAAGTGCAGCTACCAAAGAGAAGCTGTGTGGATTGCAAAATGCAAAGCCATAGCGATTGAGATGCCTGGGCCTATTGGAGTTCATATCAGAACACCAAGTACCTGGGATGCTAGACATGGAGCTAGAGAGCTTACTGTTTGCCTTGATGGCCCTCAGCCTCTCTTGGAGCTCACCCCTCCTTTCTATGCTCTCATTCCTCGCTTTTGGAATAGGTACATGTAGGTTGTTCCACTGCATATTGAAAAGATGTAGATTTTAATAATAGGAGCTCACAGTCAAGAATTCGCCTTAGATAACACCAGGGACTTTTCCTAATAGTGTTTGAACATGTTGAGACTTGGTGATTCCAGAAAAGAACATTAAATGATTTTTGTATGGGTCTGCTCTAGGCCCTGTACACACTTCCTGTGGTTGTTTAGCTTGGGTTTTTTTTTTTTTGTGGGACTCCAAACAGTAGGAGTAGGGGTGTCTCTGGCTCTTTTGCCTGCTCTTGGGATTTTTTTTTTCTCCTACTGGGTTGCCTCGTCCAGTCTTGATACGAGGATTTATGCCTAGTGTCATTGCATCTTGTTATATTGTGTTTGGTTGGTATCACAGGAAGGCTTTTCTAAAGAAATGAATGAACAGTGGATGTGAGGAAGAGGGGAGGAAGAGGAGACTGTAAAGAGGGGAGGTAGAGGAGGGCATTGTCAAGATGTATGAGATAAAAATAAAGAAAAATGTCCCTTGTAGAGTACACCAAAAAGAAATACTGAAATTGCATGCAACTCAACAACAAGGTACTCAGCATCATTATAAGGCAAACATCTTCAATCTTTCAAAATCACACCCAATACGTTGTAAGGAAGAAAAATGGAGGGGGTCACTTACAACCCACCCAAATACCAAAGACTCATGCATTTGTGATTTCTGTCTCCAATCCTTGGCCTCTATTAAGATAAGATATTAACAATATTTATAATGGCATCTTCAGTTTATGGAAGGGTTTCGCCATCCAAGATGCTGTGCTAAGAGCTTTAGGTGCATTAGCGAGTTTACCTTCACAGCACTCACCAATCCAAGCTCACCATTATCCTTCCTCCTGTACCATCCCAGGAGCCTCAATTGGAAGCCCCCTCCTCTGTTTCTTCCCCATATAATCTCCTGTTTTAAAAGTGATTCTTATCAAGGTAAAATGAGATAATATCACAGCTGTACATCTTCCTGGGGCTTTATGTCTTTCACCATGAAATTAAAAATGTTCCTTAGGCCTAGGGCCCCTGCTCTTCCCTGACAATCTTTAAGTACTTTAGCTCTAACTTATGGCTGCCAGGCCCCCTCTGGGCCTTAGTGTTTCCTCTTCCTAGCAGCTAGAATTTCGTGCTGTTTTCTACCACTTGAAATAGTCTTTAGGATGCTTTGTCTAGTCTAGAAAGAGCAAAGAGATGATACATTCCTATCTTAATTTTTCCCATTCAATTATGAATTCAGTCCAATTATGAATTCGGTCCAGAAAGCATTCATTACTTAAGAAGATAAATGAGAAAAAGACTAAATGAAATAATGAAATCTGATGATGTGAGTCGGAACCAAACTGCTGAGTGACCAGTCCCACTTGGCCTGTGACAAACAGCATGCAACATGAGTCAGGAGGGAGTATCGAAATGGATTTTATGGTGAGAGAAATGGAGAGCTGAATCAGGTATTAGGTTTAATGCTCCTTGTGAAGATTTTGCCAGTACCTGAAGGTGTTTGCCAGTCACACCAGAACTGCATTTGAATCATATGATGTGTACATACATACATATGTATGTATGTATGTATGTATATGTATATGTAAATGTATGCATATATATACATATATAGTTATATTAGCAGGGCATTTTCTGAAACATTAGTGATAAGCAATATTTGTTTTTTCTTTAATATCTTGGTGCTCAGAAGGAGAGGAGGAATACATTTGCTTTATAATAGTCTCTATGTATCCGTCTGGGGTTCCTGAGATAAAACACGACAAACATATGTGATGTGGAAAGGGAGCCAGAAAACTGAGTCCAGGCTCTTTCTTGTTTGCAAGCTTCTGAGAATTTACTGTGTTTTCCTTTTATCTACTGTGATTCCTTTTAGCTATCCCTAAGGACCCCAAACACAATGATAAATGATAAAACTTTGGAATTGATAGTATGAAAGGAAGCTGTCCAGCCTATGTAGGCAATTCTAAACAATACTTGAGACATGAGTATAAATGATATCATATTGTCGACAGTTTTATAGTTGGGTGGGTAGCACTCTGACCCAGAGTTTTACAGATTCTCTTGATGTGCAATAAAGCATTGCAACCTTCCACCCATGGAAAAATGTATCTCAGAGGCTCCTTTTGTACTCCCCTCTTTGTTCTTTCCATACTAAAAAGACCACATGCAATTTATGGCAAAAATAAATGCTGTAGATGGCGTGATACTTAGGTTTCTATCAAACGTTATAGATGGAACAATTCCTTAAAATCAGGAATCTTATCAGTAAGTGGGCAGAATAGGTTTAGTAGGATACTCTTGCTGTTCATGCCCAGCATTTGTTATTTCTTCTACTTTTTGTGGAGAAGCTTCCATGAGGCTGGATAGATTCCAGTCCCGTCTCCTACCCTGATCCTCAGCTGTAGGATGGAGTGCACCATTCAAGTGTCAGGGACTCCCCGATGCCATATGATGGGTGAAACACCCCAAGACCCAAGTTAGTCAATCAGATCAAGGAGACATTCAGAGTAGTCTCTGGGCATAGCTGAAAGTTAAAGATTGTATCCTAAAACTTTTGTTAGTGGGAGATATAGGCATGTATGAAAGTTACATGGACTTTTCATGTATGTTACAAGGAATGCAGTGATAGATACAATAAAGGAATAAAACATGACATGGCAAATCACAGTGAAGAGAAGTATTATTTAGTTCCTCATGGATGGAGGTACCAGAAATGGGTCTTTCAGGATGAGTAAGGACTTGCTAAGCTGCCAAGAAGCTGGAAGGATGGGAAATCATGGAAGATGGAAAAGCAGGGCCACAAAAGGCATGAAAACTGTACAAAAACTACAAATACCATCTTCACCATATTGGATTCTTAAGTTATTTATAAATTGAGGGGACTAGAAGGAATCTGGATTTCTCAAAATACAGTTCAGGGGTTGTGGGAGTCCTTGGTAGAAATCCAAATGCATAGGATTTACTATCTCAAAGTTCTGTAGGTCAGGCTCAACAACTTGTATTTTTAAACAGATCCTTTGCTGATTTTTTAATGTATGTCTAATTTTGGATTAAATAATCCCTAAGGTGACTTTCCTCTCAAATCTCTCTATTTCTCTCTCTCTCTCTCTCTCTATCTCTCTCTCTCTATCTATCTATCTATCTATCTATCTATCTATCTATCTATCTATCTATCATCTATCTATGTAATTATGGACACTTTTATGTGGCAGAATGCAGGCACCCTTTAACTAAATGAATGGTGAATAAAGGAATAAAGGAATAAATAAGTGAGCAAATGAAAGAAGCAGGCACTAAGAGGTTTAGAGCCTTAAAGCAGATACTATCCAGGCACTGCCTACAACTCTTGGGAATTTAGAATTGTATGAATTACTGCCGAACTCCCATCTGGCAAAAGTATATTTCTAGAGGTCGTAGCTTTACTTGCCTGAGTGAGAGGCAGCCTTCACTAATAGGATGTGTGTGTGTGTGTGTGTGTGTGTGTGTGTGTGTGTGTGTGTGTGTGTGTGT
>OU015748.1:88655226-88674495 GCA_907169655.1 Acomys percivali
GTGTGTGTGTGTGTGTGTGTGTGTGTGTGTGTGTGTGTGTGCGCGCGCGCGCCTATGTTGGCATGTCAGTGAATGCCTCCCAATCCCTTAGGTAGGGAGATTATGATGGTACTCTACATTGAGTTCCACAGCTCACAACAGGATGGAGTTTCAGTTGTCCTAAGTAAGAACTGCTATGGATGTTTTGTGTTCAGCCTTCCTTTCCATATTTCATGTTGTACTACTTCTCTGCTGCTTCTTGGTATTATGACTTATACTTAATCCCTGTCTAGAGAAACTCAAACTAAGACCATCCTTAAGTAACACTAAATTAGAATGTTGCTCCCACTTTAGAATGCAGCCTGGTCCTCTTGGGGACTTGACTGTTGCTCCTTCCCATTTTATCCTCCAATGAGCCCCACCTGCCCTTCAGGCTAGCTCAATAAATATTATTGAACTAAATACCTTATTTTCCATGAGAACTTCCCTTTCTTTTTTCCTTTAGAAGATCATTGTTAAGTGCTGCTACCAAAAGGGACTTCCATAGGAGTTCTCAAGTGGTTTGATATCTAAGTAGTTAGGGTTGACAGTACCGTCTTCTGACCTTGGTCTGGATGGAATCCTGCCCACTTGAGTAGGTTATTTATTGTTAGTGTTCAAGAGAAGCCTTACTAATATACAGAAGAAATCATGTAGTTCCATTCATTTAAAATATTTATTTTATTCTGTCTTCTCTCTTCTCTCTCTCTCTCTCTCTCTCTCTCTCTCTCTCTCTCTCTCTCTCTGTGTGTGTGTGTAGGAGTCCATGGAGCTAAATAGGGCATCAGATGTCTGGGAGTTGGAGTAACAGGGATTGTGGGCTGGTTGAAATAGATGCTGGGAATGAAACTCTGGTTATCTGGAAGAGAAGCAAGTACTCTTTTCTTTTTTAAATATATTTTATTAATTTATTCATATTACATCTCAATTGTTAGCTCATCCCTTGTATCCTCCCATTCCTCTCTCCCTCCCATTTCCTTTAAATCCCCTCCCCTATGACTGTGACTGAGGGGGACCTCCTCACCCTTGTATATGCTCATAGGGTATCAAGTCTCTTCTTGGTAGCCTGCTATGCTTCCTCTGAGTGCCACCAGGCCTCCCCATCCAGGGGATGTGGTCAAATATGGGGCACCGGAGTTCATGTGAAAGTCAGTCACCACTCTCCACTAAACTGTGGAGAATGTCCTGTCCATTGGCTAGATCTGGGTAGGGGTTCGAGGTTTACTGCATGTATTGTCATTGGCTGGTGCCATAGTTTGAGCAGAACCCCTGGGAAGCAAGTACCCTTAACCACTAAGCCATTTCTCCAGTCTCTAAAGTCTTGTTAAAAATGGTAGGAATTCCAGAAATTTGTGGACAAATGGATTGAACTAGAAATTATCATAATGAGTGAGTTCACCCAGAAGCAAAAAGAGCCAAATGGTATATACTCATTTATATTGAGACACTAGCCCAAGGAGCATGTCCCATGAAAATCTTCACTTACAAGGAAAGTGAGTCAGAGGGGAGGACATCCTATTGGACTTTAGGTGAGAGAAGCATGAGAGAATGGGGAAATAGAAGGATCCAGAGGGTCCTAGAAACCTACACGAAGAACATTATGATGGGCATATCTGGGCCCAGGGGTCCTGCTCAAACTATGGCACCAGTCAAGGACAATACATGCAGTAAACCCCTACCCAGATATAGCTGATGGATAGGACATTCTCTACCATTGAGCAGAGAGTGAGGTCTGACTTTCATATAAACTCTGAGTGCCACCAGGCTTCCCCATCAAGGGGATGTGGCACCAGAGGAACGATAACAGGCTACCAAGAAGAGACTTGATACCCTATGAGCATATACAGGGGGAGGAGGTCCCCTCCAGTCACAGACATAGGGGAGGGGAGTAGGGAGAAAGCAGGAGGGAGGGAGGAATGGGAGGATACAAGGGATGGGCTAACAATTGAGATGTAATATGAATAAATTAATAAAAATGAGAAAAACAAAACACAAAATGGTCTATGGGGAAATTTCTTTTAATCTTCTGGTCAATAAATTATGTGAGAATCCAATAAAAGCAATTTACCCTTTATTTAGAAAAAAAGTGCATACAAATATACAATTTACATAGCAAGCCATAGCTTCAAAGGCCACCAGAGAAACCCTTAGAACAATGCTTGAATTATCTACAGTAGGAAAGAATTCCTTCCTTTATTATTTTTTTAATGTAACTTTTCAAAACTTTAATTTATCACATCAATACTAGTTCCCATCTTGAGCCACACAAGCCTCATCCCATGGGTAGTGTGACCATCAGTTGAACTAGTCTGCAGTGTGACAACCCATGGTTCACATTCTAGGGTGTCATGTCATTGTCAAGCTGAAGGCCCTGTATCAGTTCCAGGCCTCATCTCAATGGGCTGGAGTCTTTGGTATAGTCTTTGAATGACACTCTGAGTGGCTTTCTTCTTTAGTCTAAACACTGCAAACTGTAAGTACCCATAGTAAGGGGTTCCTAGTGTTTAAAGTCAAGGGTGATGCTCCTCACCAAGGCAAAAAAAGTTTCCTACATGCCCTGCTCCAGTTTTGGTACATCAACTTTCTGAAAAAAAATTTATTTTGACTCTTATTGTCTTATTCCTCCTTTTACTTCATGTTTTTTCTTCTTCCCCACCTGTCATGCTAAGGAGGATTTATTACTTCCTCACTTGTATTCACTTAGTACTTAAGAGATACTATATACCACAGTGCTATATAACAGCATATTACACATATTTATCCCTCTACAAATAATAGTGTCTTCAAATCCAGCGACGGTAACACCACTTATGTTTTTATATTTGAAAGGGTGTTTACAGAGTCTGGCATGTAAGTACTTAATAAATGAATGTTTAAGTGAAAAGATTCAGAGGGATCAGCTAACAAGGTGAGAGAGCACCAATGTCCAGTTGCTCCTGAGTCCTGTGTGTTCCTTCTCTGGTTCCTGTCACTGGGGAGACATTAAGGGTGCAGGCACAGGTGTAGCTGATGAGAAAAGCAGAGCTGGACATCTAGCTTTGGCCAGTGACTGCTCTTGTCACTTTTTGGCAGGGATTTGGCTTTGTTGCAGGAATGTTGATTTGGGTTTATTCTGAGCCTCTGGAGGCACACTTATTGGGAAAGGCTGTGGAGGGCTGGGATGCAGGAGTTTAGGTACATCTGCTGTTTAGCAGGAGATGTTTCTTTTTGTACCGTCGTACTCTCCGAGCAGACGCTTTCTCTTCACTTCATGAATGATTGATGTCATCTCCAGGTAGGAAGCTTATTTTTCAGTCATATGGCTCCAACTTATTGGAAACAATCCCCATTCAAATGTAAAAATAGGGGACTTGTGGAGGGGGGGTGTTCATCACCTTGGCTAGAGTAAGGGACTGACTGAATTTGACTTATGCTCACATGGGGAACTATTGTTTCATGTGACTTGGAAGGCAGGTGTTCCATGCCGACCCAGAAGATTGGAGGTAGACAAGGAGATGAGGAATTCTGGGTTGCTGGGGACAAGTAAGTTATGCCAAGAACTAGTATTATAAAAAGACTATTTGGATAGACATTCTAGAAGAATTAGGGCTAACCCATGGAAACGCATGCAAAGCAAAGAAATGCAACAGGAATAAGAAGATATGGGCAACAAAATAGTTAGGATAGCTAAACTCAGGCATCTCTCCTGAGCTTGAGTGTTTCAAAAGTTTCCTAAAAATGCTATCTTAGTAAAAGCATTTTAGAAACAAGCAGGCAGAAGCTTTTAGTGTTGGGGCTAAGGAGAAGAAATATGAGCAAAGCCCCAATAGCCTTGACGTGTCTGAAGATCTGATTGATAATTGATTAAAGAATAATGAGACACATTGGTTTAGATTTGAGCTCTGAAGGAAGACGTCCCTTCCATTAATGGAGTGAAGAACCTGTGTGTACACTGGGCTTGATGTATTAAGTAGTTGATGGTATTGCTTGAATGTTTTCCCTCCAGTATTCATTAATATGTTGGAAATGAAATCAATAAAGCAAGTGCTGAGAAGGGAGCTAAATAGTGTTTACTTCACTAGGTGTGGCTATGATTAATAGACTGGTATTTAGAGGCTGAGCCTTGCTATTTCTACTCTTCTACAATGTGGAAGACATGATATTTGTCTTTTTTCCCTGCCTGTATCACACTATGTGAAGACCTCAGATGCCAGAGATATGAGAAATACTTTTCTGTTCATTATAAAAATTTCACTCTCAGGTATTCTATTCTAGCAGAACAAAACAGAGGATGTCAGTAGAGTTGTGGAAGAGAAGACATTCAGATAGCTTACCTGGAGATGCTCTAACAGGGCAACTACCTATAACAATTTAACAAAGTATTTTGACATCCTGTAGGCTAGTAAGTGAGGGAACTTATGTAGGTCAGAGGCGGGAGGATAATGGATATGGAAGCACAAGTGAAAATGAACCGGCAGAATTGGCCATGAAATGGGAAGAAACCACTAAGTGAGTGATGACTGAGTCCATGTATTAGACCACAATTTTCAGTCATTAAAGGACAAAGGAGCATTGGCGTGATTTGGCAGAAAGGCTAGAGTTTTAAAAATCAGTTGCCTAAATAGTTATTTGACAGTTTCACGCACACATGATGACTCATTGTGTTGAGTTAGGGTAGCTAGCATGAACTTGATGAACTTGGGTGGGAGGCTGTTTATTGGATCACGGGCAACTAATTGTTCAGTGGCTACACTACTAAAGAAAGTGATAATCTCTACTTTAACACCATAAACTGCCAATAGTCCCTAAGGAAGGGATGAGGGCTCATAAACTCTCCCCCTATCTTGTGCAGGTCTTGTGTAGTTAATCACAACTGGAGTGAGTTTGGGAGCATAATGGCATGCATGTCAGGATGATGCCTTTTTGCAGCATACCTCCATGCTCTATGGTCTTCATATTCATTCCTTGAACCTTGGAAGGGTTCAGTTCTAAAGCTATCTCCTTTAGAAGTGAACATTCTACCATCACTTACTCTTGATACTTTGACGAGGGTGGCTCTCTGATAGTGATGTTAAGTTGGGAACATGTGTGGTCATGTTTAATATTAGAGGATGTGACTGAAGATGGTTTCTGTGAGGTCAAGGGCTCTTGAGAAATCAAGTAGTTGACCTGGGATGGGGTGGTATTGCTAGGGAAGCAGTGTGAGGATGAGGTGTAGGAGGAAATAAAAGTTCAAGGATTTGGTCCTGGAGAAGAGAGACCTACTTTGTGGTTACCTGTTGGTGGCATTAAAATCATGCCGTGATGTGCACTGAGTACTCACCCTGATTGCTTACTGATGGCTGTTGGTGGTGCATTCAAACAATGAGTGAAAGGTGGGGAGGAAATGGCATGGGCTGGGCTGCTCTGTTCTTTTACCTTATATTACTTAGCAGAATTTCTCCAGGAAATGCAGTCCCCCTGAGGGTTTTGCAAGTGATCAGCTGGTTTACAATGTCTGTCAGGATAGGACAAGAAAAAAAATGGTCGTAAGTGACAGCAAGAAGAAATTAGAGTTAAGGGATGGTGATTTAGTTAACTTTTATATTGGATTCCCTTTGACCCCAGGGAAACATTTTATTTTTGTCCATTCTGAATTACATCACCCATCTCATTCCACATGTTCAGTTTCTCTTAAATGATGGTAATAAGTTGATGTACCAGTTTCCGTAGAATTATGACAATGACCGAATGTCTTCATTCAGACTACTGATATTTATTTATTTATTTATTTTGCATCTTTCTTTCACTTTCTTCTTACAGAGTATAGAGAGCAGACAAAAGTTCCTGTGCTCTGGGATAGTGCTAGAAAGGCTTAAGAATACCATCTCCCCCTCTCCTTGTCTACTCTCACACACTGAGTGCCACATATACTTTACCCCTACATTTTTTCTGAGAATCTACACTGTCACTTTCTTCTTCGGGGGAAGTGTCCTCTTCTAGCTCCCTCTGTACGTAGCTGGATCTTGCTGCCACTTCAACAAAACCTCTGATCACACTGCCTAGAATCCAGCTCTCCTCTCTTTGTGGGCTGTCATGAAAATGATGCCAACATACCACTCTTCCAATTGTTTACCTGTCAATTGTCTAATTCCTCAATGAGCATTCAAGCTGGAAAGCCAAGGACTGTGCGTATCCTGTTAACTGTTTTATCCACAGTGTCGATGTCCACAGCAGAATCAGGCAATACATCTTAGCTTTCACCCATGTGAGTGAGGTAGAAAGGAGCTATGTACTTGTAGGTTTCTAGGACCCACTGGATCCTTCTACATTGCTATTCTCCCATTGTTCTCTCATCTAGAGTCCCAATAGGATGTCCTCCCCTCTGTCCCAGTTTCCTGGTAAGGGAAGGCTTTCATGGGACATGCCCATTGGGCTAGTATGCAGATATAAGTGAGTATATTCCATTTGAGTCTTTCTGCTTCTGGGTTAACTCACTCATTATGATCATCTCTAGCTCAATCCATTTGTCCACAAATTTCGGGAATTCCTTGTTTTTAATAGCTGAGTAGTATTCTCAAACTAAGACTCTAGCCAAGGACAATACAGGCGGTAAAATTTAAACCCCTACCCTGATCTAGCCCATGGACAGGACAGTCTCCACACTTGAGTGGAGAGAGGGATTTGACTTTCTCATGTACTCTGGTGCCTCACATTTGACTATGTCCCCTGGCGGGGGAGACCTAGTGGCACTCAGAGGAAGGACAGCAGGTCACTGAGAAGAGACTTGATACCTTATGAGCATATACAAGGGGAGGTAATCCCTCTGAGGAACAGTCATGGGGAGGGGAATAAGGGGAAAATGGGAGGGAGGGGAGAATGGGAGGATACAAGGGATGGGATAACCATAGAGATGTAACAAGAATAAATTAATAAAAAAAAAAGAAAGGAGCTATGTAAAGCTGATTGGCCTCCTCATGGACTGAAGGCTCTGCACTGGCTGTATTTCATGTCTTGCGCATTTAAGTAATGACCACACTAAATTGACTGTTCTGTTGAATGACCTTGATTTTTCTTTAAATAAAAAAAGTTAGGGGATTTATCATAACACAGATTTAATTATACATGCCACAGAGTATAAAACAATAATAATAAACTCATGTACTTATGGAAACACCAATCACAGTGATTCGGAAACTATGTACTCATTCCCCTAATATAGGGGAGAGAGTCTGTGGGAAGTGTCAAGGGAAGAGTTAAATGACTTTTAGTGGACCTCAATGGGCTTGGAGAACATATAGTGACCTGGAAAAAAAGTGAACTGGGTTTATAGAACAGTGGGTTGGCTGGGATGGAAAAAGAGGCTAATATGTGTGCCAAATCTGTTCGGGCTTCTTGACAAACTTCAGCCTTTCTCTCCACAATATGAGTTTATTGCCTTTAATGGTTTGAACTTTCAGTAGGAAGATTGAAGTCATGGTGTTCTTTGGATAGCTGTGGTCAAGTGGAGAAGGGGACTCTGTGGAGATTTATCTTATTTAATGAAGGACTCTTTGATAATTTCCCTTGCGAGAGGCCATGAAATGGCTTAGCTTAGCCATTAGCCACTTAGCTAGAGTGATTCCCTTGTGATGTTGCTGAGGAGAAGCCAAAGTCCTTGCACTAAAAGACAAGGAGGGATAAATGAGAATTAGCTATATCTTTGAGATGATTTGAGGCTGACTATATCCAAGGGCTTCCTATATTTCTCTTTGTTGGCAGATTCCTATGATTGATACTACATTAAGGGCTAGTTAATTAATCAATTTGTTAAGTTTTAGCTCTTTGAGTTACTTCTCCTTGAGGATTTATCTCTTATCCTTGCTCCATGTATTTTCATAAATAACTGGAACCATGCCAGTCTCCATAAAGAGGACCCAAGGTACCAAGAAATGGAATGCAGTTTGGAGTTAGAGTGTTAGCTTACCATACCACCATTACTGTATCAAGCCATGCAAGTCCCTTATCCCAGTCTTTTATGTACAAAGTCTTCCTCTACAAAATAAAATGAATGGACCAGGCCCCATGAAGTATTGCTGGCAGATGTGAACTTATGTGAGGAGTGCTGGATAAAGTCCTTTTGAAGCCCTGGATTTGGGCCTGGGTGGTAGCTGAGTTGGTCAGCCCACCAGCTCTCCTGCACCCTTGTCACCAGGGCCAGCTCTTCTGCTTTGCCCAGGTGAGGGGTGGCACCTGCTCTCCTGCGTGTGGTAATCGACATCTACCCCATGTATGAACTTCTGAAGCATGTGAAAGAGTCAATCCTGCAGTATCTCCATGACACAGGGCAAACTCAGGCTATCTGGGAAGAGTCCTGGTGAAGAACCAGTATTGATAGTGTAACAGAAACCAGAAGCCTTGAACCAGACCAACGAGTCATTGCAATCAACATTTGCAAGTAAAGCTGTTTGGGTGAAAAAGTATTCTGTGTGATACACTGCAGCTTCCATGGTGAGATGGTTTTCTCTTATTGTTTATTTATTTTCTCTTGGAGGACAGTGGCCAGGGTGGGGCATGGCTATGGAGGGATGAGGCGATGAGTCAGATTTAGGTGAATGATGTAAAACTCACAAAGAATCAAAAAAAGTTATTTTAAGAAGTCCTTTTGAAGGCCTCCAGTTTCCTTTTCTTGATGCAGAAGTATTGAAATTGTATGAAAGAGAGAAAATGGAAGCAAGTGGTTTAGGTCCTAGATTGGACACTGGAAGCCACTTTTAGCTTATGGATGAAAGAGGGAGGAAAGAGGAGGCAGGTCTTGAAGTGGGGAATCACATTCAAGCACATCCTTTCTTGGCCTGCTACAATTTGGGGCCTCTGTCTAAGTCTTACGGATCTTTCTGAACTCCACCCATCAACTGGGTTTCCAGCCAAATCTCAGCCTTTTAGATTGCTAGGTGCCTAGACTTGTGCTGGGGAAAATACACGTTAGACAAAATGATGGTTGTTGAACAACTATTCTGAGACACCATGACCCTGGGGCAAAGAGAAACTTATTTGAGCTGCAGCCTTTATGGACATCCTTTCTTCTTCACCCATGGGCTTTGGATACAATCAGGAGAGATACTTGAAATTCTGTACCCATACACAGAGCATAATAACCATTGCTTTGCATTCCAAGTGAACCATGTTCTCCCAAGTGAAATGTCCAGATCGATTGTCTAGGCCTCTTCTGTTATATGTGTTCTTAAGTGTGTGCAGACCAGGTTTCTAGGAAACCACAGGTCCCCGCCCTCCCCATGGTGGGAAAGAGGAGGGGTCCAGTTAGGGAAAATGATGATTTTTATTAAGTTATAAGCATATCCACCTTGGATGCATTTCAGAAGATTATATACCAGATGTTTGTCTGAAATCTCCCCTGGCCACCTGCATGCTCATCGCCTCCGGGGTTATGTCCTTGTTTCTCAGAGTGGATGCTCTTCTTTGCCTTCCAATAGCATTTAATTTTACATGCATGGTCTGAGTCAATCAGTACAGCATTGAAGTGTTAGTACGATTGCCTCGCTGCTGAGAATTTCAACTACATATTATAGTGACTAGGGCCACGATAGTGACATATTATTAGGGCCCCATATTCTCTATTAGACACAATTTTCACAAGTACTGGCATCCATCTTACTCACTTTAGTGTTTTTCACAATAACTTGTCCATTCTATAGACAAAAGGATCCCGTTTTGCTGAATCTGTTATATTTATTGAATTTTTCTGGGTATATAAATCCACTGTGATTTCATTGTTCATTTGAACAAAAGAGAAAAGAACTCACAATTTGTAAGAATTTAAACATATAAGTATGAAAAAGTGGAGAGCTGGAGAGTGACCTCAAGTCTCCCCACTCTCAGAGGTCGGAGGAGAGCTATTGCACAAGTGTAGACTGTGATCATGAATACCTGTATTAAGGGAGCCTTGTCCTTGAGGAGACTCAGTGTTCTATCTTTTCTTTTTTTCCCAAAGAAGCATCATAGCCAAAGTCCAGAGAAAGACTGATGTTCATAGATCTTGGGCCTTGATGATGCTGGGTCTGGTGATCTGCTAACCAGCACCCTGCTAAAGTCTCTCTCTCTCTGTTTCTCTCTGTCTCTGTCTGTCTGTCTGTCTGTCTGTCTGTCTGTCTGTCTGTCTGTCTGTCTGTCTGTCTGTCTCTCTCTCTCTCTCTCTCTCTCTCTCTCTCTCTCTCTCTCTCTCCCCTGAGAAGTTTGGCTACTTTTTTTCTCCAAAGCTATGAGAACGACTTGTGTGCTAGTCCTATGACCTAGCCAGTTCAGCTCTCTCGTGAGGGGGTAAACTGTTCTTACTTGATGTTCCTGTCAAAGGTCATGGGTGGACACCAAAGCCGCAACTTTCCTTGTTAAATGCTAATTTTCCGTTTCTCCCTGTAACTACTGAGTTTTAGCCCAAATGCATTGATTTGGTGTTAAGAAGGCCCATGATAGTTACTGCCTCCTATGCTAAAAAATTCCCCTGTGTTTTCCCAAAATACAGTAACTGTGGTTTAGTGGAAATAACGTGGGACTTGTGTTCAAAAGTATTAAAATTTAATCTCAGAGTTTTCGCTTACTGTGTGTTGCTAAAATCAAATCCTTTCTCTTTTTTTTTTGTGGCGAGGGGGGAGGGAGTGGTGCATATCAGTATGTGCACCTACTAAAAATGGAGTATGGGTTTTGCGAATCATTGGATGGATCACTGTGAATATTGGAATCAGATGAATTGGCTTACAAAATTCCTTCCATTACATACTAGCCATGTAATTTGGAGACATTCACATGACCTTTTAAGTGTAAGCTTCCTCACAGTATAAAACAGATAATAACAGCAACAGAACTGTTGCAAGAATTAAAGAGACAAAATAAGACACAAAGAACGCTCAGCAAAATACCTACCATATGGTAAAGAACCCAACAGGTGTTAGGCATTACTATTTATGTATAGACCAGCTGTGCAACCTAGGGTGAGGCTATTAAATCTTAATTTCAGGACTGTTAGTTGTGAAGCAGAGGAAATAAAACTTGGTCTTGCTGAGTGGTTGCTTTGTCTATTAGAAATCAGTGTGTACTCAACTCTTCACATTTCTTCCTGTAGAATTCAGGGTGTCGTGTTCAGGACTGGTGTTTGAGATTTGTCGAACCAATATAGAGTTATTATGTCCACATCTGTAATTGTTTAATAGACTACAACCAGCTCCCCCTTTCAGCTTTTGTTGTTATTTTTCTCTTTGTATTCATCTGACCACTTGCCAAGTCTGTTGGTCATCAATTTAATTTTCTGGCCTTTCTCTGTCTATGCTTTGTCATTCTTATGCAACAAGGAGCAGAGCTCTCCTGGAATACCACATGGGTGTCAAATGTAGAATAAAACCAGCAGAGAACCAAGGTATGTATAGGTGGTGTTTATCTTCATCTGTGTGACTATGTTCTGTACAATCTGGGAAACAGACAAAAGGAAAGTATAGTTAAATAAACTCTCCACATGGTACGCAAACACAAGAAGCCCTTCATATGCCTGAACCCATTACCATATGTTGGCCAGGCATTCTTTCCTCGTGCGCCAGTTTCTAGTTTACTGGCCACTTGCGCTTTGAAAGGCAGATAAACTTGTGTGGCTGGCAGTCACATGAAGAAGGATTTCCTGTGATAAGTACCTTTTCCTGGGAGTCTACCCCATTACCACCTGTTTGATAAACAGGAGGTAAGTGAATAAAACCCCCAAACCAAACAAAAACCAAGCCAATACCACTCTCCCTCAGAATATACTGTTCACCAATCCCTGGGACTGTTGACAAATCACATCTGGGGAAAAAAACATTTCTGACAATGGGAATTGGAGAAAGATTGGTCATTTCCTAGCATAAGAGAGGGAGTAATTTGATTGATTTCCAGGGAACCTACTCTCAAAATTGTCTCGGAAGAAAGCAAAGCTCATAAAATAATTCTAATAGTGTTTGGCAAAATCCATGACCTAACCAAAAGGTTTCTAGGTCTTTCTTTTTGAAATGCCAGTTTAAGAACTTACCTTTAGAGGTATCTCTCACTGGTGACATCTCATTTGTGTCTGCGCATGTCACTAATAACTCAAATTGACCAAATTGGAACGTTCAACTGTTTCATCGGGGATAGAAATCCGCAGATGGAGTATGATAAGTATTTGTCACAAAAGGATGAAGGACACTCTTTTGGTGTCTGTTGCTGTGACAGTTTAGAGTCTGTATGCTCTGACCTGGATGGGAGGATGCTAACCCTGAGCCCCAGGCTGCCATGCTCAGGAATAAAGCCTTCCTTATGTTGTTGCATCTGTTGCATTTGATGTCTGGCCTGCTAAGCACAGAGAATGGAATACATGTTTTTGAGGTCTGCCAGCCTGCTAAAGTGGGCTCAAACAATTAAAACATGCAAAACTAAACTGACACCAGATTCTCAACCCGTTAAATCAGAATGTATGAGTTCTGCCCTATCGAAGGAATCTAAAACACTCCAGGTAGTTCTGCGGTAGTGTGAGATCCCTGGTATGTTTCATATATGTTCCCTCTTAGCTGTCTAGCCTGTCTAAGTTCCATTTCCCCTGGGTGTAACTGCACAATGCTCACTGGACATGTGTTTTCATATTAGGTATTACAGCTTTATCCCAAACTCTTTGCGGTCAGATAGAATTTATTATCCTCCCATCCCCAGTGCACTGCCTGAACATTGTTCTCAAGCATCTCTCCCATGGACAACTGCTGTTGTCTGAGTTTGAGATGCATTATGGGATTTATATCTTTTTCTTTCTTTCTTTCAGAGAGAGAGTGGCTACAGTAAGGTCTTTCACGTATGACACAGATTTATGCTTCAAATGATATAAAACCTCCGTGGTTTAAGCTGTAGTTGTTCTCAAACTCAAAGATCTCAGGAGGAACGTGGCTTAGGTGGAGCACGGATGATCGAGCTGAACTCCAGGCATTTGATTAAGTCTGTGGCCACTGCATGTCTTCTCCACCTGAGGTTCAGGGACGTAGACATTTAAGGCATGCTTTTCCCAAGATGGAACACAAAATTCACCAGAGACTGTTTGCCGCCTCTGAAAGCCTTGACTTATAATAGGTCCACTACTACTCTGCCAACATTACACTGACAGGAGCAAGTCACACAGCCAGAGCCTGCATCAGCAGAACAGAAAGTACCTTTCTTTAGTGGGAAATCTAGAGGAGAGGAGGTGCCATGTTTACTTCTAACTACATGGAAGGAATTTAGGGTTGGGAACAATGACACAATGTACCTTGGCTACCAACCATTTTCGTTCTGCAGTTTCCTCTCTAGCTTACAGTACAGAAGGGCAGCATCCCATTATACAATTCACTGCTCAGTCCATTCTTCCCTTTCCTTATTCTTGTACTTCTGGATCGACGCCTACACATTCCACAGGACTTCTATGTTTTTTTTTTTTATTTGTTTTGTTTTATTTTTATTTTCATGTTGATTCTTAGAAATATGATGAGTTCAGTTAATTTATCCAGAAGAGTGGATCACTATTATTGTGTTTCTTTTCAGCATGATGCTAACACCCACTGTATAACAAACATGTTTCTCTATCTGAGCCCTGTTCTTTTGTGACTTCTGTAAAGCCTAAGCTATGTAGACGCATTCCATTTAGCCATGATGTCTACTGCAGTTTCCATCTCACAGAAGGCATAACTCACAGTAGTTGATGAAATGTTTGCTAATGCAAGTAACATGTAGGATAGCTTTTAAAACAAGTAAAGCAATACACACATGTACATGAACACATACACATGCATGTATATAACAACTGTAATTTATCTCTTGCCATGAAATGCTCTGAAGTTTAGAAGAAAGAATTATCTGCACAGAGGGGATGCTGAAGGTATGACAAAATAACATTTGAAAAGTTGGGGCTAGAGAGATGACTCAGGAGTTAGGAGTGCTTACTGATCTTGCAGAAGAACAGGTTTCAATTTCCAGCACCTATTTGGTGGCTCACAGTGGCAGTAACTCCAGTTCCAGGGAATCTGATGCGCCCTTCTGACTTTGTGGGCTCCTGTGCACACATGGTACAGAATCCCACCCCCCCATATGTTAAATAAAATAAAATAAAATAAAATAAAATAAAACTAGTAGAAGTGGATGAGAATGGGTCAAACATAGCTGTTATTTACTGTCTGCATTACAATGAGTATTAGTTACTTTTCTCATTGCTGTGATAAAAATGTCATAGAGAAGCAACTTAAAGGAAGGAGTATTCATTGTGGCTTATAATTTTAGAGGATATAGTCTGTCAAAACCTGGAATTCACAGTGGAAGAAATATCTGGTTTTTTTTTTGGACCAGAGAAGGCAAGAAGTGGCCCATATTACATGGTGCTGAAAAAGCACAGCACTTGGGCCAGAATTAAAGCCAGGCTGAAATCCGTAAGGTCTGGCCTCTAGAGATACTTACTCCAACTAGGCCCCATATCCTAATGGCTCTGCAACCTTCACAAATAGTGCATTAGGAGCAAGTGTTGAATCACACAAGCCTATGGGGACCATTTCCAACCTATACTATACACGATGTTAGGTGAAGAGTTGTTGTTGGTCGTGGTGATGGTGATGGTGTGTGTGTGTGTGTTAATGTGGACAGGCATATAGGTGTATGTGTTTGTGCATGCCAGAGGCAAATCTTGGGTGCCATTTCTTGCGTTCTATTCAAAGGGTCTCTCACTGGTCTGAAGCTTCCCAAACAGGCCAGGCTGATTGGCCAGTGACCTCGGGGATTCACCCTTCTCTGTCTGCCCAGAATTAGTTTTGTAAGCATATACTTCCTGACTTTTACATTGTTTCTGGTTATTGAACACGGGTCCTCATGGTTCACGGCAAGCACTTTATTGGCTTCGCCATCTCTCAAGCCCGAAGTTGTTCTCTTTTATTAATCAAGATGTTATATGAAAGATCACAGCACTGTGCTTGACACAGAACAGATGGTCTCTAGGCAAGCTCCTACAATCTTTTCTCCAAGTGTTTGGGTTATCAACATGGAACATGTTGGAAGGATGAGTGAATGACAACCTCTATTCTAGCAGCAAAGCACACTTAGCTTTTTGAGTCAAGTTCAGCAATGCTCCCTTAGTTTGCAAATGGTAACAAAGTGCTTTACTCATTATGACACTCTCATTGGGTGGCCTCTGTCTTGATTAAGTATCAGTAGTTCTCTCACACATTATAATGTCCTACTCCTGAGTTTTTCTTTCTTAACCATAGTCTTCTCTACCAAGAAAGTGTTCATAGAGCCTTGGGTATTTCCTCAGAGACCTTAAATCTCCAATAGAAGCTTCACAACAATGAGTTGTGCTTTATACCTACTTAGATTATGCAACACCGATTCATAAAACACATTTGAAGATCACCTATTCAGAGCAATACATTCATAATCATTTTCACTTGTGAAAAGAATTCATGGTGGATGGTTAACAGGGTAGCTGACTAGTTACTTAGCTTTTTGTGGCATAAATAATGGGAAGCAGAAGCCAGTGTTGTGCTGGAAGAGCTGTTCTGATGATTAAATGCCTGTTGCATTTGCATTACAGGACATAGAAGTGATGGTGTGGTTAGATCATAGCCTCAAGTCCAGCCCCATTCATTGTATTTTATTATTTTTAAAATATGTATTTATTTAATTTTATGTATATGAGTGGTATTGCTTGCATGTATGTATGTCCACCATGTTCATATGGTGCCTGAAGAGGCCAGAAGAGGGTCATTGGTTCTCCTGGAACTGGAGTTACAGACAGTTGTGGGCTGCCATATGGGTGCTGAGAACTGAACCTGGGTCTTCTGGAAGATCAGTCATGCTCTTAACTGCTAAGACATTGATTTTGTAAGGATACTTTGACACTGGTAGGTGCTGATACAATATGGGTAGAAGAGACTCCTGACTCAGTTACTGGGGAAGGACGTTAGTTGACTAATGTTTCCTTAGCACAGTACCATGGACTGGGGTGATTTAAGGGACAGAAACTTGTGTTCAAGAAGTTCTGGAGGCTGGAGATACCAGATCAAGGTGGCAGCATGTTGGCTTCTGATGAGGGCTCTCTCTCTTGGCTTGTTGGTGGTACACTTTCAGTGTGGTCACAGAGGGTGAAGTTATGTTCTTAGTTTACTTCTTATAAGGACACTAATTATTTTTATCAGCATTCCTCCTTTATGGTTTTCGCTTAACCTTAATTACTTCATTTGAATTATCTCCAAATAAAGCCACACTGAAGATTAGGGCTTTAATGTATGGATTCTGAGGAGACTCAATGTTCACATCATAGTATTAGACATTCCTGCTTTAAGAGTTGAACATGAACAGAACTAGCAAGATGAGTACAAAGAACCCCCAGGGAATAAGGAGGAACACAGAGAAAATGACAGGCAAAGAGAGTGTTGGCTTTGTAGCTATCAGGAAACTGAGAATTTGGTCTCAGTTTTATGGTTAAGTGGGTGTGTAATTCCAGTGTAGCCATTTAAATGTGATGTAAGTTTTTGGCTGTATCCAGCCTTTTTAGAATTAGGATCACAAAGAGTAAGGAGGAACTAGATGGGCATAGAGTGTGTAAAGGGGAAGGAGAGGAGAACCAGGCAAGAAAGCAGCACCCCGTGAACAGCATGAAGTGAGGCACAGTGGACTGGTTTTAGTTACAGCAAGTGCATTTTCAGAGGTATTAAAAGTGCTAATTTTACTGAGCTCATAGTGTGTACTTGGCTATGTGGTAGACATTGCTTTTGTTTTCTACTGATGCACAGCAGACAGTTATACTCATTGATTTACTATTTTAAAATTTTCTAGGCCAGGGTTGGAGAGTGGCCCAACTAGCTCTCATGCATCATGAATCCAGGTGTTGGACTTTTTATTACCTGGAGGGTGGGCCAGGAAAGGATCTGCCTCCAACATCATTCTGGTTGAAAGCAGGGCTCAGGTCTTTGCAGTCGTGGGACCCAAGTTCTTGTTTTCTTGGAGACTGTTAGTAAGTGCTCTAGCGGCTCCTAGAAACTTTCTCAGGTATTAGACAAATGACTCACAAGACAACATTTTAATTCTTCAAGGCTGCCACAAAAATCCATTAATCCAATGAGTATTTCTTTCTCTATCTCTTTCTGTCTCTTGACTTTCTTCTTTTTGAAAGAGACTGATGTATCTAACAGGTCAAATGAATCTCTGATGATCTCTAGTTTTATTAAAGTTGATTTATTGGTAACTTAATCAAAGGACTGAAATCTCATCGTATTTGCAAATCATACCCACACTCAGTGGAAGGCGTTAGGCATGCTAACGGGACCCATGGAACAGGTGGCAAGAATCCTAGGGGTATCTTAAATTCTACCTATTGTGATGCTTTATGCAAACACTACAGATAATAGTCCCACAGACCTTCTGAGACCAGCAGTATTGTTTCTACTTTCTAGGCGAGGTTGTTAGGGCGAAAGTCATAGACCTGGTAGTTTGATGATCCAGCTGAAACTCAGAAGTGCTGTATTCTAGGGATTCCTTTTCTTTACAATACTGCTCTACCTCAGTAGGGTTTATGGATGACAATGCAATGGCCAATTTATTCATGGTTTAAATAGCTTTTTTTTCCTCTCCAAAAGGAGGGACAACAGCAGTAATAAAAACTTGCCTTTTTACTAAGTGCTATGTATTTCCCAAGTGGGGTCACATGCATCATCTCATTTGACCTTCACAGCAATGAGAAGAGCTTCAAAGAGAGTAGAAGATTTGTTCGGAACATGCAGTTAATTACAGATGAAGAACACATTCCCTGTGATGTTAGCCAGCTCAACATCTCTTTTGTAACAGCAAGCCAAGACTGTAAAGACTACACAAATGTCCTCAGAGAGATACAGAGAAAGTGGGTGAGCTTGCATATGCATATGTGTGAATCTTAAATCTGGAAGGAATCGTCAAGTGAAGGAGGCATGGTTCCAATGGAGATTTCACGGCCTGTTGTTGGCAGTTACGTAGAGAAGTAAGAGGGATGAGTGAATGAGCAGAGAGGCCTCAAGATGATACAGCTTTAGATGAAACACAGGAGGAGGGAACCAAAGGTCCATGTCATGATTTTTACAAGGTATAAGAAAGCCATGGCTGCAATGGGAAGATGATGGTGGGTATGACCACTCATTTTACCTCTCACCAGTTTTCCCTTGTCTGATTCTCAGTCTCTTTTTGTGTTGTAGTAATAACGATAAGAACTTAATATAGATGTTATGAGAATTAAATGAGATGTGTAGTAGTAAATACAAGCATGGCTTGCAGAAAGCATGCACCTTCTTACTACCATTATTTTTATTCCAAAAGCTTCATAAAGGAGAACAATGAATATCACTTTTGATTTTCTGGAAAAAACATGGGTAATATGCTCAAGAGAACCTCATGTGATGTGCACAAGAGATTGAATATGAGAGTGTTCATATGTAAACCCCATAATAGAAAATCCACAGGATCATCATAAGTGCCCATGCAAAGAGATGATTCAAATACCATGAACATGTGCACATAAAAACGTGAATAAATTCTACTAGAATTTTATTACAAAGTACCCAGAACAGCAGGAACTGAAAATGTGATGTAAAGATGTTAAAAAGAAAAAAATTAAAGATTATTTTTTGTAAAAAAAAAAAAAAAAAAAGAGCCTAAACAGAACAAAACAAAACACCAACCAAAGAAGTGACTGATACTAAGGATTTAATTCAAGGAGGAGACTGAAGGGAGAATTTAGGACTACTAGAAGATGTATGAGAGAGACAATGCTCTACTTCTTGGGGTGGCTGGAAGATTCAAGACACAAGTTATTGATTTAAAAATAGAGTAGGGTAGAAGAAGATTACACAGGACCAATGGATGACACTGTGACTTCAAGTAAGATTGTAGGTAACCTCATTCTATGTTTGTGGGGAGCCAAAACAAAGCAAGAACAAAGAAAGAGACTGAGATTAAAGTGGATACAACTCTCTAGAATTTGTTACAAAGAGGTTGATTGGGGAGATCATCTCGAATTTGAAGGAGGAAGCATCTTTGGACAGCAAGATGGGCAAATTCTGCCTGTTCATTTACTTTTTAAGTAGTTTTCCCTTTGAGGTTACAGAGGCAACGTGAAATTTAAAATTATATGTATAGTAGCATTCCCTTATCCAACAGGAACAATTCTAAGATATCACAGGGATGCCTGGAACCATGGACGGTACCAAACCATGTGTGTGTGTGTGTGTGTGTGTGTGTGTGTGTGTGTGTGTGTGTGTGTGTGTGTGT
>OU015748.1:88674505-88690767 GCA_907169655.1 Acomys percivali
TGTGTGTGTGTGTGTGTGTGTGTGTGTGTGTGTGTGTGTGTGTGTGTACATGTGCACTTCTTGAGATATATTTACTTGATGAAAATGTTCTTTCTTAAGTGTCATGTTTGATGAGGCTTGATAAATATGTACATTGGGGCAATCATTTCCCATACCAAGATATAGAATCTTTCTACCATCTTTTCATCCCCCAGTAACCCACTGAAGTTCAATGCAAGACAGTTGTCAATTTGTGAGTTTGACAGTCAATACTTTGGTGTGTCCTCTCATTAAGCTAGGGTGTTGCTTTCTGCCTGCTTTCTCAGGAACTCCTGACCCATTTTTTGAAATCACTACAGATGAGTTTGTGATTTCTTTTTAGGTCTTTGTATAAATGGAGCCATACAGGAAGTACTTTCTGCTTTGATTCTTTGAGCATCTTAAAAATACACATACCAGTAAAACCATTTTTATGGATAGCAAGCACTGTGTACTATATATAAATAATTATATGTACTGTACTTTTAGAATGCTGAGAACCAAGTGGGTCTATATGTATGAGCATCATCACAAATGTGTGAGAAACACATCGTCTACATCCCTATAAATATGATGGTATCACTAGATCTTGGGACCTTTTCAGCACATATATCTACAGAATGGATTTAGTTGGAGGACTTCTTAGCATATACTGCTAAACTATATAATTTGGAATATCTCTTTTGGATCAAAATTAGAAAGTTACACATCTACTTCTGTCTTTCCATATCTTTGGTAGATATTATAAAATTGGGGAACATTGCATTTGACCTCTTGTAAAGATACACAAACAGACTTGGAGAGTTTGATGCACCACCAAATGTGGCCTAATTAGTAAGAGGCAGGGTAGGAAATGAACCCCTTTCTTTTATTGTTGCCAGTTACACACACATACAGAATGCAGTGTGATTGTATTCAGCCCCATTCCTTTACCTAATCACTCTTTAATGCTAAGTAACACTGACAACAGTCTTCACGTGAATTGTTGCTCTTTGTGTATTTACATTTTGGGGACCGAGTCTCCAGGCTGGTCTTAACCACTCAGTTCTCTTGTCTCTGCCCCCCCCGCCCAGTGCTGTTACCACAGGTATATAGGCTGCCTTGCTCCTCTTGGCTTGTTGAGTTTTTGATTGGTGAATTTTGAGATGCAGAGAGCAATGGAAATTATTACAGATGTGGAATCACAAGCCCTATCCTCACAGAGTCTCTTTTAGTAGATTTGGTGCAAGGTACAGGAATGTTCATGCCAACAAATACTTCCTGTCTGTATTCCCACAGATGTTTCTGATGCCTGAAGCCCTTGGCTAATTGGAGAAACAGAGCTATTCACTGTGTCCACACACCTTGAAGTATATGCCAACCCCAAAAGCAAATCAAAGCACAGGTAGTTATCAGAAACTATGCCAAAGGCAGGCGATTAGTGCTGAATGCTGAATGGAGGGAAGGAGAAAAGTGTGTGTCACACCAGTGTGAGTCAGCAGTCTATAGGTGAGCCACAAAACAGATTCCTGGTGATAATTAATTAGCTTCTTTCTCTCTTCTTATCCTTTAATTTCTGAAGTTTGAGAGCTACATCTATATTTAAAAATTTAGCTCATTGGTTATCCTTTTTAATTCTCTACTTACTGACAGGCGGAAGAGAATACTGATGCCAGAGTGGCAAATGAGGTCACTGGGCTTCCATTCAGTTAGCTTTCTTTCGGTCTTGATTTCAGTCTTCATTGTCTTGGGTAGCCATTAAGCCTACTTTGTACGTAGATCTACAATGCTGAAATCTTTCATAAAACCAGTTGTTCTTCTCCTAGAACACAACCAGCCTTTCAACACATCACGAGAGACTGGAAGAACTGTGTGCTATGTACAAGCATCATTGGCATTAGCCTACAGATTGTAGCACAGCAAGATCATTTTATTGCCACCTTCTGGGGTAAGACTCAAAGAACATTAGCTACAAGACTTTGTGATAAGCACTTTTCGGTGTGCATTCATATGTAGGTGTGCTTGCACATGTGGACGCTAGTGGTCGACACTGGTGTCCTCTTCTATCAGCCTTTTTTAATTTCCTGAGAAAAGGTCTTTCACCAAACTTCCAACTCACCAGTTTGGTTAAATTTCTGGCCAGCAAACTCCTTGATCTGCCTGTATCTGCCCTACCCAGTATTGTGGTTATAGGCAGAGACTGCTATTCCTGGCTTTTTACATGGGTGTCAGGGATTTGAACTCAGCTTCTTAAGTCTCTGCAGCAGGCACTTCACTCTCTGAGCCACCTCCTCTATCCTTAGGAGCTAATTACTTAGCCCCACTATGCCCTGCCTTCTTTTAAAAGAAGTTGGGTAGGTAGGGAGGTGGGGAAGATTTTGGAAGAGTTGTGGGGATAGAAGTGGGGAAAGAATATGATCAAAATACATTGTAGGAAAAAATTAAATAAAATGAATTAATTAAAATGTGCAAATGAAGGAACTTAAAAAACAGCAGATGAAAATGCTTTCCTAAGAAAGTTAAAAGATCAGTGATTTTCAGTCTTTAGGGAAGGGAATAAACGGGGGAGAATGAGGGATGTTTCCTAGGTAGAACCATTTACTAAATTTTGTGGCATGTCCAACTATACTAAACCCTACTGATGTGTATGGCTCTTAGTTCCTAATAATGTATCAACACTGATTTGCAGTGTAACAAATGCCCTATCCTGATGCATCACTTACAGGGGAGATTGGGGTGGGGTGCACACAAAAACTCTACATCTTTGCTTAATTTTTCTTTAAAATGGCGGAAAAAGAAAGTCATTCATTTTAAAAAAAATGCTCTGTTAGAGACCTCATGAGGATCAAATGCTTCACACGGCACTCAGGGCATATACATTGCACTGTAATAAGAGCTCCCTTCCTGTAAGGAAGATCTTTGTTACACCTAGGTAATATCTAGTTACTCCGTTTCTGTGGTTAAACCCCCTAGTGTTAAAATTCTCCAATTCCACATGTCTAACCAATTTGGGGCCCCGTTAAGGTCTCTTTTCTGGTGTATAGACAGGGAGAGTGGAAAACAAAAATGACTTTTAGATTATTTCAAGATCGTCTGCAGAGTGCCTGACATATATTGAAGATGCCATCAAATATGTTCCTTTCTGTGTTTGTTGTGAGGTAGCTTGCGGGGCTCTGCGCATCGAGGGACTTTCTCAGAATGTGAGTGACAGCTTGGATGTGACTCTGTGTATAATAGGGACCACACGGGGTTGCAATTCACACAGAGATGTGAAACTGGCTAGTAACAGGAGACAGGAGTGAGCAGTACTGGGGCTGACTTAAGGGTGGCTCAGACCCTGGTCTCTGAACTCTCAATAGTTGCTCAGCCCATTTTGGGAGCATGCACTAGCTCACATTTCTCAGTTTGTGTGATCCAGGGCAGCTCTTCTTTATCCTATTTTTCTAACACCTCACTTTTAAATCTCACACTTTCTTTTCAACATTCAAAGCTATAGAGAAAGTAGCTGAGCCACAAATAAAAATCACTCTTAAATGAAACAAAGAAATGATGAAACTCAGTACACAACATCTGCCTGTGACCCCTTGTGTGGTCACAAACCTTGATGTCTAGTAGGCCTTTGTCATGATTTGGGTTAAAATAATAGACTTTTAGTGTTGGAGGATCCCCTTGTCCAGCTGTCTGTTTCTAGAGCAGAACTTGAAGCCCACAGAGTTGGCACAGTTGTCTGGGCTACCACAGAGCTGGAACAGGAGCAGGGGCCTCGCCTTTTGTCTTTTGAACTACTCCTTCATCGCTAGTCTGTCTCTAAGGGAGGTGTCTACACACACTGCTTCTTTCAGAGACCTTAGGAAAAAAAACAGGAGGAGACTATGTGCCAATGGAGTATTAACCCCAGATGTATTTCTTTAGACTTATACTGCTAATCTTCCCTCCTCTATTTCCGTCTGATCTATGGTAACACTTGCCTTTTTGTTAAAGAAAGAGAACCTCTCTTTGGTATATTTCAAATGTAGTTTCCACTGGGAATGTTGGGGAATTGGGTGACTATGCGTAACTAAGGTCGGGAGTCAAGATCCGTTAGGGATACCAATGGCCTTTATCATCAGTGGTGAGAAAGAGTCAGAGGCCTTGAAGTTTAGGGTCAGGAAGGCAGAATGAAGTGTCTGCTGCACAACAAAGGCTGAGTATGCACCGAGGAGTCAGATGCAAGGCTTCAGCTTAGGACAAATGAGTTTAGGAGGTGACAGTGAGGCTCTAGCACGCTTTTGTGATATTTGGGGGACAGAGTACTTCCATAGAAGTTGAGTCATTAAGACAACACTTGGGATAAAATGGCTGATCAGTCAAGGCTGCCTCTGTGTCTTCTCAGCTGCTGTTTTGCTTTCTTGAAACCCCAGGGCTCGTGTCTCAATATAAGTGAGTATATACCATTTAACTCTTTTTGCTTCTGGGTGAACTCACTCATTATGATAATTTCTAGTTCAATCCATTTGTCCACAAATTTCGGAAATTCCTTGTTTTTAATAGCTGAGTAGTATTCCATAGTGTAGATGTACCACAGTTTCTTTATCCATTCTTCTACTGAGGGACACGTAGGCTGTTTCCATGTTCTGGCTATTATGAATAAGGCAGCAATGAACATGGTTGAGCATATGTCCCTGTTGTGTGGTAGTGCATCTTCTGGGTATATTCCAAAGAGTGGAATAGCTGGGTCTTGAGGAAGCCCTAGTCCCATTTTTCTGAGAAAGAGTCAGATAGATTTCCAAAGTGGTTGTACAAGTTTGCATTCCCACCAGCAATAAAAGAGTGTTCCTCTTTCTCCACATCCTTGCCAGCATGTGGTGTCAGTTGAGTTATTGATCTTAGCCATTCTGATGGGTGTCCAAGGGGTACGTCTCCATGAAAAACTTTACCTACCAGGAAAGTGGATCAGAGGGGAGGACATCCTATTGAGACTTTAGGTGTGAGAAGCCTGGGAGAATGAGGAAATAGAAGGATCCAGTGGGTCCTGGAAAACTACAGGCGGGTCTGGGCCCTGGGGTCCTCCTTAAACTATGGCACCAGCCAAGGAAAATATAGGCAGTAAATTTCGAACCCCTACCCAGATCTCGTCGATGGACAGGACATTCTCCACAGTTGAGTGGAGAGTGGGGACTGCCTTTCACATGAACTCTGGTGCCCCATATTTGACCACGTCCCCTGGATGGGGAGGCCTGGTGGCACTCAGAGGAAGTATATCAGGCTATCAAGAAGAGACTTGATACCCTATGAGCATATACAGGGGGAGGAGGTCTCCCTCAGTCACAGACATAGGGGAGGGGAGTGGGGGGGGAAGCGGGAGGGAGGGAGGGAGGAATGGGAAGATACAAGGGATGGGCTAACAACTGAGATGTAATATGAATAAATTAATAAAAAAAAAGAAACCCCAGGGCTCACTTAGGCTTTCCCTAGTGACCTCCTCACAGTGTTAGCCTTCATCTCCCTCGTCTGTGTTGTATTCAGGTGGGAAGGTTCTCCTAGCGCAGTTGATGCTGGCCCTGCATACCTCTGCTTTCTGTGTCCCTTGAGTCTCCACAAGGGCTGAGAGTACAGCAGTTTAAGGTGAGGGGTGCCCTTTCCAAGAGAGAACATGAAGGCTGCCGTGCAGATTAAGCCTCATCACGTTTTTTTCCCCACCGCTCCTTTAAAAGTTTTAATTAAAATGTAAAGCCATAGGGGAGATATATTGATTACAAATGAAGAAAATTGGGGATTACTGAGGCAGAAACATGGGTTTCAAGCTCCGTCGGTAATACCTGTGCGCACTAGGACATCAGGGACTCTATTGACCTCAGGGGAGGTGGGAAATATGAATGGGAGTGAGGAAGGAACCTGTCTGGGATTTAGAAGATCCTTGTGGGAAACCAGGAAGTCTGTGTTCCCACTGAGTGGTTTCTCCCGCCCGCCACCTCTCCAGTTCCTTGTGATTCAGTAATTCAAGGTAGCTATATTCAGATCTGTTCACCAGGCACTTCTCTTGTATACTGTTTCCACTCCTGAGTTTTTGTAAGGATGAGCTGACCTCCAGCCGACTCAACTCTTCCATTTGCCTCTTCATGTGTATATGATAGCCAACTGGGAGGGCCCTTGGGAGCTGTTCTGTGATGATGTAGCATTGTCAAGTATAACTCATACAGCTTCTAGGGGACAAGTAAGAAAGTTAAGAACTGTTTTCATCATGTCCTGCACTTTAACATTTTATTTTATTTTATTATTATTTTTTTAATGTGAATGATTTTTTTTTATTTTTAATTAATTTATTCTTGTTACATCTCTATGGTTATCCCATCCCTTGTATCCTCCCATTCTCCCCTCCCTCCCATTTTCCCCTTATTCCCCTCCCCTATGACTGTTCCTCAGAGGGATTACCTCCCTCTGTATATGCTCATAGGGTATCAAGTCTCTTCTCAGTGACCTGCTGTCCTTCCTCTGAGTGCCACTAGGTCTCCCCCGCCAGGGGACATAGTCAGATGTGAGGCACCAGAGTACTTGAGAAAGTCAAATCCCTCTCTCCACTCAAATGTGGAGACTGTCTTGTCCATGGGCTAGATCAGGGTAGGGGTTTAAATTTTTCCGCCTGTATTGTCCTTGGCTAGGGCCTTAGTTTGAGCGGGACCCCATGACCCAAATCTGCCTATCATAATGTTCTACTTGTAGGTTTCTAGAACCCACTGGATCCTTCTACATTGCTATTCACTTTAATGGGTTATGATTGCACATATTTGTGTGGTACAGTATGATACATTAATGCATTTCTATCATGTGCAATGACCAAATCAAGGTAATTAGCCTTTCCATTTCTTTACATTTTACTTTAGTTTTTTTCCAATTTTTTGAGATTAAAATATAATGGAATAATTTCCCCTCTTTTCTTTCCTTATATCATTTCCCATGTACATGTCCTTTCTTGCTTCCTATCTTATCTTATCTTATCTTAATTTGTGTTTTATATAATATATATACATATATGAGATTATAAATTAATATGTGTATATGTAAGATAAAAATTTATCATATATTTATGTATATAAATGCATAAATATATAAATATCACCAGCTCATTCCATTTAACGTTACTCATTTATGTACAATTTGACAGCTGCTCACTTGGTATTGGATAGCCAATTAGAGAACTCATTCCTAGGGAAGACGATTTCTCCCTCTCTGAGCATTGGTTAGTCATCTGTGGTCCTTTGTCTATGGATGGGGCTCTGTGTTAGCATGTCTACTGGTGGGGTCCTTGTTCAGATCTTGTTTAGGCAATTGTATTGTTGAGATACCATGAGTGCAGCCTCTCTGTGATTTCTAGGCAACACAATCTCACAGCAGATTTTCTGGCTCTTTGGCTCTTACAATCTTTCTGTACCTTCTGGGATATTCTCTGAGCCTTCGGCACAAGAGTTGTATTGTATTGCAGATCTGTCAGTTGGGGCTCAGTGTCCCACAATCACTTGTTCTCTGCACTTTGATCAGTTGTGGGTCTCTGTAACAGTTTCCAGCTGTTGCAAAGGGAAGTCTCTTTGATAAGTGGTGAGAAACAAGAAACACCTTAGTTTGAACTAGAGTCATGCTGCAGTACCACAGAACACTAGAACTTACTCATTGTAGCTTGCTACTCCAAACCAATCTCCTTCTATCTTTTTCCCCACTCCCATTCGTTGCTTTTTAGCACTATTCTGCTATTTAATTTTCTTCACTCACCTTTTTGCATGAGAAGAGCACGCCACATTTCCTTTTCATGCAACATAACATCCCCTAGTCTCATTTGTGTTGCTACAAAGGATAGGCTTTCGTTTCTAACATATGGCAGTTCTTTATGAAACCTGCCCATGGCTCCTCAATGCTTATTAATCTACCATCAAGTTCCTTCCTGGGGCACACAAAACCATCATGGAGACAACACCAACTGCTTTTTCAATATCATCTCCCTCCTTGTCTTATTGTGCGAAATGTCCTCACCTTTTTGTGTGGATCTCTCACCTGCCTTTGCTTACCCCTTGCCTCTATTTATCATCCCACACTTTTAATTGATTTTTTTTTTTTTGCTTTAGGAAAATATGGATATCGGCTATTTTTATAAGTGAATAGATATGCAATGACTGATAACAACCCAGGGCACCCTGGGGGTTGCTATGATGTTTCCTTTCTAACTTTGAGAGTTTGTGCGTTGGAGGCCTCAACATTACATAAAGAATGACAGGAAGCTAAGGAATTCTGAAACTGAGAGAAATAGTCTTTCACAGGGAAGAGCACACTACTTGGTTATCCAAAAGCAATAACAGGGATCACATCAACAGCCTTTTGGCTAAGGCTATCCTGGGCTAGCCAATTCTTAGTTGGTCTGTAAAACTTCACCCTAAATCAACATTTACAATTATCTACCACAGGTTGATTTTGGTTATTTTTATGCATAAAAAAACCCCAAAACTAAAGGGTTCTTTGCTGTAAGCCAGAGAAGTACTTTGCTGTAAGCCACGGAGCTGACTTTGCCTGGACTTGAATCTACATTCTCTGATGTCAAAGCTTCATCCCCACACTGTGCTTGAAAACCTCCAAGTGAAACATGAAACCTACAAGCAGGCCTCAGGGAGGGCAATTAGTTCTCACTGCATCAATACAACATCTTATCGACTCTTCATAGGAAGGCAACGCAACCTCCATTGATTCCTTCTCTTTATAGTCCAGCAGTGGAGAGGTTAAATCATTTTTATATTGTTCACATAAGTATTAAGTGGCCAAGACAAGATCTATACTCAATTTGTTCTTGATGTTCCTTCTGTTCATGGGTAGGGCCCTGGCTCACTAGAATTTGCCATCCGTGAGGGGAAGATCGGTAGGATTCAGTAGTGTGTGTGTGTGTGTGTGTGTGTGTGATGTTTGTGTATCTTATCTCTCTGTGTATAACAGAGCTTCCTTCTGCTTTCTGTAGTTTCCTTGTCTGACTGTTTTGGCTCTAAGGTGAGGATCCAGTTACCAAGATTCAGTGTACTCCATAGCCAGGAACACATGGTCTGACATTCTACCAGGGAAATATATCTCCCTCCCCTTTCCTTAAAAATAATAATAAAAAAAAACAAACAAACACTCATGCTTTTATCAATAGGCAACATTGTGCAGGGTTCCCAAAAGTCACCTCTGTTTCCCTGTGTGATGTTTTCTCCTCTTTCTTAGCAAAGTGGAAATTGGGCAAGCATATTTCATTTCTGAAAAGTCTTTTCCAGCAGCATTACCAGCAGCACCCTCCAAGCAGGCTGTTCTCACTGAAACCATTGTCAAAATATGGTAACTTATCACTGCTCAGAATGGATCCCATAGATCCCAAAGGCTGCTGTGGAAAATTTGTCTTCTAGTTGTATCCCAAATCAGGAAGATTTACTTTCCTGTTTTACCACACACTTCCAGCTTTTACCTCTTTTAGCTGTTGAGATGATGAAAACAACTATATTTAATGATTAGAACAATGTGGACTCAGGACAAAAGCAAAGTGAAAGAGGGTGGACCAGCTCCATAGGGATGTGTTTCCAGGGGGACCTTTAATCTAAGCACATTGGTAGTCCAGGTGCAGAAAGACATGTCTGAGTATCTGTGTTCATGTCTATGGTCAGGAGAATAAGAATCCTGATGGTATGGTGAGGATGTTGTATCATAGGCACAGACAAAGAATGGAAAGAATCGTATTTCTGCCACTTCAAGTCTGTCCCCATGAAATCTTTCAAGTTAGCTGATTTTTTTTTTGGTAGTTTTGGTTACTCATTTAAAAATAAGCATTATTTAGGAACTCACCTGTGTCTCATTGTCAGACAAGCCTTTTCATTGCAGTGGTAAAATGGCTCCAGAATTTTCAAATCATTTTTAGAGCTTTGGACTCTGAGAAATATGAAGTACCCCGTAGCATGTACCTAACACTTGTCTAAAAGCAGGAGTGTAAGTTATCTTGCGTTTACACCCAGAACTATGCTCCACAGAAATGAAGGCTTTTCTACTTTGCTTTCTGATCTGGGAGGCTTGTTCTACCAGGGCCAGAGAAATATCCTCCACACTCTCTGGTTTCCACCTCAGTTTTGAGAATAAAAAGAATAGAATTGAGATGTTTATGCCTATGGCTCTCTTGGTGTGTTTCCATGAGTTGGGTGACTCTGTCACCATAAAATAATAGCAAGTGCATAAGAGTGGCCTGCTGTCTCCGATATTACTGGTCACTATTCCTACCTTGCATTTTTCAGGATTAGGAGCTGCGAGTTGCCTTCTCAGTTTATAGCATCAGTAGTCTCTCATGCGGTTCCTCTGCATACTGCAGCTTGCAAATAGTCCTGTTATTAAACTGTTCACCTAATTGAGAGTGCCATCTTCTTTTTTGTGGGACTCTAGCTGATGCAGCATCATTAAGAACATTGGAGACACCAGTCTTGTGATTCAGGCTTCAAGGCTAAGTCGCTCCTCGCTTCAGGACCATTTTCTGATGCGTGGCTTTTCTGCCTTGCTTTCCTCCTCATTCTTTCAGTCCTGTGCAAGGAGAGCTTGCCTGTTTCTGACTCAATTCTCAGCTTCTTCTTAAACGCTGTGTTTAAACTAAATTCTTTACCTTTAAAAAATTTGAGATTAGTGAACTGCTTTGACATATAATCTTATAAGAACTACTTAGCTTAATGTTTTGATCCATAAATAGGGTTGGATGAATGGGAAACTACAGGTCAGGTAGATTAAGTGTGTAACCTAGTCCCAGCTAAGAGTTGAACCTGAAGTTCAATCCTGAGTGCATCTAATGTACAGTCCATGAAGGGATCTTATTAGCAGCTGTGTGTCTTGATGGAGTGGGGGATATTCAAAGTGGATCAAAAGAAAGCCCACTGTGACCTGCTTCTTTTATGTGCAAAGTCATGACTGTGGTCTCATTTTTACTACCATACTGGGGAATAGAGCCGTGAATAGTAAGTGTGGAGGATACAATGCACAGCTCAATGGGTCTTTCTAATAGAAGTGGTTGAGAAATCATCACACGGCAAAGAGGCTGGAGACCATCTTAAGGGAGGCTGGGGTGGACTTGCAATGCGGGCAAATGAAGAGCACTGTAGATACTCAGATAAGGTAGAAACAAACTGAGATAAAGGGAGATAATTGAGAGAGGCAGAGTTTGTGGAAAGACAGTATCAGGGCCGGGCCGGGTGAGACATAAGGTGACTCTGATGTAGCAAGAGAGAAATAGTTAAGCCAATATGGAGGCAGATATTGAACAGAACTTGTGAAACGTGCCTGACTTGTATGGACTTTTCTGATATGAAATGTTCTATACTCCATCTCTTCAACTAAGATTAAAGACAACAAGCCAAAAATTCCAACCTTCAACATGTCCCTAGTTCAGGTTTTACTGTATATACTAATGGGTATTGGCTAGTTACAAGGAAGAGAATAAAGACTTTGCTCAGGCATGGGAGGACCTTGCACACTGACCTCCCATGATGTTCTTTCAGAGGCTTTTGTTGTAGCAACAAGCAAATAGTCAACAGCCCACTCACAGGAAATCTGGTTCTCTGTAGCAGTAAGTGGGTGTCTTTACAATAGGGATCTGTCTACACAGTCCCGTGGCAGTGACACACGCTTGCACAGAGTCCTTCCTTGTGCTTTCTCAAAATATACTGGCTATTTTACTTTGAGACTTGGGAAAGAGAGGAAAGCCAATTGTTTACCCTAAGCCATTTTCTTGTCACTAAACATTGTCTTGCCTTAATAAAACCCAAGCCATCAGAAAGTGTCTGTGTGAGTAATGAAAAGCTAAAGTAAGTGCTGGGTGAATTCAGGGCTGAGAAATGATTATCAAGTTGGGTCTTTTGTGAGGAAGGAGGTTTAGACGAAGAGGCGAGGATCTGGTGGTGCAGACAAGCCTTACTTCCCAGAACAAGAATGCAGAGGAGGTGTTTGGCTGTGGGGAGGTCCTTGACATAGGGAAGGATGGTGTGGGTGCTTGTCTGAAGCCACACTTTTGTCATGTCAGCTTCTGCAGGGAGAGGGGAGGGGTCTAGCTGGTACGCTATAGCAACATGGTAAGGAAGGCACAATCTACTCTATTGGCTCAAAATATTATCTGATTGGTTAGGTGGTCTATGATATGACTTTTACTTGGTGGAGATCAATATGGAGCCCAGCTCTCCTGAAGCTGGAAACTGGAGGCAGCATAGTCAGGGTACATCCACTTAGCTGGTTTTGTTATTAGGGAAGTTGAGATTTCCCCCTTTTCAGGTCTCAGTCTTTTAAATGAAAAGATTTAAAAACAGATTCACCTCAGGGATGATTTCGTTAAATCTTGGGAGGACTGGCAAGCTGAAAATCCCAGAAATTGGCAGGAGGTGCAGAAATGGAGAAAAGCAGTCATGGTGTTTGAGCTGCTCTGGAGGTAGAGAAGCAGTAAGAAAACTGAGTACCAGAGATGCACGCTTAGGAGTGATGAGCTGTAAATCCAGTTGAGAATGCACCAGATTCCTTGGACCAGAATGGAAAGTTTTCACCAGAGACTCACGGCTAGAAATAGAAATGGAGATAGCTTGCTATGAATGAAAAGTCTCTCTCAAGAATGAGGACGGAGTAGAGAGTTGAGGACAGAGCTCAGAAAGTGCTAGGCTGTGTGGTTTCTTATCAGATATTTTCATAACACCTTTCTTTCTTTCTTGTGTTTGTATGTCACAGGCTTTTCAGGCATACTTTACTCTCTGAAGCGACCCAGGAAGGGAAGGACTTCCAGTGTTCCCCTGCACATGGCTCTTCTCACATGTTTCTCTCAGTGTTTCAGTTCGGTGCCTGGTCCCCTGACACAGCTAACTTGAAATATTTCTTATATAGAAGAAGTGAAAGTTATCAGAAGAATGAATACTTCAGGAACAATCATAAATGTCTCTGTTTAATAGACCGTGATTTCTAAGTTCAGACAATGAAGAAAACCACTCATTGGACATAGGAGAGATTACTTTTCTCCCAATGGATACTGTATTCTGTTTTTTTTTTAATAAAACCAAATTTTTTTCTTTTCTCGTGATAATTTCAGAATACTGATTCCCAGGCTATTTCAGAGTATCAGCAAGAAATGCACATTGCATTCAAAGTAGATAAGTACCTGGACTTTCCTACAGTAACTATCTGCAGAGGAATGTGCTGCATTTTTCAATACAGGACAAGAAAGAGCATATGGAAAGAAATAGTACCAACCATAGAGTTGGGGAGCGAGAAAGAAGAAGTGGTTTGATGTGGTACTATTAAAAAGTAACTACCTCAAGACCCAGCTATACCACTTTTGGGCATATACCACCATACAACAAGGACATTTGCTCAGCTATGTTTTAGCAGTTTTATTCATAATACTGGAAATAACCTAGATGTCCCTCAGTTAAAAAATGGATAAAGAAACTGTAGTACATTTACATAATGGAATACTATTCAGTTATTGAAAACAAAGAAATCCTGAAATTTGAGGGCCAATGGATGGTACTAGAAATGATTATCCTAAGTGAGGTAACTCAGACCCAGAAATACACACATGATATATATTCACTTATAAGTGGATATTAGTTCAATGTAGATGTCTTCTGAGAGACTCCACCCAGTGGGGGATCAAGACTGATACTGGGACTCCAAGCTGGACTCTGGGCTGAGAGCTGAGAGTTGCAGGGAAGAGTGCAGGGGATGGAAGGTCCAGGAGAGAGCTGGAGCTCTACAGGGAGACCATCAAGGCCTGTGAATCTGGACACAAGGGGGCCTG
The DNA here is from genome assembly GCA_907169655.1 of Acomys percivali. Taxonomy (NCBI): domain Eukaryota; kingdom Metazoa; phylum Chordata; class Mammalia; order Rodentia; family Muridae; genus Acomys; species Acomys percivali. The sequence goes on from OU015748.1 coordinate 88,688,289, forward strand.
CGCAAATTGATGCACCAGCCAAGGACAATGCATGCAGAGAACCAAGACCCCCTGTGCAGATGTAACTGATGGACTGCTGATTCTCCATGTGGGGGCAGGAGGGGGGCTGCTGTTGAACATCTGGTGCCCACTAGGTCATCTTGCCAAGGGGCAGTGACCAAATCATGGGCACCAGATGTTCAACAGCAGCCCCCCTCATCAGAAGCCTTGGGGAGGGAAATAGGCAAAAGAAGGAGGGAGGGTGGGAATGGGAAGATAAGAAGGAGGGGATAACAATCAGGATGTAATGTAAGTAAATTATAATAAATAAAATATACATTAAAAAAGTAACTACCTTGTTTTTCGTAGGAAATCTTGAAATTTTCAGGCAAATGGATGGAACTAGAAAAGAATATCCTGAGTGATGTAACCCAGACCCAGAAAGACACACATGGTATTTATTCACTTATAAGTGGATATTAGGCACTTAGCACAGACCTAAGAAGCTAAATAACAAGGAGGAGGCCAGGGAGGATGCTTAATTTTCATTCACTTCTGCCCTTTGGCAGATAGAATAGACACCAAAGCTGTTGGAGAGAAGGAACAGGATGGGAGCTTACTATAGAGGTCCTCTGAAAGACTCTACTTATCAGGGGATTGAAGCAGATGCTGAGACTCACAGCCAAACTTTGGAGTGTAGTGCAGGGAGTCTTATGGAAGAGTTGGGGGATCAAAGGACCTGAAGAGTCTAGAGCTCCACAAGGAGACCAATGGCATCAACAAATCTGGGTGGAGGAAGGGGGTGCTGCACAGACTGGACCATGCTTGATGAGGACCTAGACCCTCTGCTCAGATGTAGTTTATAGGCAGTCTCTTTGTGGGTCCCATAATATGGGCAGTAGAGGCTACTTCTGACATGGACTCTGGTGCCCATTCATTGATCACTTCCTCCTGACTGGGTGGCCTAGCCAGGCCACAGAGGAAGAGGATACAGACAGTCCGGATAAGACTTATAGGCTGGAGTCAGATAATAGGGAAGGAAAGCTCCCCTTTGTGAGGACTAGGGGAGGAAGGAATGAGGGAGGGACGGGAAACAGGGAGGAGAGGAGGGAGGGGCTACAATTGGGATGTAAAGTGAGTAAACTAAAAATGAAAAAAAAAACATAACTACCTTTTCTGCAGAACTATTGTATACATCCTCATTGTGTCATTTAATAGCAATACAAAATTATGGTATTGAGGTTACTGGGCTCCAAAATTAAGACATTTGATAGCTGCTGGGACCAGAATTTGAAACATGCTCACTTTATTCCAAAGTCAGTGTTCATACCATCATGGTTTGGAATAAGGCAAGCATACATTTGATAACCAATTCATATATATATATATATGGATTGTGAGATATCTCAAAAATTATCATTTCTAAATCAAATTTTCCATCTCAAAAATTGGAAATTGGCATGGGTAAAATAACATAGATGAGACTAGCTCTTCTTTGAACTTTCCCAAAGCAAGTCAGACATGTGGGGAAGATTCCATAATTTTCTCTTGGTACATAGTACCATAATCTGGTTATCTAATGCTCAGTGAGAGACAAAGAGAGAATATTGACATAAAGCAAGAAGAAATTAACTGAAACCAGAAGAGATTCTTTTTTTTTCTTCTTTTTTCTTTCTTTTCTTTTTCTTCTTCTTTTTTGAAACAGGATGTCATGTAACTCAGGCTGGCCTTGAACTTGCTTTATAATGGAGGATGGTCTAAAACTTCAATTCCTACTGCCTTTACTTCGCAAATGCTGGGATTACAGGGCTGGCTGTATTCTACAACACTTGGTTTTATGTGATACTGAGGACCAAACTCAGAGCCTATGCATACTAGGTAGGCATTCTACAAACTGAGCCACTTACCTAGTCAAGAGTAGAGCTCTTACATGTCCATTCGTTATTGTGGTAAGATTGTTCTAGACTTTCAACCACTCTGACACACTGTAAGACTGTATATTGACCTGTTTACCATATGATTATTCTACTTAACTATATAATATCATTGAAAGTCTCAGAAGATCTAAGGAGAAAGTGATATATTATAAATTATTATATTCTAGGTCATGTTATTTGTTATGCAGTTTTCACTCATCCTTTGGTTACAAAATGGAATCTTCATCAATGGGACTAATATCTGACCACAGAGAAGAATATCTCTTTGTCTCTGTCTCTGTCTCTGTCTCTGTCTCTGTCTCTGTCTCTCTCTCTCTCTCTCTCTCTCTCTCTCTCTCTCTCTCTCTCTCTCTCTCTCTGTCCTCAGTGCTTGCATTTTCATTGCCTTATACAATTGTTTAACTTTGGTACATGTCCATGTAAAAACACAACTCTCACTTTAGAGGTGATGAAAAATCATTTATTCTGTAGCTAAATGTGATTGATTTTTGGCACTTGGAGCACAGATTTAGGTTACAACAAACTTCATGTTCATACATGGTAACAGTTTGATGACAATTTTA
>OU015748.1:88690777-88741473 GCA_907169655.1 Acomys percivali
CAAAGAAAATCACAAATGAAGGTACCTGTAAAGTACATTAGTGTGATGTATACAGTACAAAGTGTGAAAAATCTTAGGTATGTCTCATATGACAGCTAATGACACTTTTAACCTGCTGCTTGGTGGAAATAAGGTTTTGTTATATGATAGCATTCCAATATTTTAATCTGCTAGTTGTAGGATGTTAAGTAAGATGCAGAGGAGGGGAAGGAGTGGATATTTGAGAGACTAAAGAAAGTCTAAGATAAACTGAAATTAGCCTCTGGACTTGCAAGATTCCAGCCTCTCTACAATCACTGAAGTTATAATCAACCAATCAGTCTTGCAGAGGGCTCATTTGTGGAAGGTCCAGTTGAAGGTGCAATTTCTCTTGGGGGATATTTTTTATACACATTGCCACTTGATTATCTTACTAGACTTTAAATATTTTGACACTTAAATACCCCGAAAAGGCAGCTATCAGAGAACACTTAAATGATAGAATTATTAGGTATATATACTCATTAAAATGCTGATAAACACAGGCTGATTTGTTTTCATTTGGTTCATAATTAAAGGAAGATTACCTTCATTTGCTTATTAAATTCTTCCCTGATCTCAGATGCCAATGTTGTGATATCTTTCTTTCCACTCCAGCTTGGTCATGGATATTATTTGATGTGATAGCAGGGTGAGGGACCAAAGGAAATGATGTAAGACCCCATGGATCTTGTTAAGATATAAATAATATAAATATTGTATAAATAATATTGATGGAGTCATTTAATTCTCTGCATCAGAGTGCTATCAAAGCTATATTTTAAAGCTGAGAAAAAGTATCCAACTTCTTCAATGCTATTCGAACTTGGGGTTTTATAATGCTGCCTAGAGTCAGAAGCATCCATGCCTACCTCTACTGGGAAGTATACATTTTAGAGAAAGTCAAGCATGTATGCACACTGTGAAGAGAGCCTTAAACTGACAGACCATAAATAGAGAAATGAGTCTTGGGGATGATTTTTCAAACTATAGCCCACAATTCTTGACCTAGTTGTATCTTTGGATGCCTCTGTTATCAGGAAGACAGGCCCGGCAGTGGTCGGTCATTTGGAGCCTAAGTAACATCCTTAAACTACCCACTGTTAGAAAATCAATGCTACTTTCCTCATGCTGATATCTATATAACCCTGTATTCTTGTGCTGGAACCATTGCATTTGTTTGCAAAAAGAAGACAAGAATAAAAATTGTAAGGACAATTCAGCAGATTTGGGGGGTATTTTAAAAATACCTTTGAAGATATTTTGTGTCTATGATAGATCTATATCTTGAGGGAAGAGAAGGCAATCGAGTTGATTAAACTTTATTCTCATTCATGGTTTTGATGATTAAAGTGATTAAGAAGAAACAGAGGGAAATCTAATTAAAGTCCTTTATAGTTTTCTGACTCAAGTTGGAAAATTCCCAAACCTCCTTCCATTGTTTAATTTAAATAGCATGGCTCTTCTTATTTTTGAAATATTTAACATGAAGCTTTTGAAAAATGATACAATAGTTTTATTTACTGATTATTTTGGAATCTTGCATCATATACCCCAATCCTGCTTACTTCCCAGGTCTCACAAGTCTGCCCCCTTCTTGTGACCCTCCCCCGAAAAAATGAAAGGAAAAAGAGTCCCTTTTATGTTCTCCATATACTCATCGGAGCATGGCCAAACTCCCAATGGCCCCCCCCCCCCCCCCCCCAGAGAAGCTGAATCACTCTTCACCAGCACCACTACCAGAATCCATCACCTGTGGTGAACCACACCTTAGATCCACACTTGGCATTGTTATCCCAATTTTCTTTTGTTCTCCTCAATGTGATGCTCTCCAAGCTGTCACTCTTTTCTCTGAGGGGTGGCCTGGGGTGGAGGTAGGGGTCATCACAGAGGCCTTCCATGTTCATCCCCCCCTCAATTCTGTGTCTGTAATCATTGATAACACTGCAAGAGTAGCTTCCTTGTAATTCACAGCCAGTGGGAGACTGGACCCTAGGCCTCCATGTAGTTCCTGGCGATAGCATGGACCATGAGCATCCACTTGTTCTCTGGCATCAGCTCTCACCAAGGACATCTGCTTTATCTCTGATGGCAGTGTGGTCTGCTGACATCAACATGGTCTTCCGGTGAGGCACAGGCCACTGACCAGCACGGCTTCCAGGAGAAGTGTGGATATGGAGATCTTTCAAAGAGCTCCAACCTAGTAAACGGACCACTCTTCAACATGAAGCTTTCTGAAGTGGGAGGAGCCCGAATGAAGTTCAAAGGGCATTGGCTTCAGTTTTGCCCCATCTTGCCATTGCCATACCCATAGTTTCCCCATGAAAAGGAACTGAGATTTGTCGCAGTCAAATAGCGAACTAGAGATATGTTCTGCCTATGTTCCCTGCTCTTAACAAAATGGAAAGCAATGATACCTTTTTTGTTGTTGTTCTTTTATTCTATACAACTGATTGAATATAGGTTGGTCTTGACCAAATCTCAGCTATGCTTTCTTTTCTTGAAAGTTGTAATAGGATTCCCATGTAGAGCGTTTGAATAGTGGGAGTCTACCGGGAGACTTAGGACAAGTCCTAGAATCCTATGTTCAGTATTGTCAGAGTAGATAGGAATACTGGTAGCTTTAAAAGCCATGCTGGATTCCACAGACATGGATGCTGGACTTCATCATTACCAGGCTTCTTGAGGAGGTTCAGGCTAAATGAGGCAGCCTAAGCATTTACACTGTGTATCCTGGGAAGGATAATGCTTCCAGCTAGCCTCATGCGGTGAAAAGCAACTTGCTGGAAGGTCTTCCATGGGATGTGAATGAGGAGCTATTGATAATTATTTTAATTAATTTCAAGAACAAACCAGTTTGCCCACAAGTGTCTTGTATGACAGGAAGACCTGTTGAATCTGTCTGAAAGCCCCAAACCTGGTGTGGACTCTGAGTATGCACAGTACTCCTGTTGGTTTGAGGAGTTGCTATGGAATCCTCTCAGTTGACAGGAGGCCACCTGGAAACTGAATTTACCTAGTAATTTTTAATCCATGTTTGTGTTGTTTATATATCTTGGCAATTATAAATAATGTTTTCAATAAACATTCTTGTGTGTACATAATTGTCCCTAAGTGTAAGTAATTTGGTAGATTCTTAGAGTAATTAAATTTTAATTTGTCATTTGTAAATTCTGAGGAATAATACCAAATGCCCTTCTAGAATGTCAAGCTAGTTGGATAGACAACAAATAAAATGATCCTTTCTTTTTAAAAATTTGTTCTTAAATAATTTTGCACACACATATAATATAATCTGGTGTTTTTACCCCTTATTCCCCACTGCCATCCATCCTCCCTCTTCCACTGAAGCCCTTCTTAACACATGCCTATCCTACTTTCAGATCTCTCTCTCTCTCTGTGTGTGTATGTGTGTGTGTGTGTGTGTGTGTGTGTGTGTGTGTGAACCTCTGAATTTGATTAGTATTGCTTTGTATGAGCATGGGTGGGAGGTTATTTACTTGAGCATGGGAAACTTTGCAGTGACCGCTCCCTTGAAAAGATCACTAAGCTGAAGTCTCAGTCCCCTAAGAATATCCCAACTTAGATGCCACTTATAACTGGAGTGTCTAGCCTACCTATTGCCTGAACTGGCTACAAATTCACGAATTCCTACAATGTCTTTCTTGGGTTCAGTACTTTCTAGATGACTTGCAGAACTCGGCATTTCACTTTACTTAACATTACTGGTTTATTTTTGAGGAATACGCTTCAGGACCAAACAAAATGGGTGCGATGCATAGTGCAAAGCTTAGTGGTGGTGGTGGGGAATGTAGGCAGTGAAGGGATGTGTCAAACCTCTGGGTACACTACCCTTTTGAGGTGGTGCTGTGCTTGCCAACCTAGAAGCCTCTCTTAGATTCCTCCGCCTTGGGGTCAAATCAGTTTCATTGTATAGGTATGAGACTGATCAAGTCATTGGTGGTTGGTAACTGAACTCTATCTAGGCCTCCTTCCTTTCCTCAGGGTTAGGAGATTGGGAATCCCTTCTCATCATGTAGTTTGTTTGTTTGTGTGTTTTGTTTTTTGTTTTGGTGACCAGTTCCATTCTGAAGCTGTGTAACCCCCACCCACATCTCCCCAATACCTCATGAGTCATATTGTTAGCACGGACTCAGGGATGGCCAAAAGGAACTTATTACAAATAACTAAAGGTACTCTTAAAGTAGAAAATCCCAAGGATTTTAGGATATTGTTAGAAATCTAGCCAGCAAAAAAAGATGTTAGTATAACACAAACACACAGGCACAAACACACAGACCAACACACACAGAGCAAGAGCCAGTAATTATTGTCACCACATATAATGGCATGTAAGCCCAATGCAAGCTTCATAAGGAAATACCTTGTTTGCCTGTATTTTGTACAGTCCCTAAGACACACAGTATGTGTTCAAGTAATATTTACTAAATGTAAGAATAATTATCCCCAAATTACAAGGTGGGAGGAGAGGCAAGTAATTAATGATTGTGATGTCAACGAAAACAATAGTTTTAGCAACAGTCACCATTTCAGAGGAGTTCCTTTGTTCTAGGAACTTTCTAAGTATATTAAATGTGGTATCACACTTCTCTCTTGTGCCAGTACAGTAAAACAGCAGGAAGTGAAAGTGGTCAGTCATTTGGAACATAAGAAACATATTTTGAGGAACCACTGTTAGAAAAAAAGCTACTTTCCTTAAACTACACATTTTTGCATTTTTGTGCTAGAATTATTGTATTCATTTATAAAGAGAAATAAATAATAAAAAGTGTTAGGGCAATTCAATAGATCTGGGGCTGTTTTCAACATACTTTTGAAGACATTTTATATGGATAGTACATTCATATCTTGAGGGAAGTGTAGGCAATCTAGTTAACTATGCTTTATTCTTATCTATGGTTTTGATGATTAAAATAGTTAAGAAGAAATGGAGGGAAAACTATTCTCTTAAACTGACACTGAGAAAAGTAACTCCAGAAAGGTCCCAAAGGTTGAGTAAGTTCCATACTTTAGAAGTTAAAGAGCTAAAGTTCTAACCTGAACCCAAGCATTTCATTACTTCATCTGGCTAATATAGATGATTAGAGAAAACTCTACATAGGGAAGAAATTGGTCATCTTAGGTGATGATAGAATCTGCTGTGGATTATGAAGATATTGTCCACCATGGGCTCAGCCCCTCCATCCTGGTGTTAGAGCTTAGCTAAACTTAGCAGTTTAGCTCTTGATTTAGCTCTTGATTTTAGTAACTTTTACATTTGGTTGAATAGTGCATCTCTGCAGATTATTATATCAGGTGTATTATACTGCCTGGTGCTGTGGTTCAAGACTTAATTAGTATATAAATATTTATGTGACTTCCCCACTCATTCTATCTCTGTGCTCTGAAGATCTCTTAGCTTGTGTAAAAGTGAAACTGTAGCAGTGTACTAAATACAAATGATCACACACAATGGTAAAAGAAAAGTGTTCAGAGATGTGTAGAGACCAGATCACACAGCACTGGGGCTGTGAAGCTCTGGGGATGCTAACTGGGCTGTGTCGCCTACAGGCTGCTCTCTGAAGCTCTGGGGATGCTAACTGGGCTGTGTCGCCTACAGGCTGCTCTCTGGAGTCACTCCCTACTAAGATCCTTGAATAAAGCTGAAGGCCTTGGATTGTGACACCAGAGTAGACTCACCAGCGCTGGTACAGAAGAGTAGTGAACTCACACTTAGTGAGCTGGCAAAGGCTACCTGCTAGTTGCATTTGTTGAGTTTGCAGAGAACAGCTGGGACAGAGCAAGTCTATAGATGAGAAAACCTGCCTTGCTGAGTCCCCTTGGCCCAGGGCATTTCTGCTCGAGGGAAGATTATGGTTTCAAGGAAAGGATGCCCCAAGTACAGCTTCCTAGATAGGTGAGGTTTGGGAGTGATAAAGAACAGTGTTTATAGTAATGGTAAAACCTTATCATGAGCTCAGTGGAATTTAAACACATGAATATTGTCTCCTACTCAAAAGCAAAGGTAGAAACTGTTGGCTATTCATGCCAACTCAAGGAGCAGGGAAAGTCTTCCCTTTAATAATCTGTCTTCCCAGACTCCCTTTGTTAACTTTGTATACTTTTCAGGAAAGTGTTCAGGTCCCTCCGTGCCTGAGGAGCTTCAGCAACCATGCAAGGCTGCTTCAAGTTTTGTCTCTGGGCTCCCCCTACATCTTTTCCTGCATACTTCCTCTTCAGCTCTTCAGCTTTCCTGGTTGACATCCCCTGTCGTCCCAGGATGGGGTACTCAGATCTTTAGGCTGTGTTGCTGGCCTCTCTACATCTCCTGACAGTAACACCCCAGGACTCCAGAGCGGCTGAGGCTAAATCTCCACAGCCCTGGGACCTGAGATCAGACACTTGGAGGAGAAACCGAGAAGCTGAAGCCACAGAGAAAGCATCATCATCTGAGGCCTCAGTTATAGCTGCTGCTGACAGGGAACTCAGCGGGAAGGAGGCGTGCTTGTGGCAACAATGTATAAGCTACCATTTTACTCAAGCAAGGAGATTTGCATGGTTTGACACTGTCATGGCCCGGGACCTGACCCCTTAATAATAGTTTAGTTGGGAAATTGTTTTGTTTAGCTTAGAGTTCAAGTCTGTGTAAACTCCTTGAGGCATGAATTAACAGGTCCTTCCCCCAGACCTTTCTGTCACAATGGCTGTTTTAGCCTTTAACTGTCACAAAGGCCATCTATAGCTGCTCACTGGGACCCAGTGTGAAAAGTCTAAACAAGAAGGCACCAATCCCATCCTGAGCTTCCCACAGAAATCCACCAATCCCTGAGCAGGAAAACAGACCAATCCCTGAACAGGAAAACCCACCAATCCCTAAGCTCCCCGAAGCTCAGGTCTTGAAATCTCACCAATACTAACCCTGGAAACCTCTGCCCTAGAAAGCGCCGCTCCCTAAGAAATCCTATATAAGAGCTGTGTCTGCTCCGTTCCCTGCTGTCTTCTCCTTGGAGCAGAGGCAGTCGCTCCTGGGTTTGCCTCTTCCATTAAGTCCCTTTTAAGATATTTTCTGCCTGCTGTGACTCTCTCATCACAAGAAGCCAAAAAGCAAAGAAAAGAAGATGCCAAGAAGGAGTGGGGGGTGAGGCTTCTGAGCTTCTCAGCCCAGCTGAGGTTGGGGAACCCCTCCCCCACAGCATCTCTGCTGAGAAGGCCTCCTCCCAGATCTATGTGGTCCCTGGGCTCCCATATCTCAGGATACCCTTCCATAGGGACACTGTCCCACCTCAAAGCTGTGCGGTTCCCGGGTCCCCACATCTCAGGGTGCCCTTCCATTGGCATACCTTCCGAAGGCTTCAGAGTTGTGGTTCCTTCTAGAGCTTCCCATCTGAGCAGGAAGGCCAACAGAAACTAATATTTTCAAAGAGAATTTCACAACTTTTGCCCCTTAGAAATAATGAATTAAAAACTTTTACTTAAGAGTTGCTGTGTCACAGGTTCTATTAAAAATGCCTTACACACATGAACTTAATTAAATATTAACAGCACTATGAAGTAAGTGCACACTTATAGATGAAGAGCAAGGCACAGCTGAGGATAAACAGATATTGAAGCTGATTTTGGTAACATGTACTTCTTTTCAATATAGCATATTTCCAAATGTGTTCTTAAATAATAAAGGAAGATAGTAAGCTCTTATTCCTCTTTGATTTTTTTTGACTCTGAAACCATATTGATTGATTTCTTTATGGAAATGCTACCACCATTTTATGCTGGGCCGCTTTTCATTCCATGAGCTCGTCTGCCCTTGGTAGGATAATAAATATTCTTGGATGTCCTTCCCTATGTGGCATCAGTGGCAACTAGACCCTTATCCAGCATATCCAGAAATGCTATGAACACATCTTTTGCACTTGTGCTTTCTAGGTGTGTTCTTTAGTTGTTTTCAACCTTTGAAATGTTTTTGCTTCAGATTGAGGATATTTACATCACGGGATCAGATTATATGTCCCACCTCTCTGTATCTGTCTCTCTCTCTCTCTTTCTGTCCCTCTGGCATAAAGGTAGTATTTTACTTACATCCCACCTGCAAGATTCTTTCCTCTTGAATGCAGGCCCTAGAATTTTTCAGTCTCAGTCGTAGAGATTAAACTTCCTGGAGAACTATAAAGTGTTTGCAAAACAAGGTTGATACACAGCCATATGTGTAAAGTTGTCTAGGAAAATGGGACAGGCCTTATTTCTTCCAAAATCAGAAGACAACAATGTAACTCATCTTTGGTTATGCTTATCTCTATAATGATACAGTTATAAGGTATATATGAATTTAAATCATATATAATATAATTATGTATGGAATTGCATAATTATGTATACATTTATAGGTGAAGAAGATATAAATGGACTTCCAATTTATCTGTATTACCTGCTGATAGCCACATACTTACATAGGTTTGTGGTACCCTAAACATAATTGAAATGTTCAGCTAGATTGGTTCAGAAGATTTTCCTATACCAGCAAAATAGTCCTACAACTATTTAAAAAGTAGTCAACTTTGTTAGGAAAAAGTCATTTTATGACCATATTTTCAGGCTTTTAAGCGAATTTTGTGTTTACAGATGATGCATCTCAACTAGTCATTCACATACAAGAGCCAGATCTGTTACATCAGCTCTCAAGTCCTGTTGTCCACTTTCTTCTTCCACCATTTGTGTTCAGAAGTACCAGATTCTAATTTTGTTCTAAATTTAGACTATAAAATTCTCTTCCAAATTTATTTCTCATCTTTCATAGATTTTTCTCATTCTCCTTGATGATATTTAATTACCAGACTTTGGAGATTAAGTTTGATATCTGGCTTAGCTTATTTGTTTATTTTTGTAAACATAGACAAGCATTTGATATTTAAAAACTCCAATTCTATAACTGGCCCAGGTCTTGGGCTCTTCTCTCTTTAGATTACAGACTTCTAAAAGAGCTCCTGGACACTCTACAGATTTGTTTACATCCAGGCTCTGTGGCTTCTCTGGTGCTCCCATGTGGAGCCTCATATGCACCCTTTGTTAAAGTAGATAGATCCTGATTCTGAACACCCCTTCTAGAGTTTACTTTTGATGAACACTCTGACTAGGGCTTTCTAAATTGTGAATGTGGGAGAAAGTCACATTATAATGATAGATTTGCATGATTGGTTTCCTGAAAATAGGTTGTTTTTATTTTATCATACTTCTAGAAAATCTGTGTTTGCATTGACATTTACAGTTACAGTCTTGAGATACAGCCAAACCACAAGTCTAGATTTAGAGAAACACACATTGGGCTACAGAATTGGTTGTCCTGGTGGGAATGTAAATCAGAGACGGATGTTGTGACTGTGATTTGCACTAAACGAGTGAGGAAAGTATACGATTATATGTAGTTTTCATAGGGCTGATAGCAACCCCTCCCCTTTCTCTCTGTTTTAATTTGATTATTTTGGATTTTAGCCCAGCTTATACTGTTGTTAGGGACTCTGTGTGAATGACGCCTAGGCCTGAACTCCCCTGTTCTTCTTCAGGGGCTGGTCCTGTTTACGTTTGGGAAATTAGGGAAGCATGAAAATAACCTGAGCAATAATGAAGGATTTTACATAGAGCGCAAATAAGGTTTTTACCTTCTTTTTGTAGGTTCTTTTGAGGGAGACAATGTATTATACTTGAAAAGTCTATAAAACTCAACATTCTATGTAAGATAAGTATATATATATATTTTATTTTTTTTATTTTTTTCTGTCCTTGAGAGAAAGAACCTGACTTCAATTATTTTCTGTTTGAGACAGTCTCAAATAATCTAAGCTGGCCTCAAAATTGCTAAATTGCTATGTAACCGAGGATGGCCTTTTAACCCCGATAGCCCTATTTCCATTTCCTGAGTGCTGAGATTATAAGTCGCCATGCTTGGTTCATGTAGTACTGGGGTTCAAACCCAGGGCCTCCCGCATGCTAGAGAAGCATGCTACTAACTGAGCTAAATAATCAGCCAGTAAGCAGTTTTCTAGACTAAAGATGTCTGAAGTCTTTGGAACATTTGGAATGGAAGTTAGAAAGTGAGCTCATTCCATCCGATTGCTGCGATTAAACATTCTGACCAAAAGCAACGTGGGAAGAAATGGTTTGTTGGTTTCCAGTTTCAGGTAGGAATCTGTTATTGAGGGAAGTCAAAGCAGGGGCTCGAGGCAGGAACCAGGAGGCAGGAACCATGAAGCAATGCTGCTTAATAGCTATCTCCCTGACTTTCTTGAAGGCTCATGCTTATGTAGCTGTTTTATACAGTCTAGAACCACCTGTCTGGGCATGTACTACTCACAGTGGCTGGGCTCTCCTATATCAATTAACAACTAAGATAGCACCCCACAGATATGCTCATAGGCCAATCTGATCCAGGCAATTCTTCAGCTGAGGTTCTGGATTTCAAGGTCACTCTAGGTTGTATCCAATTGACAACAAGATTTATGACTACAACCAATAGGTGTGTGTTTTCCTTTGGAAGGCTACCTTTTCTATTCCCAGTCTTACCCAAATATCAAGGAAAGTGGGAAGAGTATTTGGGAGGGCTTGGAAAGAAAAAACAAAGGGACAAATGTAATTAAATTACAGTCTTAAAAATAAAAAAGGAAAATATAACTGAACAACAACAACAAAAAGCCAAAACAAAACAAATAACTATCACAATAATTAATGTAACATTTCTGTCAGGCAGCAGCATTTACAAATTCTTGGAGGTGAAAAGCTTTCATACTAGCATTTTGACCAACTTCGTTTTTGAGCACAGTAGCCAGACCACTGGATGATACATGAGTAAATCAGATGATCTTTGCTAAGGAAAAAAAATTCCATTGTGTATATTTATTACAATAGCATAATTTCAAGAATGTTGACATGTGAGATAATGTTGTTCTCAGAATTGAGCTAAAATGGTGTTGGACCTTTCTGGTAAGGTCAAAGTCTGGCATTAGTGAATAGGCTCTGAGCTCAGTGCTAAGATGATGGACTCTTTTCCTCAGCTGGGTTCCCGCCTCTCCCCGAGATCTGGGGAAATCCCACATCCTCTACAGGAGTGTCACGTAGCCCTCAGGGAGATTACAGCCCAACTCTTTCCTGATAAGAAACCTATTAAGTGTATACCTGGGGATTCTTGGAAACACCCACCCTATGCTAATGAGATGTCTTGGCTTTCAACCAATGACCTTTAACCATACCTGGAGTTCTTCCCCCAGGCACAGGACAGTTAAGTACTGCATCTCCCCTATTATGCTAGGATTGTGCAATTGTATGTAAATGAAGAATCCCTGGCACCTTTGGCCACAGGAAATCAAGTACATTTACCCTCAAAACTCCTTCCACTGCCCTGTTTCACACACAATAAAGAGAGATGCTATCATCTATTCCACCATGACAATCTGAGACTCATCATTTATTGATAGGAAGGAAGGCAGGCTCTTCTCCTCCCTGAAGGATTTGCTGCTGGATCCTTGGGGCTTGGCTGCCACTCAGGTGGCCATAGCTATAGCAGTCACTGCTGACCACCACGGAAGCAGCAGCCAGGCCTATGTCTCAGCTGTTAACTGACAACGCAGGGGCTTCTGCCCGCATCCTCTGCTGTTAGCATGGCAGGTTAACCAACGGGCTGTAACAGTTTGGTATCATCATCAGTTTGGAACACCTGGGTTTCCACTGCTGTCTGGTATTGGCAATTTCACTAAAAAAAGCTAACTGTAACACCCCTTGGACAACTGTTTTCCACACCGCTGTTGAGATCAGGAGCCTTGCGCTCTGAGTACTCTAGCCATTCCTGATAAAAGCAGAACCTGGGATGTTGAGGTTCCATCTATTCCTGCCCAGATGCAAACAGAACCTGGACCATTCTGTTGGAGAAATGTGCTTCCTGCATGGTGCTCAGCAATGGTGGCAGCATCCCAGCAGCAGCGTGGAACACAGACTGACAAAATAATAACATATGCTCAATTATTCTTTGCTGAATGGATGGATGAATGTGCTAACTAAAATCAGTAATTTTAGCTATAGATATCATTTATTACATATTTATTATATAATAATAGTCTTTTCACCCTGTGCATACATTGCTACTTTTTTAGAAATTACAACTCTTTGTAGAAATAGTTAAGAACTTTGAGATTGAAGAAACTCTTTAAGAGGCTAAACATAACTGAACTAGTTTGTTGGAATACTGCATCTTGTTCTTGGAATGAGGTGAAACCACATACAACAAGTTTCTAAATGTGTCCTCAGTTCTCTCCTATCCTCCTTTAAAAGTGCCATTATTGATAATGGTACTGATGGTTCCATGGTTTATTTTCTATACAAATAGTGGCCCCTATTGTGTTTACCCTTGAGCAGATTAGGACTTCAAGGCATAAACACAGCTGCAGCTCTGATACGTGCTCCCAAATAGAAATAGAATCCAGTTTGTCTTCTGAGGAGGGCATAGAGCTGGTGGTTGCCTTGCAAAAAAAAAAAAAAAATCACAGAAAGCCTCTCTGAAGAGCATGAGTTAGCATTTATGAGGCATGTGTGTGATGGTGTGTGGAGATTTTCCTTTTTAATATCCTGAATTTACAATGATCTGCAATGAACACTCAACACAACCAAACCTAAGCAACCCAAATATAATAAAACCCCAACTAATAGCTAAAAGCAGAGAAATGGAGTGTTAATTTGATGAACAAGAATTCTTCACACCATACATTGAAACATCTTCTAGAAATAACAGAAGGGCAACATTCAAGAAAGGAAAGGAAATCACAACACAATTGCTATCCAAATATATGGGCACTTATTACTCACTGGCATTTTCTCTAAGATAATGGGGAGTTTGGTGGACTGAGTTGTTGATGATGACTGAAGGTCCTTGTTTTTTTTTTTTCAATCTATATTTTAAAAGCATTTTATTAATTTATTCATATTATATCTAAATTGTTAGCCCATCCCTTGTATCCTCCCATTCCTTCCTTCCTCCCGCTTTCCCCCTACTCCCCTCCCCTATGTCTGTGACTGAGGGGGACCTCTTCCCCCTGTATATGCTTGTAGAGTATCAAGTCTCTTCTTGGTAGCCTGCTAGCCTTCCTCTGAGTGCCACCAGGCCTCCCCATCAAGGAGATGTGGTAAAAAAATGGGGCACCAGAGTTTGTGTGAAAGTCAATCCCCACTCAGTGGTGGAGAATGTCCTGTCCATCGGCTAGATCTGGGTAGGGGTTTGAAGTTTACTGCATGTATTGTCCTTGGCTGGTGCCATAGTTTGAGCAGGACCCCTGGGCCCAGATATGCCCATCATAATGTTCTTCTTGTAGGTTTCTAGGACCCTCTGGATCTTTCTATTTCCCCATTCTCCCATGCTTCTCTCACCTAAAGTCCAATAGGATGTCCTCCCCTCTGACACTCTTTCCTAGTAAGTGAAGACTTACTTGGGCTATGTCTAGATATAAGTGAGTATATACCATTTGACTCTTTTTGCTTCTGGGTGAACTCACTCATTATGATCATTTCTAGCTCAATCCATTTGTCCACAAATTTCGGGAATTCCTTGTTTTTAATAGCTGAGTAGTCTTCCATAGTGTAAATGTACCACAATTTCTTTATTCATTCTTCTGCTGAGGGACATTTAGGCTGTTTCCAGGTTCTGGCTATTATGAATAAGGCTGCTATGAACATGGTTGAGCATATGTCCCTGTTATGTGGTGGAGCATTTTCTGAGTATATTCCAAGGAGTGGAAGAGCTGGGTCTTGAGGAAGCCCAGTTTTCTGAGAAAGCACCAGATAGATTTCCAAAGTGGCTGTACTAGTTTGCATTCCTACCAGCAATGAAGGAGTGTTCCTCTTTCTCCACATCCTTGCCAGCATGTGATGTCAATTGAAAATTTGATTTTAACTATTCTGATGGGTGTAAGATGGAATCTCAGTGTCATTTTGATTTGCATTTCTCTGATGACTAACAATGCTGAGCATTTCTTTAAGTGTTTCTCAGTCATTTGCTATTCCTCTGTTGAGAATTCTCTGTTTAGTTCTGAGCTCCATTTCTTTCATACCTGATTTCAAATTGTACTATAAAGCAATTGTAATT
Organism: Acomys percivali; assembly: GCA_907169655.1. Classification (NCBI taxonomy): domain Eukaryota; kingdom Metazoa; phylum Chordata; class Mammalia; order Rodentia; family Muridae; genus Acomys; species Acomys percivali. Next base: position 88,704,909 of record OU015748.1, read on the forward strand.
AAAACAGCATGGTACTGGCACAGCAACAGGCTGGTTGATCAGTGGAATCGAATTGAAGACCCAGATATGAATCCACACACATATGGTCACTTGATTTTTGATAAAGAAGCCAAATCCATTCAATGGAAAAAGGATAGCATCTTCAACAAATGGTGCTGGTCTAACTGGATGTCTATGTGTAAAAAAAAAAAAAAATGCAACTGGACCCATATTTGTCACCTTGCACAAAACTCAAATCCAAGTGGATTAAAGACCTCAACATAAAACCAGAGACACTAAGTCAGTTAGAAGAAAAAGTGGGGAAGAGCCTGGAACATATTGGCACAGGAGACAACTTCCTGAACAGAACACCAACAGCCCAGGCCTTAATGTCAACAATTAATAAATGGGACCTCATGAGGCTGAGAAGCTTCTGTAAGGCTAGAGACACGGTCAAGAGAACAAAGCGACAGCCTACAGACTGGGAAAAGATCTTCACCAACCCTACATCTGACAAAGGTCTAATATCCAAAATATATAAAGAACTCAAGAAATTAAACACCACCAAACCAAATAACCCAATTGAGAAATGGGGCTTGGAACTAAACAGAGAATTCTCAACAGAAGAATATCAAATGGCTGAGAAACACTTAAAGAAATGCTCAACCTCCTTAGTCATCAGGGAAATGCAAATCAAAACGACTCTGAGATTCCATCTTACACCCATCAGAATGGCTAAGATCAAAAACTCAAGCGACACCACATGCTGGAGAGGATGTGGGGAGAGAGGAACACTCCTTCATTGCTGGTGGGAATGCAAACTAGTACAACCACTTTGGAAATCTATCTGGTGCTATCTCAGAAAACTGGGAATAGGGCTTCCTCAAGATCCAGCTATTCCACTCCTTGGAATATACCCAGAAGATACACCAGCACACAGCAAGAAAATTTGCTCAACCATGTTCATAGCAGCCTTATTCATAATAGCCAGATCATGGAAACAGCCTAAATGTCCCTCAGTAGAAGAATGGTTAAAGAAAAGATTTATTTATTTATTATGTATACAGTGTTCTGCCTCATGTACACCTGCAGGCCAGAGGGTACCAGATTTCATAGATGATTGTGAGCCACCATGTGATTGCTGGGAATTGAACTCAGGACCTCTGGAAGAACAGCCATTGCTCTTAACCTCTGAGCCATCTCTCCAGCCCCTGAGCCCCATTTCTTAACTGGGTTATTTAGTTTGTTGGTGTTTAATTTCTTGAGTTCTTTATATATTTTGGATATTAGACCTTTGTCAGATGTAGGGTTGGTGAAGATCTTTTCCCAGTCTGTAGGCTGTTGCATTGTCCTGTTGACAATGTCTCTTGCCTTACAAAAGCTTCTCAGCCTCATGAGGTCCCATTTGTTAATTTTTGAGAAGGTCCTTGTTTTAATGAATCTCAGCCTCACTTTTAGTGTTGGGACTCAACTCTTTTTTTTTCTTTTTTCTTTTTGCCTTTAGTTGAAATGTTTAGAACTCTATTATGATGACAGTGTAGAATCCTTAGTGACCCATTCATAGTTTATTTTACTGAGTTATTATATTCACTCCATTCAGACACATAACTTGAATCTAATGTTCAGTATACACTTAGGTTACTTCTTTCCGGGACGTTGTCAGCAAATCTGGTGGACATCATAGTCTTAAATCCTGCAGAGGAAGATCTAACTTGATTGCAACCCCTTTCTCATGTTAGAGCTATATTTTACTAAGAACAACTATAATTTGCCAAAATACTTTTTAAAATTTCTGATTATTTATTTGTTATTCTTACAGACTTAGTTTTGATTGGACTTCTCAGTGAGGACAGCCTACTTTTCTCAGAGGTCTGTTCCTGGCATTCTTCTTTGCCTTCTTTCTTCCTCTTGGGCAAAGTGTAGCACATTCTGAAGTCTCCTCTTTGTTTTAATCAGTGTGTTGATTCCATAGAACAACACTTGTGTGTCTGTGTTGTAGAACAACTGGAGTAATAGGATGCTGAATCTTGGGTGCTTTGGACCTGGACTTCTTACCTTCTCTATTTAAGGGCTCTCTGACAGTGTATTGGTGGACAACATCTTCTTTAGAGAGACTGCAAAGCCTATGGACTCTGCTATCTCTTTTGGACCCTGGCTGCTGTAGCACAGTATTATCTGGATGTACTATGGATGCCAATATGAGTGTTTTCAACTTGATTGTTTTTTAAAAGGTGGAAGCTGTAGTATGTCACAGTATGTCTTTATTTGGTCCTTCCCCCCCCACCCCCACTTCTTTGCTTGTAAATGTTCATTGCAATGAGTAGTTGGTCAGGTATGAGGACTCTGGCTTTTGCTACCCTATCAATACTGGAACTTCACTGGAATTCCTCTTGGATGGACGGTTGTTACTCACCGATGGAGGTTCTATAGTTTTGGCTCTGCAAGACTAGCCCCTTCCCACACTACATTCATGAGTAGGTGTTGGGATGGACCAATTAAAAGCCCTAGATCTGGGCCTAAGAAATATCTGAGCTTGTCAGCTGCCAGCTCTCCCACACGCACAGCACCAGGGCAAGCTTTTCTGCCCTGCTCTGGATAGCTACCCAATGCCAAAGCCAGCCAGAGGTAGAGGCAGCTCTCTCATTCTTACACCCTCAGGGTTGGCTCATCTGGCCCACTCCATCAGGGACAGCTCCACTGTGCTATCCAGGTGAAGTTCAGGGCCTGTTTTCCTGAGTACTTCAGCAGGTGAGGAGCAGGGACAGCTCTCTTGCTCAGCGCCCTCACACTGGCTTACCCAACCTCTGCAATCAGAGAGAGATCTGTTGCCTAGGTGAGGTGCAGGGACCTCTCTTCTGAGTGTTGAAGCTGGTGAGGGCCGGGGATAGCAAGAATCAATTACCTAAATATGTTGAACATAAAAATCAGCTCAGGACAGGGACTCATGTGAATCTTGGAAGCAAACAGAGCTTGGTTATGATTGATACCAGCTGTGAGTTACTGACTTCCACCAAGTTTTCTCATGGCAAAAGCTTTATTGTTTTGTTTGTTTGTTTTTTGTTTTTGTTTTGTTTTACAGAGTCTTTTTATGCAATGAACAATTTTTATTTTTAAAATATGAACTTGAATGAATACAAAACTAGGGGCTTTAAGAGAAATTAAACAGGCAGCAATTTAAAATTTATGTAGAGACGCTTTGGAAGGAATTATAGGATAACTTGGGTTAATAATGTCATTGTAGAGACATGAATTCTTAGATACAAACTGAAGTATTTTTCAAATAAGATTTCTTACAGAGTCTTTTGAACTTAAGACTTCTTTTAGTAAATAAAGCTTGGCTTTTTTTTTTCATCTTGTTCAGAGTCCTCCAAAAATGCTTTGGTGGCCTGGCTTGCATGTGAGACCTGTGATAGGATACATCACCTGTGCTCTAAAACCCATTGTCACACAGCAAGGTAGCAGCTACAATAACTAAAGAAGTGGTAAGACTGTGAATGGCCACTGGTGTGTCACTGTTCCAACACATATAGTTTATCAGAGTATTGATATCTGTTATAAGTATATTTTACTTAGCAATTTATTGCCCAATCTCTTAAAATGTAAACTCCTGAGAGGCTGGGCTTCCTAATTTATTCACCAAATCTCCTCAGTTGGCTAGACTTATGTCTGGCACCTAGTAGGTGCTCTACAAATATTTTTAAACAAATGACTGAATATCATAAAGAAGTGGTATACTGAAGGTGGAGGCCATAAACCCAACCTTTAATTAAGCAAAGAGTAGTATAGAGAGAATTTGGGAGTTTTAGATGAAAACTATCTGGCAAACACATGCACCAGTAAGTGTGAGATTTCATAGGACCATCAGCAGGGTTTCGGAGAAGCCTTTGTTAAAGCTAAATTTAGAGATGAACAGTACAAGAGGTAAACCAGGACATTTGCATAGAGAATTTTGAGAGCTATACTTAAAGGCTAGTACGTGCCATTACTGTCTTGAACTTTTCTGCCTTCTCATGGGTCAGCTTTTAAATTTTAAAGTACCTAGAGACCAGAATGCGTTGTTACAGCTTTAGTCACCCACTTCTCTTGATTGAACTGACTAAGTTAATGTCAGCAGGAGGGGTCCTGTGGTATAAGTCTGAATGTTAAAGGCCACTGCCATAAATGGGGTGGCATGCCAAAGACTGACCAGGAACCTAAGTTATTAAAAAACAAAACAAAACTCCCTATTCTTTGATTCTTACATTTCCTACTCAACTTCATATATAAAGTAGACTTTTATTATGAGATTCAGTCTTTAAGAGCTATAATTTCTTGCACTGATATTTTTGGATTTTGAGTCCATGGCAAATAGCAGTATCTAGTGGTTTTTAAGTGTTCTCAGGCCTAGTGTTAATCTTTTGCATGATTTATCTCTTTAATATAAAACCCAATGGGTGATCATTAGTTTTACATTTTCTATAGTGGATACCAAGACACAAAAACATATACTTTGACCAAATTCCATAGCTACCAAGAGACAGAGCCAGTGTTTAGACCCATTTCTGCCTAAGATCCTGAATTCCAATTGTCTCTCTCTCTTTGTTATTAAAAGTAGCTCAGTGCATCCCTGTTAAGAGTATGATATTTCTCTAAAATTTTAGTCAATATTAAACCATTTCCAAGACTCCCTCATTGGGAGAGAAGTTTGTTCTCTTGAACAACAGACAGACAGACAGACAGACACCCCCCCCCCCCCCCGACAGCTTTGAACATGTCAGGTGTGCTCTCTACCTCTGAGGTCCTACACCCAAGCATGGTTTTATTATTACTTGCTAGAAGAGAATTTCTGGTCACCTTTGGGAACATCATCTGTAACACAGTTGTTGAATTGATGGCAAGAATGGTGTAGGTGTAGTGGTTTGAGTACAATTTATCTATTTTTGTGTCTATTTGTTTAAAATCAAATGATCCAGATCAGATGATCCCACACATCTTTGTACATTTAGGAAAAATCTCTTGGTGGTTCAATTTCCTATGCTTAACCCTGGGGTTTTGTAGTTGGTGTAGACATTTCTCAGATCCAGCACTGAAAAGTTTAGGGGCACAGTTCCCTCCATGAGGCAGGAGTATGTGGTGTGAAATCCATCTTATGAGGAATATTAACTAGGTTTCTATTTACAGCTGTCAGAAGACTCCATAAGGCAGGGAAACTTCTACTATAGTAGCTAAGGCAGACACGTTACATTTTATGAATTTAAGAATGGTAGGAACAAAAATCAATTCCTATGCTAATAGAATTGTCCAATTGGAGTGCATTTAGGGAGGTGAGAATTTTTGAAGCATATTACTCTAATCATCCCTCTTTCCCCCCCCTCTCTCATCAGATATATCTACCAAACTACTTAGATTTTTCTCCTTCTATGAATATGCTATTTGTTTCCCCAATTCATCCTGAATTAAAAAAACAACTATTCTATTTAATCAGGATGATCTTTTCTACAAATTAACAAAAAGCTTTTAAGAAGAGCCAGAGCTTTGAGTGAAAGGAACTGTAGACTTCCTTTGGCCATATTCTAACTTCATAGGGAAACATGATTTTGTGGGGCAGACACTGCTTTCACCGTGTTGTTTGCCAGTTCCATATAGATTTTTTTAAAATATTATATATTTTTTGAGATTATAGTATAATCACATCACTTCTCCCTTCCCTTTTGGTTTCCCTCCAAACTCTCCCATATACCCTCTGGTGTTCTCTTTCAAATTTGAGTGCATGTATATGTGTGAATGTGTGCATGTGTACGTGTGTGTGTGCATGTGTACGTGTATGTGTGTGTTTCTAAATACATAAAAACACCCTGCTCAGTCTGTATAATGTTGTGATTTTTAGTATCACTGGAGTATGAACAATATGGCCTACAGAGGGAGACAAAGACTGTACCAGTGAGTCAGGTCAGTAGAAAGAGTCTCAAAATTGGGCTACTATTTTTTTTTTTTTGATGGTCACTTTTTGTGGTCTATATAACTGACAGCAAGATCAAAGGAGCCCAGTCATTTCTAATCACACAGCCATGTAGGTATCATATCACAATTCATGATTTAATAAAAGATGCCAAATCACTTCTTAGAACCCATCATTTTTCCCTTTGCAAGCAGACATGCACGAAAGCAAACCACAGCACAGTCCTTACGTCCCCAGCTGTCTTCTGGCATAAGAGGAAATTCCCTTGGTAGTGAGGCTCCTTTTCCTTGGGTCTGTGAAGGGGACACTGAGAACTTGTTAGACGCTCTTTTTGCCCATGGATAAATAGGGTAGGGTTTTCATTTGCTTGTTTGTTTGTTTTGGGCTTGGGGTGTGTGTGTGGGGAATACTACATTTTCCTGCAAGGGGGAAGTACAAAAAGGCAGTTAATGTTTCCGAAACATTCCTTTAAAGGGTTGAGTTCCTGAGAGGAGGAGTGATGCTATTCTGGAAGGAAACACCAGTGCATCTCTGCGTATGTAACCACTGAGCAAGGCATAGGAATAGAGTGCTAGAGGTCATGTTGCTAAAGGTTTTGTGATTTGACCATTCTAATGTTTCTGAGTTCTTGAAGCTTTGTGTCTTGGGTAAATAGGGGTATACATACCTACAGAAGATGCTCTCACATAATCAAAAGGCAGCTGTTCATGCCAGCAAGACCTCATTTTGTCAGAATACATACGTGTGGTGTGCTAGTCAATATTCAACCACTGGGCCTCCAATAAAACATAAGGGCCTTAGTGTTTGCTGAGGTTTATAGTGGAATTTCTCATTTGCTTCTTTCATGAATGGCTTCAAAGTGACAGTGAGACCTGACCAATGCAAATTTGGAATGAGATCCACCAAATCTGCTCTTCCAAGCTGGGTAAGGAATCTCCAGCATACCACTGACCTGCAGGATGGTTTCCTTCAGATGCTTCCAAGCTTACCTGTCTAAGCCAGGCACTGGCAAAGCCATTAGAACCTGAATATCTATTCTAGTTTCTAAAGAATCTTGGTCCATTTATTACTTTTGTGAATGGTTTTGGGAGAACTGAGAAACTTTTTCTTTTTTGTAGGATAATGAGTAGTATGCTAGAGTCAGAAAGTAATACACACCTATTATTTAATTATTAGGAGCTCTTGCAGTCTTGGACTAATCTGGAATATATTATCTGTGTCAGAGGTGTAGAAACACCACTTACTGGATAGTGAAGTGAGAAAATGGTGGTTGAGTTTTTGAGCAAATGAATAAGCCATTTAGACTGGAACTATAAGGGGTATGGTGGAATTTTGTAAAGTACACTGTAGAAATTGAAACTTCGAAGAGATACAGCTGAGAACCACACTCTATTAAAAATGAAATTTGAGCTGCCATTCACTATAGGCTGAAAGACTGATAGTTTTCTGAAAGGAATGCTGAACACTATTTAAAAAATAGAACAATCACTTTGTAGACTAGGAAAACAAAACCCAAAGGAAACATTGATTGTATGGAACTGAAAGCAATTATGCTTCAGTTTTAGTATGAATAATTTAAACACTAAAGAAAGGATTTAAGAAATAGGCTTGAGGGCTGGAGAGATGGCTCTGCAGTTAAGAGTGGTATACTGTCTTCGTAGAGGACATAAATTTAATTCCCAGAACCACATCATGAGGATCACAACTGCCTATAACTTCAGATCCAGAGGATCTGTCATCTCTGACTTTCTAGGCAAAATCCTCATATAACATAGAGATATACACAAACATATAATAAAAATAATTCAGTTTGCTGTGGTGCTAGCTGTTAACACTGTTAGAAGTATATCCTAGGTATTTTGTTTTCTTATATGTCCTACAGGTTTCATACTAAACATCTATGACATGGTGAATGAACATATGTGTGGTGGTTTGACTCATATATTTGAGTATTTGGTCCCTGGTTGGTGAAACTATTTTGGGAAGAGTTAGGAGCTGTTGCCTAACTGGAAAAGAAGTATCACTTGGGGTGGGTTTTGAGGTTTCAAAAGCCCATGAGGAGATCTGTCTCTTCTCTCTCGCCGCTCCCCCTCTCATTGTCTACCTCCAACTTGTGGATATGATGCAAGCTCTCAGCTACGGCTCTAGTACCATGCCTGCATATTTGCTGCCATCCTTTCTACTATGATGGCCATGAACTCACCCTGAGACAATACCTGACCGACATACACAGCAGCATGAGAGTTTTGGAAAATGTGTGCATTCTCAATCAGTAATGAATGAGATTTGACTCAAAACAACTCTGAGATTCCATCTTATACTTATCAGAATGGCAAAGATCAAAAATTCAAGTGACACCACATGCTGGCGAGGATGTGGAGAGAGAAGAACACTCCTTCCTTGCTAGTGGGAATGCAAACTAGTACAGCCACTTTGGAAATCTATCTGGTGCTATAGCAGAAAATTGGGAATAGGGCTTCCTCAAGACCCAGCTATTCCACTCCTTGGAATATACCCAGAAAATACTCCACCACACAACAAGAAGATTTGCTCAGCCATGTTCATAGCAGCCTTATTCATAATAAGCAGAACATGGAAACAGCCTAAGTGTCCCTCAGTAGAAGAATGGATAAAGAAATTGTGGTACATTTACACTATGGAATACTCCTCAGCTATTAAAAGCAAGGAATTCCCGAAATTTGTAGACAAATGGGTTGAACTAGAAATGATCATAATGAGTGAATTCACCTAGAAGCTGAAAGAGTCAAATGGTATATACTCACTTATATCTAGACACTAGTCCAAGGGGTATGTCCCATGAAAGTCTTCACTTACTAGGAAAGTGGGTCAGAGGGGAGGACATCCTATTGGACTTTAGGTGAGAGAAGCATGGGAGAATAGCAATGTAGAAGGATCCAGAGGGTCCTAGAAACATACAAGAAGAACATTATGATGGGCATATCTGGGCCCAGGGGTCCTGCTCAAACTATGGCACCAGCCAAGGACAATACATGCAGTAAACTTTGAACCCCTACCCAGATCTACCCAATGGACAGAATATTCTCCACAGTTGAGTGGAGATTGGGGTCTGACTTTCACACGAACTCTGGTGCCCCATATTTGATCACGTCCCCTTGATAGGGAGCCTGGTGACACTCAGAGGAAGGATAGCAGGCTACCAAGAAGAGACTTGATACCCTATGATCATATATAGGGGGAAGAGGTCCCCCTTAGTCGCAGTCATAGGGGAAGGGGGTAAGGGGAAAATGGGAGGGAGGGAGGAATGGGAGGATACAAGGGATGGGATAACAATTGAGATGTAATATGAATGAATTAATAATACTGCAGTTTATGTGTCATCCAAATGGCATGACTTCATAGTGTGTTCTCGTATTAACTTCTGGGAAACTCAGGGAGGGACCTAAAGTTCTATTTAGGAGTCTGTTAGATCCAAACTCACTTTAAATTAATACTAAGAAATTATTTGTCTATTTCATTTTGTTCTCTCACAAAGGTACAATGAAGTGTCCCTGAGACTACGCAGCTAGTGATAGGGCCACTCCTCTGAGTTCTTGTGTCTCAGAAAATTGTGTTTTAGTACAATCAGAAAAAAATAAGAATTAAGCAAATAGTCATGACAGCATTCTAGCTGTTTGATTTGGTCCATTTGCTATTGAAAACCAACTGAATGCGTGTGTGTGCACTCCTTATTTATTCTTTTAAGAATTGCACATACTACATTTTGATCATGTTCATTTCTGTCCTTCAACTCTTCCTAGATGATTCTCTGCCTCTTTACTCACCCAACTTTATGTCACCTCTCTTTCTTTCTCTTAAAAGTCTACCAAACAATGGAGTCCCATCTATGTTAGTCAAATATTCTCAAGCGTGGGTTCTGCCCTGGAGTGTGGTTGAGGTACCAAATGCTACTCCATCAACAAAAACTTGCTTTCCAAGCAGCAATCAAATATCAAAAGCTCCTTGGCTAATGGTGGGACGTCATACCTACCTTCCTTCCTCCATGGTGGGATATTGTCTGGCTTCAGCTTGTACAGGTTTTGTGCATGCTGTAACTGTCTCTGTGAGTTCATATTTACATCTGTCCTGTGGCTTCTTGAGAACACTGTATCCTTGAAGTCGTTCACCGTTTCTAGCGCTCGCAATATTTCTATTCCCCTTTTCAGCACAGATCTGTGAGCCTTGAGGAAAAGGGGGTAATAGAGACATTCTACTTAGGGCGAAGGGTTCCAAAGTCTCCTGTTCTCTGCATATTAACCAGTTGTGGGTCTCTGTGTTAATTGCCATTTACTGCAAGAAGTAGGTCTCTGATGAAGGTTAAGTGATGCACTGATCTATAGGTATAGCAATATGACATTAAGACATTATGACATTTTATTTTATTGTATTCATTTAGCAGCATAATAGTAGTAGGCTTTCCCCTAAGGCCCATGCCTTATCTAACCTTAAGCGCTTGTCCTCATTGGCAGTATGAGGTATGGATTCCATCTCATGGAGTAGGCCTTAAATCCATTACAATTATGGTTGATTATGTCCATAACATTTGTGATACTGTTGCACCAGTGGGCATATCTTGACAGGCAGGTCATTATGACAGCTCACAGAGTTCATAGCTGGGTGGCAAAGATGATTATTTTTCTCCTCTAGAAGAATGTACAGTACCTTCTAGAACTACAAATGCTAGCTAGTATGAATAAAGCTACCAGCTAGTTTTCTCCATGTTCTATGTTATACTCATGTATCTTCAGCAACAGAATTTTATCATCAAGTTATGTGGGATAGGGTCTATGGGAGAACACAAAATTAGCAGAAAAATCAGTAGCCTTCCTATATTATATACTAATGGCAAACATAGTAAAGAAGAAATCAGGGAGAAAACCCATTCACAGCAGCCTCAACAATACTTAGGAGGTAAAAGACATCTAAAAAAAACCTTCAAGACAATGGAGAAATAGAATAGCTAAAATAATTCTAAATAATAAAAGAACTTCTGGAGGCATCACCATCCTGATTTCAAGGTTTACTACAGAAGAATAGTAATAAAAACTGCATGGTATTAGCATTAAAAACATACAGGTTGAATCAAATAAAAGACCCAGAAATAAACCCACAGACCTGATTTTTGAAAAAGAAGCCAAAACAATACAGCAGATAAAAGAATTATCTTCAACAAATGGTGCTGGTCTAAGTGGATGTCTGCATGCAGAAGAATTCAAATAGATCCATATTTATCATCTTGCAAAAACTCAAGCTCAGGTGCATCAAATACCTTAACATGAAACTGGATACACTAAATTTATTAGAAGAGAAAGTGGGAAATATCCCTGAACTCATTGGCACAGGAGATGACTTCCCGAACAGAATACCAACAGCTCAGGTACTAAGATCAACAATTAATGAATGGGACCTCATGAAACTGAAAAGCGTATGTAAGGCAAAAGATACCATCAATAGGACAAAACAACAGCCAACCAAATGGGAAAAGATCTTCACCAACCCTACATTTGACAGAGAGCTAGTATCCAAAATATATAAAGAACTCAAGAAATTAAACAACAACAAACCAAATAACCCAACTTAAAAAAAAAAAAAAAACAGAATGTGCTTAATCCTGATTCAACTTGATGTTCTAGGATGGCTTGGCAGGCGGTCCCATTTTCTGAGGAGTAGGGGAGGAGGGCATACAGGGAAGAGGGAGGCAGGTTGAGATTAGGGCGAGGAGGGATATGTAAAATGAATGAACGAATGAATAAAAAATAAATAAATGGGGTATAGAGGAGTTAAACAGAGACTTCTCAACAGAAGAATGTCAAATGGCTGAGAAGCACTTAAAGAGATGTTCAACATCCATAGTCATCAGAGACATGCAAATAAAAATGACTCTGAGATTCCATCATATGCCCATTAGAATGGCTATGGCAAAAACCTCAAGTGACAGCATATGCTGGTGAGGATATGAAGCAACAGGGACACTCCTCCATTGCTGGTGGGAGTGCAAACTTATACAACCACTTTGGAAATGAATCTGGTGGTTTCACAGAAAATTGGGAATAGTGCTACCTCAAGACCCAGCTATGCCACTCCTGGGCATATACCCAAAAGATGCTTTGCCATACTGCAATTACACTTGCTCAGTTAAGTTCCTAGCAGCTTTATTCATAATAGCCAGAAAGTAGAAACAACCTAGATGTCCCTCAACCAAAGAATGGACAGAAAAACTCTGGTACATTTATAGAATGGAATACTACTCAGCTATTAAAAACAATGACATCATGCAATTTGCAGGTAAATGAACGGAACTAGAAAATATCAGCCTGAGTGTGGTAGCAAAAACCCTGAAAGACATGCATTATATATATTCACTTATAAGTGGACATTAGATATAATGTATAGGATAACCATCTTATATAACCCACAGACCCAAATGAGCCAAGGAGTGCCCAAAGGAGGATGCTTGAATCTCACACAGAAAATAAAACAAAATAGGTATCATAAATAGCTGGAGGGAGTGAACTGGGTAAGAGAGAGAGTGGGGAGGGTAACAAGGGTAAAAATCAGGTGTGGAGAGAGTGGGAGGAAGTGGTGGGGAATGGAAGTGGGAGGACCTGGGGAGAGAATGGAAATTGGTGTGGGAGCATCTCTAGGACAGGGGAGGTCCCTGGGAGTCTATAGTGGGGGGGGGGTGACCCTAGCTGAGATTCCTAACAGTGGGAACATGGATCCTGAACTTGCCATCTCCTGCAGTCACATGGGACTTTCAATGGAAGGAGGGCAACACCACCTCACCTACAAAATCTTTGACCCAAAATTTGTCTTGCCTATGAAAAGTGTAGGGATAAATTGTCACGACCCCTCCAGTGGAGGCTGTGTGACAAATGTTATTGCATAACCCAAGGCAACGGCCCCTGCCCAGGGAGAGCCTCTTGGAATGCGTCAGCTGTTCCTGCCAGGAGTAACATTGCAGCCTTTCTTTTTTCTCAGTGTTTTTGAATAATACTGCCTTTGTTTTTTCCTCTATTTTCATATCAGAACTTTTCAAACATAACTCTCTTACCATGAAATACCCTAACTTGGGACTGCAGCCAATGGCCATTCAGGTCTGGAGTTTATCACCGAGTTCCACTCCACTTATTAATACAAACATGGCTAAGGATTAATCATTAGCTAATAGTTTATATTATGACTTACAAATAAGTGTTTAAAAAAGCTCCAGATAGTGACACTTGGATAAAAGAAGCGCTAAGAATTTTCACGTTCCCGTTTTTCTTCTGTAATATGAATAAATTAATACAATATATTAAAAAAAGAAGAGCTAAGAAACACAGATGTTTGGCATAATGAGAGAACATTGACCTTTGATAAAGAGGGCACATGTGTACTGATACCAAGCTAATGACTTAAGAATGATGACTTAAGCACGATTACATTATTACTCCGCATCCTGTATTTCAAATTGTATGAAAAAATGTAACCACAAAAACATTCCCTGTTTCAAAAAATGTGTATAAAAATCTAGCTTGCTTGCCTGCAAAATACACTCAGATTCAAACACTACCTCTGAGTTTGTCGGTCACTTCATCTATCTTTGTCCACTGACACTTCAAGAACTCTTGTTCCCAATGACCTATACCTGACTGAGACAGTTGTGGCAATAAATATGGATCAGAGATTGAGTGAATGGCAAACCAATGACTAACCCAACTTGAGACCTACCCAATAGCCAACTTCTAACACTATCAATGATACTCTGCTATGCTTGCAGACATGAGCTTAACACACCCATCTTCTGAGAGGATTCATCTAGCAGCTGATGGAAAAAATTCTGAGACCCACAGCCAAACAATAGTCCAAGCTCAGGGGCTTTTGTGGGAGAATGTGAGGAAGGACTGAGAGAGCCAGGTGTGTGTGTGTGTGTGTGTGTGTGTGTGTGTGTGTGTGTGTGTATGAAGGATAGCACAACAAGACCTACAGAGTAAACTAACCTAGGCCCATAGTATGTGTGTGGGGTAACAGACTGAACCACTACCAACCAATGAGCTTGCATGAGCCAGACCTAGACCATCTACACATGTGTAGCAGATGTGCAGCATGGTCATCATGGGGGGCTCCTAACAACAGGAGTAGGAGTTATCTTTGATTCTGTTGCTTGCTTTTAGATCTCTTTCCCATAGCTGGGCTGCCTTTTCTGGCCTTAATGGGAGAGGATGCCCTTAGTCCTGCTGTGACTTGAGGTGCCATGGTAAGTTGGTACTTCTTAGAGACCTTCCCTTCTCTGAGAAGAAGAGGGGGGCGTAAGGGAAAGAGGGGCATGAGGGAGGGACTGGGAGGAGAGGAGGGAGGGGGCTGGGATCAGGCTGTAAAGTGAATATATAAAAAAAATTTAGAAAGGAAATAGAAAGAGATATCAAAAGATGGAAAGACCTCTCATACACATTGACTATAGGATTAACATTGTGAAAATGGCCATCCGATCAAAGCAGTCTCAAGATTCAACACAATTTAAAGATTCCAATATAATTCTCTACAGAAATTGAAGGAGTAATCTTAAACTTGATATGGAAACACTGAAAAACAGGATATCTAAGACAATTCTGACTAGTAGGTGAACAGCTGGAAGTATCATCATTTTCTGATTTTAAGCTGTACTATTGAGCTATAGTAATAAAAATATCATGCCACAGGCATTCAAACAGCCATATTGGCCAATGGACTAGAAACTGAGGACTCAGACATAAGTCCATGTATCTATGAACACCTGATCTTGGGGTGGGGGGAGTGCCCGCAATACACACTGGAGAACAGATAGCATGTTCAACAAATGGTCCTGCTTGAGCTGGATTGTTGCACGTCAAAGAATGAAGCTAGGTCTATATACAAAACTAAATTCCAAAGAGATCAAGGACTTCAGTGTAGGAACTGACACCCTGAATCTGGGGCAAGAGAAGGAGACGAGTAAGCTGAAGCTCATTGACATAGGAAAGGTCTTTCTGAAAACTTACAAAATATCTCATCACATTTCCTCAAAAGCTTGTTGAGAACTCCCAGGCCAGGCTGAGGAAATCCCGTTTTCATTTGACATGGTGGTACCTCGGCATTGACTGGATGGGCAGATCATTGTTGCTCTTGAGTGTTTTTCTTCTTGATTCTGAGATGTTATTGATTTCAAGACATGGTGATTTTAAGAAGAAAGAAATGCTGCTGCTTTAAACTATGACACATTCCTGGCATTTTGCATTTTGATTAATATTTTTAAAAATATATTTTAGGTTTATTAAGTTATATAAGCTTATATAACATGTCATCTTTTAACAATTATAATAAGGAAGTAATAAAGATACCACTATGCTGTTCCAAAATTCTTTGTATTTTATACCTACCAAAACACTTTTCATCATTTAAATTTGGAACACTCTTTGGCTCCCAGTATCTTCTATACCCTCCAAATTGCTGACATGTCTTCTTTAATTTTGAAAAGTGTAGAGCATTCTTTGATTTTTAAAAAAATTTTCACTGCTAGCCAGAAATTAAGGAGGGTTTGTTCAAAGTCACAGTGAAATGTTGACAAACCGATATTTGAAAAAGATAATGGCAGCATAATTGATGTATGGCATAGCCACATCACTATTTCATTGGTTTGATATTTCATCGCACTAATTTGTAGACTTTGGCAGTGCATTGTTTGGTATGTGATAGGAATGCATCTCGCTAATCAAATGCAGTAAACAGATGTTGCTTCATCTATATGCAGGACAATTTTGAAAAGCTAGATTTCTAAAAATTAGTAATAAAATAATGGATTTCACTTTGACATTTTATATATATTGTGCCTTTGCCATTTGTTCATATTTACTTTTGTCCCTTTGCCTTGCCCTGATGGCCCCCCTTTCTTTCTTCAAATAGTCATGCTTCTCATTTCGTGTGTGTGTGTGTTTATGTGTATATAATATGGATTCTGCCTATGAGAGAAAATGTGATGTCTATTTTTCCCTCCATTACCATCTTTTGTGTCACTTATTACTTCCAGTAATTTTCTACTTCCCCCAAATAGTCTCCTTCTACTTTTAAGGTGTGTGTGTGTGTGTGTGTGTGTGTGTGTGTGTGTGTGCGCGCGCGCGTGTGCACGCGTGTGCTCTGGTTTGAACAGAAATCTTTCTGAAGCGAAATCTTCTGGGAACTGTTTCCTGAGAGTCAGCACACAGAAGCTACGCCGCAGAAGTGACCAAGACTGTACCTCATGCGGGCAGCAGAACTTGATAGTGTAAGAGCTACCCAGGTGCTACTGGATTTAAAACCACGAAGGGTCATGGGGAGCAGCTGAGGATTGGTGCTGTGAGAGGTCAGGACTGAAGATGCAGACTCAGTAGCAGTTGAAAGCCCAGGAATCAAGGGGCCGGGAAGAGAATGTAAGGCTTGGCCCATGAGGAGAGCCGGTGAGAGGCTATTGGTGAAAGTGCGGCCCAGGTGCAGCAGTGGACTCCAACAGTTCTGGGGATGCCAGTAGCATGAGATGACACCAAGGACAGCAGCTGCAGTGGCGTAGAGCCAGCCAGGGCCTAGAAGACAAGCTGCGTGTGCAGCAGAGGAGGAGTCCAGAAGATGCTGAGTGGATCTCAGTCACTGGATGCTTGGAATTTGGTTTTCTTTCATTTGCCTATGTCTGTGGCCTTATTTTTTTTCTTTTTTCTTTTTGAAATAAGAAATTATTTTATTAGAGCACACAGTTTGACTTTGTATTTTAAAAGACTTTGCATTTTAAAAGATATTGGCTATTTCAAAGGGACTGAGATTTCAATGTATTTGAATTTGTAAAGACTGTGGGACTTTAAAAATTACTCATGTTTTTAATGAGATCTGGGGGGATAAATAAGAAAGGAAGGGCTGTGGCTTAATAGTGATGCGTTTGTGTGTCAGGTTGACAAGGGGTCAGTTGTACTGGCTGCTTTTTTGTGTCAACTTGACACAAATTAGAGTCATCAGAGAAGATGGAGCCTCAGTTAAGAAAATACTTCCATGAGATTCAGCTGTAAGACATTTTTTCAATTAGTGATCAAATAGTCTGGACTGGGCCCAGCTCATGGTGGGTGGTGCCATCCCTGGGCTGGTGGTCCTGGGCTCTATAAAAAAGCAGGCTGAGCAAGCCATAGGAAGCAAGCCAGTAAGCAGAACTTCTCCATGGCCTCTGCGTCAGCTCCTGCCTCTAGGACACTGCACTGTTTAAGTTCCTGTCCTGACTTCCTTCAGTGGTGAAAGCAATGTGGAAATGTAAGCTGAATAAACTCTTTCCTCCTCAACTTGCTTTTTGGTCATGGTGTTTTGGTGCAGCAGAAACTCTAAGACAGGGTCAATCCTTGGGGAAAATTGATTAACCCTTTCTTGGCAGTTACTAATTGCCCACAACTCTTCATTTAGGGGTGGGGCCTTGGTGAGCTTTTCTCCTTCCATGATGGTATACTAAGGGATGTTTTCATTATTTAAGTCTTATTCAGGCAACCATGGAATCTCAACAACTGGGAATTCAAATGGTAGTTCCAAATCTCAAACCACACAGTTGTTTTTGTTAGTGTTTTTCTATAAAGCCTTTTAGTTACCTCATTTCAAGGTCATGTGCTGATAGAGGCTGTAGACATATTTTAGGCTTAGTTCTAATGTTGATTTATTTCTTTTCTTCCTACTGAATTGTGGAAAAGCCTATTAAATTTGTCTAAATTTCTCTGAAATATATTTTGGTTATTGAAATTATTTGTTTACTATTCTCTTAATCTGAAGCTTTCCAATATGATGATGGTTTGGTCGATGTGAAACAACTATTTCCCTAAAAATTAATAAAACAAACAGTTCTCAGAAATGTAACATCTTTTCCTTTTACAGGTATTAGCACTCTTATATAGCCTGTTACTAGATCACAAGTGCCTACTTTAAAATAGGTTTTTAAAACTTTATTTATTTAATAATTTTATATCCTGCTTGCAGTCCCCCTCCTCTGCTCCCAGTTCCTCCTTGCATATCCCTCCCACTTGCCTCTTCTTCTCCCTGATGGGTACCAATCTGTCTTGGCTCATTAAGTCATTGAAGCACTAAGCTCCTCCTCTCCCACTGAGCAGACAAATCAGCCTTGCTAGGGGAAAGAGATCTAAAGGCAGGCATCAGAGTCAGAGAGGGCCCCAGCTCCAGTTATCAGGGGATCCATATAAAGACCAAGTTATGCATCTACTACATATATGCCGGAGGGGGGGGGCAGATCTAGGGACAGTCCATGCATGCTCTTTGGTTGGTGGCTTAGTCTATATGAGTCCCAATAGGCCCAGGTTAGTTGACTCTGTAGGTCTTCTTGTGGACTCCTTGACCCTTCCAGCTTCCTCAATCATTTTCCCAACTCTTCCATAGGACTCCTTGAGTTCTGTCTAACGCTTGGTTCTGGGTCTCTGTATCTGTTTCCATCAATTGCTGGGTGAAGCCTCTCAGAGGAGTTATGCTATACTCCTGTCTATAAGCACAGAAGAATTATAGTGACATTAATAGTGTCAGGGATTGGTTCTCTCCCATGGGATGGGTCTCAAGTAGGGTTAGTCTTTGGTTGGCCATTCCCTTTATCTTTGCCCTATCTTTAGCCCTGCACATCTTGTAGGCAGGGCAAATTTTGGATGGAAGGTTTTGTGGGTGGGTTGATGCCCTTATCCAGCCACTAGAAATCCTGCCTGGCTACAGGAGTGGCCAATTCAGTCTCCATATGCCCTGATGCTAGGAGTCTCAGCTAGGGAGAACCACATAGACTTCCTGTGTCCTCCTCTATCCCAGGTCTCTGCCAACTCCCAGAGATGCCCCTAACTCTGATTTCCACTTTCTCCAGGTGCCTCTTATTATATAGACTCTAATTATACAACATGTCCACCAAAGCCATGCGGTAACAGGAGTCAGTTCAGAGATTCTGATAATGATGAAATGGCATAAGATAATTAGAATGTGATCTATTTTCAGAGGCTATTGCCTTCTTTTTAAGATGAAAATTTTCTCAAGTAAAACATGGGTGTATTTATGATCAAGCTTCTAAAACCATATAATTTTGTTCATTCTGATCTGCTGTGAGCCAGTTCTAACTAGTCAGATCACACCTAGCTGTTAGAACCCTAGTATGGGGTCTTACTTACTCTTGCTGCTGCCTTTACTAGGGAAATGAGCTTTAACTCTCAGTACTTCATCCCCTGCAAAGAAGTTGCACCAACAGGTCCTAGAATGCCCAGCTGAGGGCAAAAGAGCCCTGAGTGTATGAAGAGTGGATTTCAGAGTGGATTGTGTCTAGAGTGGCCGCCGGAGAAGTACATAATAGTTCTTCTGAGTTATAAGTGGCTGATGCAAACATAGATGTGTTCAGGGTGAATGCGTGATTTAAAGGCTTGTAGAATCGAAGTGGTAATTAGCAGCCAGACTGTGGCAGTATGAGGATGTTGGCAATGGCCGTCAGAAACAGACAGAAGCCAAAGGTAGCTATATTACAGAAACTCTGTATCTTTTTTCCCCTGTTTTCTACATGTCAGCCTTTCTCCTTTATCAACATGCTCAATCTCAAAGGTTTCAGGTTTTCATTAGAAATATCCACTGTACAGAAGAGACATCTTTTCATTTTTTGGTGGAACTAAGACTCAGTAGTCATGTCTCACTTTTCTCCTTGTCTGGGAAGTGCCCTGGTGAGGCAGCCTATGCCTTGATAATAGTCAGGCCAAGGGATAGAGTGGGTGGGAAGATAGCGTGACTCTTTATCTGTGAAAGCAGAGACTAATAATTGGCTCTGTAAGGACCATCAAGGGCAGGATCAATATATTAAGTTAAAGATCATACTGTCTGGTAGTTGGGTGTATTGGTGAAATAATAGCACCCAGAGGAGGTTGATAGATTAGGAGAACAGAGAAAAAGCATCCAAAAGATATTCTGTGTAGGAATTTCACAGGTAAGGGCATCTGCTCGACTGGTGGCACTGTACTGCTACCTGGCAAGCCACTGGTTGTGAAAGCCCACTTTTAAAACACTAAATAATTTGTTATTAAGTTTGTTAAGACTTTATTTGTTGTTTTTATAAGATTTATTATTGAGTTTATTAAGATTTATTAAGCTTAGATATAGGGATATATGTGTGTAATCATGTGTATAGTAAAGGGTGCACATGCACTTACCTACACAAAAATTATCTCTGTTTTAAATTTGTATGGTATTAAGATTGAGTGATAATCTGATGGGCCGTAAAGGCCAGAGAATAAAGATGGTAGATTTGTCTAGTATCCTAATTTGTTGAAATGAATGAAAGAATCTAGAAAAATTATGTTTTAAGATGTTCTAGAGTACTGATGACTATATTAAATTCACTGTCTATGATCATGGCTGTCTCTAGTTACCCTTCAGCATATTTATCAATCTTGAGGCTTCCCAGAAAGGTTTGGGTATGGATTCAGAGTGGATACAGAGTTAGAATTATAGGAAACCTTACAAAGATAGTATTTAATTTTGGAGAAGAAACTATTTTGTATTTTAAAAATCATACTCCCAAGTGTGTTCTGAGGACTTTTTTAAAAATAAAACTTTTGTGATAGTTAAGAGAATACACAGAGCACAAATATGCACCTTTAAAAATTGCCTGCCTAGCTTTTTATTGACTTTGATAAGCCCAGATGTGTAATTATGATATCTTATATGTAAAATATAGATAAGATCCAACTTTTAATGACAAGAAATCATTATAATTATTTCCTCATGCTATATTTATTTGCATTCATAGCATTTAAAGTGAGTATGATTGTACTTTGAAGAACATTCCTAACTTATGTGTTGTGCATCAATTATTTTTTAGAGTATTTGTTGAAATCTGGTAAATTCACTTGCTCTGAATTTCTTCCAAACACATGAAATGGCATTGTAGTGCTATTAATCACAGTAGGTTTATACATTTTAAACCAACACATATCACATTCTGACTTAATTTGTTATTATTTTTCCTTCTTGGTTTCTTGTGCCCAATTCCCTTAATGAGAAACTAGAATCCCAGAGTAAACACTCCTTGGTGCAGCCAGCCAGTCTCTGAAGCTGACAGATTCCAAAATGGCTGCAGTTGACTATCCCATTGGGATGAGCTATCCAGAGTGAGGACTTTTTCCAAAGGTTGGCATGGGGCTCTAGCTATGACAGCACAGACCATTGGCTCTTTTATTATTCTTGTACAGTAACCTGACTTTGGTCCACTGAGAGGAGATCCTTAGGCTTATTTGAAGACAATCAACCCAAGGTCAAATGGATAATCCTGAACAGACTGAAGGGAAAAGAAACATAGGAATAGCGATGAAGGGAAGACCATAGTGAGTTCAAAGGTTAGCCTCAAAGATGGAAACCGAGTGCACCTGCGTGGTAAAGTATATTTAAATCCAAAAATATACAGAGCTCCAGGGAAGTGTAAAAATAAACCAAGCTTATTTAGTTTACTGCCTTTCTACTCCTCGGGTGGCTTATCCAGCTGTTACCCAGTTTGGGCAGGCTGTTTTGTATGCCTGATTTTTAGGAGTTTATCAGAGAGTTCCTGGGAGAGCAGCTGCTGGTGAAAGGACCTTCAATGCCTTCATTATACATGAACTCCAAGCTTCACAGCTCCTGATATTAAACTGCTTTGATTGGAGATTATATGTTGTTTCATTTAAATTTTAAATGGATCACTGTAATGTGCTTTTAGGTAATTTGTAACATGCCTCTGGGCATAGCACCATTTTTATATTGGTTTCTAAATTACACAGAAGAGTGGGAATGCCCCAGATTAAAAGGAGTAACTGGCTCATGCAAGATCCTCTTTCAGCTAGCTGCCTTCCCTCCTGCAGTCCCAGGCATGGCTAATAAAATATATCAAAGCCATGGAGTATTCAAAGTGGAATCTCCTTTGCAACAGTCATTGAGTGTTGCTATTAAGTTTTCCCTGAAAGGTTGTTGTTATTAATACCTTTTTATGGATAAAGAAATTATAGAGTGTTTTAAAACATGATGCATGAATTCTTATGAACCAGCAGAGTGCTTGGAAAGTCATGCTATGTACAAGAAAAGGTTGACTCTATCAGGAAAATGGGATTCATTGATTATGTTGCTCTGAGCAAGGTAGTTGCCGTTCTTATGACTCAATTGCCATATTTGGAAATACACAGTAAAGAGGGATGAGTTAATACTTTTAGAGTGTGTATAACAATGCTGGTGTAGCCATGGTTGAAGTGACCCTCTACACCATACTAGAGACTATGTAGAGATTTACACTCTAAGTATAATTATGCTTGTGAGTTCAGATTTTTCCCTCAGATTTTGTAAGGATAATATGAATCAGGCATTTATTTCATGTAACAGTTTAGTGGGGCTCAGAGTGTCTTGAAATCAAACACTCCCACAGCTCAGCATTCCCCAAAGAAGAACGAATGGGCTTTTCTCACCTTAAGATAGACTTAAGGCCCCAAGTCATTACAAAGACCTTCTAAGTTTTAGTATTTTATGTTTTAAAGTTATAAGAAAGAGATTTTAATTATGAAATACTATTAAATGGAGATGAATAATTGAAACCAACAAACATCCAAGATCCAGGCTAGAATTTTTATCAAGAACTCTCCCCTTTATAATTTTGCGGGAATGAAAAAAATAAATTATGTGATGAGACTGGCTTCACACAGCTGATCGATAGGGGGCTATAATCTTGTCTTAGTTCAATTGAATGCAAATGGTCTACACAGAACATAAATATTTTAGAGCATTTTGCCCAAATACTGTTTTCATGGAGTATAGTGCTTGATGAACAACAAGCAAAACAAAAGAGCAGAAGCGTGAGATTCTTTTTAGTTATTTAGAAAAGCCCTGTTTCTCTTGTTCCAGTTTATTTTAAAAGTTTTGCTTCATTATGTACACATCAATGGGATATCATTCAGTGCAAGTATACATTAAGTAATGTATGGACTAGGCTAAACATATGTAACTTCTGAAACATATTTCTTAGTGGTTAAAAAATTCAAAATATTTTCTTCTATCTTTGTGAAATACACAGGTCTATACTTGCATCCATAGTCCTCCTACTAGCACACCACAACTTCTTGCTCCTATCTGTCATTAAGAACTTTTGGTTTAATCAGTAGCCCTTCTGTATATGAATGATAAATGGGCTGGAAAAGAAATTAGCGAAACAATACCCTTCACAATAGCTACAAACAGTATAAAGTATCTTGGTGTAACTCTAACCAAGGAAGTGAAAGACCTGCGTGACAAAAGTTTTCAAAGAAAGAAATTGAAGAAGATATCAGATGGAAAGATATTGCATGCTCATGGATTCACAGGATTGACTTAGGAAGAATAACCGTCTTCCCAAAAGCAATCTATAAATTCAGTGCAATTCTCATCAAAATGCTATTTTTTCTTCTTTTCTTTTTTTCTTAGTATTTATTAATTTATTCAGATTACAACTCAATTGTTATCTCATCACTTGTATTCTCCCATTCCTCCCTCCTTCCCACCCTCACCCTATTCCCCTCCCCTAGGTCTAAGACTGAGGGGGACCTCCTCCCCCACTATATGGTCATAGGCTATCAAGTCTCATCTTGGTAGCCTGCTTATTCTTTCTTTGAGTGCCATCAGGCCTCCCCACCAAGGGGAGGTGGTCAAATATGGGGCACCAGAGTTCGTCAGAGTCAGTCCCCACTCTCCACATAACTGTGGAGAATGTCCTGTCCATTGAGTAGATCAGAGTAGGGATTCAATGTTTACTACTTGTATTGTCCTTGGTTAGTGCGATGGTTTGAGCAGACACCCCTGGGCCCTGATGTACTTATCACGATGCTCTTCTTGTAGGTTTCTAGGACCCTCTGGATCCTTCTATTTCCCATCTCCTATATTTCTCTTACCTACAGTTCCAGTAGGATGTCCTCACATCTATCCCCATCTCCTGGTAAGTGAAGACTTTTGTGGGACATGACTTTTGGGCTAGTGCCCAATTATAAGTGAGTATATACCATGTGAGTCTTTAAACTCACTCAGTATGATCATTTCTAGTTCCAACCATTTGTCCACAAATTTTTGGATTTCCTTGGTTTTAGTAGCTGAGTAGTATTCCATAGTGTAAATGTACCACAGTTTCTTTATCCATTCTTCTACTGAGGGACATTTAGGCTGTTTCCAGGTTCTAGCTATTATGAATGAGGCTGCTTTAAACATGGTTGAGCATATGTCCTTGTTGTGTGGTAGAGCATTTTCTGGGTATATTCCAAGGAGTGGAATAGCTGGGTCTTGAGGAAGCCTTATTCCCAGTTTTCTGAGAAAGCACCAGATAGATTTCCAAAGTGGTTGTACAAGTTTGCATTCCCACCAGCAATGAAGGAGTGTTCCTCTTTCTCCACATCCTTGCCAGCATGTGGTATCACTTGAATTTTTGATCTTAGCCATTCTGATGGGAGTAAGATGGAATCTGAGAGTCGTTTTGATTTGCATTTCCCTGACAACTAACAATGCTGAGCATTTCTTTAAGTGTTTCTCAGCCATTTGATATTCCTCTGTTGAGAATTCTCTGTTTAGTTCTGAGCCCCATTTCTCAATTGGGTTATTTGGTTTGGTGGTGTTTAATTTCTTGAGTTCTTTATATATTTTTGACATTAGACCTTTGTCAGATGTAGGGTTGGTGAAGATCTTTTCCCAGTTTGTAGGCTGTCGTTTTGTTCTGTTGACAGTGTCTCCTGCCTTACAGAAGCTTCTCAGCCTCATGAGGTCCCATTTATTAATTGTTGACCTTAATGCCTGGGCTGTTGGTGTTCCATTCAGGAAGTTGTCTCCAGTGCCAACGTGTTCGAGGCTTTTCTCCACTTTTTCCTCTAACTGATTTAGTGTCTCTGGTTTTATGTTGAGGTCTTTAATCCACTTGGTGTTGAGTTTTTTTGCATATTGATAAATATGAGTCTAATTGCATTTTTCTAAATGTAGATATCCAGTTAGACCAGCACCATTTGTTGAAGATGCTATCCTTTTTCCATTGAATGATTTGGCTTCTTTGTCAAAAATCAAGTGACCATATGTGTGTGGATTCATTTCTGGGTCTTCAATTCGATTCCATTTATCAACCAGCTTATTGCTGTGCCAGTATCATGCTATTTTAATTACTGTTGCTCTATAGTACAGCTTGAGATCAAGTATGGATATTCCTCCAGAGGATTTTTTATTGTATAGGATTGTTTTAGCTATTCTGGGTTTTTTTTTTTTTTGTAAATTACTAATTTTTATAGACCTTGAAAGAATAATTCTCAACTTCATATGGAAAAATAAAAAACCCAGGATATAAAAAAACAATCTGGTACAATAAAAGAACTCCTGGAGGTACCACTATCCCTAATTTCAAGCTATACTCCAGAGCAATAGTTATAAAAACCACAAGATATTGGCATTAGAAACAGGTTGATCAATAGAATTGAAACAAAGACCCAGAAATAAACCCATGCACCTAACAGACACCTGATTTTTCACAAAGAAGTAAAAAATCATACACTGAAGAAAATAAAGCATCTTCAACAAATGGTGCTATATTAATCAGATGTGGGTCCCTAGTAAGGGGAGTAGGGGGTTGTCTCTGAGAAGGACTTTCTTGCTTTCATTTCAGTGACATCCTCCTCGTGGGGCTCCTTTGCCAGCCCACTATAGTAGAGGAAGCATTCAGTCCTGATTCAAATTATGGGTAGGTGAGGGGGATCCCCTTTTCTGAGGGTTAGGGGAGGGAGGGATATAGGGAAGAGGGAGAGAGGGAGGGTGGGGCCTCGAGCAGAGTAGGGTGGAGGGAGCTGTCTAAGATTGGTATGTAAAGTGAATAAATGAATAAATTAATTTTAAAACATAAGAAGTGCAGCGAAGGCATCCATGAATCTCAGTGAACCATTTTCAAGGATGAAGAGCCTTGTCTATTTATTGAAGACATCACTTAGTAAGCCCCCCCCCCCCTTTGGCCTGAGAAGTGATCTCATCCAGTCCTTCATCCCATAATTCCTCTAGACAGGAAAGCAGTTCTCTTATTCTTTGGTTATGGAAGAATTTGGTTGCTCATGTGCTCTCACCTGTCTTCCAAAGAAAACATGGCTTTTAAAAAACTTACAATATTCTAGAAATGTTTCTCCATCCCTCAGAGATCAGTTGTTCTTTCTGAAACAATAGTAGTTCTTTCAGACATTCAGTGAAGTGATGGATTCCATGTGCATGAAGCATTTTGTTCTATGAAGATTCTGTTGAGAAAAGTTGCATTTGGATTTGCCTATTAAACATTCAGTAATGCTTTGCATGCCTATGAACTCTAGTTCTTTGAATACTCATTCTGATATTTCCTTCTCCAAGTCTATTGGATTTCTTATTTAAGCATGTTACCCTTTAAAACAAGACTTATATGAGTGACTGTTTCCTATGGTACCCACGTTG
This sequence comes from Acomys percivali, assembly GCA_907169655.1. Lineage (NCBI taxonomy): Eukaryota > Metazoa > Chordata > Mammalia > Rodentia > Muridae > Acomys > Acomys percivali. Next base: position 88,731,280 of record OU015748.1, read on the forward strand.
TAGCAAGACATGCTAAAAGGAACTCCACAAAGGAGTGGTTGCTCACTTATTTATACACTGGGATCATTCAGGGATCTTGCAAAGTGATGCTCATTGCCTATGTACAACTATGTCAGATTTGCTAGTGATGAATTCCTGGTATTGCTTAGTGTTCAGATGATTGCGTGGCTGTTGCTGTAAAAATATCACTTTAGTCTAAATGGTTAGAAAGGTTCATCTTATCCAGTGTCTGTACTAATTATAACTCAGATTCTATTCTAAGTAGTCTATGAGCTAAATCCAGACTGAAGATCTGTTTTGTTGTTAACATAGCACAAATTTACATATGCTTACATTAGAACCCATGCAAGCAAGGTCTGCATTGGCCCATGACTCCACTGTCAGAAACCTGCTTCAATTCTGCAAAGGGAGGAGTCTTTCAGAGCCCTCTGTGTTAGGCTCCCATCCTGTCCTTCTCTCCAACTGCCTCTAGTATCTCTTCTACTTGCCCCATATTAAGGTATTTCTAACCCAAATTGTGTAAAAACAATAGAAAGACAAATTGAGAATGAAGATATTTATTAATATGGAAGCAAAGATTCTCACTTGTCTCTCTGTGTGAGAATAGCCTTTGGGCTACTATGTATTTTTTGGGGTGTTCCGCAAACTGACACCTTAGATAGTATCTACCAGGTGTGGTCAGATGTAGCAGGAGCAAAGTGACACATAGTCCTTCCTTGGGAAAGGAAGGCCTGATATTACCTAAAGGAGGAACACAGAGGACAGTGGGAAGAATGTGCCAGCATCTGAGAGAGAGCATGGAAGCAGGGTCAAAGAAAGGGGTTTAGATATGGGGTGGTGTAGGGAGTCTTCCAGCTTTCTCTCCCCAGAAGAACTTCATCTGTGTGACAAGATGTCGCAACTGAACCTGGCTTGTAGCTAGATCTGCCTCTTCTTGTCTGTTTCTGGCATTGTGTGAGAATGCGTGCTTTACCAGTGTCAGCACCTACATGTGATTAAGTGGTCTAGGAATAAACAAAACCCAAGATGCTTCCTGGATGAAGGAGAGGTCCAGTATGAGGGTTCATCTGATGTTTTGTCTGGGATGAGAAAGAATGCTTGTTTATGGATATAACACAGGAACTTTCTGGTGGGGCCTTGAGTAAATTTGCATTTGCTCTTTTCTGGTGACCTATTTCCCTGTGGAGATATGTGGAAGGGGACACTAAGTGTCTTTGCATGAGATTTATGAGTCTAGTAGACGTCATGTACAATGGGAAGAGAAAAAAAGAACTAGAGACCTTTCATCCTATTAATTCAACACATGTTACTACACAACTATAAAAACATGTAGGCATTGTGATCTGTTGGGAGAGAGGCCATAAATCCACAAATAAATAGACACTGACTCAAGGAGGGAGAAAATGGGGTTGGTGTGAGAAGGATGCCTTTTTAACAGAAGCAGCCAGGGACACCTTTCTGGTGAGATGACCTTGACCATACTTACTAGAGGAAATCAAAATGCCACATGATTCTTCTGTTTGAGGAGGTCATTGCAGGCAGGCATCTAGAATGTACAAAAGCATGAGGTGGATGAAGCTCCTTGGCAAAGAAGAGGCAAGGAGGTGTGTGGGTGGGCTGGAGGAATGAGGTATCAAGGAAAGTCTAGAGGTAGGAGAGGGCAGCATCCTGGGCAGACTCGAGGGTATGTTGATGCACTAAGGAGTTTGGATATTTGTACTTCCTTCCCCCCCCCTCTTGTTTCCTTCCAGCCCCTCATCTTTGCTTTCCATTTCCTTCTCTTCCTTCCTCCATGTATATCTTTCTTTCTTCCTTTCTTTGGTGTTATGTCTTGGATGAGGAAAAAACCCATTTGTTTACAGATATAAAACAAGATCTGTGTGGTAGGGTATTGAGTAAATTTGTGTAGACTAATTTCTGGTGACAAGGCTTTGCCTAGCAGAGAACTCAAGGCTGCCTAGAAGGAGTGGTAACTTGAGATATAAACATGCTTATTAAAAGGGGAGTTGAGAAGAGTTTTATTTGAAAAACTGAAAAAAGTGAATGAAAACCTAGCCACTACTGTAAAGGCTAACAACTGAACTGTCACTTACACCTGCTGTGCTAGGGAAAAATCAGTTTTCACCAATCGAATGACACTGGATATATCCACTCCTCCAGGGTAGGCCTCACTTGCAGGAGTAGATGACCAACATATAATGCACTTTACAGTGTGTGTGTATGACTTTACAGTGTGTGTGTATGTGTGTGTGTGTGTGTGCGTGTGTGTTTGCACACTTTTATGTGGTTACAGTTTGGTGGGCTTTTTTGGATTTCATATGATTTTATTTGGTTTTCCTGGTTCTAGGGTGTTTTGTTGTATTTGGTTTTTTTGTTTGTTGTGAAAGGATTCTGACCTTGCCTTAGATTGGTCCCAAGGTGAAAACAGTCTTAGGTGGCATGACTTCCCTGATACCCTGAGATAAACATCTGTGATAAGACTGAGAGCAGCCATTTTGGGCCAAGGATTAAGGACAAGAGCAGGGGACTTTGGCTGCACTATTGTAGTGCAAAATGATGACCATGGATGGTGGGAGGTAACCAGAGGAGAGACCAGTGGTTCTGGCCTGAAAGTGCATGGGGCCGGGGTGGGAGTGTGAGGGGTGGGGGTGGGGGACAGGGGCGTTTGGAGAGGAGATGAGGGAGCAAAGCTAAGAAGAAGGCTTTAAGTCAGGCCATGAGCAGTGCTGCTTTCTTCTGTCCGGCAGAGGATCTATACCCAAAAGGTTTCATTTTTTCATTTTTATTTTTTGTCATCTCTTTTTCCCTCCTGTTTAGAGGATAGTCAAGTTGTAAGGAATATACCTTTGTTTAATACATTCGTAAAAAGTTTAATTGTTAAGGAACCAGAGCCAACTGTTTGTAATTTTTAGAAAGTACTCTATGTTGGATGGTAGGGAGGGGAAGAGGAGCTGGAAGGACTTGGGGGAAGGGAAGACCATGATCAAAATATATTTAAATGTAAAAATTGTTTTAAATAATAAAAATAAGAAAAAGAAAAAACTTGCATACTTTGTTGGAGAGAGAGAGAGAGAGAGAGAGAGAGAGAGAGAGAGAGAGAGAGAGAGAGAGAGAGAGGTAAGTGTGTACTTGACAACAATGTGAGAAGAGAGACCGAGCCATCTTGTTTCTCTTGTATGAACTTTAACAGAGCAAAACAGAGAGTGGGAAAACTTCTCTGTGGTTAGTTTACCAAAGATAAGGTTTGTTGTAGAAAAATATGAAGAAAAAATTCATTGAACCATTACATGTGAAAGATTTATTAGAGAAAAGGGAAAGAGAGGCTTATTTGAAGCTATTCTTCAGCTGGCACAGCCATTGTGATGGGATGTGTGCCCTTGGCAGTTGCAGTCAATTATTTAATTCTAGTTTGGGTCAGTCTCAAGTGGCTGTGCTTTAGAATTCTCAGGTTGACTTTCAAAGGCTGCACACGTGTCTTTGTGCAATCTTTAAGTAGATAACTACTGCTTTCTGCTCTCTTTCATGCAGACCCCTGGAGCCCTTACTCAACCCTTCCTGCAGTGGCTCACCTGGGCACTCGATTTAGAAGGATTCTTGGACTCTTTTCTTTCCATTTCTATGCTTCTGGCTTTATATTTCTCTGTGTTTCAGATTGCCCTGCTCTGGTCTGAACTGAGATTTATTTATGCAGGACGGAGAATGTGTTCTGTAGTTGCTGTTTTGGTCTTCCTTTTTTTCATCCATAATTATTTACAGTTCACTCATCTATTTTTTCTGCCTTGCTTAAGTATTGAACCATAGTCCTCCAATGGTGTGCCTGCAAATTGCTCTTTAAAACACCAGACTGTGGGCTGCAGAGGTCTCAGTGAAATGTGTTCTGCCTGATGCCCTCCACAGTTTTGCCTACTTGCGTGAAATAAATATTTTATTGCTGTTTCTGAATCTTTTTTCATAGTGTGGAAATAATTTGGTGGTGCTTCAAATGTTCTTTCCCCGCCCAATACTTTTGTCTTAAAAATAATCTATCAGATGCCCGATCTGCTCAGATTCCATACTGTCATCAGTTTCCTTCTTTGTGGCTTTACAGTTTATTGTCTCACTATAGGAGTTATTCTCATATTCAAGGCTGAGTGACTATCTCAGTGTTGTGGTTCTGTGTCCACCTATGACTAACCCACAACATATTTCTGATTTCATTCTTACATTTTGTTTTATCAACACACTTTACGGTCACTCCAGAAGGTTCTCTTTTTGTCCTCTGTTTTTTGTTTGTGTGTGTATGTATGTATGTGTGTGTGTGTGTATGTATGTATGTATGTATGTATGTTATGTTATGTTATGTTTGTATATCTCTCTCCTTTTGTTTTCTGGTCTGAGAGATTGACCCTATCTTCTGCTATTCATTATATGAATTCTACTTAAAGGATTTCAAATTGATACTGCCATGCACCAAAGCATTTTTTTTTGCATATGGTGTTCAGATAGACATCTTTCACTTCCATAATTCTTCCTGTGTCAACTTTTTATTATGTGGTTTTTAGACCATGAAGATGATTCCTAAAACCCTCTACTGTCTTTTCCATCAAGCCTTCTGTGTCTGAGCTTCTTTCTAGTTTTTGTGCTTCCATCAGGCAGTCTCTTTACCTTGCCTTCTCACCAGTGCCCACTGTGCCAAGCACATGGCAGATTTACAATGAGTAAACTGTAGGAAGAAATGATGACTATAAAGCTCTAAATAAGAGATATCAAATAAGGTCCTATGAGGAATCTGACCAATATTTTTGGCTTAAAGCAAACAAGCTCCTTGGCCTGTAGTGAGATGTGTTGAATGATGTGCCTTAGGTTGGGTGATAATGGGGACCTTCAGATCTTTCTTTATGTGAGCTACTGAGTTTTGAACCCAGAGCTTTGTGTACGCTAGGAAAATGCTCTACCACTGAACTACATTTCATTCCTGGCTCTTATGATTCTTTCTCTCCACTGAACTGAAGAAAACAAGGCTCACAAATGTCGTGGATATAGAGGATTCCAGAAGTGTTACCATCTCCCAGATTTCTTATTGATGTAAGAGCCATGTAGAGCCAAAGGCAGAAGCCATGTTGAGTCAAATAATTTATTCTTCAGAAATCACCAGACATTGCTCACCAGAGTCAAGGTGACTAATCTCAGAAATCAGACAGATGGCTTGAATTTCCCAGATATGATACAGAGATGAATGGTTTGGAAAACCAAAAGGTTCTTTCTAAAGGAGTCCTATTCTAAAAGGCATAAGGAAAACCATTAAATATTGCTTTTTTCCAACACTTTTCAGTAGTTTGTACCTTTAGTCACTGGGATTAAGTAGCTAAGTTTATAGTCAGCTTACCTCTTGGGATCTATAGGACATCATTGTGGTTATGGCACACCTTTACTAAAAGCTTTTGGTTCACACATGTAGTAACCTTGGTAATCTGGAGATAATATGATCTTTTTAAAATATCTGGAGAACAGGAATCTTAGGGAGGGTAGTTTTCTGCTGAGATCACAGAGATTGAAATATGAATGTACTTCCATACTAGTTACCGTCTCATTGCTATTAAGAGGTAGCTCACAAAAGCAACCCAAGGGTTTATTTTGACTCAGAGTTGAAGGGTCCAGTCAGTAACGGGAAGAAAGGTGTGGTGGAAGGAGCTGTGGCAGCTACTTACTCTCAATGCATGCATAGTAAGGAAGCAGAGAGTAATGCATGCTTGTTCTCGGCTCACTTTCTCCCTTTAATTCCCTCTGAGACCACAGCCCCAAGAATGCTGTTGACAACATTTATCGTGCCTATTCCTGGTTTCCTTAATATTGAGAATACCTCATAGACCTGTCCAGAGTTTTGTTCCCATGGTGATTCTAAGTTCCTTCAAATTGATGTCAAGAATAAATACCACCGGGTATAAATTGCATAGCCTAAGAGGCATCTGAGCTGTAACACTTGTGTCTGTGTCCATATCCAAAGCCAACAAACATGTCTATGACATCGGAGAGCACCTAGCACTAAGAGCAGTGTCTGCTGCAGCTCCCTCTTTCCTACAGCTGCCCCTTAGTCTGAATGATGATGGAGTGAAATGGTTTACCTGGAGTTAATTTCTGGTTCCCTTTTTAAATTTGGGGCTTGTGTGAAAGAGAATCATGGTGAACAGGCGTACTCGATTCACAGTACCCATGGCTCACAGGCAGGAATAGGAAGGATCTGGACACGAGTCCCCTAAGGTCCATGAGCAGTAATGACTTCCTCCAGTGAGGACTCATCCCCTGTAATTCTAGTGCCACTATCTGGGGACTTAGCACATCATCTTCCTGGTACAGACACTCCTTTTCCAAATCACAATAGAAGTAATTATAAAAGAAAACATTATAAAGTTTTATTGAAAGCATTATTTAATTTGTCCTTATTTTGTATCTACTGTATTTCAGGTACTCTTCTACTGTCCTTGATGCTAACCACACAGAAACAAATGAGCTACGAGCCTACATTTCAGATAGTTATGGCCTATTAAAGGAAACTAAATAATTTACTTACACCAAATTTATATAATCTATAAATGGTTGAGCTGGCATTTAAAAACAATGTATAAGAAAGAGGATGTTTCTACATTGCCTAGCATATAGTGCTGACAAGATTTCACTATAGATCATGACATGGTTCAGGAACCACAGTGCTAACACTGATGTCCACATGGTTAAATCAATTGCTCATCTTGAAAAGAAAGGAAAATTAACATAGGCTATTGACTGGCAGTTCTCTTGCTCAAGGCAGCTAGGGCAGCATGCCAGAATCTAACAACTGCTAACTCTCCTCTGCTCCCCCCATTTATTTTCAGTTGGTACTTGAATGCTTAGCCATGTTAATCAAACATCTGGTTTTAGAAAACATGTTATGGTCTCTTTCCTCTTAACAATGATAGGCAGATTTGGGCCCAGGGGTCCTGCTCAAACTAAGGCACCAGCCAAGGACAATACAGGAGGTAAACTTTAAACCCCCTACCCAGATCTAGCCAATGGGCAGAACATTCTCCACACTTGAGTGGAGAGTGGGGTATGACTTTCTCACGTACTCTGGTGCCTCATATTTGACCATGTCCCTTGGATGGGGAGACCTGGTGGCACTCAGAGGAAGGACAGCAGGTTACCAAGAAGAGACTTGATACCCTATGAGCATACACAGGGGGAGGTAATCCCCCTCAGGAGCAGTCATAGGGGAGGGGAATAAGGGGAAAATGGGAGGGAGGGAAGAATGGGAGGATACAAGAGATGGGATAACCATTGAGATGTAACAAGAATAAATTAACAAAAAATTTAAAAATAAAAATAAAATAAAATTCAAATTATAGAAAAAAAAAAACCCAACAACAACAACAAAAACAACCAATGAGACAAGCCTGTGAAAATTGAGTAAAAAGGGATGTGATAAAGAGCCAGCCACCAGATCCATCTGGCCTCCTGCTTCTTTTCTTAGTGCACCCCGCACCCCTGGATGTAGTTGGTAGAAGTGATGCTGGGATGAACAAATCTCTTATCAGCTTTGGGATTGCTTGACTTATGAAAGCAGGCTACAGCATGCCACATGGGGAAACTGGTGCATATTTCTGCATTTTCTCACAGAAATGAACATTGCTTTGCAGTTAGGTTTATCTAAAATACGTCCTCACAGAAACACAGGCTGTGCATTTTAACTGTTAGCATTTGTTGAGATTTTGATGACAATGTACAGAACCAATTGTTTAAACAGATTTTAAAAAGCAGCTTTATCAGATAATGTCAGGTTGGTATGTGTGCAGGGCCATGTTGATATTTGCTTATTTTCATGTCTGAAAATAAAACATTTGCAGGTAGCAGTATAATATATTTGAATATTTCACTCCTATATTGATAGAATCACTAAAGAAGCTTTCATAAGATAGAGGATGTGTGTGTGTGTGTGTGTGTGTGTGTGTGTGTGTGTGTGTGAGACAAATGGCCCTAAAAATACAAAGCTGCTTCAGTGAAAAAAGAGGACATATTTCTCTAAGACATCATAAATCATAGCCTGTGTGATAAATATGTGGAAATGATTCTTGTCTTCTAATGCATCTGAGAAAACAGCTAATGGAGACATACCAAAAAAAGTATCTGCATCATCATCTTTATTCTAAGAAATATAATAGTAGGGAGCATTATAGTTCCAAGTTAAAGTGTATAGGATGTACTTTGGTAAAGTTGTTTGCTCATTAGGGGATAACTAAAGGCAGTTCATCTTACCATTAGGACATGGCTATTATGTGAGAGTATGAGATTAAAAGGTTATGGACTAATACGATGGATTGGGAATTTGCAGTCCCTGGTTGCCTAACAGGAAAACTAAGGTTCAGGGTGGTCACTTGTTAAAAGGTTAAGCCACAAAACTTTTATCACCTTTAATTCCAGGCAGAAAGTTTGAAATGTTTAATAGTCAAGATTATACACTTATATGGAGCATAGCACGACCATTTGGAGTTTGAATATGCATAAAAGAAGATATAAATGCTTTGTGATTTTTATTATATTTCTTTTTTACATATATATTTATATTATTACACATAACTAAAATAAGCAACACACAACAAGAAGAACCATGAAAAAATCAGGAATTATATAAATGTTACATTCATAGAGTTTTGATATTTGTATTGGCAATCTTCATCTTTCCTATCTTGGTGCATCTAAAATTCTGAATGTAAATCAATATCTATCATATCTCATCTCTATCAACTTAAAACATCTATCTAGACATAAAAACATCTTAACCTCTAAACAGCTAAGCTTAATTGTAAAACTAAACTATCTGGTCTTCAACCCCATTAGAGCCTTGAAAAGGGATAAATGTTAATTACTTGAGTAAACCAAAAGTGCAGGTTAGCAGCTTCCAAAATGAAAAAAAAAATGATAGAAACAGTTTGTTGTCTGAACAACCACTGAAAACTCTCTATAAAGTTGGAGCATCATCTTCAACCTTCTGGCCCAGTATATCTGACAGACAAATTTATGAGACAGGGACTATTAAGGACTTGCTCACTCTGTCTTGGCAGAGTTTGGCCATCGACTCTGCCTGCATCCAAGCTTGCCCACTTTTAGGCAGAATTCTGTCTGTGGCCCAAATGAGGACATTTTCCCCAGTGGCTGGTTTGCCACATTTGAAGCCATATCTATAAAGAGGCTCTTTGATGCTCATCATCTTCTTAGGTAGGCTGGTGTTGCTAGGAGTCCATAATCTTTTAATCTCTTGTTGCCAAAGCATCTTTAAAATAATAAAAAACATCTTTTAATGCTGTATTCTGTAAGTCTTTGAGTCTTTTGAAGACTTTATCTAACTATTTTACCTTATATACCTATAGAATCATATCGATCTGTTAAACCTAGAATGTACATTCTTGTGATAAAAACAGACCAGTAATTGATCAACTAACTTAGCTTGTAATACTTAATTATCCTAAATGGCCTGCAGTACCACTTTCATGGTTTTGAAAGTAACCCTTGTATTATAATTGAGTTGTCTGGGTATAATACCTCATATTAGAGTAGAATATGGGTGGCACAACTGGTTAATGCACAGTGCTTTGTGTTTTTATAAAGAGAAAGCAAAGACCTTTTAAGTTTGGTGTAATCTCCTTTGCCTATTTTTGTTTACTTTACTCTATGCATTTAGAATTTTACAACATGCCTTGATACAAGTGTACACAATAAAATCATAACTACAGTTACACAAATCTATATTTCCATCACTTTCTGCAGAGAAATTTTAATCCAGCAACATGGCTCCTCTGACAAGAGATCACATCCAAAGAAAGACCTTCTAGGCTTGTGTGATCTGGTTGGAATGATACACTTTTAATCTCCCTGGCTGGAATACAGACACACCCTTAGTAAACATCTTAATCCCAAACAATAAAGGTAAAATTGATTTGTAAAGGGAAGCAGCCATATTTGAAAGTGATGTCTAAGAGAGGGACAGACAAAGTGACAAATCAGAGAAAAATTTGACAGAATGAGTCAGATATATGATATGCCCAACTCTTAAGAGAACAGACAGAAAAGAAGCTACTTAAAAAGCAGTTGCAATAGAGTTCAGACAGTAGAGTAGATTACAGGGAGAAGGAGAGAGATTGAGAGAGAGAGAGAGAGAGAGAGAGAGAGAGAGAGAGAGAGAGAGAG
>OU015748.1:88753473-88797944 GCA_907169655.1 Acomys percivali
AGAGAGAGAGAGAGAGAGAGAGAGAGAGAGAGAGAGAGAGAGAGAGAGAGAGAGAGAGCCCTCTCCGCCTCCAACAGATTGCAAACCATAATAAATAAGCAAAAATAAAGTTTAAAATGCCTAGACAGAGCATTATGAGACAAAACACCTCCAGAAATACCACCGAGTTCATTTTAGTTGACTGCCTCCTGCTGGACATGACACCTGCCCTTAAATGTGGTTTGTATAGCCATTGGAAAAAATTATGCTTTATTTTCCAAGTGGTTTTCTGTTGGAGACAGCTTCTAGATTAGGGATAGGAGACTTCCTCCTGTCAGTGTTTGGACACCATCTGACTTGGACCTGTGCAGACCTTCCTGTACACATTGCAACTGTCTTTATGAATTCATATCTAGAATAGATGAAAAAAAAAAAACCAAACCAATGATTACACTTGTAGATGTCAGATATAAGCCAAACAAAGTGCTCGATAGAAAAGTAAGGGACTTTTTCCTATTTTATTTTTAAAAACTACTACTAACACATCTATTATCCATTGATGTAGCCTCTGCACTTATAAACTCTGGCACAGGCCTTAAAAGTACTCAGTTGAAAGATGAACCCCCAATAGCCTATTCCTTATAAACAGTACTCTTGGGCACAATTCAAGGTCCATGGCACACTAACAGTTCACCATCATTTCACTGTATTTGAAATGGTATTTCACACTATTAAACTATGGCTGCTTTTATGAGATATGTAAGTGTGACTGGACACAGAGAATTAGATCTAATATTTAACTAGAGCCTTCACACCTACCAGTGTTTATGAAAGATACCGTGAATGATATCAGAGGAAAAAGGCAACCACCAACCCAGCTACAAAACCTGTGATTTATAATAGCGACCTGCTTGTACGATACCCTGATGCAGTAGTGGCACAAACATGGTGGGAGTAACCAACCACTATCTGATTGGATTTAAGGCCCACTCCATGAGCTGCAACACCTGCTCATGGACCTAGGATAAAGCTAAATACTAATGTTCTGCTAAAGGGACATAGGAATAAAATGATTTCTAACAACATACTGTTATGCCCCGCAGGTTAATATCTTGCTCAGCCATCATTAGAGAAGCTTCTTTCTGAACTAAATGGGAACCAATATAAAGTCCCACATCTGGACAATGAGGGACCTCATTACACTCAGACCTAAATGGGATGTCGTCACCAAACCCTTCCCTTCAGGGCTTAGGGAACTATGTGGAAGAGGAGGCAGAAAGATTCTAAGAGCCAGGGCAGATGAATGACACCAAGGAAACAGTGTTTCCCAGACACAACAATGCATGGAACTCTGCAATCACCATGGGAGGCAAGAAGGTAGTTTGTTTCAACACGACTCAGTAGCTGATGTTGGTTCAAACTTTGGGACTCTTGACGTCGAGTAGTTTGTTTTAGGCATATTTAAGCTGAGTACAATTTGGCAAAAATGTTCTGTGTGGTCATTAACTCAATCCCATGTGCACAATAAAGCTCGAAACATGTCTACATTAAAACATTTTGTAAAATACATGTGGCATCATATATATATATATATATATGATCTATAGGTAAATCACATAGTCACATGTGACATATTCCAGAAAGATAGGTTCTATTCATTGACAAGCTCACAAAAAAGATATGGGAGAGGATCTGGTGTGGCCTCAGACGCACAGCTAGTGCAAAGGTCACCAGGTTATTATCCACATCTGCCCCCATCTTTCTGGGCAGATAACAGGTTATGCAGCACTCCCATTGAAGGTTAAACACATTTGTGTATTTAACATTCCTTATTTCTTTAGCACTTACCTGTGGTCACAAAATCTTCCATACCTACTACACATCAGGACTGATGCACATATGAACTCATCAAGAATGTGGAAGCCTACACAAGTCCAAGAAAACTAGCATCCCAGCACTAAAAGGGTGAGGTGGTCCTGATCTCTTATCCCTAAGCAAAAAAGCAATCTCAAAGTGACAACTACTTGAAAAGGAAACTTTAGTTTTCTCCAACGGAGTCTCACTGGGTATAAAACCATATTTAAGATTAAGTCCCACACCCAACAATATATGGCCAACACAAAATAAGCTAAGTTGTATTTTTGTAGGTTTTTTTTTTTTTGTCTCATTTTGTTTTGCATTTTATTTTTGCCATGAATGTCTTTTTAAATTAATTAATTCACTTTACATCCCAATTGTAGACCCCTCTCTTCTCTTCTCCTGGTACCACCTTCCTTACTTCTCTGAAAATGGAAGCCCCTTCCCACCAACTCACTCTAGCTTATCAAGGTGCATCAGGACTGAGTATATCCTTTTCCTCTGTGGCTTGGCAAGGCAATCCTGCCAGGAAGCAGTGATCAAAAAGCAGGCAACAGAGTCCATGTCAGAGACAGTCCCCGATCCCCTTATTAGGGAACCCACATGAAGCCTGCCCTGTCCATCAGCTACATGTGTGTAGGGGCCTTGGTCCAGTCTATACATGGTCCTTGGTTGGTGCTTCAGTCTTTGTGAGCCCTTCCGAGTCCTGGTTAGTTGGGTCTGTTGGTCTTCTTGTGGAGCTCTTGCCACCTCCAGGTCCTTCTCTCCTTCCACCTAATTTTTCACAAGACTCCCTACACAGCCCAATGTTTGGCTGTGAGCCTCAGCACGTTTTGATCTGCAGCTGGGTGGAGCCCCTTAGAAGACAGTTATGCTAGTCTCCTGTCTGGGAGCATAGCAGAATATCACTAATAGTATCATGGGTTGCCTCTCTCCTATGGGCTGGGTCTCAGGTTGGGCCAAACATTGGTTAGCCACTCCCTCAATCTTTCCCCTGTGTTTATCCCTGCACATCTTGTAGGCAGGGTAAATTTTGGGTCAAAGTTTTTGTAGGTGGGTCAGTGTTCCCCTCCCTCTACTAGGAGTCCTGCCTAGTTAGAGGGTGTCCTCTTCAGTCTCCATGACCCTTGCTACTGGGAGTTTCAGTTAGTGTCACCCCCATATCCTCCCAGAAGCCTACACTGTCTTAGGCCTCCAGCTTGTCACAGAGATGCCCCCCGCCCATGGTTTCTCTTCTTTATTCGGGCCCTCCATCCTCCTGCCCCAGGTCTCATTTCTCTCTGAGTACTTTCTCCTACCTTGTTCTCTCTCTTCAACTGTTTCTGCTGTCTTTTCTATTTCCTCTTCTGTGTGAGACTTAAGTATCCTCCCTTGGTTTTTCCTTGTTACTTATCTTCTTTGGGTCTGTGCATTGTAGTATGCTTATGCTGTACTGTATGACTAAAATGTGCTTATAAGTGAGTTTGTTACAAAACAAAAGACGTTTTGTTTGTATATTACAGTTTCTGAATTTTCATTTATACATGGCTTGTGTGTGTATATATCTGTAATTTGTGTGTTTTTCTTTCCTTTTAATTTACTTATTTGCTTGTTTGTTTATTTGTTTGTTTTCTGAGAGAGGGAGATAGAGGTAGAGAGAGAGACAGAGAGAGAGAGAGAGAGAGAGAGAGAGAGAGAGAGAGAGAGAGAGAATGGGTTTGGATGGATGAAGAGATGGGAGAATCTGGGAAGAGATAAGGGATAAGGAAGGGGAAACTGTGGTCAGAATATATTGTATGAAAAATTACTTTCAATAAAAAAGAAAATATGGTCACTTCAGTGTAAACTAGTGGTATATTTTTTCTGATTTTATTTTATTATTTTTCTGATTTTATTTTTTAATTTAATTTTTTTCTTTAAAATTTATTCACTTTACATATCAATCATAGACCCCTCCCTCATCTCCTCCCAATCCCATCCTCTCTCTGTCTTCCCCTCATTCCCCTCTTTTAGTCCTCCGAAAGGGGGAGCCTTCCTCCTCTATCAACTGACCCCAGCCTATCTCATCAGACCCCAAGTCTCATCACGACTGCCTGCAGCCTCTTCCTCTGTGGCCTGGTAAGGCACCTTGCCAGTTAGGAAGAAGTGATCAAAGAGCAGGCAACAGAGTCTATGGCAGGGACAGCCCCTGATGCCCTTACTAGGTGACCTTTATGGCGACCGAGTTGCCTATCAGCTACATCTGAGCAGGAGGCCTAGGTCATCTCCATGCATGGTCTTTGTTTGGTGTATTAGTCTCTGCAATGCCCCCAGCCCAGATTTGTTGGCTCTGTTGGTCTTCTGGTGGATTTCCTGTCCCCTACAGGCCCTTCTATTTCTCCCACTCTTCCATAAGACTCTCTGCTCTCTGCCCAAAGTTTGGCTGTGAGATTCAGCTTGTACTTCGATCCTCTGCTAGGTGGAGTCTTTCAGAGGACCTCTATGGTAGGCTCCTGCCCTGTTCTCTCTCTTCAACAGCTTTCAGTGTCTACTCTCTTTGCCATTCTCAATAAGAATTAAGCACCCTCCTTAAGATCCTCATTGATACTAGCTTCTTTAGGTCTTTGGATTGTAATATTGTTATCCTATATTATATGGCTAATATCTGATTTTAAGTGAGTATATACCATGCGTGACCTTCTGGGTCTCTGTTACTTTACTCAGAATGATTGTTTCTAGTTCCATCCATTTGCCTGCAAATTTCATGATGTCCTTGCTTTTGATAGCTGAACAATATTCCATTGTGTAGATGTACCACTTTTTAAAAGGTTTATAAATAGTCCCATCCCACATCCATTACAGGAAGCTGATAAATAACAGGTTAGTGACATAACATTATGAAATTGCAATTGCTGAAGTTACTGCTCATTAAAATAGTTAGCTAATTGTCACTAAGTTTACATGGCAAGATATTTTAAAATAAGACCTTCTTGGTGATGACTACAATAATTTCAATGAACAAATGAAGACAGATATAGTTTGATTTTTCTGTGTATCTAACAGAGAAAATAGACACAGGTTGCCACTTTTCTATTTACTCAATAGTTCCAAATGTGTGTCCCTTCTTAATAACAGTATATGAGCTATGGCTGGTAAAAAAATAAAATTGTACTGTAGAAAATAACACATAATTATTAGAAATAGGGATTTTACATTGTTAATAGCAGTACACCAATGGTACCAGCAGCCATGAAAATATTCTGCCTGGTGATACTATTTGGTAGAGGAAAAGATGAGGAATCAGGAATCAGTGGGCAAAGTATAATAACTTATTATCTCTATGCCAAGATGGGAAGAAAGGAATTGGATTGATATGCATGCTGCAGAATCATTCAAAATACTAGAATGCTTAACTAGTTTAACAACTAGTCGTGGTACATACGCTCATATTAATATTAGTCAAAAAGTGGAACTAATCTGAGTGAATGAATAAATAGCATGTGGTACAGACATAAAATATAAAATATTATATATATATACATAAAACAAAATGCCATTGTGCCTTAAATAGGAAGGAAATGTTAGTATATTTTCCAAAATGAGGTAACTTGAAATGGAGTGTACAAATCAGAACAGGACAAATATTATGTGACTTCCAGTTTACAGAGTATCTGGTGTAGTCAGGTCCATGGAATTGATAGTAAAACAGTGGATTCCCGAAGCAGCGAGAGTGAGGATAGAGTGTCAGTGTTTAATGGATCTGGAATGAATAGTTTTGAAGTTTCTTGAGACTGAAGGTGAGTCATAGTAACGACATGAATGTCTTAATTTTTATGTTACGTATATTCGCCATAATAAAAGCACAGAAGAGGAGAAATCTTGTGATTTTCTAAAGAAAATCTTCTAAAAAATTTTCATCTATTTCAGCATGAACACCAATGGTTATTCCATAGTTTTGCCTGGTTCTGCCTCATCTTCCTATCTCTGCCTCCTGTCTGGCATCACGTGACCTTCATCCTTTTCCAGTCTGCCATCATATGACCTCTATTCTCTTCCTGTCTGCCATTGTCTTACCTCACTCCTTCTGCCATCTACAGGCATCAGGCTTCCTTCCTCTTCATACCTGGCATCATCTGGACTCCCTGATGTTTCTATCTGGGATCATTTGGTCTCCCCTTCCTTTGACATCACTTGGACTCTCTCCATGTCCTGTCTGTCTGGTATCACACGGTCTCCATTCTTTTCCTATGTCACATTACATGGTCTCTCTCCTTTTCCAACCCAGCATCATGTGTCCTCCTCCCTTCTTTCACTTTCTAGCTTCACAGTGCCACTTTTCCTATTGCTTCCGCCTTTTCTGTATACTTTAGATGCTTCCCTCTTCAGGCCTCACATTTGATATCCCTTTTTTTTTTTTTTGGAAAAGCATTGTCCCCACATATGTCTACAGTGTGTCCCTATTTTTTTTTCAGGACAATGTTCAACAGATCAATAAGCCTTTCCTTAACTCTGTTTTAAATTTTGATCTGTCTTCAGGTTTCGCTTCTTGTTTTTGCCCCCTCAACATCTATATTGTCTTCCACGTTACTCACTCATATTTCTTATCTGCAGTTTCTCTCTGGTGTACAATGAAAGGTGAGCCATAGGAAGGGAGAGAGTTTGTATATTTTGTTAAGAGTGCCCTCCATGTCTAGAATAGTGCCTGGCTCATAATGCAAATGAAAATCAGTGTGGCAGGACTGCATGCAGTACAAAATCAAGTTGGGGACTGTGAGGGAGAAGGGAGATGAAATTCTACTACCCTATATTATTCAGATCTATAGTTTTCATTTTATATAAATCAAAACAACTTGTTATGTTACTTGTATGTATGTCTTCTGGGCTTACCATTTGGTATTGAATAACCGATTGGTATGCTCTTCCTTAGAGAACACTGTTTCCCCTGCTCTTGAGATTCCTTAGTTCCCTGTGGTTCTTGGTCTAGGGTTGAGGCCCATGTTAGCATCTCTATTGCTGTCATCTTTGTTCAGCTCCTGTTTAGGCAGCCATGCTGAAGGGACTTTATGAATGCAGCTCCTGACATTTCTAGAGCACACAGCTCACAGGAAACTCCCCGTTTCTCTGCCTCTTATAGTCCTTTTTGGGCCCCTTTTCTGCAGCGATCCCCGAGCCCTTGGTGCAGGATTGTATTGTACCATTTGAGACCGGCTCCACATCTCTGCATTTTTTTTTTTCATTTTAAAATCTCATTTAGAAAATGAAATAACTATATTATAATCTCAAAAATAAAATAAAAACAGATAAAAACCAATAAGACTGAAATGAAAAGCCAGCTGCATTCATTCATCTAGACACCCACTTGTCTCCCTAAGATGAAGGCTAAAATCACTGCAATACTTTGTCAAGTATCAAAAGCATTTATCAACTATCTAGAACTTGGGTTCAAACTCTATTTTTTCCATCTAATGCTTAGGTTTGCATGATATTTTGCAGCAAAAAAAAATAATCCTAACTATATTTGCATACTCTATTCCTCTTGTTTGTTGTCACAATAAACAGCGTTTTGAAAGGTCTAATCTCAGTTTATACTGGGTCTGTGCTTTCAGGCTGCAGTTGAATAGCTCATAAGTGTTCCAATGTGGTGGCTCCATTAAACTCATTATGCTCCAAACACAGAAAGTCACTGTAGACAGAGAAATTGGGGACTTATTAAACTCTGGAGTTGAAAACTGCATCTCATTCTACCCCTTTAGTTAAAAAAAAATACCACATGTAGCTAGTTGAAAGGCTGCTTTTTGAGGAAGGAGGTCTCTTCTCTAATCACTTCCAGGACTTGGTTGGATGTGGCTGCTGTTCTGGGATTCTGGTGAGTGAGTAAGTTCCCTGAGCCTGGGGGGCCAAGTAGAGTTGGGCACTGAAGGAGGACAGCTATTCATTCAGACCTGTCAGCACATCTTTCTCTATGAATTACTCTCCCTAACATATCAGGCTTTTTTCTTTTCCTTTGGTATAATAAAGGACTTTTTGTAAGAATGGTGTCCATTGAGAGCAGGTCGCCACAAACATAGATCTCCTTGTTCATAGCATTTCAGCCAAAGTACACTTCTCAGAAAATAGGATTGGGAAGAAGTGGAATGGCTGAATCACACGGTGTTTGTTATGTGGGATTTTTGAATATGTTATTATTAACTCAGCCAAACAAAATCCCCTTTTCTGTGCTGGCACTGAACATAGGTGGCATGCCTGTCTTGGGGGCCAGAATATGAGCTTAGCATAGGAATTAAATGAGGATACATCTCAACTGAGTGTAGAGGAAAAGCAGAGCCTTGTGTGAAATGTGTCCTTCTCACATTGAAGGGATCTCCAGAGCCCAAGAAAGAGCAGAAGTTATACACTAGGTGTAGGTGCCAAGAGCCAACTAGCTTTGTGTCTTTGGCTGCCATGATGAGTGTGAGAGTCATACTGATTCCATCATCTGTCCATGACTGACATGAAGACAGTGCCTCCATAGCAGCAAACAACCAAGTGACTCAAGGGCAGAAACTTTAAGGAAATCTCAAACTGTTGTTGCTCTTAGAGGTTTTAAGGTGTCTCATAGAACTTTACCTACTAGTTTTTCATGAAGCAAGGATGTATAAATATTTATGTTTATATATGCTAACATAAATATATTTAAAAATATGTAAAATATATTTTAAAGAACATAAGGATGATGCTGTTTGTACTTGGAATTTCATAGCAGTAAGAATCTCTTATCACTCACCAGCTCTTTCTTTAGAAAATCCCAGAACAAACAGCTCTTTTGATGAGTTCATTCCTGAGGAATTTTCACTTTTTGCATTTCTTAGGAAACATTGTGCTATAGTGAGTTAAAAGTGAATTTATATTGTCATTATAAGAAAGGGATTTGTATGAAAATTCTCATCAAATATTCACAAATCTTCCACTTTTTCCTTTCTTCCGTTTATGCTCAATTGAATGTAAATAATATTGTTATGGGAAAATTTTTTCATCTGAGAAAATGGTAACTGTCAAGTCATTTTATTATCTTTGAGTCATACAGCTCTTAAATCTATACCCTGTACTTTCAATCGATCTGGGAAGTCACAGGGTTACAAGATCTTAAGAATTAGAAGCAAATAAATAGCTTATCTCAAGGAAATGGGTTTCCAGAATTGTAGTGCATTTGTCCTCCATAGTGGTGTTGTTGTCTTGAGTGATATTTCCTAGGGACTTACGGACAGTGTCGTTCCTGATTATTGCAAATGTTTCTGGGGCAAATAGAAACTTGTACATAGCCGGTGAATAGATTTAATATATACTTAGCTAGGTATATACAAAATAATATCCAAGTCAGTGGACCATAGAGATATTTGCACATCTAAGTTTATTTAACCATATTTGCAAGAGGAGATTTATAGAATCATCTTTTGTATCCAAGAGCAGGTGAATGGCTAAAGAATATGTGGTCTATGTATATGATGGAGTTATATGTAGAAGAATAAAGAAGAATGAAATTCTATCATCTACAAAAATGGACGCAATTGGAGATTATAGTAAGTGAATATCCTGGTGATCAGATTAAGAAAAAAAATATATATTTTCTTGTAAAACCTAGTTTTTGTACAGATAATAAAATAATATGTAATATAATATGTATAGTGATAACAAAAAGGAATCTAGATGAATAAAGAATACTATAAGGATAGAGAGAAGAGGGGATTGTGTATGGGTGAATATGACTAATAGTCATGAGATACACATATACAGATATCTTTAAAATCTATTATTATGTATAATGAATAAATGCCACCTCACAGTAAAAGTGATAAGAACTTAAACTAACATAGATAAAAGAACAGCATAGTAGCTAGCTTAAAATATTTTAGGAAACAATAGTTATATTTATGCTCATGACACAAAAAATAGACTTAAATATCCAAATAGCTTTATAAATTATTTGATTACATTGCACACTGCAAAAGGAAACCTTTTCACTGCAAATATTGTAGTCATCATGAGTTCTGAACTAGTTCTAAGTCAAATGTTTGTATGTCTTATTTAATAATAAAGCATTAGTACATAGAGTTAAGTAAATGACTTATGATTGAGGTAATAGAAGCAAGCATATCTGAAAAGGGTGGTTTGAAACCACTAACATTCCTGCCTAACTAAACTCAAAAGGTATTTCCTTTCATGTTCTTGTCCTCTGTACATTGTCAGTCAAGGTAATTCTATTCTTGCAAGATTATAGTTTTTTTTTTTTTTTTGTTGTTGTTGTTTGTTTATTTGGGACAGAATCTCATATGACTCAGGCTGTCCTCAGACTCCCTATTGAGCGGAAGATGATCTCAAACTTCTGCTTCTCTGGCTTCTATTTCCCCATGTAATGCTTACAGACGAGCACCATCATGCCCCGCTACAAGACCGTGTGTTATAATAGACTCTTTATAATCAGCCTTTAATGTGGCCTCTTTAGCAGCGCTACATGTCATGTATCTGGCTGTGTACTTTCCATTTCTTCTTAGCTTGGTAGAAAATATCAAACAGCTCTGGTGAAAACTTCAGTGTTCCTTTGAAATCTTTTACCACTCAGATTTTCCTATTTCAATTAAGAGCATGTATATTACCCATCTTTTCCTTTTCCTTTTCTTTTTTTCTTTTTTTTGTTTTCTTTTTATTTTATTTTTTAACCTTTACATTTGTTTATGTTAATTATTCACTTTACATCCTAGTTATAGCTTCCTCCCTCCTCTTCCCCCCTACCCCCTCCCCCCCCCCGTTTCCTCCATCCTCCCTCCCCTACTCCACAGAGAAAAGGAATCCCCCTCACCCCAGAATATCAAAGTGCATCAGGACTGAGGGCAACCCCTTCCCCTGTGGCTCAGCGAGGCAACCCCACCAGGGGAAATCAACAAAAAAGCAGGCAGCAGAGTAAATGTTAGAGCCAGCCCTCACTTCGCTCGCTAGGGTACCCACAGTATAACCCAGCTGCCTATCCACTACATCTGTTCAGAGAGCCCAGGTCCAGTCCTTGTGTGGTCCCTGGTTAGAGCCTCAATCTTCATAGAGGCCCCTGGTGGGTTGGCTCTGTCAGTCCTCCCATGGAGCACCTGTTCCCTCTGAGTCCTCCATCTTTCTCCCCACTTTTCCTCAACATTCCCGGCACTCCATGCCCTGTTTGGCAGTGGGTCTCCATGTTTGTTTCCATCAAGCTGCCGGGTGGAGCCACCCAGAAGGCAGCCATGCTAGGCTCCCATTTGCAAGCACAGCAGAGTACCATCAATAGTGCCAAGGGTTGGCTGACTCCCATGGGTGGGTCTCAGGTTGAGCCAGGCAGGCTCTGGCTTGGACATTTTCTCAATCTCTACTCCATCCCTGTCCCTGCACATCTCATAGGCAGGCATGTCCTGAGCTGAAATTTCAGTGGGTTGGTTGGTGTTCCCCTCCTTCCACTAGGAGGCCTGTCTAGTTAGATGGTGTCCACTTCTGTCTCCATGACCCCTGCTACTAAGAATCTCAGCAGGAGTCATCCTCACATCCTCCCTGGAGCCTACCCTGTCCTAGGTCTCCAGACTGTCATGGAGAAGGCCCTGCCCATCATTTCCTTTCTCTCTGCAAGCACTCTGTCCTCCTGTCCCAACTCATCACAGGCCTGATACTGACTCTCATTTCTCTCTATGCTCCCTTTCATAGGTGAGATTTAAGCATCCTCCCTTGGGTCCTCCTTGTTGTGTAAAGTCATCCTGAGCCCGGATCTCCTTATTGTTTATTTGGTTCACCATCATGTCTTGTGACTTGTTACCTTCCACCATTCTGCTCAATGTCGTTCCCTACCATACTTGCCTTGGTACACGTCCAGAATTCTTTCATCCAGAATCCAGAAATCATCTCCTCCTAAGTTCTCCCAGTTCCACTCTTGGCTCTCACATTGTGTCAGCTTTTCATACAGTACCAGAGTGTTCCCCTACCCAAAGTCCATTGGAACATCCCCGTTCCAAGTTTCTAATCGTTTGACACCCAAATCAGGGTACAGTTTCTCGTTCTTCTCTTGGCCTCCGGGTTTCTTGTGCACTGGCTCTAGATTAGTACATTGTAAAACACTTTCATCTTTCCTCAGTTTTCCAATAAATCGAGGCCAAGTTCCTTCTTGACTTTTAACTTTTTTTTCCCACAGCATTACCTCTTTACTTTACTGTTGCCTATATTCTTACTATTTTAAAATGCATTTTCAAAGCATTTCAGACTATATGTTCCCACTGCTCTTTCTTTCAGACCTTTTTAGATTTTGTGCTTATGTAGGTTGAACTGTACATGATTCCAGGTTTACTTGGGAATGTTGTATTATCGCTAGATTTTATGCTCCACAAGGCAAATATCTTTCTGTTCAGAAATTATAGTCATAATACTGTAGCATTTATTATAAATTTATTAAATCTCTAAAAAACAAGAGGCTTAAATTAAGGAATTTGGAAGACATAGCTGACAAGAAAATGTATTGAAATCTGTACATAATTCTTAAAACTCAACAATAAGATATTCCTCCTTGTCTCCCCTGCCCCAAAAACCCCTTTCTAGTTTCCTGGATTTCTTTGTGCCATGGAAGGTGGTTAATTAAAAAAAAAATCACAACTTGCCCAAGTATAGAGAATAAGAAAGAGTCTGTGCAGTGCTCAACTATAAGTGTAACATCTCATATCCCCTCCCTGACATGTCTAAGGGAACATCACAAGAGAAGGGGCAGAGGGACTGTAAGAGGTGGAGGTCAGTGAGGACCAGAGTGAAACAGCAGTATCTTCTGTATATGGCAGGGCACCTGTGTTCAGAAACTCACAATAGCTGCATTATCTAATAGGACCTATATAAAATCAATCCAGGCAGCACTTTGGCTTGGAAGTGAGAAGGGCTCATGAGCCTCCAAAAACTAGTTGAGGAGCTATGGACAACTGATGGCCTCCAGGGAAGAAAGTCAGTTTTTCTTAATGGTGTGGTTTCCGGTAAGTTGATTATACTCTAGTGGACGGCTCCATTCTCTCTCTCTCTCTCTCTCTCTCTCTCTCTCTCTCTCTCTCTCTCTGTGTTTTCATGCATGCACACACTTGCCACGATTCACTGGAGAAAAGTTAATCTTGAAAGAATCCAAATATATGTAATTCTAGAAAAGGCAAACTTATGGAGTCTGTAGAATAAGCAAAGGGATAGTCTTCAGCATAGAAATGTTTAAAAGACACAGCATAGATAAAGGCCATTTTTACAGTATGCCAAATTATACACTTTGACTGATAATACATCAATATGGTTTTGATAATGACAGCGTATATATCTTTGTAGGGATGCTAAAAACAGGAGTAGGGGTATTTTTTTTTCTCTCTATCTCTTTGTGTGTAGGAATTATGTGAAGAATTTGTATTGTTTGCTGATTATGTTGTGAATCTACAACTTCCAGGAAAATAAAATATAGAGTAAGGCTTGTGTGAAGCTCATCATGTACATAGCCTGTTTATCACGTTGGGCTCAGTCACTAGCATAGAAAGCACTAATTGTGGATGTGGTCTTAAGAGCATTGGATCAGCTGATAGGAATCTTATATTTTCTTTTCTTTTCCTTTTTTATCAGGCATTTTAAATCTTTTACCTAACCATTTATATTATTACATATATATACACCATAAGCTACCTATAGCAAGAAGAACCGTGACACAATCTGTAATTATATAAATGTTACATTCTTAGTGTTTTGGCTACCTCTATTTGGCAACCTTGAAGAAAACATCTTTCATATCTTGGTGCATCTAAAATTCTGAATGTAAATCAATATCTATCACATCTCATCACTATCAACTTAAAACATCTATCTTGACCTAAAACCATCTTAACCCCTAAACAACTAAGCTTCATTGTAAAACTACGCTATCT
Source organism: Acomys percivali (assembly GCA_907169655.1). Classification (NCBI taxonomy): domain Eukaryota; kingdom Metazoa; phylum Chordata; class Mammalia; order Rodentia; family Muridae; genus Acomys; species Acomys percivali. The sequence continues at coordinate 88,767,183 of OU015748.1, forward strand.
TGTCTTCAATCTCATCAGAGACTTGAGAAGGAATAAAATTGATTACCTGAGTAAACCGAGTGAAAGTTAATAGCTTTCCAAATGAGAAGATGACAGAGACAGTTTGCTACCTGAATAATCACCCAAAACTCTCTATAATGTTGAAGTATCATCTTCAGCCTTCTGGCCCAATATATCTGACAGACATATTTGTGAGACAGGAACTATTGAGGACTTGTTCACCCTCTTTTGGCAGAATTTGGCTGTTGCCTCTGCGTGCATCCAAGCTTGTCCCTTTTTAAGGTAGAATTCTGTCTGTGGTAGAAATTAGGACATTTTTCCCAGTGGCTTGCTTGGTACATTTGAAGCCATCTCCATAAGTACTTTTGAAGTCATCTCCATAAGGAGATTCTTTGATGCTCATCATCCTTTTTTAAGTAGGTGGGTGTATTTTAAAGTTTAGGCTACCCATGAATGATTATGACTTAGTAAAATTTTCTAGATTTCCAAGTTAAATTTTTCAGAAAGTGACGAACAAGAATGTATGATATACAAGGTGACTTCAAGCATTTATGTTTCTTTATTTCTTTTAGGGAATGAGTGAAAAGCTGATAATGGAAAACTCATTTGAAATTTTATTTTGGGAGGACAATGTACAGCATTGTGGGGCATTGGCTAAAAAAAATTGTAAATTGACTCATCTATTGTTTTCATGAATCTGAACATAGGATAATCATTTGAACCAATGAGTCTATAGATTTTGTGATTCATGTTGTAGTCATTCATCTTTCCTCCATTTTTGATCAACAATAACAATGAAAATAACAACAGTGCTATACACAGACTTCTTCTCTCTTAAGCATAATTTTCAACACTAATTATTTCCAGGTGCCTGACTATAGCTTTCATGCAGATGTCTGGACTGAGCCCCTGGTGTTGATTCTCTGTGCTGTGTCTATGTCATCCCTTTGAAGTCCTTTCCATAGACACATCTCTTCAGCCCTCTATTCATTTTTCTACTCAGAAGCCATTCCAATTTCCATTATCTCTCTGATTTTCCCCGAAGTTCCAACTCAATAGAAAGAAGTATTAGCTTTGGAATCTTCCACTCAGCTCTTTCAACTGAGACTATTTGATTGATTCTAATTAAAAGCATACATTTCTGGCCCTTGGCTAATTGCAAAAATCTCTCAATTTGGAGATGCTATAGCTACTCTCTAGCTGGCACTTAGCACAGCTAAGGTAATATCACTCACCTGAGACATGGCTATAGAGAGGATGCCCTGGGCACAGCAAAAACCAGACCAGGTTGGAAAGCAGCACCAGTCATTTTCTCAGTTCCCAAGATTAGAATTTCCCCTTTTCTTCTACATGGAAAGGTGAAGCCTTCACTGATCCCTAGATATATCCTACAGTTCTGGAGTTGACCAGTATCATATAAACCATTTATTCCCATATTTTGTAAATGAACAATTACTATGCATTGTATTGTACATAGTATTCTTTAAATTCACATAAAAATATCATCTAAGTGAGCCATGTCTATTTAAAATCCTTTTTAGAATGAAAGGAAACATATTTTGTTTTGTTATGCCTTTTGGTACTGTCAGAATTTTTTAATAAGTTTGATATGTTTTAAATATTTCTAAAATGCCATTTTCTATTATAAAAATGTGCATAATACATTTCATTTGTAAAATTAAATTTGCAACACATGTTTAGTATGTATATTTAAATCAACAGTATTGTCTGTTATAGGACTGTACCAGACATGGAACTTTTAGGTCTAGGTAATTTAGAGTTTCGTTGGGGAAATGAAAAATGTAAAGAAGAACTGATTGTGGTGTGGGTGATGATTTGTAAGAAGAGCAAGATTTCCTTTCAGCGTATAGTACTCAGTGTAGTAACTTAAAAATTTGTTTTCTTGGTTCTTTGTTGAGGTAGGCTTCTATTACAGTGCTCTGGTTGCCCTTGAACTAATGATCTTCTTGTCTCAGTACCTTGTCTCTTGGAAATGTAAGCAAATGTCACCATGCCCAGAGTGTTAATTTTTAGTTAAGAGTCAATCAGAAAGGACTCAAAAAGCTTATTATAATGCAGATAGGAATGTTTGAAGGGAATAATTACTTGCCTAATGACAAGAATTGATTCATTGGAGTTATTGCCAAACACTTTGTGTGATATAGTAACACATTTCATGTTTTCAACGACTTATAGCATGAAGATTTTTATTAATCTTCCCATGGGAAGATTCAAATTCTCAAAGGAACAAACTAAGGAATATAGGAATGGATAATTTTCCCAGTGTCATGTGACTTTTGGAGTTGGGTTTTGGTCCACGAAGCTTAAGCCAGGAGCATAATCATGACATAAAACTGGCTTCTAGGTTCCTCATAGGCTAGGCTTCTCTGCACATGGTCTTCACGATTCTTCTTTTCCATTCTCTTGTTCTATTGCTCTTTTCTTCTTTCCTACTGAAGAATGAGAGAACCAGGGAAAGCAATGAAGACAGCACATTGCCCAAACCATAAAGAGACAAGACAGCACCTCAGGATCTTTCTTAATTAGCTATGATGGGCCAAACAGTGGGCACATGTGGATTTAGGTGGGATGGAGAAAATCTCTGTGGTAAATTGAGGTTGAATTGTGATGCCAAATGCCATGACATTTATATATTTGCAGTGAAAGCCGAGTTTGAGAGTCCCTCTCTAAATCAGTTTACTCAAGAAGGAAAAACATAAAATACAAAAAACACGTCTTTAAAGTAATGGCTTGTCTCAAGGCCCCACATTTGGTAATGATGTTTTCATTTGTTTGTTTGTTTGTTCATTTGTTTACCATAAGCATACGTGAGCCATAAATATGATTCATGTTTGGTCTTAATAAATCTCAAAGTAATTAATGTGATCCAGGCATTGCTATAAATGGTCTCCCTGCATTTCCTCAGTCTTTGTGAAAACCAAGAAAATCACAAGCATCTGTTCTATAGATGAGGAACCTGAGTTGTGCCTAACCAGGTCCCTGTCACAGCATTGAAAGAGTTCTGACCCGATGCCAGATTGTCTGTCTACAGATCTCATTCTCCTCACCATTCAGGTGGCGTCACCTGGAGCTGTTCTGGCATACAGGAGGCCCTCAAGAAACACGAGTTTAATGGCTGAATTTCTTGGATGCTTTGTGATCCTGCCTTCCATTACAGATTCTGTTTTTAAAACTAGCATTGAATATTAAACACAAGCCAGAACTTAAAAACAAGGCAGAAGAATTACAAAACTTTCATAATAGTGTTAGTTCTTTCATAACCCATAAATCCTCTCAAGCCATTTTCCAAGCGTGCCACTCCCATGACCTTGTGAAGGTCCCAGAAAACATGCACTTGGAAGGCTTCGTTCTTTTCTGTTTGATTAGTGCACTTCACTTAAATGAGAGTTTGCTCATTAGCTTCTCACCCAAAGTTTACATACTTCCTCTCCATTCACCAATGACCTATTTATCCCTCCTCCGGGCTCTGAATATGACTGTCAAATGAAACTTATACTGGATAAGTCAGTCAACAAAGAGTTCATTCACGATGATTGCAAAAGTGAGAGGAATTGTATTCAACTAAACTGGAACCAAAAGATTCGGGCATGAACTATTTGAAACTTACTTGAAATGTTAGACGGGATGAAACTCAGTGCAGCTATGCCATCTGCTTTGGTTGGTTGTTGCTTACTGTGGTCAGCTTCCTGTCTTTGCACAGGAGCTAAAATCTTGGGGCACCTTCTTTCTTGGTGTTTACGTGTCAAAAGGGAGACTTCTTAGTCTTTGAGAAAACCATTCTTGCATCATCAAAGTCAGAGATAGCTGGAAGAAGATTTATATCTTAGGGGACAGAGAAAAACTTTATGATGAAAACGTTTCCTAGATTATACTTTCTGATGAAATGTGGGTCCTAAAGATAGGAAGATTTCTCTCTGAAGTTAACCTTATGAGAAGCTTCGTGGCTATCTTGTCATTGCGATCATTTTTAATGATGCTTCTCACTGTGTCACAACAAAGTCTACTACTTTATTAATGTGGCAAATATATACAAAGTGTTGACCTGTCTACATCAAATATATTGATAGGCTCAGCAACTTTTTGGTGAATGAATCCATGAAGACTCCAAACACACACAGTAAACACACCTGCATACTTTACTTCTTAATTCTGTTTGGGTCTTCAAATACCTTTTGCAATAGACTTTCATCTGACATGAAACCAAAAGCTCTCTGTTATTGTTGTGGCCTATATCTGAAACACTCCCACAAACTATGCACAGGTAGGTTGCTAACTAACCTGTGGTGCTCTTAGGAGATAGCTGAAACACCATAGAGTGGGGGTTCGTGGAAGGAAGTGTAGTTATTGGGGATTTACTGACTATACCCTCTCTGATCCTTTGCACTTGCCAGCTCCGTGAGCTGAGCATAGACCTGATGTTATTCTACATTACTTGTCAAAAGAGAACATGACCAAATGTTAAAGAACTGAAACCTCTGAAATAATGTGTCCATGAAATCTTTCCTCCTTTCATTTTGTTTATCTCAGATATTCTGTTATAGAAGAGTAAACACGACTATTTAAAATTGGCACTGAGAAACAGGCTCATTGATGTGACTATACACGATGATGTGGTTCAAATACCCATGCTACATGCTATAGGCTATAAAGAGTATAGGATTATATGAGTGGAGCACAGATAATATTGGTAGGACTTCAGAATATTAATAGGAAAACATAATAAAAAATGTGTTTTGAGGATCCCACTTGGAACTGATTGTCTATGTTATGTTCTGGAAAAGAAAGTGCCTGAATTTAATCCATACTCTGAAACCTTTTTAAAAATTTTTATTTCTTTAAGTGTTTCTCAGCCATTTGATGTTCTTCTGTTGAGAATTCTCTATTTAGTTCCAAGCCCCATTTCTCAATTGGGTTATTTGGTTTGGTGGTGTTTAATTTCTTGAGTTCTTTATATATTTTTGACATTAGACCTTTGTCAGATGTAGTAGGGTTGGTGAAGATCTTTTCCCAGTCTGTAGGCTGTCGCTTTGTTATCTTGACAGTGTCTCTAGCCTTACAGAAGCTTCTCAGCCTCATGAGGTCCCATTTATTAATTGTTGACATTAAGGCCTGGGTTGTTGGTGTTCTGCTCAGGAAGTTGTCTCCTGTGCCAATATGTTCCAGGCTCTTCCCCACTTTTTCTTCTAACTGACTTAGTGTCTCCAGTTTTATGTGGAGGTCTTTAATCCACTTGGATTTGAGTTTTGTGCAAGGTGACAAATATGGGTCCAGTTGCATTTTTTTTTTTTTTACACGTAGACATCCAGTTAGACCAGCACCATTTGTTGAAGATGCTATCCTTTTTCCATTGAATGGATTTGGCTTCTTTGTCAAAAATCAAGTGACCATATGTGTGTGGATTCATATCTGGGTCTTCAATTCGATTCCACTGATCAACCAGCCTGTTGCTGTGCCAGTACCATGCTGTTTTAATTACTGTTGCTTTATAGTACAATTTGAGATCAGGTATGGAGATTCCTCTGCAGCACCTTTTATTGTACAAGATCGTTTTTGCTATTCTGGGTTTTTTGTTTTTCCATATGAAGTTCAGAATTGAACTTTCAATGTCTTTAAAAAATTGTGTAGGTATTTTGATAGGGATTGCATTGAATCTGTAGATTGCTTTTGGTAGGATGGCCATTTTTACTATGTTAATTCTCTCTATCCATGAGCAAGGAAGATCCTTCCATCTTCTCATGTCATCTTAAATCTCCTTCTTCAGAGTTTTGAAATTTTTTTCAAACAAGTCCTTCACTTGCTTAGTTAAAGTAACTCCTAGATATTTTATTTTACTTGTGGCTAATGTGAAGGGTATGGCTTTCCTAATTTCTTCCTCTACAAGCTTGTCATTTGTGTATAGGAAGGCTACAGACTTTTTTGAGTTAATTTTGTATCCAGCCAATTTGCTGAAAGTGTTTATCAGCTGTAGGAGTTCTCTGGTGGAATTTTGAGGGTCACTTATGTACACTATCATATCATCTGCAAATAGGGATAATTTGACTTCCTCCTTTCCCATTTGGATACCCTTGATCTCCTTTTGTTGTCTTATTGCTCTGGCTAGAACTTCGGGTACTATATTGAAGCGATATGGAGAGAGAGGGCAGCTTTGCCTTGTTCCCGATTTTAGAGAAATTTGCTTGTGTATCTCACCATTTACTTTGATTTTGGCTATTGGCTTGCTGTATATAGCCTTTATTATATTGAGGAAAGTACCTTGTATCCCCGATCTCTCTAAAACTTTAAACATGAATGGGTGTTGGATTTTATCAAATGCTTTCTCTGCATCTAAAGAGATGATCATGTGGTTTTTTATTTTCAGTTTGTTTATATGGGGGATTACATTGATGGATTTCCGTATATTAAACCATCCCTGCATGCCTGGAATGAAGCCTACTTGGTCATGATGAATGATATCCTTTATGTGTTCTTGTATTCGTTTTGCAAGAATTTTATTTAGTATTTTTGCATCGATGTTTATAAGGGATATTGGTCTGAAATTCTCTTTCTTTGTTGAGTCTTTGTGAGGCTTAGGTATCAACGTGACTATGGCCTCATAGAATGAATTTGGTAATGTTCCATCCAATTCTATGTTTTGGAGTAGCTTGAAGAGTATCGGTATTAGCTCGCCTTTGAAGGTCTGGTAGAACTCTGCACTGAAACCATCTGGCCCTGGGCTTTTTTTGTTTGGGAGACTATCAATGATTGCTTCTATTTCTGTAGGGGAAATGGGACTATTTAGCTTGTTTATCTGTTCTTCACTCAACTTAGGCAAGTGAAATTGATCAAGAAAGTCATCCATTTCCCTTAGGTTTTCAAATTTTGTGGCATATATGCCTTCAAAGTAGGATCTTATGATTCTTTGTATTTCTTCAGTGTCTGTTGTTATGTCTCCCTTTTCATTTCTGATTCTGTTGATTTCAATACTGTCTCTCTGCCTTTTAGTTAGTTTGGCTAACGGTCTGTCTATCTTATTGATTTTCTCAAAGAACCAGCTCTTGGTTTTGTTGATTCTTTGGACTATTTTCTTAGTTTCTAATTTGTTAATTTCAGCCCTGAGTATGATTATTTCCAGACGTCTACTCCTTTTGGGTGTTTCTGCTTCTTTTTTTTCCCAGGGCTTCCAGCTGTTTTGTTAAGTTGCTTATGTGCGATGTTTCCAGTTTCTTTTTAAAGGCACTTAGTGCTATGAATTTTCCTCTTAACACTGCTTTCAATGTATCCCACAAATCTGGGTATGTTGTTCCCTCATTTTCATTGAATTTCAGAAACTCCTTGATTTCTTTCTTTATGTCTTCCCTGACCCATGTGTCATTTAGCAGAGAGTTGTTTAGTTTCCACGTACGTGTAGGCTTTTTGTTGTTTCTGTTGTTGTTGAATTGCAGCCTGAGCATGCACCAGAGCATGGTGATCTGATAGGATACAAGGTATTATTTCAATCCTCTTGTATCTGTTGAGGCCTGCTTTGTGACCTACGATGTGATTTGTGGACAAATGGATTGAGCTAGAGATGATCATAATGAGTGAGTTAACCCAGAAGCAGAAGGACTCAAATGGTATATACTCACTTATATCTGCATACTAGCCCAACGGGCATGTCCCACGAAAGCCTTCACTTACCAGAAAACTGGGACAGAGGGGAGGACATCCTATTGGGACTCTAGATGAGAGAAGCATGGGAGAATAGCAATGTAGAAGGATCCAGTGGGTCCTAGAAACATACAAGTAGAACATTATGATAGGCAGATTTGGGTCAAGGGGTCCCGCTCAAACTAAGGCAATAGCCAAGGACAATACAGGCGGTAAAATTTAAATCCCTACCCTGATCTGTCCCATGGACAGGACAGTCTCCACATTTGAGTGGAGAGTGGGATATGACTTTCTCAAGTACTCTGGTGCCTCACATTTGACTATGTCCCCTGGCGGGGGAGACCTAAGTGGCACTCAGAGGAAGGACAGCAGGTCACCGAGAAGAGACTTGATACCCTATGAGCATATACAAGGGGAGGTAATCCCTCTGAGGAACAGTCATAGGGGAGGGGAATAAGGGGAAAATGGGAGGGAGGGGAGAATGGCAGGATACAAGGGATGGAATAACCATAGAGATGTAACAAGAATAAATTAATAAATAATAAAAATTAAAAAAATAAAAGAATATGGCTGACAAGAAACCTTCACATTTTCCTTCACTTGGAATATAATTATTTTTACTTCATAAAAATTGTTTAATTAAAAAAATTAAAACTTAAAAAAATTTATTTATTTATTTTTTAAAAATATTTTATTAACTTAATCACATTACATCTCAATTGTTAGCCCATTCCTTGTATCCGCCCATTCCTCCCTCCCTCCTGCTTTCCTGCTACTCCCTTTCCCTGTGACTGTCACTGAGGGGGACCTCCTCCCCCTGTATATGTTCATACGGTATCAAGTATCTTCTTGGTAACCTGCTATGCTTCCTCGAGTGGCAGCAGGCCTCCCCAACTAGGGAACATGGTCAAATATGGGGCACTAGAGTTTACATAAAAATCAGACTCCATTCTCCACTCAACGGTGGAGAATGTCCTGTCCATCGACTACATCTGGGTAGGGGTTCGAAGTTTACTGCACATATTGTCCTTTGCTGGTGCCATAGTTTGAGCAGGACCCCTGGGCCCAGATCCACGTGTCATAATGTTCTCCTTGTATGTTTTAGGACCCTCTGGATCCTTCTATTTCTCCATTCTCCCATGCTTCTCTCACCTAAAGTCCCAATAGAATGTCCTCACCTCTGACCCACTTTCCTGGTAAGTGTAGACTTTCGTGGGACATGCCCTTTGGACTAGTGTCTCAATATAAGTGAGTAAATACCATTTGACTCTTTTTGCTTCTGGGTGAACTCACTCATTATGATAATTTCTTGTTCAATCCATTTGTCCACAAATTTTGGAAATTCCTTGTTTTTAATAGCTGAGTAGTATTCCATAGTGTATATGTACCACAGTTTCTTTATCTATTCTTCTAACAGGGACACTTAGGCTGTTTCCAGGTTCTGGCTATTATGAATAAGGCAGCTATGAACATAGTTGAGTATATGCCTCTGTTGTGTGGTAGAGCATTTTCTGGGTATATTCCAAGGAGTGGGATAGCTGGGTCTTGAGAAGCCCTATTCCCATTTTTCTGAGAAAGCACCAGATAGAATTCCAAAGTGGTTGTACTAGTTTGTATTCCCACCAGCCATGAAGGAGTGTTCCTCTTTCTCCACATCCTCACCAGCATGTGGTATCACTTGAACTTTTTATTTTAGCCATTCTGCTGGGTGTCAGATATAATCTCAGTGTTATTTTGATTTGCGTTTTTCTGTTGACTAAGGAGGCTGAGCATTTCTTTAAGTGTTTCTCAGCCATTAGATATTCCTCTGTTGAGAATTCTCTGTTTAGTTCTGAGCCCCATTTATTTCTCAATTGGGTTATTTGGTTTGGTGGTGTTTAATTTCTTGAGTTCTTTATATATCTTGGATATTAGACCTTTGTCAGATGAAGGGTTGGTGAAGACATTTTCCCAGTCTGTAGGCTGTTGCTTTGTTCTGTTGACAGTGCCTCCTGCCTTACAGAAGCTTCTCAGCTTCATGAGGTCCCATTTATTAATTGTTGACCTCAAGGCCTGGGCTGTTGGTGTTCTGTTCAGGAAGTTGTGTCCTGTGCCAATGTATTCCAGGCTCTTCCCCACTTTTTCCTCTAACCTATTTAATGTCTCTGGTTTTTATGTTGAGGTCTTTAATCTACTTGGACTTGAGTTTTGCACATGGTGACAAATGTGGGTCTAATTGCATTTTTATACATGTAGCCATTCAGTTAGACCAGCATCATTTGTTGAAGATTTTTTTCCATTCCATTTTTCCATTCAATAGATTTTGCTTCTTTGTCAAAAATTGATTCCATTTGCCAAAACTGAATCAAGATCAGATAAACAAATTAAATAGCCCCATTTTGCCTATAGAAATAGAAGCAATCATTGATAGTCTCCCAACCAAAAAACACCCAGGGGCAGATGGCTTCAGCGCAGAATTCTCCCAGACCTTCAAAGAGGAGCTAATACCAATATTCTTCAAGCTACTCCAAAAAACAGAAATGGATGGAACCTTACCAAATCCTTTCTATGAGGCCATAGTCACACGGATACTTAAACCTCACCTCTGACAGGTGGGTCCTCCTCCCCCACCATGTCAGATCTGATCTAGATAGCTTGCATCCCCTTCCTCTGTGTTCCCACAGGGCCTCTCCCCTAAGGGGCAGAGATCAAATAGAGGGCACCAGAATTCTTGTCAGAGGGAGTCTTCAGCTTCTTCCATTCCCCATGTGGAGAATGAGCTCTCTATTGGCTACATCTGAACAGGGGGCTCTAAGTCCTCTGCTTGCAATGCCCTTGGTTGGTGCATCAGTTTGTGCAGGCCCCCTGGGTCCAGATCTACCCACCTTGATAGGTTCCTTCTGGAGCTCCCGACAACCGCCGCCCTGCCCACTTTTCATCCCCCAAGTCTTCCATAGAGTTCACAGTTTTTCACCCAGAGTCTGGCTGGATGTCCCAGTATCTGTCCTGATCCCCCACTGGGTGGGATCTCTCAGAGGACACCTATGTTGGAACAGGATCCATCATTCTGCTGCATACAAGAAATATGCCTCAGCAATAAAGATAGACATTACCTTAGAGTAAAGGGCTGGAAAATGTTATTCTAAGCAAAAAAAAAAAAAAAAAAAAACAACAACAACAACAACAAGAAACAAGCTGGAGTAGCCATTCTAGTATCCAATACAACAGAATTTCAACCAAAACTAATCAAAGGAGAAGGTAAAGGGCACTTCATACTCATCAAAGGAAAAATACATCAAGAGGATGTCTCAATTTTTAACAACTATGCCCAAATGCAGAATCACCCATATTCGTTAAAAAAATTTCTCAAGCTTAAGCCACACGTCAAACCCCACGCATTAATAATGGGAGACTCCAACACCCCACTCTCTCCAATAGATAGATCATCAAGAAAAAAACTAAATGCAGAAATAATGAAACTAGTAGGTATCATGAATCAAATGGACCTAACAGAATATCTACAGAACATTTCACCGAAACTCAAAAGAATACACCTTCTTCTTAGCACCTCATGGAACCCTCTCCAAAATTGACCATATACTTGGTCACAAAGCAAACTTCAACAGATACAAGAAGATTGAAATAATCCCTTGCATCCTATCAGGCCACCATGGATTAAAGCAGGAACTCAATAACAACAAAAAGATCAGAAAGTCTACAAGCTCGTGGAAGCTGAACAACTCCCTACTCAATGACCTCTGGGTAAGGGGCAAAATAAAAAAGAAGAGGAAGAAGAAATTAAACACTTCCTAGAATTCAATGATAATGAAGACACAAAATACCAAAACTCATAGGACACAATAAGAGCAGTGCTAAGAGAAATATTCATAGCATTAAGTGCTTTTAAAAAGAAATTGGAGAGATTCCATACTAACAACTTTACAGGACACCTGAAAGTTCTAGAACAAAAAGAAATACCAAAGAGGAGTAGATGGCAGTATACTATATTGTCTCCTTAATTTTCTCACCTTCACTATATCATCCTGTGGCCGATTATAACCATGCTCTGCTTCTATCAAACTATTATCTTATAAAAACACAAGTCTTAGATATATTATTATTATTATTATTATTATTATTATTATTATTATTATTACTATTATTATTTTGAGACAGAGTTTCTCTGTGTAGCCTTGTCTACCATGGATTTGCTTTATAGAGCAGGCTGGCCTCAAACTCAGAGCAATCAGCCTGCCTCTGCCTCCCTGAGTGCTGAGATTACAGGCATGTGCCACGGTACCAAGCTGTTTTATAGCTAATAAGAGTAGAAACTTTTCTTAACATCCACCATTGTGGCTGTTGTTGCTATCTTTGGGAACACATCAGATAATTTAAAAGTACTTATTGCTAAATTCATTAACTAACTAGAAAGAATTGTGTAATCTTGTGCTGGAAGTTGGCATCCCTCTAAAGAAACATCCAAATTATCTTACTAATATTACATGGTGTCTCATGCTGCTGTGCCTATATGACCACATATGGAAATGGGTACCTGCTATAAAAGTTACTGACCAGCCTTCCTACGGCTCTTATGAAACAGCAAGGATAAGGCAGAAACTTTTAGGGCAAGTGCTTCCTTAGTTGGCTTTCATGTGCCACAGTCATGTCCAACAGATGTAAGAGGAGTCCACATTTCAAAGGGTCGTTATATTAGCTTGAATTAGAAGACATTTCTCCTTGTGCCCAACATACTCACAAAATAAGAGCTGTTCCTGGAGCTTAAAAAGGGAGTCCGAAAACTCCAATTCCCATTATTCATCTTTGGCTATGAAGACGCTGTCCACATGCCACCTACAGTAAACATTAATCTCTGAAGTAGTTTGAAAAGGTCAAAGTCAAACTGACTCATTCTGTGATCAATTATAACCATGCCCCCTCTGCTATGAGACAGTTATCGTGTAAGAATACATATACTGCAGTGTGAGAAAATATTCATCTCCTACAATAAAATCTATTTAAAATGTATCGTGTCCCACTTATTATAAAATGAAATGGGACAAGTTTGATGTGATTATTATACCTGTTGAAAAAGCATCGCAGAGATTTCTCATGGGCTTCCACATGACCAGAAATGTCAGAGTTTCTGTGGAGAAACGATCCTGATGCTGTTTCAAAGTCACCCTAAGAAACACAGACTAAATTCCAGCCTTCTGGCTCTCTGGTAAAGGCCTCCTATCTCAGGGTAACCTTCTAGTCTCAAATAAGTTAATCTTGCATATAGAGTTTGGCAAGAAGGTATGAACTAAATGCTATAAAAATATGGTCATTTCAACATTTTCACAAAACTAACTGCTATTCTTATTCTACTATTAAATGTCTTTCTAGGTTTTCACTTTCATAATTATCCATAGTTACGTCTCAAGACCTAATTTGCATAGCTTAGTTACAAAACTTAAAATAGTACATTGGCTATAAATATCAATTTCCTCTCTTATTTCTTAAGCCAGAAAAGTGTTGCAGAGGACCAAGCTGCTTGGGGAAAAAAAGAACTTGCCTTTTGCCAGAGTTAACTGCCAATGACAGACAGTGAAATTGGTCTTGCTGAAAAGACTTTTGAAGGTGCTCATAATTGGAAAAAATTTGCACTGATCATGAGTTCCTCTGCTCTGGTGGACTGTGGTGCAAGAATGCTAGACGTGAAGTATTTTGTTTAAGTTTCCTTATTTCTGATGCATTATTTAAGCTGTATTTCAATTCCTTTTTACAAGAGGAATAAGACAAACTTCTGGTGTGCAAAGTATCAGTTTGAGCACCCAATAATTTACAGTCTGTGTACTTTAGCATCATCGGTAATATCATTTAGTTTCTGAAATTCACTTTCACTCACTTAGCTTTTTATTTTTTTATTTACTCTACATATAATTGGCATCAAGGCCACACTTTTGGTAATGTATTTATACCTAGACCTAGAAAGTGCCCTCTTAAAAATGTCTTGTCATTTTTTCTTTGCGATTTTTTCTCATCAAATTAATATATCTTTCTTATTTTGCCCTCTTCTCTGTTTTATTCCTTTCTTTGCTGTTATTTCTTTTCTTTCTCCTATAGTATCTGGAATAATTGATAGTCTCACTGGTAGTGTATAAAGGTTCATTCCTCTTTGAACTTGTTATTAGTAGTTTTCTTATGGATGTGAAGTAGCTTCAATGTATATTTTCCTGATGGGTTAAAGATGTTGAACAATTTTAAATGTGTTTATTGTTCTTCAGTACTTAATCTTTTGAAAACTAACCTTTTCATTAGTGCGTTTCTTGATTGTAATATTCTTTGATGTTCAGTTTTTGAGTTCTTTATATGCTATCAATACACATTCTAGGTCAGATATACAGCTCACAAAGAATTTTCTCTAACTTTGTAGGGTGTCTCTTGGCTTAATCTCTTCCCTTGGTATATTTAAGCTTGTTAATTTCACCCAATTATATCTGTGAATTATTTGGTTTATTTCCTAAGCTATTGAGGTCCTTTCCAGAAAGTCCTTGGCTATACCCATGATTAGAAGTCTTTCCAATCCCATTTGGATTAAGAGAACTTTGAATTAAGTTCTCTACAATGTGAGATAAGGACACAGTTTCCTTCTTCTGCATGTGGATACCCAGTTCTTCCAGCACCATTTGTTGAAAAGGCTGTATTTCCTCCAATGCATGTTTTTAGCATCATTGTTGAGTCAAGTGGCTGGAGCTACATAGTTTGATTTGTGGTTTCTCCTCCACTGATCTACATGTTAGATTTTGTGTCAATACCACACTATTTCTGTCACTATGGATTTTTAGTATTAATGGAAATCAGAAATGGTGGTGTGTGTCTCCCACACTGTTCTTTTTACTCAAAATATTCATCACTATTCAGTGTCTTTTGTGAATTCTAAGGCTGTTTTCTATATTTATTTAAAGAATGTCATTGGAATTTTGATGATTGTCACATTATATCTGTATATTGCTTTTGATTATATTATGCATATCTATGTACAATGCATATATAATGTATACATATACATAACATGGCCAATATTTGAGTACAAATTCTTTCCATTTTCCAGTGACTTCTTCAGTTTTTAAAAAAATTTCAGTGGCCAGAATGCAGTGGCACATGCATTTAATCCCAGCACTCAGGAAGGCAGATGCAGAGGCAGGCAGATATCTGTGCGTTCAAAGCCAACCTGGTTTACAAAGAGAATCCAGGACAGCCAAGAGTACACAGAGATACCCTGTCTAGAAAAAAACCAAAAGCAAAAACTTGAACAAATTTTCAGTGTAGAGGTCTTTCACTTTCTTGGCTCATTTTTTCCAACGTATTTTATTTCTTTAAAAAATATTGTGAGTGAGAGTCTTTTTCACCATTTCCTTCTTCTCTTTACCTATTGACATAGAGGATAGATTCTGAAATTTTGTATGTTAATTTTGTGTCTAGTTTCGTGGTTGAAAAATGTCATCAGTTCTAAGAGTTTTCTGGTGGGGTGCTTAGGTTTTCTTAAGTAGAAAATTATATTATCTGTAAATTATGATAGTATAACAGCTTCTTATTCTATTTGTATTCATTTCTTTAATCTTATTCCTCTAGCTAATGCTTCAAGCAATATGTTGACTAGAATTGGAGAAAGTGTACATAGTTGTTTCATTTCTTATTTTATTTAGATTGATTTCATATAGGCTTTATTATGCTGAGGTATGTTCTTTATTTTTCCAATTTCTTCAAGATTTATAATAAAAGAAGGTTATATTTGTTAAAGACTTTCTTCATATATTATGATAATCATATACTTCCTGTTCCTTAGTCTACTTATGTAGTATATTACATTCATTGACTTTTACATGTAAACCATCCTTGCATTCCTGGGTTGAAGCCAACTTCTTCTTGGGGAATAATGTTCTTATGTTATTTAATTTAAATTTCTGGTGTCTTATTTAAGAATGCCTGTATCCAGTTTTCATTGGGTATATTGACCTATAATTTTCTTTTTGTCTTTATTTGGATTTAGTTTGAATGGCCTGTCTTATATAGAGTACAGTACTGAAGTCATTCACTTGTTGAGCTCAATTTGTATTTTCACATCCAATATTTTTTTTAAAGTGAAGTTGGGTAAGTCAATAGTTAGTATGTGAACACATAGAATGTGAACAATTTCCCATTATATTCCTCCCCTAGTGCTCAGAGAGGGGGAATCCTCCTCCCCTATCTACTGACCACAGCCTATCAAGTCTCATCAGGACTGCCTGCATCCTCTTCCTCTGTGGCCTGATAAGGCTGCCCTGCCAGGAGGAATGATCAAAGAGCAGGCAACAGAGTCCATGATTTTTGGTCACTTCCTCTTGGCTGAGCTGCATTGCCAGGCCTAAGGGGAAGAGGATGTGCTCAGTTCTGATGCTACTTGATGAGCTGGGGTGGGGGTAGGGCTAGGCTCTCCTTCCTTCTTTCCTTTCCTTCTTTCTTCCTTCCTTCCTTCCTTTCTTTCTTTCTTTCTTCCTTTTGTTCTTTCTTTCTTTCCTTCTAACAGATTTTAATGCTTTATTCACAAATTTCTGACAAAGAGTGGAGCTATTTTTCATTTTCTGAGGCAAAGATTTCCACTGATATCTTTTATAAGGTCTCTGAAAGTTAACTGAAGGTATACTAAATGCAAATTTATGAGAGTCTTCAGGGTGTAATTTAATAGTGAAAAAACAATCTTTCAGATCTATAACAATAATATAATAACCTTCAGGAATAGTTATAGGAGAAGGAAGGCCAGGTTGAACGGCCCCCATATCATGCATAGTCTTATTTACAGCTCTTTTTTAAAAAACTTATTTGGAAATAACTTTATTCTTTTTTTTCTTTTTTTTTGTTTTTAAATATCTTTTTTATTAATTTATTCATATTACATCATCCCATACCTTGTATCCTCCCATTCCTTCCTCCCTCCCACTTACTCCCTACTCCCCTCCCCTATGACTGTGATTGGAGGGGGTGACCTTCTCCCCCTGTATATGCTCATACGGTATCAAGATGCTCCACCACACAACAAGGACATATGCTCAACCATGTTCATAGCGGCCTTATTCATAATAGCCAGAACATGGAAACAGCCTAAGTGTCCCTCAGTAGAAGAATGGATAAAGAAACTGTGGGACATTTACACTATGGGATACTACTCACCTATGAAAAGCAAGGAATTAATGAAATTTGTAGACAAATGGATTGAACTAGAAATGGTCATAATGAGTGAGTTAACCCAGAAGCAGAAAGACTCAAATGGTATACACTCACTTATATCTGGACACTAGCCCAAGGGCCACGTCCCATGAAAGTCTTTACTTTTCATGGAAGTGGAATAGAGTTGAGGACATCCTATTGGTACTGTAGGTGAGAGAAGCATGGGAGAATGGGGAAATAGTTGGGTCCAGAGGGTCCTAGAAACCTACAAGAAGAACATTATGATGGGCAGATTTGGGCCCAGGGGTTCTGCTCAAACTATGGCACCAGCCAAGGGCAATACATGCAGTAAACTTTGAAACCCTACTCAGATCTAGCCAGTAGACAGGACAGTCTCCACAGTTGAGTGAAGAGTGGAGAGTGGAGAGTGGAGAGTGGGTACTGACTTTCATACGAACTTGGGTGCACCATATTTGACCACGTCCACTTGATGGGGAGACATGGTGGCCCTCAGAGGAAGGATAGCAGGCTACCAAGAAGAGACTTGATACCCTACAGGCTCTCCTTTCTGAGGAATAGGGGAAGAGGGAAGAGAGGAAGGGAAGGACTGGGAAGAGAGGAGGGAGGGGGTTATGACCAGGATGTAAGGTGAATAAATAAATTAATTAATTAAAAAAAGAAATAGGACAGCAGATAGGCATTTCATTTTGAGGTGTAAGGTATGAAAGCCCCTGGTGTGTACTCCATAAAGTCACAGGGCCCTTTAAATGCGTTTAATTTAATTCTCACAACAGCTATACAAGGGATTCATCATAGTGGAATTGGATTTTCTACATTGTATTATAATGCTTCTTTAATAGAAATCAATTTTACTTGTAGAATAATTGATTTATATAAAGAGCATTGCTTAAAAACTCTTTTTTTTGTTTTAAGCATGCTTACATACTCTCTGATGAAATCCAGAGTTAATGGCTTAACTGAGGTACACGGGATATCACTTCAAACTATTCTGACAGTGCTTCAAGCTAAAGGAACAACATGACTTTCCATAACTATTTTAGTAAGTATGCTCTCTGTTTTCTCATGTATAGTCAGACCTAATCTGTGATCATAATGGTTCAGGATCTGGGTAGAATTCTTAAGTGAAGATGTATTTAACTAGATGGTCATCTTAATCATATTCATAAGCATGAGGCTTTAAAAAGCAATTCAGGGTTCTAGTTCTAGGCATTGCCTAAAGTTTGCATGCTACCTTCAAAAATGAGGAGCTCTATGTCTTCTGGATAGTATTTGTTTATTTACTTATTTATTTATTTATTTAAGGTGAAAATAGATTCTTCTCTTATAGAATACATCCTCCTAGCTCACTCCAACCCCCTCTATCTCCCAGATTCACTCCCCTGTTTCCTTTTTCAGAAAAGAGCAGGATTTCAAAAGACAAGATGACAGCCAAGTGTGACAAAACAAGATTCAATAAGACAAGGCAAAAGTACTCCTATCCCTAGTTGTTGAAAGTTCTTTTAAAAATATTTTATTAATGTATTCATATTACATCTTAATTGGTATCCCATCCCTTGTGTCTTCCCATTCCTCCCTCCCTCCCTCTTCCTCCCTACTCCCCTCCCCTATGTCTGTGACTGAGGGGGACCTCCTCCCCCTGTATATGCTCCTAGGGTATCAAGTCTCTTCTTGATAGGCTGCTATCCTTCCTCTGAGTGCCACCAGGCCTCCGCATGAAGGGGACGTGGTCAAAAATGGGGCACCAGAGTTCATGTGAAAGTCAGTCCCCACTCTCCACTCAACTGTGGAGAATGTCCTGTCCATCAGCTAGATCTGGGTAAGTTCTTAAGATCCAAGACACTAATGTCCACTTCCAGTGTTATATGCGCATAGCTAGCTCTAGCTCCACACTAGTTATGCAAACACTACACTGATACGTGTTCCCAGCAATTACATTTTCTTTTTAAGGTTTCCTTTGTGCTTGTAATATTTGTGAACCTTACAAAAGTATTTATTTCTCTGCCTTAGATTTTCACAAGTAATATTTAATCCAAGACCCCTGACACAATATAAAAAGTTCAAATGTGTTGCCAGTATGGTAAATATGCTTCTTAAGTAACTTTTCTAGATTGCTCTGTGTTTTCATGGAAAATGTTTGGTTGACTTTTGCCATAGCATCAAACTAGAGCACAGGATGTTCTGAGGAAAATCCAAGACTTCGTGTAAATTAGAAGCCTCCCAGCAGACCTGTCTCTGACAGGATTCAGGCCTGTCTCAAAGGACTGTGCTTCGTAAGCAGTGTTATGGCTGTGTTTCCACATCTGGGCAGTGTGTTACTCAGTTCACTCTGGCTGTCCTGCCATACTGCTTTCTTTGACTTTTGTTCACTTGTAGAAAGTAACTGAAGTTATTCTTAGACTAATTATGTAACTGGGTCCATCGAGTCTATGGATGCTTTGGGGGGGATGTTTGAATTCTTTCTATTGTTTATGCAAACACATAAAAGTACGACAAGAGATTCTATTTCATTTTGCGGTGTAAGCTTTGGTCGATCAGAGACCACAGTCCCTAAGAATCTTTACTTTCTTTCAGAGTAGTAAGATGCTGAGCTTGTTTGTTTGAACAGGCTGAAGAGCCTCCCCTGAGCAGAAAAAAAAAAAAAAAACAAAAACAAAAACAAACCAAAAAAAAAAAAAACCCCATGCTATTTGACATTTTTCTTCCCAGAAAGCAGTCAGGTCACTAGGTCAGAGTACATTCTGGTTAAAAGTTTATGAAGTAGTTATAAAATAGTTTAAGTATTTCTAGTTCAACTCAGGTGAAGCAACTCTTCCCTGCACACCGTGCATTCTTCAGACACAATGTACTGCCACATTAGTGGATTAATTAGGAGGGTGTGCATGTAAGACTTCTAATTTTCCTTATGAAATTTGTTTCTTTCTTTCTTCTCTCTATTTATTCTCATCTTTATTCCTTTCCTAAGGCTTTGTCCAGTCTTTTTCACAGTTTCTTTTAAATGTGATTATAGGTGAGTCAGCTTGGAATTGAATTTTGACAGAGGTGCCAGAAAAAGACTTTGGGGGAAAGTAGACTTTTCAACAAATGGGTTTTGGAAAATTGAATGTCTACATGCAGACGGATATTGGATGTCCATATGCAGAAGGATGTGCATTTGGTTGGTGTGTGTGTGTGTGTGTGTATGTATGTACTCTGTATGTGTTGCATGTGTGTCTAGTTGTGTGAATTTATATTCATTTGCATGTATACATGTGTGTCTATTGTGTGAAATATATGTTTTTCTGTGTGAGTGTTTGCATGTACATGGGAACGTATATATCTAAGAGTGTGTATGTGTATAAACATGTGTGTTAGTGAACATGTGGAATTGTGTTTGCATATGTATGCATTCATGCATCGGAGTGTGTACACATGGAAGTGTGTTTGCATACATGTATGTGCATGCATGCATACATCTGTCTGAGTGCATGTATGTGTTTATATGTTCACATGTGTGTATGAGAGCACTGAGAGGTAAAAGCAGCTTTTGATTTTCTTCTGTCTTCCATTTATTACACTAGAGACTGTCACAGTCTGAATCTGCCTATTGCAGATATGGAAGCTTGGGTGATACTGTTTGGTTTTGTCTCAGATTCCATGGTACAGAAGGTAGAGATGTCCCTGTTCATCAGACACAACATTTATCAAGAAGACACCACCTTCACTAAATAACAAGGGAAGGCAACTGCCTCCATATGACATGACCAGGAAAAGACTTTCTGAGGAATTTGATTTTAATGTTTATAACTTGAGAGCACATAACAGCACACCCTTTGGCTCCTGTTACTGCTCAGGGATCATATTGAAGGAGGGTCACCACCCATGTCCCTGCCTGGTATATGTCATTACTGTTGGACAGAACAGTATGACAAGCAATTAAGTCTTGGCAGCTGCTGAGACAACAAAGCAAGTCATTCAGGAAACTTGGGCATTGGCCCGCAGAAGTCATAGCCACTACAATGTGCAAAAGACAGAGTTCATAGGGACAAGTGGTTGGAAAAAAACACACATTCACCATGTCTCTTTTCACACTGCACACTGCACCTCATTGCCAAGCAGTGCCAGCAACATGGTTAATATCTGTGCTATAACATCTCCCTCTCAATTCATCCAACAGATGTTTCCTAAGTACTTGTATGAACAGCACTTCACCAGGAACAAGGGAAACAGAACTGTGAAAGATAATTACTAGATGCAGGATTTGTATTGGAATGCTGGTTGTGGGTGGGACTAAGACTGAAATCTGTGGCCATTAAATGGTTCATAACCTAAAGATACAATTTAGCTGGATTGACTGTTAAAAACTTTTTTTTTTTTCAGACAGGGTTTCTCTGTGTATCTTTGGCTGTCCTGGACTAGCTTTGTAGACCAGCTAGCCTAGAACTCACGGCGGTCTGCCTGCCTCTACCTCCCCAAGTGTTGGGATTAAAGGCATGCTTCGCCATGCCTGACCTGACTGTAAAATATTTTAAAGATAAATAAAAAGGCAAGTAAATTATTAATGGCAACAACAGGGCATACATCCATGACAGGGGTACCAAATCACACAGTATAGCTGAGTCTACTGAGTACAAAATACTAGACTGTAGAGAATTAACAACAGTAAAAAACAAAACAAAACAAAAAACAAAAAGACAAAAACAAACAAACAAACAAACAAAAAACAATGTAACATCCTGATAATAAATAGCTCCTGACATTAATGGATGTGGTGAGGTCTCTCTTATAAAAAGTTTTGTTTTATTTTTAATGCTGTGTGTGTTTGTGTGTGGGTATGTGCCTATGTGAATACAGGTGCCTCAAGAGTTCAGAAAAGTACCCAGTAATGTACAATTCTGAACTGATAATGAGCATTACCAAGTAAATGTACAAGATATGTGAGACTGGAAGACCACCATTTTGTAATCATAATGGAATCTTTTTTTTAAAATGTAATACTGTTTATTTAACTTCAAAAACATCTCAGCATTCTAAACATACAAAAAATAACAGAATGTTGCAAATTGCGTCTAAGTACAGAGGGTTCTTGAACTCTCATGGATGCCGTAGTTTGGTTTTTTTGTTTTGTTTTGTTTTGTTTTTTGCTGACAACAATGAGTTCTACAGTTTGTTTAAAAACAGTTTAAAATCTACCACACTTAACTAAGGAAAAAAATCCAAACACTTCTCATGCCAGCTGACCCCGCCCCCCCTTTTCCACAGCTAAGAATATCAGAGTGCTATGCCACTATATACAAAAACAAAACAACCTGAAGGTGAATGGATGCCCACCGCAGTATCCACAGGTCCAGCCTCACAGTGCACGCCCTGAGCTACAGCCCCCTCCGAAAGGCATCTTCCTCTCACAGCCTCCGCGCCAAACAAGGAGCATCGAGCATCTGTCTGCGTTGCTTTGTTCTCTTTACAAACTATTGATATGTACAGCTTACAACTCAAGATTTCTAGCCAATAACCATATAGTTAACATTACCTTACGTGTTGAAAACAAAATGCCAGAACATCTTCAAATGCCTTGCCACACCAACAGCAAAGTGCACAGAGTGAGGCGAACATGAGAGTGCCTTTTCATTTTAAAAATGTTTGGAGCTATGTACAACTTTGATACAGTTTCAGGGCGCTCCATCCACCCGTGGCCACTTCATGTAAACCACTGACACTTTGAGAAACTACAATATGATCGTGATCAAATTTTGTAATTAAATCTAACAAGGGCAATAGACACAGCTCAAATAAGAGATGTGTCAATCATGGCGCTCTCCTACTCTACGGTATTCACAAGGAGACAAATTTTATTCATCTTCCTCTTCTTCCTCTTCCTCCTCTTCCTCCTCTTCCTCCTCCTCCTCCTCCTCTTCTTCCACCTTTTCCCGGGCAACTTTAGCAGGACCCTTGGCACCATCAAACTTTCCTTTAGACTTATCGTCAGCAACATCCTTCTCATACTTCTCCTTCAGCTTTGCTGCCTTGGTAATGTAAGGCTGCTTTTCACTGTCACTTAAGTTATTCCACATCTCCCCCAGCTTTTTGGCCACATCTCCAATGGAGATGCCAGGGTTTGTGGATTTGATCTTGGGGCGGAATTCAGAGCAGTGGTGGCGCACGCCTTTAATCCCAGCACTCGGGAGACAGAGGCAGGCGGATCGCTGTGAGTTAGAGGCCAGCCTGGACTACAAAGTGAGTCCAGGTCAGTCAAGGCTACAGAGAAACCCTGTCTCGAAAAACCAAAAAAAAAAAAAAAAAAAAAAAAAAAAAAAAAAAAAAAAAAAAAAAATCCAGACGGAGGTCTTTTAGGAGCATTAGGGTCCTTCTTCTTCTTGCCTCCTTTAGCTGGTCCATAGTCTTTCATTTCCCGATCATAGCGAACTTTATCCACCTTTGCCATTTCATCAAACTTGGATTTCTCTTTGCCAGACATTGTCTTCCACCCCTCAGAGCACTTCTTGGAAAACTCAGCAAAGTTGACTGGGACCTCTGGGTTTTTCTTCTTATGTTCTTCTCTGCATGTCTGCACGAAGAAGGCATAAGCAGACATCTTGCCCTTTGGTTTCTTGGGGTCACCTTTAGCCATCCTGACTGAGAGGCAGCAGGCTAGAGCGCAGGCACTGGAAAAGTTGAGACACCTGAATTGCTTCTTCCTTCCTGGCCACCTAGCAGCAGAGAAGGAGAGGGGCTGCAGGGGCGCGGGAGTAGGCACAGCGAGAGCGGCCGCGGCGTGCTCTCGGAGGCGCGGGCCGGAAAGTTGTGCCTCATAATGGAATCTTTTAGGCAAAGTTTATCAATTAAATGCTTACTATAGTCAGATATTATTGAGAGCAATAATGCATTTGTTTGTTTTGTGTGTGTATGTGAGTTGCATGTGCTTCTGCATATGTAAGTGTGTGTGTGTGTCTAGGGTAAAGGTCAATGTTCAGTGTCCCCCTTTATTGCTCTCTACATTTATTTGAGACATGGTCTCTCAGGGACCCTGTTGCTTCAGCTAGCCCGACTAGCCAATGAAATCCAGGGATCCACCTGTCACTGCCTTCCTAGCCCTCTACTTAAATATGTACATCACTGAGCCTGGAATTTAGGTGGATGCTGGGAATATGAACTGATGTCCTCATGCTTTGCACGGCAGACACTTTGCTGACTATCTCTTTAGCATGCTTTTAAAAGGGCCTATTGGAATTAGAAGTAGACTTTAGCAATCCATGTCTATTTCAAATTTAGCTCTTCTATGCATTAAGTGATGTCTTCCTGCAGGCTTAACTTGTGCTTCCCTGATAGCTAGTAATATTGAGTATCTTTACAGCCACTTCATCATTCTCAGGAACAGTCTTCAATGCCTTTGAGTAAGTAGAAATGCTCGTGTTACCAGATCCCAGTTACTCTTTCAGTTGTGTGTGCATAAGATTAAAATAAACAATTGTAGGTCAGTGAGGACAAACTTCAGAATCCCACTATGATTCTCTCTGCATATCCCTGTCTGTGTTTAAAAACGCATCCTAGGATCTGTTGGAAACCTAAAGGAGAGCTGAGAATGTAGTTCAGCTGGAATTGTGCCTGCCTAGCATACAAGAAGCCTTGGGGTTGGTCTCTGGTCCTTTATAAAACTGGGCGCGAAATCTTTTCGGCAAAGGTCAAAGTTCATCCTTGATACACAGTTTGAAGCCAACACTGGACATAGAAGAGTCTGCCTCAAAACTAAGCAAAGCAATAACAAACAAAACCCTGGAGGAGTAAATAATAACAACAATTATAAACTGTATTTTGTTTTTTAAAAAATCAAATACAAACTTAAAAGCACATTGTTCCAACTGTTCGATGTGATGTTTCACAAATATTAAAAATCATCTTAGTCACTCCAGCATGACGGTTCTTATCACCGTTGCAGAAATGATAAAGCTTAGAAGTTTAGTTAATTCTGAGTCGTACTGCTATTTGCTAGTTAGTAAAAAATAAAGGCTGTGTGCCCCCTGTTTCCTATTGTGCATTATATAAACAACATGTTTTAGGTGTGTTTGCTATCATCTTCATAGTGGAAAAGGTATGCATGTGTGTGTATTTGGCATTTAAGCATATGCACACCTGTATACATGCATGTGTGCATGCTTGCTTGTGTGTGCACATGTATACACCCATGTATTTTCATGTGTACATGCACACATATGTGAATGCATTTGTGTCCAGGTGCATGGATGCACATGTGTCTGTTATCCTAGACTTTCCTCTTCCCTTTAATCCAACCACCATATTTTACCAATAAGTAGATTTACTCCAGGGGCAAGACAAAAAAAAAAAAAAAAAAAAAAAAAAAAGACCAATACACACTAATCCGAGTTACCAGAGAAATTGATGGTAGTGACTGGATTAGACACATCCAGTCTTCCTGTCTTTCATCTGTCTGCCCACCTCTCACCCTTCCTCATTCTCCTCATCTTTTTCTTTCATTATCCTCCCCTCCTGGTTGCTTTTTCCCTCCCTCTCTTACTCTTCTTCAATTATACTAGAATATATGGACCTTTTATCTAAAATATTTGTCGACAGAAACTCTCATTTTGCCTGTGAATGATGTTGTGAGCTCTTGAGCTTAAGAGCTGTTAAGAACCGAAACGGGATTCCCTAACACTGTGCCTTCACCACTGTTCTCAGTGTTGGCTGGTAACTTAGGGAATAACTGATACTTGAACCCTGTTTTTAACTTTCTTTCTTGAAGTGGAGAAATTCACAAAAAATCTCTATCTATAGAGTTTATCATTATGTTAAGTATTTAAAACTTAAGGATGGCTTGATACCTGTTTGTCTTAACATTTTGGATTAGCAACTTCAATAAAAAAAATACGTATGTGTGGGATATAATGAAAAGTCATTCCTCCTTTCTCACACTTGTGTCCTCATCTTCCAAGAAAAGGCACCCAGTAACAATACAATAAAAAATAATGATATATGAACAATACATGTGAGTTAGTCAACAAAGAATTGAAATTAAGAGGGATGCAAAGTCACTTTTTCTTTCTCATTTTAAATTTCTGCTCAGCATCTACTGTAGTGCATATAAAAGGGGTTTATGTCTCAAGTAAAACACATATTTCTACTTCAAATTTCTTTGAAAATTTCATAAACAACTAACTGTATTTACATCATTTCTACCTTTTACTGTCCCTTCTCCAACCTCTCATGTGTTCTCCCTACAATCCTTTTTCAAATTCATGACATCTTCTTTAAAAATATTTTTCTTTTTATCATAAATATTTTTTATTTTTACATATACACTTATATTACTACACATATACCATACATTACCTATGGCAAGAAGAACCACGAAACAAACAGAAATATATATAAACATTATATTCATTATGTCTTGGCTAGTTGTATTTGGCAGCCTTGAAGAAAACATCTATCCTATCTTGGTGCATCTAAAATTCTGAATGTAAATCAATATCTATCACATCTCATCATTATCAACTTAAAACATCCATCTAGACCTAAAAACATGTTAACCCCTAAACAACTAAGTCTAATTGTAAAACTAAACTATCTGATCTTCAACATCATCAGAAGCTTGAGAAGGAATAAAATTAATTACCTGAGTATACAGGGGTGCAATTTAGCAGCTTCCTATATGAGAAAATGACTGAGACAGTTTGCTGCCTGAACACGCGTGTGCGCGCGCGCGCGCGCACACACACACACACACACACACACACACACACACACACACACCCTGAGGCTGTTGAGTGCTCCTTGTATTTTTAAGGCTGAACCCTTGGGATTGGCTAATCCATCAGAGGACTTCTCTCTGGGGAAGGTGGATTCTCCCTACGTCAGCTGTTATTAATTGCCTATAGCTGTTGATGCAGGGGGAGGGGCTTGTGAGATTTTCCCCACTTACACTGGCGGATCAGCTGGTGTTGTCATAATGTTAGTCTTGTTTATGGAGCTATACTGTTGAAGTTTCCTGGTGCAGTTTCCACATCATATGCAGGAGACACTATGGCAGTAGACATCCTGACCCTCTGGCTCTTATAAGCCTTCTGGTCCGCTTTAGTCAACTTCTCTGAGATTTAGCTGTAGGGGTTTTATTGCACCAATTGGGATTGGGTACCTCGTGGTCAGTTGTCTTCTGCACTTTGGCCCATATGGATTTCTGTAATGGTTTCTATAAGCTGCAAAAGAAGCTTTAAAAAATTTTTTTTAAATGAGGATTGAAAGCTCCACTTACCTGTAAGCAGATAGTTAAATATTAAAATGCAGTTAATAACTGGTGGTTTTAGACCATGCCATTTACTTTTTAATCTTCCTACAGGAGGAATACAGTCTTTAAAGTGGATGTTGAAAGATTAAGAGTAGCAAGGCAATAGCCACCAGCACAGCATGATTTTCTGTGTCCATTTTTAAAAATTGCATTTTCTGTTAGGGAATGATCTGCAAACGAATCCAATCGCCACCCCAGCATGCGATTGTGCCTATGGGAATATCTGTTCGCAGGAATCAAGAGCTTCAGAAACACACATGTTAACCTGATAAGTCCTCGGGCAAAGTTGGCTGCCAGAAGAGACTGCCAAGATACTGTAAGTCATCAGGACTCTAGACTCATAAAATGGCATCTCCTGATATTTCAGACTGAGAGGATTTGATGGAGCTCTGATGAGAAAAGTCTGTGACCAGAATACCTGCTCACATGCAAGAAACCATCTTTAAATGAAGATTCAAGGAACCTTTGAAAAAGAACCTGTGATGTTTGACCTTGAAACTAGAAAACAGTGACTCATACACATCTAGGAATCATGCAGTATAATTCTTGACTCAGTTTTAATTCCTATCCTTATGCCCACACAGAAGTGGAGTTATCACTCCTCATCAAAGAAACTTTATTGGTTCAGGTAAAGAGAAGGGAGTAATAAAAGTTGTTAGTTCCTTTAAAAAATATTAGGCAGCTGTATCTACAGATCATCAGAAAGCAAAATAAATGTAAACAAACACAGCCATGGTTTGGTATTATAGATGAAGTAGCCTCTACTTTTCTTGTCAAAGATGTAATATTTAATAGCTGTTAATATGTTTTATAACAATATGAGCACGTGGGGTAGGCATCCAGTCATACATCTTTCATAACAGATGAAAGCTAAGAAATAGTATTACCTATCATGGTTAGGTTTAATTGTGCGTTTGATTAGACTTAGGGCAACCTAAGCACACATGTAGGTATGTTTGTGAAGGCATTTCTGGAGACATTTCATGTCACTGTCACTATTTGATCCATTGATGGTTTTAAACTTTGAACAGATTGTCATGAGGTAGAGGAAGTGTGTAAAACTGTATTTGGTTGGAGAGGCAGAGGCATGTTTTGGTGCTCCACATCTTGACCTAGCACTTTTTTGTTCTGCATTCTCTCATTTTCCAAGCAGCCCTGAAGCAAGAGGTCTTTTGCTTTTTCTCCTGCTGCTGTCGTGTTTTTCCCACGCACACCAGGTCAAGCGTCCATGGACAGATGCCTCTGAATATGGAGGCCAAGATTATCTTTCATCCTTTACATTGTTTATATCAAGTATTTTCTCATGCCTATGAGAAGCCTAGCAAGTAATACCCGTGTGGGGTTTTACTCATCTACTACTTATCAATTTCTTAGTTGGTTCATTCAAATGGATGTTAGGATGCCATGATTTCTACCCATTTCCCATTAGCAGATGGGGAAACAAATTCCTTTCTTTCTGTTTAGCAAAATACTCCAGATTTCTCATGTGGCAGGTGCTTATGAGCTTAAACAGGGAAAAGAGAAATGTTTGTTTCTGTGCTTGGAAGTACCCAGAGTTCTTTTCTTTTTAAAAAAGAATTATTATTTCATTTTTCCAAGAATAATTTTGTGTGAATGTGTGTGAGTGTGCGTGTGCGTGTGCGTGTGCGTGTGTGTGTGTGTGTGTGTGTGTGTGTGTGTATTCGTGTATGCACCAATGTGCATGGGTAGTTGCATATGTATGGAGGCCATAGGAAAATGTTGAGCAGTCTGCTGTCTCCTTCCACCTTCAGTTCTGGGCATCAAAGTCAGCTCATTAAACATGAAGGGCAAATACTTTGGCCAACCCAGCCATCTGACCAGCCCAGAACTTAAATTTCAAACTCTAGCTCAGTCACGAAATACTTCTGGGATCAACTTCTACACCTTGGAAGTAGGTGTGGTTATGATAGCATTTACTGATGTAATACATGGGGAGCTCATATAGGTTATTTTGAGTAACTAATGTCTCAAGAATGTTACCTTTTGGATTACAGCGATTATTGTTTTTGTTATCATTGTTATTTGAGGGCAGTGTATTGACCCATCTCTTAAATAAGCATGCCTTTAATCATTTTATCATATAACATTTATTGTTTGAACATTCTGAGAGCAGACTACCAAGAAGAGACTTGATACCCTATGAGCATATACAGGGAGAGGAGGTCCCCCTCAGTCACAGTCATAGGGGAGGGGAGTAGGGGGAAAATGGGAGGGAGGGAAGAATGGGAGGATACAAGGGATGGGATAACCATTGAGATGTAATATGAATAAATTAGTATATAAAAATAATTTCCATTAACATAAAATGCAATTGATGTAATATTTTATAAAGTGAGAGAGAGAAAAAAAAAAGAAACAGGGAAGTAGGTAGTAAATAGTAAAGGAGGTGGGTGATGAGAGAACAGGACAGGGTAGGAAGCCAGCCATGCAGCTTGGATAAGTCATGGAGCTCAAGTAGGGCAGAAAAGTAAACTGAGAGCGGTTATTCTGGTTAGCATTTATAGAAGAAGGACTGTGCGTTTGTGCTTATATTAGGGATGTACAGGTACTTGTACAGTGTCTTGACTGCCATGGGGCTGTCTTTGGTGTTCTAGAACCAAGCTGGATAAGTGACATGGTTAGTTTTAAAGCCAGAAGGTAGTATTCAAGCTTAGTACTCTTCTGTAACCTCCTACTTCATCTCTACTTGACTTCCTTGGTCAGCAAAAGCAAGAATATCATACAGTGTTGAGAAAGTTTTGGTTGACCACCTAAAGTAAGTGTATTACAGAAGCACCTAGATGCTACAATCTTTTATTACTTTAGAAGTTTGACTTAAGTAAAAATTGCTTAGCTTTGCCCTTGTTTTAATAAAGAATAAACTTGTGCCCGATCATTTTGGATGGTGCTATAGTTAGGATATGCAATATCTCCCTAAGACTAGTAGTATATTGGAGAGCTGGTCCTTGATGTAGTAGTTTTCAGAGTTGGAATGCTCAGAGCTGGGATCAATAGTGTCATACCGTCAATGGATCAATCTACTGGTAAATTTGTGGCTGGAGGGACTATCTGGAGGTAGAACAAGTTGGAAAATTAAATATTTGGCTAGATCTGGGTAGGGGTTTAAAGTTTACCACTTGTATTGTCCTTCAGAACATTCTCCCCAGTTGAGCGGAGAGAGGGATTTGACTTTCTCACGTACTCTGGTGCCTCACATTTGACTATGTCCCCTGGAGGGGGAGACCTAGTGGCACTCAGAGGAAGGACAGCAGGTCACTGAGAAGAGACTTGATACCCTATGAGCATATACAGGGGGAGCTAATCCCT
This sequence comes from Acomys percivali, assembly GCA_907169655.1. Classification (NCBI taxonomy): domain Eukaryota; kingdom Metazoa; phylum Chordata; class Mammalia; order Rodentia; family Muridae; genus Acomys; species Acomys percivali. Next base: position 88,797,616 of record OU015748.1, read on the forward strand.
CTGAGGAACAGTCATAGGGGAGGGGAACAAGGGGAAAATGGGAGGAAGGGAAGAAGGAGAGGATACAAGGGATGGGATAACCATTGAGATGTAACAAGAATAAATTAATAAAATTAAAAAATAAAGAAAAGTAAAAAAATAAAAAAATCTTGCCCTAGAAATAACACTATACCTGTGAAGGATATGTCTTGTCTGTGATGCCTTGCTTCCTACATGCTAGCTTCCTGAAGGTCAAAAGATGAGCATTTTTTTCTGCTATGTCATTTTACCAAGAATAGTGTGTGTGTGTGTGTGTGTGTGTGTGTGTGTGTGTGTGTGTGTGTGTGTGT
>OU015748.1:88808300-88867743 GCA_907169655.1 Acomys percivali
TCTCTCTCTCTCTCTCTCTCTCTCTCTCTCTCTCTCTCTCTCTCTCTGTGTGTGTGTGTGTGTGTGTGTGTGTATGTCTATGTGTGTGTATGCATGCATGTGTGTATGCATGTAATAACACCAGTGAAAAAAAGGGCTATAGATTTGAAGGAGAGCAAGGAGTGAGTATATAGGAGGCTTAGGAGGGAGGGAAGGGAAGAGAGAAATGTAATTGTATTATCATCTCAGACAATTTAAAAACTATTGGGGAAAATAAAATAAAAAATAAAGAGTTCTGCAATAATTACCCATTAAAAAACTTTGTGATATGCACAAACTGCTAAGCCTGGAATTATCATGATTTCTTCCCTCTTTCATCACTCAGGGCCAGAATTGCTGCTTTCAAGTTTGTTGGAATTATAACAAAATGACTGAAATGCACTCAGATGCTTGATTCTTCTCATGATGTGCACACCCCAGATCTTCAGACCTTTAAGAAACTGACTTATCTTCTTTCAAGCCCCTGGAACTCAATGTATGCCAACACTTGCCAGACTTTCAGCATCATGAATCTCATATTGTCTCTAAATATATTTGTAATACAGCGATTTGTCGGTTGTATAGACATAGACATTTGTTTTTCTGAAGCATTTAGGATTAGTGACTGAATTCTCTGTCTTTCTTGCCAATGGCCATCTCAAACTGCTAAATTATCACAGCCAAAAATTCTGATGGTGAAGCTAATGAACCGATGCTTAGAGTGTTTATTTGCCAACTGGTAAATTTAATACAAAGAATGTGCCTGCACGCAAATAGCAGTGCCAGCCAAAGACAAAGAGATTCTATTCATGGAAACAGCCTATTTTTGCAACAGGCTCCAGTCCAGACTTCACTCAGGCGTCCCACCAAAGAGGGCTCCTTTGATTCTCCTTCAAGCAGGCAACAAAGCCACAGCAGCTAATGGCCTCCTGTGGGTTATTACTAGAGCAGGTGTTGACACACTGTGGTCCATGAGCCACCTCTGAGCTATTATTCCCTTTTTGTATGGCCCATAAAACAAGACAACTTCACATGATTTTACATGGTTAAAATCTAAAACTTAATTTATTCTTTGTGATAGCTTGAGAATAGTATGAAATTAGAATTGCATTGTGCTTAAATAGAGTCTTACTGAAGCACAGCCAATGTCCAGTCATTAATTCATTTGAGTTTAAAGATGATTTTTTTCAATGAAACAATTATATCACAGCTGTGAAAAATATGCTATGACCTGCAAAATTTGATATTCTCTGTGTTACCCTTTATAGAGACTGGTGCCACCTCCTGTACTACACAATGTTTTGGCTCTATACTAACTATTCTTCTACTACTGGGAATGGGACATTAACCCAGCCCTAGCAGACCTTCAGAATGAGACAGAGTAAAGGGCAGAAGAAATGAGTTAAGAGTTAACATTGTGGTGTAGTATCAGAGTATGATATCAGCACACTGCTAAGCATATGGGATCCTCCGTGCTTCCCCTTTTAAAATGAAGATGACAATTCATAATCCCTTCTTTCCTTTATTTCAACTACCCATGTCCCCATTTTTCCTACAGAAATTTGACACAGAGCAAATAACTACTAAGGGAAAACTATCTCTTTTCATTTTTTTCTTCCCACTAAAGGCCCTCCAGAAAATAGAAGTATTTGTTGTAAGTCTTGCTTTTGATCACTTTTTGATATTTATAATAAGAATAGTAAATATGTATTAATTTGATTTTTTATTTCTTTGTATATTCAAAATGAATATAAAGAGTAATGCTTGCCCAAATAGTTAAAAGTCATATAACAATTGAAAATTTTTTCAATACTTGTTAAGTTTGTTTTTGTGTGTGTTTGCACGTGTATGTGTTGAGGCGTGATGTATGTGTACATATGTATGTTTGCATGTGTATGTGGTGAGGTATGGGGTGTGTGTGTGTGTGTGTGTGTGTGTGTTTGTGTGTGTATTTGAATGGCCTTTGTACATGAGTACAATGCCCACAGAGAACAGAAGAGAGCATCAGATGCTCTGGAACTGGAGTTAAAAGTGGATATGCTAAGAGCTTTGGTCCTCTGAAAGAGAGGTATCTGCCTTTGACTGCAGAATCATCTCTCCAGCCCCTAAAACTAGCTTTGTTTTTACTTTGTTCTTACAAGTCCATTCTTAGTAAAATCTACAAATCATGTAGATTTGGCTTATACTCAATTAACTGAAAGTAGGATTGCTGGGGTGGGTAAATGGCTCAGCCAGAAAAGGCATTGTACAAGCATGAGGATGAGTTCAGCTCTCTGGCATCATTGTAAAAGACACAGCATAGCAGCATATGCCTGTAATCCCTGGACTGGGTGGTTAGGGATAGGAGGATCCCTGAGCTAGCTGGCCAGTGATGCTAGCTAAATTAGTGAGTAACAAATTTAATGAACAATGATAGTCTTAATAAATTGTGATTAAGGAAGACACCTAAAAGTGCTCATTTGTGGCCTCCACAGGCATGCATTGCAAGGGAACCCACACACATATGTATGCACACCAGATACACACAGACACATACATACAGATACATACACATACACTCATACTCACACAATTTCATTGTCCTCTAGTTTCTGTCACTACTCAATAGAAGCCAGCTGTCATCTTTAATTTGCTTAATTTCAGATCTCCCTTCAGTGTTCTGCAGGGTTACCACTATGTATATAAAGGCATAGTTATATTTGGGTTCTGTTGAATCTTTGGTGATGATTTAATCTTATACTTCAATATGTGGGCAAAATTTATTAACATGTAGTCCTGTTTGTAGAGGTATGTATTTCCTTCGTATTTTAATTTAATTTAATGATTGACATTCCAGTGCTCAAGCATAGCTTATTGTGTAAACCACATGAGTTAATCTTCAAAAATTTCAACTATACATATCCTTATATGAAAATTTATTGTTTGCAATATAATTTTAGACACTACACATACCCCTCCTCAGCACAAGTTAGCACAACAAGAAAAACTTTATTTCTATTCCTGATCTTCCCAAATATCATACACATCAGAAAAAAATAAAAAAGAACACTCAAAGATGGACAAAATAAATGTAAACCAATAGGAATTTCTTTGAGTCATATGACCACAGAAACACTCTGACAACAGTGTAATATCTGCTACTAAGCATACTAAATAAAAATAATATGTATGAAATTCAGAAAAAATAGCACATAAATCCTCTGGAGTTAAAAGATTTGCCTTTGTGACTTTTTTTAATGGTTCGTCCCCATAAACATTGTGATAAAAATGAAATCTTAAGAGTATAGTGATAATAACTGGTTAATGGTGAGTAGTTTTCAGACCATTTCTCTGTAATACAGTAGCTTCTGTAGATACAGCCATACACTCTAAGGTAGGAAAGTTAGGTATTAGGGAAGTACACTGACTTCTCTGAGGAGTGGTTTAGGTTTTCAAAGAAGAAACTAACAATTAATTACATAAAAGGAATTGAATTGCATAAACCTCATCTGAGAAGAATTATCATCTTGGAAGTTCAAAAATAGACCCTGCCAAGAAGATACGCTCAGTGATATGGCTCAATGATCAAGAAAGAGTGCCTGCTACTCTTGCAGAAGACCTGTGCTCATGTCCCAACACTTACACGCTTGCTCACACTGTACTCCAGGTGATCTAACAGTCTCTCAGCCTCCTGGAACACCTGGTATGGACATGGTACGCAAAGATACCTGCAAACCCCCACACAGAAAATAGAATTAATAAACGCTTTTTTAAAAAAGTTGTTTAATTATACAAACCAGCATCTTCATAGCGATAGCTTGTTTGATTAGAGAAAATCCCTTGGGACTGTGTAGATAATTGTACATAAAAGCTTGACTATCATTCTAATAGTAATTTACTCTTCTTTCATGGCATCTTTTACAAAGCAAACAATTGAAATGACTGTTTTCCCATTCTTTGGTTATACAAACAAAAACCCTCCTTTTGTAAGTTGGTTTTTTTTTTTTTTTTTTTTTTTTTTTTTTTTTTTTTTTTTTTTTTTTGCTTTTGTATTGGGAAGATAAGGGTCCAGAGGCGGTTAGTGGTGGAGAACATTAAGAATAAGAGGTCGTGTGTCTTCCTGAGATCCTCGTTGTCTGTACATTTGCTTCCTGTACCATGATGTTGCTGGCCTAGTGAATGTTTTCACACATGTGAAGGTCTAATGTTTTCTCTGTCTGAATCAAATACAGTGGAAGAATAACAGAAAAGGGCTTGCACACACTTTGCTTTTCCTGAGTAAAATGTAAAGTGTTCTTATTTTTGTCACTCAGCTCATGATATTACACATTAGCCTTGGAGTAAGCTAGGATCTCCAAGGTCATCTATTCTGACCCTTCTTGCCCTGCTGGGATCTCTTCTACCCATCTCTTCCACCCAACAGTTCTTGATAACAGGATAGAGGCTTTCAGTTTTCACACTATCAGCATCAGTTCATGGGATAAGAGTCCACGAGCTTTAGGGGTGAAAGACGTGAAATTCTATATTCCTAAAGCAGAGACCATTAGGGTGGCGAGTGACAATGCATAAGCCAGTTACAGTGCTATCGCTGTTCTGGAGCAAAGTGTTTCATTTCCCCCAAAGCCTCAGAGCACTGTCTTGTAGAGGGAGATAAAATGACCCACCACCAACTTCACAGGTCTGTGTGAATAAAATAGGAAAATCAAGATAAAATGTCCCCAAAACTAAATTCATATACAAGATTATCAATGAGACTAGATTCATGGCATGCCTACTTAAAAAACAAGCATGATAGAAGGGTGGGCATTCTTGGAGATAGCACTGTTTTATAGATGGTTATCCTTAGAAATTCGGATAAATAACCAATATAAATGGTACCAAACATTTTAGTTAACAAGAATACATATATTACTTCATCCAAATACAGTGTATTTAAATTTGTAAAAAAAAAAACTTCAGTAAGATGTCATTTGGTAAAGAAGTAAAATATGTTCTCTTTCTTTTTTCTACTTTCTTTTCTGTTCACTTAAAGGATATTATTGCATAAAGCAAAAAGGCAAGAAGTCATAATTCAACATATGAAATTGGTACATTTCTGAAAAATTATTGAGTAATATTAGGATGATATTTAGAGATAAATTATTAAATATCTTGTCCCCTTATTAAATTACTGAAAATTAAGTAAGCCCTTCAATGACATGTTTATTGAATGACTAGAATTCAGGTGCACTCAGGATCAGTGTCTGTTTCTCTTCATGTCCCATATGATGTCCTAACACAGTACACCGTTCCTCACTTCACTTTAGGAAATGAAATCACTGTGATTTTTTTTTTTCAGAAGAAGCATGTTTACATCTGGCCATACCTTGTAAGTATAATAAAAATGTAACACAAGAAATTATTTTCATGTGATAAGAGCTGTTCAATACCCATAATCCCTACAGAAATTCTATAGAAACTTCAACCAGTAAGTCACCAGTAGACAAGATAAGTTACTTTCACTTAAAGTAGCTTAGCTTAGATGTACCTATTTCGTGGCTGGCAGGAAAGTATTTTAATGGGGTATTGTGCAGTTAGTTGCCTTAGCAGCTACAGAAGAATGTATTTCTGGCCACCCACAGTATGTGGGATTGGTGCTGCCATTTGGATGAAGATTCACAGCCCTCCACACAGTGAAAACAGGCTCCCTTCCATCCTGTATTCCCCTGGAGCCATGGGAATCTAGTTCACAAGGCAATAAATCATCATTACAGAGTTGGAAGGGCCATTATGAAGAGTGGTGCTGAGGAGGGAAGGCCTTGTGCATCATCCCTGTGGGACAGATTACAAAACAGAAGCCCTTTAAAGTAGAAAGTTGGCCCATGATATTGTGGGCATCTTGTGTATAGATTCAGAAGCCCTTGGTATTTTCTCTCTAAACATTTTCAGGGTTTCCTTCATTTGTGTGTGAGACTGCCTGCCAGATTCCTTCTCCCCACCGCCTGCCCACCAGCCCCTGGGGGATACCAAGTGAGAAACAGATGGAAATTTCAAAGCTAGTGCTTCCTTTTCCCTCCCCTTTTTCTTCACCCAACTATAGGATGACTTCAAGGTGAAGTCCACCTGTTCAGTCCCATTGAATACATTTTTTTGGTAGTAGATTAATTGCTTCTGTCCAATATGATATAAGAATTAGTTATTTTGGTATATGATTATCAGAAACAATCAAGATATTCCATTTCTTTAATATCTACTGAATTTATTTTGCTATTCCCATATACCCTGTTATTACTCTCATAATTAATTTATGAGATGTAATTTTATATTGTGCAGTATACAGATGTTAAGACTACTGTGCAATTAAGACTAACAAGTGTTTACAGAGATACAGAACATTTCTATTAGTCCAGAGAGATTTTTAGGCTGAAATGAGTGGATGTAGGTGTTAAGAAAAATATTTGTTGATATATGAGCATGCTAGCACAGAACTTTGTATTGTATTTTGAGATGTTAGGTTTTCTATTGTCCAGATAATGACTTGAGTCTCCAGGAGGTAAAGAATTTTGAAAATATTCAGATTAGGATGAGGAGACTCTTGCATCATTAGGAATTGGGATTGCTCAATCTATTTTACCTGGATTAAGCTTCTATGATGTCACAGCCCTTGATGTCCCTAATAACTTCATTTTGTCCATGTATATACATGTCAATATCTATACTGGTGTATGTATGTTCAGGTGTGCACATATTTTTTTGCGTACATGTGGAGGCCAGAGTTTAACTGGTAGAAATAGTTCTCAGACACTGTCTATATTGTTTTTGAGATTGGAGTCTTTGACTTGATGGAAGCTTTTCAGAAAGGCTGGATGGCTGGGCACCAAGACCCCAAAACATGACTGTCTCCTCTAAGGTTACAAGCATGAGCCACCATGCACAGATTGTGTGTGTGTGTGTGTGTGTGTGTGTGTGTGTGTGTGTATGTGTGTGTGTGAGTGCTGTGAATGTCCTCATACTTACAGGCAAGTGCTTCCCCTTATTCTCCTATTCCTCATTTCCTGTTCCTCAGAGAAGGGAAGCTCCTCCCCCTTCCCTGTAGCCATAGCCACGAACCTATCCTTGCACATCAAGTTGCACCAGGTTGACTGCATCCTCTTTCACTGGGGTCAGTCAAGGAAGCCCCACCAGGAGGAAGTGATCTAAAATCTGGCAACAGAGTCCATGTCAGAGACAGCCCTTCCCCCAGCCCCTGCTCCCTTACTAGGGGACTCACATGAAGACCAAACTGCCCACTGGCTTCATATGTGTATGGGGCCTAGGTCCAGTCTATGCATGATCCTGGGTTGGTGCTTCATTCTCCTTAAGCCCCTCCCTGGGCACAAGTTAGTTGATTCTGATGGTCCTCTTGTGGTGCTCCTGTACTGTCATTCTATAGTGCTACCTGTGATGATTGACGAAGGCCACTGCCAAACTTCCAGATTCTCTCTTTCCACCTATATCATGTGAATGCATCCTGGCTATGAACTTGGGTGGACTGACCTGTCTTATGAACAAGACTTGCTAGCACTTTCTTGTTTCCTAAAGAGGGAGCATTGTATACATAAGTTTTTTATTTCTGTCATGCCCTAGATTTTTATATTACTGTTAAATTAAAAAAAGAAAGAAAAGTGAAGCTTAGATACATGAATCTGAGACTGTAAGTTGGAAATGCCTTTTCCTTTACTTTATTGCTCTTTGGAACCCAGGTACCCTTCCTCCAGAGATTCATATACCTCAAGGTCCTGTCTTCATGTTCAATAGTGGTATGTGTTACAAAACCTGTCCTTCTCATCTTTTGAGCTGTTTCTTGTATTGGATGATACTACTCCTAGTGCCATCATCTGGGTTTAATTTTGGGGAAAAGGAGATGGTGGCCTTTAAAAAATTATCATGTTGCATTCTGAAAACTAATAGAGTCAGATTCAGCTGGAATTTTACATATCTTTTTCTTCAAGATTGCCAAACGTTTTTGGATCTGATTTTATAGGGTAATCTTATGTTTTAAAACTTATCATCTTTTTTCCTTTTATCTTGAACTTAAAAAAATTTTTTTAATTAATTTATTCTTGTTACATCTCAATGGTTATCCCATCCCTTGTATCCTCTCCTTCTTCCCTCCCTCCCATTTTCCCCTTATTCCCCTCCCCTATGACTGTTCCTGAGGGGGATTTCCTCCCCCAGTATATGCTCATAGGGTATCAAGTCTCTTCTTGGTGACCTGCTGTCCTTCCTCTGAGTGCCACCAGGTCTCCCCCTCCAGGGGACATGGTCAAATGTGAGGCACCAGAGTACATGAGAAAGTCAAATCCCTCTCTCCACTCAAGTGTGGAGACTGTCCTGACCATTGGCTAGATCTGGGTAGGGGTTTAAAGTTTACCACCTGTATTGTCCTTGGCTGGTGCTTTAGTTTGAACAGGACCCCTGGGCCCAAATCTGCCTATCATAATGTTCTACTTGTAGGTTTCTAGGACCCTCTGGGTCCTTCTACTTTTCTATTCTCCCATACTTCTTTCATCTAGAGTCCCAATAGGATGTCCTCCCCTCTGTCCCAGTTTCCTGGTAAGTGAAGGCTTTCGTGGGACGTGCCCCTTGGGCTACTATGCAGATATAAGTGAGTATATACCATTTGACTCTTTCTGATTCTGGGTTAACTCACTCATTTATCTTGAACTTTTAATATTCAAAACCTTCTCCTTTTCCCCCATTGCTACCACTTTTAGAGTCCATCTGTCCACTGGTTTCCTAATGGTAGGCTCTGGTAAGCACCCAGAGCAGTCACTACACTCTGTGGACACCAGGGAGGAAGATGGCAGTAATAAGGACCCCTTTCTTTCCTGACTGACCTCCTCTCTAGTACAAACTTCTCTGTTTTCCAATTAGTTGATAACTTTGTCAGGAAAATTCAAAACCTATGATTATCATTATCTCTCAACCTTTTTGAAATAACCAGTTAGCCAAATGAATTTAGTTTGGTCAACACATAAAGAGTAGTTTGTTTGTTTTTAGAAGTAGACCTAACATCTATAAGAACTGAGTAGATAGAGATATTTGGTACTTGGCCATAATAAACTCTGGGTGGTTTTAATGTTAGGTTGGGTTTTCATATTGTAATGATAAACTGCCACCTTTCATCCATCTGATTTCAAATATTACATAGTAAGGATATGGAGTTCCTTTACGTGATTTTTTTCCTCTTCAGCAAAATAAAATCTCTCTCTTTGATTTTTGGTATCTTTGTTCAATAGTGCCTCATCTGTATCATGGGATAATTTAGCAGTTCTGGTAACTTCTAAGAATAGCTTCACAAGTTGTTGTATATTGATGGCACATTAATAGATTTCAAATGGATTTTCTGGATAGAACAGATTCTTAGCACTATTATAAAAGTTATAGGCACTTAGTAGAGAAGAAATCACAAAACATGAGTTAATAATGAAGCAATATCAATGGCATGTCACGAAACCTGATGGCACAGCATGTACCTCTGGAAATCTTCAATATTTAAACGCTCATTGACTTCATTCCCCTTTGTCTTGATGATCTTCAGAGAAGGGAAGGCAGTGTTCTTTAGTACTCATCATGATTTGACTGCCAGCGCATTTTCCCTATATTTTATCTCTCTTCACATACCTATGTAATGTTCATATTCACTGATTTGTGAAACACAGAGCTCCTCACAATGAAGTAACCACATATTTTATTTCCCATATTGATAGCTGTTTGAGAGTTGAAGAGGATAATATTGATATTGTTGTTATACAATATATGTGTAAAACAGGGTAATTTAATCAAAGCACAATAGAGTCATGCTACTTAAACAGTCATTTATTAATCTGCTTCTAGATTGTGTCTTCTGGATAAAAGTTAGGTTTTGTCTTAGTGTTGGAATGGCCACCTGCAAGTCTATGACTTGTGCTACATTTTGAATATATTACAAATTTGCTCCGTATCATGATTTTCAGGAGAAAATCTAACAGGTCTAACAGATTGAATAGGAAAATCATTCAATGATTGAACAGGAAACTACTTTAGCTGGAATTTATGGAAAGAGTCAGACAGAGAGAATTACAGACATACATTTTATTATAGGATATCAGTAAGAAGTCACCCGACATAGACATCCAGGACGCAGTCTGTCAGCAAGGGTAATGTCTGTGACATGTATCCATAAGCCATCTCTTCTTAGTTTCTGGTCCTGGTGGAGATGAGGCCAAGACTAGAATATGTTGAAAGGTGAAGGATTGTTGAAAGCTGGTACTGAGATCTACTGAATGGGTCTGAGAACCATAGGACTGATATTCTGCTTTCAGTGGTTTTTAATTCAAGTGAATTTCAGTTCAGTTCTGTTCCAGATCTTCAGTTTCTGATCTTGAATTTTATGATTTGACTTCTGAAGTTGATGAATTCAGAGCAGGTATATATTCCTTTCCCAGTATTAACACTTAAGGTGAACCCACAGTACACCAACTGCCCCTTGTCTGGCAGGATGACAGAGTTAGTGGTTATATATATATATATATATATATATATATATATATATATGTATGTATATATCATAGTTGATGCTCACTGTTAATAACGATTACTTTTGTTATTTAGTATTTACCCATAAATTTATGACATTTACACATCATTAGCTTTTAGAGAATGTAAAACTTTTAATACAAGATAATGAAAGTCACCCATCTTTGGTGATAGTATTCATTGTTATATAGGAAGGCTCAGCAGTTGAGAACAGTTATCGCTCTTGCTGTATACTACAGTTGGCTTCACAGTGCCCACAGGGCTGTGGACAAACGCCTGTAAATCTAGTTTCAGGGGATCCAGTGCTCTTTTCTGACGTCATGGGCACCGTATATACAGGTATATGGTACACATGCATACAATGAAAAGAAAATTCTCAGAATCTGCAAGATTCTGAGTGAAGAGGACTGACTCGGCTGGGAGGCCCCCACTGTCAGGGTATGTATTCATCTTCCCTAAGGAAGGCACCATTCTGCTCCTGGTGTTGAGCGGAGATACATTGGAATCGGTACATCTCAGATTCTGGCAGGTGAGTTCCACCAAGTGGATTAGATAAGGCAAAACATGGCAGTTATACTGATTTTTCTCATGGTGACAAACACCCAAGTAGTTGAAGAAAAGGAGGAAATGAATCTCACCTCAGTAACAGGAATTTACCTTCAGTAATTCTGTCCTGAAGGTTGACTCAGGGACTATGTAAGCAGTGCAGGTATGGAGTGTCATGCATGCTTACTATTTGTGCACTCATGGAAGAGGAAGTTATTGTTCATGTGGGAGAATGGAATCATGCAGGTAGCTTACTTTTAGTTTGAAACTAAAAAAAACATATGTAATAATTTCTCTAATTTGTCCCCGTCTACTTTTTCCTTCTGTTTCTTATCCTAATCTTCGGAGCTGACCCAAAAACATCAGAATAGTCAGCATGGAAAACATTCAGTTTAGTAAAAAGACTTTAGGAATTGATTGGAGAGTTAAAAATAAATGCATTCCTTTGCCTGCAAACTACAAACAACCAGGGTATGCCATTTGAAATGGATGTGCACCTGGGATCTGGTCTGTCGATTACCTTTATGAAACTGTCGGGCTCACTTTGTTTTCATTGTTTCTTCTAGCATACTACTTATTTTGAGCCATTGTTCCATTGACTTCCAAATATTCTTGTCTCCTAATCTTTCCTGAAATTGGAATGAGACTGGGTTTGGGGTGGGAGAGGAAGTTTGTTTGTTTGTTTGTTTTAATTCCATTTTCTTTTTTTCTTTTTTAAATTATTATTACTAATTTATTCTTGTTATATCTCAATGGTTATCCCATCCCTTGTATCCCTCCCTCCCATTTTCCCCTTATTCCCCTCCCCTATGACTGTTAATACCATTTTCTTGTGTATTGGATTGTCAGTGATGGTTGTGCTAGTTCTCTCAAATTTTGTTGAAAACTATTGCAACTTACATAGGATGTCTTCCAGTAGATCTGAGCTGAATATATCATGATAGACCATTGGTCCAATTAGTTGGAGATGATTTAGGTGAGATGAAGAAAGAAATCACTTTAAGTCTTCCATAAAGAACTGTGATAACTGGTGCCCCATATTTGACCACCTCCCCTTAGTGGGGAGGCCTAGTGGCACTCAAAGAAAGAATAAGCAGGCTACCAAGATGAGACTTGATAGCTTATGACCGTATAGTGGGGGGAGGAGGTCCCCCTTGGTCATAGACCAAGGGGAGGGGAATAGGGTGAAAGCGGGAGGGAGGGAGGAATGAATGGGAGGATACAAGTAAGGTGATAACAATTGAGTTGCAATCTGAATAAATTAATTAAATAAAAATAAAATAAATAAAAAAAGAACTGTGATAATCATGCAATGCATTTCAAACTATGAATTGAGTGTTTTTGGAAACATTTTATGATTTAATTTACATAATAGTAAGTGGTAGATATTTCAACCCAGTGTCATCAAGTGAGTTTCATTGAGACAGCTGCTGCAGAGCTGGAAATAGAACATAGGTATATCTATTTCCCAAGGCTGTATATACTCTTGGCATTGTTCTATATCCTGAGAGAAATAGCCTACAGACAGTTCTCTCCACCTGTTATTTATTTTATTTTTATTTTTATTTTTTTATTAATTTATTCTTGTTACATCCCTATGGTTATCCCATCCCTTGTATCCTCCCATTCTCCCCTCCCTCCCATTTTCCCCTTATTCCCCTCCCCTATGACTGTTCCTCAGAGGGATTACCTCCCTCTGTATATGCTCATAGGGTATCAAGTCTCTTCTCGGTGACCTGCTGTCCTTCCTCTGAGTGCCACTAGGTCTCCCCCTCCAGGGGACATAGTCAAATTAAATTGGACTTCTAATTCAAAGTAGTGAGGGTTGTTATTTAATTGGCTTTTAACCAGTGTCTAGGGATTTCTTTCTGAAATACATCCAGAATTAAATGAACATCATTTCTTTCCAGTGTTTCCTGGAACTCTTCTTGCTGTTTTTAGTCTTTGATTCTTCTGATATGCCATTCATTTTTATTTATAAGTACATGTTTGTTCATTCTCAGGCTATGAATCAGTCTATACTTCCAGATTTGACTACCATTCAAATACTTTTCAATCTACTTGACAATAATGCCAATTGTGTGTCCTTTTTAAAAAACACTTTCATTTTATTACACATGTATAAAACAAACTACACACAGCAGGGAGAACCATATGACAATCATGAGAATAATGAGTTCTATACACGTTACATTCATAGTGAATTGGCCATCTGCATTCGACCTGTTTGAAGTAAGTGTCTTTCCTGTCTTGTTGGGTCTAAATTTCCGAATGAGATTCAATATCTATCCTATCTCAACTCTAATAACTTAACTTCTTTAACTTAATCTAAGATGATCTTGTCCCCTAATCAACTAAATTTGGTTGTAAAACTATACTATCTTGTCTTCAATGCCCCTCAGAGACTTGAGAAGGAATAAGACTTAAATTCCTGAGTGAACCAGCAGTGTGGGTTAGCAGCTTCCAAAATGTACAAATTGACTTAAGACAGTTTACTGCCTGACCAGTCACCCAATACACTTTATAACATTGGAGCCTCATCTTAGGCTTTTTGGCCTAATATTTCTGCTAGACTTGTTCGTAGGGCAGGAACTATTGAGGACTTGCTTATCCTGACTTGAAAGAGTGTGGCCATTGACTCTGCCTACATCTAAGTTGCCCATTTTTAGGCAGATTCTGTTTGTGGCAGAAATGAGGACATTTTGCCCAGTGGCTGGTTTGCCACGTTTGCAGCCATCTCCATAAGGAGGTTCTTTGATGCTCATCATCTTCTTTGACGTTGGCTGGGTCTTGTCAGTTGTTAACTTGTCTTGTCGAAGAAATTTAGGATTGTAAGAACAACTTTAAATGCCATATTCTGTGTGTCTCTGAGGCTTTTGAAGACTTTATTCAACTAATTTACCACATATATTGATAGTCATATCTATCTGTTAGACTTACGATATATATTCTTGTGTTAAAATCTGTCAAGTATTTGACATACCCATGTTTTGTATCAGTATACGAAATTCTGCAGCAATGACTTAGACATAACCTTCATTATAAGGAACACTTCTTGAAATACAGATTGCTTCTTTAGAATATCAACAAGCCAAGCTTAGATGCAGGCAGAGCTGATGGCCAAACACTGCCAAAACAGGGTAAGCAAGTCCTCAACAGTTCCTGCGTCACAAATATGTCTGTCAGATATATTGGGCCAGAAGCCTGAAGAAGATGCTCCAACATAATAGAGCGTTTTGGGTGACTATTCAGGTAGAAAACTGTCTTTGTCATTTTCTCATTTGAAAAGCTACTAACCTGTACTCCCATCATACTCAGATAATCAAGTTTATGCCTTCTCAAGTCTTGGGTGGAGTTGAAGACTAGGCAGCTTAGTTTTACAATGAAGCTTAGTTGTTTAGGGGTTAAGATGTTTTTAGGTCTAGATAGATGTTTTAAGTTGATAATGACAAGATGTGATGGAGATTGATTTACATTCAGAACTTTAGATGCACCAAGATATGAAAGATATTTTCTTCAAGGCTGTCAAATACAAATAGACAAAAACACTGAGAATGTAACAATTATATAATTCCTGATTGTGTCATGGTTATTCTTGCTTTAGGTAGTTTGTTGTATATATGTGGAGTAATATAAATGTATATGTAAAAACTAAAACTCAGTAACTTTTTTTAAAAGGAAAAAAGTATGTCAGCAAACAATAATATTAACAACATAAATTTTGTCCTCATCTGTTTCATGCATGTCCACGGCTCATCATGTTCTGAAGATGAAGTACTTTCCAGAAAACATCTATGAATATATAAATATCTCATTCCTATGAAGAAAGATATGGCCAATCCAGTAACAAAAAAATCATACGGGGCAGCCACCTACAAAGTTATTATTTGTGAAGTGAATATGAAACATCAGAACAAAGAAAATGCAAATATGATTAGAGACAAGAGTCCTTTTACTTGGGCATTTATGGTTGCCATAAAAATGACCTAAGACATAGGTAAACAACTTTTAGTACATCTCAATTTGATGCATGCTGATTTTTTCCTCAGTGTGTAAATTGTTCTCCAGTTAGGAAATGGTTTACTACTATTTACTCACTAACTCAAATGGCTTACTGATCTCACTAGGACCATCAAATGCTCAGAATGTAGAATTTGGGCCAGCAGAGAATTATAGCATTGCCCAGATCTCTTTGCGAATAAACACAGAATCTTACAGACCCAATTGGTACACCCTCTGCGGGATCTCATATCTCACTGGACTTATCTGCACATCTGTAGCCTCTGAACTTTGCCTGTGTTTGTATAAGATACATTCACTTAAGTTAATAAGTTTCTCAATCTTTTGGAAGTTACCTGGATTGCTTATTCATTTGAGCTTAGCAGAGAATAAGTATTCAGTAATTTACATAGAATTAACACAGATGTTTTGAGTTCATGGTAAGTCATGAATATTCATTCATTGAACATGAATATCCATTTTAGATTGGTACTTAAGGAATAGTAAAAATTTCCCTAAACATTTCTTGTATTTATTAACTTGTTAATTAGGTGCCGTGACATGCTAATCCATGACTTAATTTTCAAATACATTTTCACTCATTTCTCTTCTGTACAAATGAAGCTTTACTTAGGCTACCTTGCTTTCAACAAAAATAACATAAAGAATTATATGTTTATAGGTAAATATACATACACACAGACATATATATGTATATATATATTTATAAATGTATAACCAAGAAAGCATGATACACACATAATATATAATATCTCACCCTGTTTTTAATATCTAATGGAACTTACCAGCTACACATGCAGATTATATAGTTTGACAAAAAGACCAAAAGAAAGTCAGCATTGTTCCTTCAGAAAGTCTGCTTTGATTTCCCTAATTTTCATATTTTAGGAAAGCAAAAGACCTGCAAGTTTATCTCTCCCAAATAGGCATACATGTAGTATTATTACTATTACTACTACTACTACTACCACTACTACTACTATTATTATTATTATTATTATTATTATTATTATTAGCAGATATTTTCTCCCCGTTTAGTTTATAACTCCCCAGGATCCACTATATAAGTCTCTTTGACTACATTTCTAAGAAATATTAATGTTCCAGATTTGTGTGGCTTATATTTCCTCAGAATGTCAGAGAAAAGACTAAGCCTTTACATGTCCCAGATATTTGGAAATCCTAAATCCATCTCAGACTCTCACCTTTCTCTCATATTTTCTTTTCTTTTTAAGAAGGAGGGAATTCCTTGTTTTTAATAGCTGAGTAGTATTCCATAATGTAAATGTATCAAAGTTTCTTTATCCATTCTTCTACAGAGGGACACTTAGGTTGTTTCAATGTTCTGGCTAGTATGTATAAGGCTGCTATGAACATAGTTGAGCATATGTCCATGTTGTGTGGTAGAGCACTTTCTCGGTATATTCCAAAGAGTGGAATAGTTGGGTCTTGAGGAAGCCCTATTCCCAGTTTTCTGAGAAAGTGCCAGATAGATTTCTAAAAGGGTTGGACCAGTTTGTAATCCCATCAGCAATGAAGGAGTGTACCTTTTTCTCCACATCCTCGCCAGCATGTGGTGTCACTTGAATTTTTGATTTTAGCCATTCTGGTGGGTGTAAGATGGAATCTCAGTGTCGTTTTGACTTGTATTTCTCTGATGACTAACAAAGCTGAGGAATTCCTGAAATTTGTGGACAAATGGATTGGACCTGAGATGATCATCATGAGTGAGTTCACCCAGAAGCAGAAGGAGTCAAATGGTATATACTCACTTATATTTACACACTAGCCCAAGGGGCATGTCCCATGAAAGTCTTTACTTACCAGGAAAGTGGGACAGAGGGGAGGACATCCTATTGGGACGTTAGGTGAGAGAAGTACGGGAGAATGGGGAAATAGAAGGATGCAGAAGGTTCTATAAATGTACAAGAAGAACATTATGACAGCGGATCTGGGCCCAAGGGTCCTGTTCAAGCTATGACACAAGCCAAGGCCAATACAGGAAGTAAACTTTCAACCACTATCTAGATCTAGCCAATGGACAGGACATTCTCCACAGTTGAGTGGAGAGTGGGGTATGACTTTCACATAAACTCTGGTGCCCAATATTTGACCTCGACCCTTGGATAGGGAGGCCTGGTGGCACTCAGAGGAAGGATAGCAGGCTACCAAGAAGAGACTTGATGAGAATCCAAGATGGCTGTGAGCAGTGTGGACCGTGTTTGGAAGCTCCAGTGAATAATTCAGGGAATTGCACAGATTTCTGAGCCAGGAACACCAAGGTCCCAACACCACAGCAGCAGGAATGCTCCACGGTTCGGAAGGACCAGGGTGCGGAGGACCTGCGTGCCCCTGCACACAGGAGGAGTGCGGATTTTATCGGATCAGAGCAGCGGCAGCGGCACCTGCGGCACCAGCGGCAGCGACTGAGGTTTGCAGCTCAGAACCTTCTGGTGGAGGCCGTTAGTGTGGTGGCTGGTGGGAGTTGCTGCGGGAGAGGGGACACACGACAGGATTTGGGTTGCGTGGTGCCTTGTGACCCTATCTAGACTCAGTGGACAGTTCAGCCCCAGAGTCCCCGGTATAGCTCAGTGCACAGTGCTGTGGAGACGCTGGCTCAGTGCAGCAAGCAATTCTGCCCAAGGCAACAGCTCAGCGCAGCCACAGCTCCCCTGCTGTGACGCAGGCTGGGCGGAGTGCTCAGGTCCACCATAGGCACCAGATCAGCGCAGCCACAGTTCACCAGCAGTGACGCAGGCTGGGCACAGCGCTCAGGTCCACTAAAAGCGCCAGATCAGCACAGCCGCAGTTCACCTGTTGTGACGCAGGCTGGGCAGAGCACTCAGGTCCACCGAAGGCGCCAGATCAGCACAGCCGCAGTTCACCTGCTGTGACGCAGGCTGGGCAGAGAGCTCAGTCCCACCGGAGGCACTAGCTCACATCAACTAGCAGTTCTGCCCAAGACACTAGCTCTCCTCAGCAGGCAGTTTTGGGGTGCTGACAGAGGCTGAGATCAGCATGGAGATTCAGCCCAGAGGCCCTAGCTGGAATTGCCGGGCAGATTAAGCCCAAAGATTCTTCCTGAGCTGTGCACACAGGCTCGGCGGCTCCAAGACTCTGGCTGGACTATCCACGCAGTATAGGCCCGGAGTCCTGGGCTGAATTCAGTGTGCAGTGTGGGTCCATAGTCCCTGGCTGAGCTCGGTGCACAATTCGGCCCCTGAGACTCAGGTGGAGCTTGGCATGCAGTTTAGGGCCAGACAGATTGGGCCCAGAGACTCTAGTAGAGCTTTTGGCACAGTCTTGGCTCTAAGACTCTGGTTGGACACAGTGTGCAGTTTGAATCCAGAATTCCTGGCTGAGCTGGGCAGATGGTTCGGGCCTGACGCAATAACTGACCACAGCATATATTTTGGCCAAAAGCCCCTAGCTGAGCTTGGTGTACAGTTCCAGCCCAAAAATTCTGGCTGGACCCTGTGTACATTTTGAACCCACAATTTCTAGCTGAGCTCAGCACGCGGTTCAGGCCCTGAGATTCTAGCTGAGCTCGGAGGGTGGTTCAGGCCCAGTGTCCCTGGCCAGACTTGGCAGGGAACTCAGAAGGCTATGGATACCTTGGCCTGACCCAACACTCATCCAGAGACCCAGAACGATTGCAGGACCCACAGTACAGGAGAGCTGAGGATCACTGGCTGTGAGAGCCCAAAACAACAGGGCCTCCTGCCATCCACAACAGTGAAGCATCAGAGCTTCCAGCCTATGGAAATTGTGAGAAAACAAGTGAATCTATCATCAGACTCTCTCCATCCAACTCGGGAAGCTACCCAACAAAAACAAAGCCGGCAAGATGTCTAAAGGACACCGTAAAAGCATACGAAAAAAAACCCAAAAAAACATGGCGGCTCCAGTTTCAGCTATCCCAAAGAAAACAACCCAGAGAGCTCAAATACAACGGAAATACAAGAAAATGACCTCAAATCCTAAATAAGGAGCATATTAATGGAGAAAAAAAATAAAATTCGTAATCAAATACAGAAAGACGCAGCCAAACAGGTGAGAGACATAAAAGAAGCACATAGAGTGGAACTGGAAAAATTTCAGGAAAATGGGAACAACCAGATGAAAGAAATAATTAAAACGGTTCAAGCTCTGAAGACCTATAAAGAGGCAATGGAAGAAACTCAGGAATAAACAAACAATCAGATGAAAGAAATAAAAAAATCAAATCAAGATCTGAAGACGAAAATGAAGTCAATGATAAACACACAGACAGAAGAAAAATGCGAACGTGAGACCTCAGAGAGGAAGGCGAGCAACACAGAGGTGAGCTTTTCTAACAGAATCCAAGAGACAGAAGAACGAATCTCGGGTCTGGAAGATAGAATCACAGATCTTGAAGCAACCATTAAAGAAAATGTCAAATCTAGAAAACTCCTGACACAAAACATCCAAGAAATTAAGGACACCATGAAAAGAAGAAATCTGAGGATAATAGGCATTGAAGAAAGAGAAGATATCAGACTCCAAGGCCCAGAAACTATTCTCAACAAAATCATAGAAGAAAATTTCCCCAATCTAAAGAAAGAGATACCTATACACATACAAGAGGCCTACAGAACACCAAACAGAATTGACCAGAAAAGAAAAACTGCCCGTCACATAATAATCAAAACACAAAACATACAGAACAAAGAAAAAATATTAAAACCTGCAAGGGAAAAGGGCCAAATAACATTCAATGGCAAACCTATCAGAATTACACCCGACTTCTCAGGAGACCATAAAAGCCAGAGGAGCCTGGACAGAGATCCTGCAAACCCTAAGAGACCACAGATGTCAGGCTAGACTACTTTACCCAGCAAAAATATCAATAACCATTGATGGAGAAAACAAAATATTCCATGACAAAAACAAATTCTAACAGTACCTATCCACAAATCCAGCTTTACAGAAGGTACTAGAAGGAAAACTCCATCCCAAAGGGTCAAGCTACAACCAAAACACTACTCAGGAAATTGGTAACTATACCATGGCAAAAACACAGCTACACAAACACTCGATTGGAAACAACATCAAAATTAAGACTCTTAACAGTCACTGGTTGTTAATATCTCACAACATCATTGGTCTCAATTCTCCAATAAAAAGACACAGACTAACGGAATGGGTGCATAAATAACATCCAACATTCTTCTGCATTCAAGAAACACATCTCACCCATAATGATAGACATTACCTCAGGGTAAAAGGTTGGAAAAAAATATTCCAAGCAAATGGTCACAAGAAGCAAGCAGGTGTAGCCATTTTAATATCAAACAAAATAGACTTTCAACCAAAATTAATCAAAAGGGATGCAGAAGGACACTTCATACTCATCAAAGGTAAAGTCAACCAAGATGACATCACAATTTTGAACATCTATGCTCCCAATACAAGGGCACCCACATTTGTAAAAGATCTGCTAAAAAAACTTAAACCACACATCGATCACCACACAATAATAGTGGGAGACTTCAACACCCCACTCTCACTGAAGGATAAGTCATTGAAACAGAAACTAAGCCGAGAAATAACATCATTAACCAATGCCATGGGTCTAATGGATATCTATAGAACCTTTCACCCAAACAAGAAAGAATATACCTTCTTCTCTGCACCCCATGGAACCTTCTCCAAAATTGATCACATCATAGGTCACAAAGCAGGCCTCAACAGATACAAGAGGATTGAAATAATACCTTGTATCCTATCAGATCACCATGCTCTCAGGCTGCAATTCAACAACTACAGAAACAACAAAAAGCCTACACGTATGTGGAAACTAAACAACTCTCTGCTAAATGACACATGGGTCAGGGAAGAAATAAAGAAAGAAATCAAGGAGTTTCTGAAATTCAATGAAAATGAGGGAACAACATACCCTAATTTGTGGGATACCATTGAAAGCAGTGTTAAGAGGAACATTCATAGCACTAAGTGCCTTTAAAAAGAAATTGGAAACATTGCACATAAGCATCTTAACGACACAACTGGAAGCCCTAGGAAAAAGAAGCAGAAACACCCCAAAGGAGTAGACGTCTGGAAATAATCAAACTCAGGGCTGAAATTAACAAATTAGAAACTAAGAACACAATCCAAAGACTCAAAAAAACCAAGAGCTGGTTCTTTGAGAAAATCAACAAGATAGACAGACCGTTAGCCAAACTAACCAAAAGGCAGAGAGACAGTATTGAAATCAACAAAATCAGAAATGAAAAGGGAGAAATAACAACAGACACTGAAGAAATACAAAGAATCATAAGATCCTACTTTGAAGGCATATATGCCACAAAATTTGAAAATCTAAGGGAAATGAATGATTTTCTTGATCAATTTCACTTGCCAAAATTGAGTGAAGAAGATAAACAAGCTAAATAATCCCATTTCCCCTACAGAAATAGAAGCATTCATTGACTGTCTCCCAACCAAAAAAAAGCCCAGGGCCAGATGGTTTCTGTGCAGAATTCTACCAGACCTTCAAAGGCGAGCTAATACCGATACTCTTCAAGCTACTCCAAAACAGAGAATTGGATGGAACATTACCAAATTCATTCTATGAGGCCATAGTCACGTTGATACCTAAACCTCACAAAGACTCAACAAAGAAAGAGAATTTCAGACCAATTTCTCTTATGAACATCGATGCAAAAATACTAAATAAAATTCTTGCAAAACGAATACAAGAACACATAAAGGATACCATTCATCATGAAAAAGTAGGCTTCATTCCAGGCATGCAGGGATGGTTTAATATACGGAAATCCATCAATGTAATCCACCACATAAACAAACTGAAAATAAAAAATTACATGATCATCTCTTTAGATGCAGAGAAAGCATTTGATAAAATCCAACACCCATTCATGTTTAAAGTTTTAGAGAGATCGGGGATACAAGGCACTTTCCTCAATATAATAAAGGCTATATACAGCAAGCCAATAGCCAGAATCAAAGTTAATGGTGAGATACTCAAGCAAATTCCTCTAAAATCGGGAACAAGGCAAGGCTGCCCACTCTCTCCATATCTCTTCAATATAGCACTCGAAGTTCTAGCCAGAGCAATAAGAAAACAAAAGGAGATCAAGGGTATCCAAATGGGAAAGGAGAAAGTCAAACTATCCCTATTTGCAGATGATATGACAGTGTACATAAGTGACCCTCAAAATTTCACCAGAGAACTCCTACAGCTAATAAACACTTTCAGCAAATTGGCTGGAATCAAAATTAACTCAAAAAAGTCTGTAGCCTTCCTATACACAAATGACAAGCTTGCAGAGGATGAAATTAGGAAAGCCATACCCTTCACTTTAGCGACAAGCAATATGAAATATCTAGGAGGTACTCTAACTAAGCAAGTGAAGGACTTGTTTGAAAAAAATGTGAAAACTCTGAAGAAGGAGATTGAAGATGACATGAGAAGATGGAAGGATCTTCCTTGCTCATGGATAGGGAGAATTAACATAGTAAAAATGGCCATCCTACCAAAAGCAATCTACAGAATCAATGCAATCCCTATCAAAATACCTACACAATTTTTAAAGACATTGAAAGTTCAATTCTGAACTTCATATGGAAAAACAAAAAACCCAGAATAGCAAAAACGGTCTTGTACAATAAAAGGTGCTCCGGAGGAATCTCCATACCTGATCTCAAATTGTACTATAAAGCAATAGTGATTAAAACAGCATGGTACTGGCACAGCAACAGCCTGGTTGATCAGTGGAATCGAATTGAAGACCCAGATATGAATCCACACACATATGGTCACTTGATTTTTGACAAAGAAGCCAAATCCATTCAATGGAAAAAGGATAGCATCTTCAACAAATGGTGCTGGTCTAACTCGATGTCTATGTGTAAAAAAATGCAACTGGACCCATATTTGTCACCTTGCACAAAACTCAAATCCAAGTGGATTAAAGACCTCCACATAAAACCAGAGACACTAAGTCACTTAGAAGAAAAAGTGGGGAAGAGCCTGGAACATATTGGCACAGGAGACAACTTCCTGAACAGAACACCAACAGCCCAGGCCTTAATGTCAACAATTAATAAATGGGACTTCATGAGGCTGAGAAGCTTCTGTAAGGCTAGAGACACTGTCAAGAGAACAAAGCGACAGCCTACAGACTGGGAAAAGATATTCACCAACCCTACATCTGACAAAGGTCTAATATCCAAAATATATAAAGAACTCAAGAAATTAAACACCACCAAACCAAATAACCCAATTGAGAAATGGGGCTTGGAACTAAACAGAGAATTCTCAACAGAGGAATATCAAATGGCTGAGAAACACTTAAAGAAATGCTCAACCTCCTTAGTCATCAGGGAAATGTAAATCAAAACAACTCTGAGATTCCATCTTACACCCATCAGAATGGCTAAGATCAAAAACTCAAGTGACACCACATGCTGGAGAGGATGTGGGGAGAGAGGAACACTCCTTCATTGCTGGTGGGAATGCAAACTAGTACAGCCACTTTGGAAATCTATCTGGTGCTATCTCAGAAATCTGGGAATAGGGCTTCCTCAAGACCCAGCTATTCCACTCCTTTGAATATACCCAGAAGATGCTCCAGCACACTACAAGAAAATTTGCTCAACCATGTTCATAGCAGCCTTATTCATAATAGCCAGATCATGGAAACAGCCCAAATGCCCCTCAGTAGAAGAATGGATAAAGAAACTGTGGTACATTTACACTATGGAATACTACTCAGCTATTAAAAACAAGGAATTCCCGAAATTTGTGGACAAATGGATTGAGCTAGAAATGATCATACTGAGTGAGTTAACCCAGAAGCAGAAAGACTCAAATGGTATATACTCACTTATATCTGCATACTAGCCCAAGGGGCATGTCCCTCGAAAGCCTTCCCTTACCAGGAAACTGGGACAGAGGGGAGGACATCCTATTGGGACTCTAGATAAGAGAACCATGTGAGAATAGCAATGTAGAAGGATCCTGTGGGTCCTAGAAACCTACAAGTAGAACATTATGATAGGCACATTTGGGCCAAGGGGTCCAGCTCAAACTAAGGCACTAGCCAAGAACAATACAGGCGGTGAAATTTAAACCCCTACCCAGATCTAGCCAATGGACAGGACAATCTCCACACTTGAGTGGAGAGTGGGATATGACTTTCTCATGTACTCTGGTGCCTCACATTTGACTATGTCCCCTGGCGGGGGAGACCTAGTGGCACTCAGAGAAAGGACAGCAGGTCACTGAGAAGAGACTTGATACCCTATGAGCATATACATGGGGAGGTAATCCCTCTGAGGAACAGTCATAGGGGAGGGGAATAAGGGGAAACTGGGAGGGAGGGGGAATGGAAGGATACAAGGGATGGGATATCCATAGATCTGTAAGAAGAATAAATTAATAAAATAAAAAAAAAGAAGACACGATACCCTATGAACATATACAGAGGAAGGAGGTCCCCCTCAGTCAGTCATAGGGGACGAAAGTCAGAGGGAGGGAGGAATGGGAGGATACACGGGATGGGCTAACAATTGAGATGTAATATGAATAAATTATTAAAATATTTTTAAAAAGAAGGAGGGTTTATTTGTATTTAAAGCTCATGGATAACCAGCCCATCATGGAAAGTAAGGAGGCATGGCAGCAGGAAAGGCAGGGAGGATGTCAGGAACAGGGAAGTTGGTCACATCAGAGGGTGAACAGGGTGTTCATCTAGACTTTACAGCCTGAGGTTCTGTTTCCAGTGACTCACACACCCAGGGAGTTCTACCTCCTCAAGGGTCCACAATCTTCCCAAACACTGACACTAGATGGGGAGGAAGTGTTCAAACATGTGAGCAGTGGGGGAACATTTCCCATTTGTGCTTGCTTGAATGAGAAACATCCCCACAGGCTCATATTTGAGTATTTGGTTCCCAGTGGACATCTAGGAAAGATCAGAGGGTACGGCTTTGCCGGAGGAGGTGTGTTTCTGGGTGGGGGCCTAGGGGCCCAGTCAACCTCTCTCTCTCTCTGCCTCTGCATGTGGATGAGTTGTGAGCTCTCAGCTAGTGCTCCAGGACACGCCCCCCTGCCTGCTGCCATGCTCTCACCATGGTGGAAATGGACTCACACACTCAAACTGCAAGCAAGCCCCTAATTAAATGTTTTCTTTTATAAGCATTCTTGGTGTGGCATCCCTTTACAGTAGTAGATCTAAGACTATATTCAACCCAAATCAAACATTAGTTATCCAAAACCAAGGATTTGGAAAAAATAATCACCATAATACTCTATGATTCTTCATTATCACCTGAATATTATTGGTGTTGTCATCTAAGCATGGCTGAGAAGTGACCTGGGTATCTAATTAAATATACTGTTTTTAGATTCTTGCTCCAAATTTGAAGCATGCGAGATTGTTTATCATTTCCCTATTATTTTCAAAGAAATCTGTGTTTTCCCAGGCTAGACATTCTGGTTCAATTTCTAAGCCACTTGTAGAGATTTTTGTGCCCTATATTCACTTTGTGAACATTCCTTTAGCTGTGTCCAGACACTCCCTTACTCACATTTGGTGCAGCTTGCTTTTCAATGGTGCAAAAATGCCCTTCCTCATTTTGTCCCCAAGAGGCCACAGGTGTCTTTGAGGCAGCATCTTACTAGTCTCCCCTAGAGTTAATCTTAGTCAATCGCTTCGCCAAACATGAACTATTGAGGTTGCATTCTTAAACTTAATAATTCTTACTGGATGATTTCCCAGGAAGGGCTTCCAAATTCACTCAGATGTTTAAGAATAATAATATACCTTAATAAAATAGATAAAGTCAGAGTTGGCTCTTTGCCAAGCTAATGAAATTGACTGTGAGCTGTCTGGAATTAAACAAAAAGAAAGCTTGGAAATAAATAATATTAGACATAATCCAGGTTGATATAACTCAGAAACAGCAGATACTATTGCAATACAATGATATATATTATTAAAATATCATAGTATTTAAAATATAATATATTATAGTAGGTTATTTATGTGATCAGAAAACAATTAGATTCCTAGAAAATTGTGAATTGCCAAAATTAGTTCATTACGAGATAAAATGATGAGCTATCTAATTACTTTTACATCAATTTAATATATAGTCAAAACTTTTTACTCCTTGAGTTACCCATGTTCTGGTAAACATCAATAATAACCACTTTGGTTCACTAGTTATATTTAGGTGAGATTGCTTCTTGCACTGCCGTTTGCTACTGCATCTGGAACAAACAGAAATAGTTTCTGGAAGAAAAGCAACAAACAACACCCTAACTCAAACTTTATGATCTTTATCTGGCAAGTGAGCAACTAGTAGCATTTTAAATAAAATATGAAATTGGGACATTTTAAGCTACTCTCATATATATTTTCATTTTGAGCCATCTTAACCACTCTATACAATTCTACATAATTGAGACCCTGCTTTGAAAATATTAAAAACTTTAATGCTGGAGATAGGAAAAATATAAACTTGATATGAAAAATCTGTCCTTATTGAATTCACATTCTAGTAAAATTTTCAGGGAAGGAAAGAAACAAACTTTTAACTGTCAAGGTGGTTGGTGGCTTTTTAAAAGAAGGTTTGACATGTATCTTTTCATCAAAGACAGGGGATGCTGATGACAGATTGAAGCAATGACTCTACCCAAGTCTAACTTGAGGGGAGAAATGAGCCTATTATGGCCATTTACTGGAGAATGGGTGACTTAGAAAGCTCTACCACCACAAAACTCACCAGCTTCTGTGATCCAAGCTTACTGTGTCACTGGACTCCCTGACACACGTGAATGCAATTTTACTAAGGATCTCCGCTATCCCAGTGACATAACCTCAGCAAAGTAACCTTCTGAGACTCCTGAGTTTTATTAAGTTTTATGGACTTCCTGAGTAGTACCCTCCAGCTTCTAGGAGGGAATGCTTCCTTTTTGAGGAAACAGCTATGCCCTTATCTGTGTTCCCTTCATCCTTCACTCATCCTCTTCTGAAATATGCACAAGTCTTGGAGCCTCCCATAGAGTAAGTCTGAATATTTTCTTTCATTTTAATAGCTGAACATTGTTATACTATGACACAGGCAAAATTTTGGATTCTCAGCTATTTGGATAGTAACCAATACTCACTGAAAATTAAAAAAAGACAATGCCTTCAGCTTACAGTAGTATTAGTAGTTACTAGTAGTAATAGATACTAATGTAAGGGTGTAGAAAATAATCGTTAGGCATGTCATATATGGTTAACAAAATAATAGAAGTCTCCTCATTGCTGCTGAGGACTTCCATAGCTACATAACTTTGACCTGAATTAAAGGACCAAATATGAGTTCTTTCCTGTGTATTAGGCCTTAAATCCAAACAGAAACATACATGATTTCACCTGTGATAGTCATGATAATTCACTAAGTTTATGAAGGGCTGGCAGTATAGCTCAGTGGTAGAGTGTGGGCCTAGTATGCATGGAGACTGATTTTGATCCTTAGAACTTCAAAATAAAATGAAAGAAAACAAAACGAACAAACAAGCCTCATATGGATGGTGACACCATTTTGCAGATTAATAATAGTCAGAGATCATATAAATTGTTTTGGTTTATCCTGGAAGTTAATAGAGATAGGACTCACTGTAAGTACCAGATTGGGCATATAGTTCATATTATATTTTGTATATTATTATTTATAGTATTAATATTATATTTCTATATTATTTGTATATTACATACATAATATTATATTTTATTCTTTACAATAAATTTAATCATTATACTCTCTTGAACCTCATATAATAATTTTTTCTTCTCTATCCTGGGATTAAGTAGAGTTATATTTAATTTCATATTTTAGAAAAAATATTTTTTGCTTTATCATTAATAATAACAGTGACTTCAATGTTATTATGGATATTTTGCAAGTTTATTCTTCCTGCACATTGTCTGGCATAGCAAAGCACTAGAATCTGGGGAGTTTTTAAACAACAGCTCTCTATTTGATCCATAGTTCTGTGGGCTATAGTTTGGACTCACATTATCAGAGAGATTGGTTCTTCGTTTAATCTGGTGTGAGGAAACTGCTCTCATGACACTCATCTGGGTTAGGCTGACATACCAGCAATGTTTGAAGTTCTTTGACTCTTAGTAATTTCTCTCCAATGTTTTTGGTCAAAACCACACAATATTTTTCTTTGTTTATGTGCAAATGCTTCCTTTTGTTCAATCACCTATTACATTGACTCATGACCCAAGCTATATATCTCATCCTATTTAATTGGATCTTCAATTAACCTACTTCCAAACAGGGCCACATTCTAGAGTATTGGACGTTAGGATTTAAACAATGTGTATTACAGACATCAAAATCTATAGTATACAGACTACAATAAATTGAGCGGCAAGTAGAAGGCTATTGATTTTCTAATACCAAGTAGTCATCTGTGAAATCACATAAATACAAGTAACAATAAAATGGGCTGAGAAGGCTGTATTTATATATTCATGTAGTATAGGAATCGAAGAAAAAGAAGCCATGATTTTGATACAGAACAAGAAGGTGTCCATGGGGAAATTTAGAGGGAGGAAAGGAATGGAAGGAAGGAAAGTCATTATATTTTAACTTGAAAATTAAAGAAAGAAAAAAATTCCTTTTACTACACTAGAAGCAGCTTCTAAGAAACACATATAGTCAATGTTGATTGCAGTTCTTCCAACCAGCGTTGACTATCAACACTTATCACTGGACACCAATCTATACATCAGGATTTAACGAAGATGGTATCAGGAAGAAAGGTGCTATATAGGCCATGTTGCTAAGATGTGTTACATGCTACAAAATCAAAGGAACAGAAAGCCTTCTTTTGAGTTGTGGGATATTTCCTTTCTTTGTGGCTTTTTCACTGTAGCCATGTCTTCTGATATTTCTCTCAGCATCTAGATTCTGAGGACACTTGAGTTAATGAAATATTTAGTTAAGCTTGGCATCGGAACCCAAGTTATAGAAAGAGAATGAAAAATGACAGATAGGAAGCACAGAGTTTTAAAAGATGGTCCCAGATTCATGGTATCCAAGAGCAGATCTCAAAATGAAGAGGTGGGTTTCTGTCCAGAATTAGCTTCTAGAATGAAAGTACAATTTAAAGCCAATCTGGTATGGCATCCCTTGTTCTTCCCAGTCCTCTAACTCCTAATTCTATAGAGGTGTCTCTAGATTAGTGAGACTAAAATAGCAGGGCCCTGGTTCGAGTGGGGACACGGAGGGAGATGTTCTTTTAATGATAGTGTAACCAACAGAGGATAGTCAGGCAAGACTTCTCTCAGACTAAACAGAAAAGCTGAAACATTGGGTGCCAGACAAGTAACCCACATGTTTTTGTGTATATGCCAGCAGCAGAGAAGGAGTTTTGGGGAAATTGCTGATTTGTGCCTGAGAATAGATATGGAAGACAAATTCCCTTTCAGTCCGAAGGTCAGGACTCATATGGAATGCTTGCCATCCAAGATCTGACTCAAAACACCCACAGCTTTAAACTTTAGGTCATTCTATATCAGCATTGCCTTTGACCTAAGTTGAAGTAAGAATTTCAGATAAACTTTTTTTTCTTAAATAACATTTTCTTTGACTCTTTAGTGAATGACTTTTTGCATAGAGCCATCTTTAAATTTTATGTTACTCCTGTGATACAGTTACCGTACATACCTTTTGGTGATAGACTAATAAGGACTTTGAAAATTTACATAATTTTAAGTATAAATAGCAAACCTATTTCTTTCTATACATTAGTAGAGTTGCTGTCAGGTAAGATATAATTTGGCAAGATGCTTTACAGGGGTGGTTGAAGCTTCTTGACATACACATGTGTGGAGTAGTCCTCACTGTGTATGAATGGTTCAGGACACTACATGGAAGTGCTGGAGAGATCTGAGCACACAAGGAAAGGCTTACCTGTGGTCGCTTCTTTGGGTCCTCCTC
Source organism: Acomys percivali (assembly GCA_907169655.1). Taxonomy (NCBI): domain Eukaryota; kingdom Metazoa; phylum Chordata; class Mammalia; order Rodentia; family Muridae; genus Acomys; species Acomys percivali. The sequence goes on from OU015748.1 coordinate 88,838,400, forward strand.
CTTTATCTCAGCTTTAGAAAACTTACTAAACTCTTGAGTTGATGGTAGTAGGCTTTGCCTTGTTAAATGACACTTTCATTAAAAATGCAAACGTGAGCTGGGAAAAATACAATGAAGTTTGAAAACAGATTTTTTAAAAAAAAATAATTTACTGATTAATAGGAGAATTCATAATATGTCCCAGGCTGTTCCAAGGAAAGTTCAATGGCTGCCTACTCAAAGGGAAGGAAGTTAAGTGGGTGAAAACTGTTTAAAGGCTACTGTGTACGCAATAATGGTTTCTTAGCATGGGGCGAGGGATAATTAAACCTTGTCAGCTAATGACTATGCTTGACGGAGTAGAACGAGCAGCAGCACCGTCATTTTCCTGCCACGGAGAGAGGCATGATGGGCACAGAGAACCAGGAAAGGTGTATGTGCAGGACACCCAAAGTCTATTTGCCCATTTGAAATATTTCACAATATTTTTCAGTTGTCTCAGATTAATGTAAGCATCGCTGAGCGATACAATTGAAACAGAGATGCTGAGTCAGAGAGAAAGCTGAGGAAAGAATCACTTGGGAACCAGCAGATGTCCTAGGGAGGGTTTTGAGCTTTGGCAAGAGGTTCGAAGCAGGGTTCAAGCCAATTTTAACTCAGCAGACATATGGTTTATATTTTATGGTCCTCAGAATACTAAAAAATTGGGATGAAAACCCCAATTTTCTCTGTCTAAGTCCACCGTGGCTTTCACATCACTATATTAGGCAGATGATTAAACACTCTATAAGAACTTTGTTTTTCAGTTAATTTAAAGGATTGATGAATGATACTAAGTTGAGTATTTTCTACTCATGCAATAATACAAGCTGAAAGACTGATAGATCATACAGTTCTGTATGAGTCTTAAAAAACCTGTAATAGAGTTGTGCCCCACAAAACTTGCCTTCTAGACCTAACCCTTTTTAACATAGTCTTGTTTGGAATTAGGCTGTTCACCAATGTGATCAAGTTAAAATTAGGTCAGAGAGGCTCGGGAGAAACAATATTCAAATGATTAAAACTTTGTAGTCTTTGTGGGAAAATAAAGAGTGATTGCAAATAGAGATAGAGATCTGCACATAGAGAGGGAGGTCCTGCAAAGATACAGAGAAATTTAAATGATGTCACTATGCACCAAGACCCCAGGAGAGTACCTGTGTCCATTATAGCTGGGCAGATGTAAAGGATGAATTTTTTTGTAGAGAGTTCAGGTATATCTTTGCCAATACCTTTATTTCTGGCTTCTGCTTCTTGAACCATGAGGAAATACATTTACATTCTTTGTAAAATTGAACTCTTTTTAAAATTACTTTTTTCTGAGATTATCATGTCCTCTGTCTCTAAACCCTTCTATGTATGCCTTCTTCCTTTCTTTCCAATCCATGGTGTTAGTGTTTAAAAACAGATAGAGTAAGACACAACAGATCTGACACGGAGAGATTTATTTGAGGGAAGGGAAAGGAAGAGGCGTTACAGCCAAGTGAGCCATGAAGGCAGAGGGAAACAGAGACAGAGGGACAGTGAGATATGTATAGAGAAGGAGATAGAGAAAGGAAGCATCTCTTAAAGAGTGTGTAACAGTAAGGGTGCCAGAGTAGGAGAGGGATGGGTGGCAGGTTTGCCCTTTTACTCTGGCATGCACATGGTGTTGGGCAGGGGATGAAGTAAGAGGCTGCTAAACACCCTAGAGGCAGATAAGATGGGCTATCAGACTAGAATATCTACTTGTGAGCTTAAGAAATTAATTGTTGCATGCTGCCCTGAAAACATACATGTAAGTAACATACTGACTGGGCAAGTTATATTGTTATATTTAAGAATATTTGTATTTGCATGTATAGGTTTATATTTGTTAAGCTACCCTATTTATAATATATTTTTTATTATAGCAGTCTTATGAATCTAACATATAAGAAAAAGGGATGGCCTTTCTTATCCAGAAGTAGTTTTAACAATATGTAAAATGGAGGAAGAATAAACCAACATAAAATAAATATGACAATGATACAAAACAAAAAGAAAACACAGACCCTTCGAAAGAAGTGGGACATTTATTTCTCTCATAAATAAGAAGCTAATAGATGCAAAAACAAGGAAGAGATAATTTTACCACCTAGGATTGAGATTAAAACTCTTATTTTTGAATTGATTTTAGGGAATACCTGAAACTGGGAAATTTGTGAGGAAATATTTATTTTTGTCTGTGGCTCTGTAATATAAAATTGTATAGGGAACATGGGCTGGGTTACTGGTGTAGGCCTCCCATTTCAGCAACCCAAATAACAGAAAGACAAGCTAAAACATGTGAAAAAGAGAAACACAAGTTTTGTCTTAAATAAATGTCATCCTGTGGCATCTAATTTAGTGCTGTGAGAGGTCTCACTTCTGAGAGACAATACAAAGCCATTCTTAACCATAGAGCCTGCATGCCCCTCCCCAAGTCCAGCTTCACAGTGATGCAAAAAGGCACATACTAATACTGGTATCTGAAGAGACAAGCCACACGAAAGCACTGCACTACTTAATAGTAAAAAGAAATTTAGGGAAAGATGGTGGCACTGAGTTTGGTACCTGCTTCTCAGTTTTTACAATTCTTTTGTGAGTTCTATACTTATTCAGAAAATATGATTAAAACATAAATGTGGGACATTAAAAGTATTTTTAAATGTTTTAGAATCAGTGTGTACAATATTTAGGGACTTTAAATATACTATTGACTTTGAGAGTTATATATCTTTTAACCTTATACTTCATTTTATAATGTGCCCATGGGTAGTATGAAACTTAGGATGTGAAACCATGTGCAGTTGAAAACAACATGTTAACCTTTGACCCCCTGACCCAGATACTTAGCTAGAGATGGTCTACCGTTTAATAAAAACAGCTTATAAGTAGCATAATGTTGAACTAAAATTTATGTCGTGTATTATATATTTTTTTATTTTATTAATTTATACTTGTTACATCTCTATGGTTATCCCATTCCTTGTATCCTCCCATTCTACCCTCCCTCCCATTTTCCCCTTATTCCTCTCCCCTATGACTGTTCCTGAGAGGGATTACCTCCCACTGTATATGCTCATAGGGTATCAAGTCTCTTCTCGGTGACCTGCTGTCCTTCCTCTGAGTGCCACTAGGTCTTCCCTGCCAAGGGACATAGTCAAATGTGAGGCACTAGAGTACATGAGAAAGTCATATCCCACTCTCCACTCAAGTGTGGAGACTGTCCTGTCCATGGGCTAGATCTGGGTAGGGGTTTAAATTTCACCGCCTGTATTGTCCTTGGCTGGTGCCTTAGTTTGAGCGGGAACCCTTGGCCCAAATCTGCCTATCATAATGTTCTACTTGTAGGTTTCTAGGACCCACTGGATCCTTCTACATTGCTATTCTCACATGGTTCTCTTATCTATTGTCCCAATAGGATGTGCTCCCCTCGGTCCCAGTTTCCTGGTAAGGGAAGGCTTTCGTGGGACATGCCCCTTGGGCTAGTATGCAGATATAAGTGAGTATATACCATTTGAGTCTTTCTGCTTCTGGGTTAACTCACTCATTATGATCATTTCTAGTTCAATCCATTTATCCACAAATTTCGGGAATTCCTTGTTTTTAATAGCTGAGTAGTATTCCATAGTGTAAATGTACCACAGTTTCTTTATCCATTCTTCTACTGAGGGACATTTAGGCTGTTTCCATGATCTGGCTATTATGAATAAGGCTGCTATGAACATGGTCGAGCAAATTTTCTTGTTGTGTGCTGGTGTATCTTCTGGGTATATTCCAAGGAGTGGAATAGCTGGGTCTTGAGGAGGCCCTATTCCCAGATTTCTGAGATAGTACCAGATAGATTTCCAAAGTGGCTGTACTAGTTTGCTTTCCCACCAGCAATGAAGGAGTGTCCTCTCTCCCCACATCCTCTCCAGCATGTGGTGTCGCTTGAGTTTTTGATCTTAGCCATTCTGATGGGTGTAAGATGGAATCTCAGAGTTGTTTTGATTTGCATTTCCCTGATGACTAAGGAAGTTGAGCATTTCTTTAAGTGTTTCTCAGCCATTTGATATTCCTCTGTTGAGAATTCTCTGTTTAGTTCCAAGCCCCATTTCTCAATTGGGTTATTTGGTTCGGTGGTGTTTAATTTCTTGAGTTCTTTATATATTTTGGATATAAGACCTTTGTCAGATGTAGGGTTGGTGAAGAGCTTTTCCCAGTCTGTAGGCTGTCGCTTTGTTCTCTTGACAGTGTCTCCATCCTTACAGAAGCTTCTCAGCCTCATGAGGTCCCATTTATTAATTGTTGACATTAAGGCCTGGGCTGTTGGTGTTCTGTTCAGGAAGTTGTCTCCTGTGCCAATATGTTCCAGGCTCTTCCCCACTTTTTCTTCTAACTGACTTAGTGTCTCTGGTTTTATGTGGAGGTCTTTAATCCACTTGGATTTCAGTTTTGTGCAAGGTGACAAATATGGGGCCAGTTGCATTTTTTTACACATAAACCTCCAGTTAGAACAGCACCATTTGTTGAAGATGCTATCCTTTTTCCATTGAATGGATTTGGCTTCTTTGTCAAAAATCAAGTGACCATATGTGTGTGGATTCATATCTGGGTCTTCAATTCGATTCCACTGATCAACCAGGCTGTTGTTGTGCCAGTACCATGCTGTTTTAATTACTATTGCTTTATAGTACAATTTGAGATCAGGTATGGAGATTCCTCTGGAGCACCTTTTATTGTACAAGACCGTTTTTGCTATTCTGGGTTTTTTGTTTTTCCATATGAAGTTCAGAATTGAACTTTCAATGTCTTTAAAAAATTGTGTAGGTATTTTGATAGGGATTGCATTGATTCTGTAGATTGCTTTTGGTAGGATGGCCATTTTTACTATGTTAATTCTCCCTATCCATGAGCAAGGAAGATCCTTCCATCTTCTCATGTCATCTTCAATCTCCTTCTTCAGAGTTTTCACATTTTTTTCAGACAAGTCCTTCACTTGCTTAGTTAGAGTAACTCCTAGATATTTTATATTGCTTGTGGCTAATGTGAAGGGTGTGGCTTTCCTAATTTCATCCTCTGCAAGCTTGTCATTTGTGTATAGGAAGGCTACAGACTTTTTTGAGTTAATTTTGTATCCAGCCAAATTGCTGAAAGTGTTTATCAGCTGTAGGAGTTCTCTGGTAGAATTTTGAGGGTCACTTATGTACACTATCATATCATCTGCAAATAGGGATAGTTTGACTTCCTCCTTTCCCATTTGGATACCCTTGATCTCCTTTTGTTTTCTTATTGCTCTGGCTAGAACTTCGAGTACTATATTGAAGAGAGATGGAGAGAGTGGGCAGCCTTGTCTTGTTCCCGATTTTAGAGGAATTTGCTTGAGTATCTCACCATTTACTTTGATTTTGGCTATTGGCTTGCTGTACATAGCCTTTATTATATTGAGGAAAGTGCCTTGTATCCTCGACCTCTCTAAAACTTTAAACATGAATGGGTGCTGGATTTTATCAAATGCTTTCTTTGCATCTAAAGAGATGATCATGTGGTTTTTTATTTTCAGTTTGTTTGTATGGTGGATTACATTGATGGATTTCTGTATATTAAACCATCCCTGCATGCCTGGAATGAAGCCTACTTGGTCATGATGAATGATATCCTTTATGTGTTCTTGTATTCATTTTGCAAGAATTTTATTTAGTATTTTTGCATCGATGTTCATAAGAGAAATTGGTCTGAAATTCTCTTTCTTTGTTGAGTCTTTGTGAGGTTTAGGTATCAACGTGACTATGGCCTCATAGAATGAATTTGGTAATGTTCCATCCAATTCTCTGTTTTGGAGTAGCTTGAAGAGTATCGGTATTAGCTGGCCTTTGAAGGTCTGGTAGAATTCTGCACTGAAACCATCTGGCCTTGGGCTTTTTTTGGTTGGAAGACCGTCAATGATTGCTTCTATTCTGTAGGGGAAATGGGACTATTTAGCTTGTTGATGTGTTCTTCACTCAACTTTGGCAAGTGAAATTGATGAAGAAAATAGTCCATTTCCCTTAGATTTTCAAATGTTGTGGCATATATGCCTTCAAAGTAGGATCTTATGATTCTTTGTATTTCTTCAGTGTCTGTTGTTATTTCTCCCTTTTCATTTCTGATTTTGTTGATTTCAATACTGTCTCTCTGCCTTTTACTTAGTTTGTCAACGGTCTGTCTAACTTGTTGATTTTCTCAAAGAACCAGCTCTTGGTTTTGTTGATTCTTTGGATTGTTTTCTTAGTTTCTAATTTGTTAATTTCAGCCCTGAGTTTGATTATTTCCAGACGTCTCCTCCTTTGGGTGTTTCTGCTTCTTTTTTTTTTCTAGGGCTTCCAGTTGTGTCGTTAAGATGCTTATGTCCGATGTTTCCAATTTCTTTTTAAAGGCACTTAGTGCTATGAATTTTCCTCTTAACACTGCTTTCAATGGTATCCCACAAATTAGGGTATGTTGTTCCCTCATTTTCATTGAGTTTCAGAAACTCCTTGATTTCTTTCTTTATTTCTTCCCTGACCCATGTGTCATTTAGCAGAGAGTTGTTTAGTTTCCACATACGTGTAGGCTTTTTGTTGTTTCTGTAGTTGTTGAATTGCAGCCTGAGAGCATGGTGATCTGATAGGATACAAGGTATTATTTCAATCCTCTTGTATCTGTTGAGGCCTGCTTTGTGACCTATGATGTGATCAATTTTGGAGAAGGTTCCATGGGGTGCAGAGAAGAAGGTATATTCTTTCTTGTTTGGGTGAAAGGTTCCATAGATATCTGTTAGATCCATTTGACCCATGGCATTGGTTAATGATGTTATTTCTCGGCTTAGTTTCTGTTTCAATGACTTATCCTTCAGTGAGAGTAGGGTGTTGAAGTCTCCCACTATTATTGTGTGGTGATCGATGTGTGGTTTAAGTTTTTTTAGCAGATCTTTTACAAATGTGGGTGCCCTTGTATTGGGAGCATAGATGTTCAAAATTATGATGTCATCTTGGTTGACTTTACCTTTGATGAGTATGAAGTGTCCTTCTGCATCCCTTTTGATTAATTTTGGTTGAAAGTCTATTTTGTTTGATATTAAAATGGCTACACCTGCTTGCTTCTTGTGACCATTTGCTTGGAATATTTTTTCCAACCTTATACCCTGAGGTAATGGTTATCATTATTGTTGAGATGTGTTTCTTGAATGCAGAAGAGGTTGGATCTTGTTTATGTACCTATTCAGTTAGTCTGTGTCTTTTTATTGGAGAATTGAGACCATTGATGTTGAGAGATATTAACGACCAGTGACTGTTAAGAGTCTTAATTTTGATGTTGTTTCCAATCGAGTGTTTGTGTAGCTGTGTTTTTGCCATGGTATAGTTACCAATTTCCTGAGTAGTTTTGGTTGTAGCTTGACCCTTTTGAATGGAGTTTTTCTTCTAGTACCTTCTGTAAAGCTGGATTTCTGGATAGGTACTGTTAGAATTTGTTTTTGTCATGGAATATTTTGTTTTCTCCATCAATGGTTATTGATAGTTTTGCTGGGTAAAGTAGTCTGGCCTAGCATCTGTGGTCTCTTAGGGTTTGCAGGATCTCTGTCCAGGCTCTTCTGGCTTTTATGGTCTCTGCTGAGAAGTCGGGTATAATTCTGATAGGTTTGCCATTGAATGTTATTTGGCCCTTTTCCCTTGCAGGTTTTAATATTTTTTCTTTGTTCTGTATGTTTTGTGTTTTGATTATTATGTGACGGGCAGTTTTTCTTTTCTGGTCAATTCTATTGGGTGTTCTGTAGTCCTCTTGTACGTTTATATGTATCTCTTTCTTTGATTGGGGAAATTTTCTTCTATGATTTTGTTGAGATGATAGATTCACTTGTTTTCTCATGATTTCCATAGGCTGGAAGCTCTGATGCTTTACTGTTGTGGATGGCAGGAGGGTAGCCCTGTCGTTTTGGGCTCTCACAGCCAGTGATCCTCAGCTCCCCTGTGCTGTGGGTCCTGCAATCGTTCTGGGTCTCTGGATGAGTGTTGGGTCTGGCCAAGGTATCCACAGCCTTCTGGGTTCCCTGCCAAGTCCAGCCAGGGACACTGGGCCCGAACCCCCCCCCCCCCGCCGAGCTCAGCTAGAATCTCAGGGCTTGAACCATCTGCCGAGCTCAGCTAGAAATTCTGGGCTCAAAATGCATACAGGGTCCAGCCAGAATTTTTGGGCTGGGACTGCTCACCAAGCTCAGATAGGGGCTTTTGGCCAAACTATATGCTCTGGTCAGTTATTGACTCAGGCCCGAACCATCCGCCCTGCTCAGCCAGGAATTCTGGATTCAAAGTGCACACTGTGTCCAACCAGAGTCTTAGAGCCAGGACTGTGCCAAAAGCTCTACTAGAGTCTCTGGACCCAATCTGTCTGCCAAGCATGGTTATGGACTCTGGCCCTAAACTGCACGCCGAGCTCCACCAGAGTCTCCGGGGCGGAATTGTGCACCGAGCACATCCAGGGACTATGGACCCGCACTGCATGCTGAATTCAGCCCGGGACTCCGGGCATATACTGCGTGGATAGTCCAGCCAGAGTCTTGGGGCCGCCGAGTCTGTGTGCACAGCTCAGCTAGATTCTCTGGGCCTAATCTGCTGGCAATTCCAGCTAGGGTCTCTGGGCTGCATCTGCGTGCTGACCTCAGCCTGCGTCAGCGCCTCAAAACTGCACGCTGAGGAGAGCTAGTGTCTTGGGCAGAACTGTTCATTGATGTGAGCTAGCGTCTCCAGTGGGACTGAGCTCTCTGCCCAGCCTGTGTCACAGCAGGTGAACTGTGACTGCGCCGAGCTGGCGCCTTCAGTGGAACTGAGTGCTCTGCCCAGCCTGTGTCACAGCAGGGGAGCTGTGGCTGTGCTGAGCTGTTGCCTTGGGCAGAATTGCTTGCTGCTCTGAGCCAGCGTCTCCACAGCACTGCTCGCTGAGCTGTACCTGGGACTCTGGGGCTTAACTGTGTGCCGAGTCCAGTTTGGGTCACAAGGCACCACGAAACCCAAATCCTGTCCAGTGTCCCCTCTCCCGCAGTAACTCCCACCAGGCACCACACTAACCGCTTCCACCGGAAGGCTCTGAGCTGCAAACCTCAGTCATTGCTGCTGGTGCTGCGTGTGCCGCCGCTGCTGCTCTGCTCCGAGAAAATCCGCACTCCTCCCGCATGCAGGGGCACCCAGGTCCTCTGCACCCTGGTCCCTCCGAACTGAGGAGCACTCCTGCTGCCGTGGTGTCGGGACCTTGGTGTTCCTGGCTCAGAAATCTGTGCAATTCCCTGAATTGTTCACTGGAACTTCCAAACAAGGTTCATACTGCTCGCCTCCATCTTGGATTCCATGTATTGTATGTTTATATGCAATATAATGGAACAAATGGACTGCTCAATCAAAGATGAGCGTCACGTGGCAGATGAAGGTTAGCAACAGAAATAGATAGCCAGGACATTGTTACACTGATATATTAAAACCTATATAAGCTTTATGTAACTGCTTTTTAATTATGCCTTTATCAATATTTTAGTTAGCATTTAAATTAATAGCATTTATTATGGGATTTTTAGCCATGTGTATCCATGTACTTTGTAGTCACAACTCCATCACCCCATTCTTCCTTTTTCTTTCTCTAACTGATCATTTTTAACTTCCACAATGAGACTCCTTTATACCTTCATGCCATATATATGTACTTAAAAACTATATTCCTCATAGAAAAAGCATACAATGTTTGTTTTCCCAACTCCAACTTATTGTATGTATTACAACAATTTCCAGTTTTATCCATTTATCTACATGCTAATTCAGACTTCTTCACAGTTTTGTACAACTCCACTGTGTGTGTATGTGTATACAATATTTTCTCCATCTGTTTGTTGGTGGACATCTTGGATGATTCCATAGAGCAGATGTTATGAATAGTCATATACTCAACATGGGAATTCAAATATCTCTATGCCATAATTCTTTGATTCCTTCCAGTATATTCCCAGGAGTGCTTTAGCTATTTCATGTATTAGTTCTATTTCTAGAATTTTAGGGACCCCTTATGTGTTTTCCTACTTCTTTTCACTGTGAATGGTACCACATGCAGTCTGTATTTCTATAAGTTAAAAAAAAATAGATTCTTGCATATTTCCAGTAGTAAATGGGAAAAAAGTATCTTATATGTTATACATTTCTGACTTAACTCTTTCTTATTGAGCTTTGTAGATTACATAACTCATCTTCAAGTACTCACAAATCTCTGAGTGAAAAGTTCTGCATTCAAACTGGATACATGTATTTTACAACTCTTTTGTTCAAGGGTCTATTGTATTAAATAACTGATCCACTGCCTACAATTAAATGCTGCATACTCCAATTAATCCTCAGCTATTTATATACATAAAAGACCATGGTGGAGCATTTTAGTGCACAATATATTCTCAAAAAGGAGAAATAAGGAGGTCTAATTCCTCATGCCACGTGTCTGTTACCTTCTGTAATGACTACTCCTCAAATTGCCTGTGTTTGTGGTGCGCTTGTTGATCTATATGAGTATTTACAGCACTCATCAGACTCTGTCTTTTCTATACATTGGTATCTCACACTGACTTTACGCTTTCTTCACTTAAAACTCATCGCGTCTATGAAATTAATTAGTTGACATATTTGGTCTTGGCAAATCATGATGAAGACATGATTATCCTAGATTTAAAAAAATCTATAGCTTGGAAACCCTCATGGAATTGAATCAATTTCTTGGGTAAATTACATGAAGTAGGGATTCCAAGACCTTATGCTCCTGGAGAAGTTTTATTTCTTCCAGATTACCTGGAACTCAAACAAAGAGAAACTTGCAATTTTATCTGGGGTTTCAACAAAACCTGATTGCTGTGTTTAGCCATAAACCAGAGCAATGAAGTATACAGAACCCTTATGCCCTGTTTATTCACTTTTTAAGCCATCTGTTTGATATTATATGACTGAATTTTGAGAAGACAATAAAAAACTGAGCAAAATTGAAGAAATTAATTTACCTTAAATTAAACTTGCCAAATTGCTTCAGAACAATATTCAGCTAAGGGTAGACTGTGGTTCTTCTTCATGACGGACATACAGTTTTCATTATTCACCGTCCTTTGTCAAGGATGCCTAAGTTGGCATTGCCTGAAGTAGCCCTGAGCTGTGCGTGTTTATGTATTGTTAGCAGCTTCTTGGCTTTTAAAACTTATATTAATAGAGAGAGTTGGCTTGTTTCAGCATAAGTAAGAGGACTGATTAGAGCCAACATATGGAAAGCAACACTATTCTGTTGTGATTTAATGAAGGCATTCATTATTCTCCAGGGACTTTCTCTGCTTGTGTTGGAAAAAACACGTTCCCTCCTATCATAACTAATTAGAATATCAAGGACAATCTCAATCCCTATCTTAAGATGCTGTCCATAACACCTGGACATCTAGAGGTGAATCCTGTATCTTTCTTGTTTTATAACTACAAGCAGACTAAGCTGTGCTTTTGGAGATCTGATTAACTCAGAGCAGACAGAAATTCAGCTGATTGTGGGATCCTAAAACTTTGATGTGATATTAGTATAAAGCTGTATGTTACCATCCATTTATTGGTGCAGATGGAGTATTGATTGGGCACTATGAGCTTAACAGGACATAAGAAAATAAAACAGGGTTGGTACTTTTTTTTTCACAGTGCTAATAGCTTAGTGGATGTTTAAAGATGTAACTGGAGGTTAATTACAGTATCAGAGTGTTCCAAGTACTTGTACTTCATTAATTCAGAGAGTGGGAATGCATTGAGCAATAGGAAGAGCCTATGTGAAAGTGTAGTGTGAGAACATTCTCCATCATTTGGCTATATAGGGACACCAGTGCAGACAACATTTCAAATGTTCAAACATGTCAAAATGTTCAGGTCAAGGCATTCACTGTATGTCTAGTCTCTGATGAACAAACTGTACAATAATTCATTAAAATTCCATGAAGGTCACATTAGGACTTACTGATTCACAAGTGCACACTATCGTCCTTTGCTTTATGAAGACTCACCTGTCTATTTTATCTTGGCTCATAGCCATCCTGTTTTGACGATGTTGTGTTGAGGTATTTATGTGCATGCTACTGAAATGCTCCTCAGTAGGTAAAAGACATTGAAAACAGATGGACTTTGATAGAACACTTAAAGGCACACAACTAGGAACATTCAGCAAGAGATAAATTTGAATGAAGAAAGCCAGAAACCAATCAATATAGGGTGTAGAATGTCCCAAGAAATCACAAGAATGGTGGACAGTTAATAGAAGGCAATGTCCTAAGAGCAACTGACAAAAAGGCAATAATCAGGGTGTCAAATCCCCCACTTAGTCAGGATCAATGATGGATTTCAACACTATGAGTTATCAACATAGGAAGCATCAGTTTCTTTTTCTTTTTCTGTCTGTTTTTTTTTAAATTTTTTATTAATTTATTCTTGTTACATTTCAATGGTTATCCCATCCCTTGTATCCTCCCATTCTTCCCTCCCTCCCATTTTCCCCTTATTCCCCTCCCCTATGACTGTTCCTGAGGGGGATTACCTCCCCCTGTATATGCTCATAGGGTATCAAGTCTCTTCTTGGTAACCTGCTATCCTTCCTCTGAGTGCCAGCAGGACTCCCCCTCCAGGGGACATGGACAAATATGAGGCACCAGAGTACGTGTGAAAGTCATATCCCACTCTCCACTCAACTGTGGAGACTGTTCTGACCATTGGCTAGATCTGGGTAGGGGTTTAAAGTTTACCACCTGTATTGTGCTTGGCTGGTGCCTTAGTTGAGTGGGACCCCTTGGCCCAAATCTGCCTATCATAATGTTCTACTTGTAGGTTTCTAGGACCCACTGGATCCTTCTACTTTGCTATTCTCCCATGCTTCTCTCATCTAGAGTCCCAATAGGATGTCCTCCCCTCTGTTGGTAAAGAAACTGCAAATCCAAGAAACAGGTAGGGTGTCCTCCCCTCTGTCCCAGTTTCCTGGTAAGTGAAGGCTTTCGTGGGACATGCTCCTTGGGCTAGTATGCAGATATAAGTGAGTATATACCATTTGACTCTTTCTGATTCTGGGTTAACTCACTCATTATGATCATTTCTAGCTCAATTCATTTGTCCAAAAATTTCGGGAATTCCTTGTTTTTAATAGCTGAGTAGTATTCCATAGTGTATATGTACCACAGTTTCTTTATCCATTCTTCTACTGAGGGACACTTAGGCTGTTACCATGTTCTGGCTATTATGAATAAGGCTGCTATGAACATGATTGAGCAAATTTTCTTGTTGTGTGCTGGAGCATCTTCTGGGTATATTCCAAGGAGTGGAATAGCTAGGTCTTGAGGAAGCCCTATTCCCAGTTTTCTGAGATAGGACCAGATAGATTTCCAAAGTGGCCGTACTAGTTTGCATTCCCACCAGCAATGAAGGAGTGTTCCTTTCTCTCCACATCCTCTCTAGCATGTGGTGTCATTTGAATTTTTGATCTTAGCCATTCTGATGGGTGTAAGATAGAATCTCAGAGTTGTTTTGATTTGCATTTCCCTGATGACTAAGGAGGTTGAGCATTCTTTAAGTGTTTCTCAGCCATTTGATATTCCTCTGTTGAGAATTCTCTGTTTAGTTCCAAGCCCCATTTCTCAATTGGGTTATTTGGTTTGGTGGTGTTTAATTTCTTGAGTTCTTTATATATTTTGGATATTAGATCTTTGTCAGATGTAGGGTTGGTGAAGATCTTTTCCCAGTCTGTAGGCTGTCGCTTTGTTCTCTTGACAGTGTCTCCATCCTTACAGAAGCTTCTCAGCCTCATGAGGTCCCATTTATTAATTGTTGACCTTAATGCCTGGACTGTTTGTGTTCTGTTCAGGAAGTTGTCTCCTGTGCCAATATGTTCCAGGCACAAGCATCAGTTTCTTAATAAGAAATTTGATGGAACCTTAAAGGAAAACTATCTGATTACATTGGTTTTTAAGAATTTATAGAGACAAATATAAAATACAGTAGATGTGTAGGACAAAATCAATTCTTTTTAGAAAGCCACCCAAAAATGAATGATATTAAACAACATGAGTAGGTCACGAATGAACAAAATGTTAAATGCAAAAGATTAAGGGGTTGTTAAGAGACTGTTTCAATGGTTAAGAAGTAAATTTCATGGGCCGGTTCACTGAATAAAAACTGTTTGTCACTCCAGCGTGAATATCTGTATTTAATCTCTGGAACTCTCCACAGAGGGAAGAATTGAATCCCAAAATCTTTTTGTGACTTATGTCTACATGTACACCATGATATCTGGACTTACATAAAGACATTACACACACAGACACATACACACAGACACACAAACACAGACACACACACACACACACACTTAAAATATAATAAAGATTAAAGGGGAACTTTTAGATATGTAAAGTGGTACAAAGGAGGAATGCCTGAATAGTGTTTACATATAAGTCGCTATTGCCTTAGTGTTGAACAGGGTGACATTTCCTCAACTTTGGTACCATTACTGTCTAACACCATAGGGAATAATTTTTTTGCGCCATGGCTAATAACTTTCTAAGTAGATCAGCTCACTGATGTTTTAGAGTAATGGGACCCTGCTGTAAGGTTGAAGTCAGGTATTTCCAGGTAGCCTCTGAACTTGCTAAAAAAAATGAAGGACTCCTTTTCTCAGCAGAGTTCCCTTTTTGCCCTCCCTGGGCCCTCTAAGGAAGATTACAGGCCAGACCCTTTACTGATAAGAAATCCATTCAGCAAGCACCTGGGGATTCCTGGAGATTTTCACCCTATGCTAATAAGGTGGCTAAGGGCCTTGGCTTGTTTTATTATTACGTTTGTTTATTTATATTTTATTCACTTTACATCCTTATTGTAGGCCTGTCTTTGTCTCCTCCCAGTCCTACCCTCCTCCATCCCAGGGTCTTGGCTTAAAGGGTAACTGGAGATTCTTCCCTACTCATAGGATAATTAAGTACTGCTTTTCCTACTTATGATAGGGCTGTTTTGTTACATGTAGACTAAGTATTCCTGGCAACCCTAGGTCCAGCCGATCAAACACATTCACCCTTGAAACCCCGCCCACTGCCAAGGTTTATAATGTTCCAGATTCACTAAAAGAAAGGCTTACAGGATTGCTCCCTCTCACTCCACTCCTTCACCACAACCATCTGAGACTCATTTACTCTAGGGGAAGAATAAGTGCTGGGTGCCTGGGGCTTGACTGCTGGTCAGGCAGCGATGGTGGAGCTGCCTTGGCAGCTGCTGAAGCCTGGTCCACCACCACACGATCAATGCTAACTGCCAGTGAAGCGCCCGTTGGGCCTGTGTCCCACTGGTCTTCTCTTCTCTCTGGTTTTGGGTATCTGCCGGCTTCCCCTGCCATGCTTAGCAACTGCAGCTTAACAAAGGGCTGTAACACTTTTGGTATCATGACAGGCTTTTGGAACTCCTGAGTTTCTACTGCCATCAGATACCAGCAATGTCACTTTTTAAAAGCTAATTGTAATGCCCAGTGGAAAACTCATTTTCACCTCCCCTGGTGAGACCAGGAGACTCATCTAGGGCATGGGCCTCACCCTCAGTGCTCTAAGCTGCTCCTGAGCGAGAAACGGAACCTTTGATATCGCTGTTCTCCCTATTCCTGTCTGGAAGCAAACAGTCCCTGGACTGGCCCACTGGTTACAGAACCCAGGCTACTGCCGGACGTAGAACAACAGATATTCCATACTAAATTTTCCTGGGATTGAATTATGTTCAGTGTATTTGTTTCTTGCTCTTGCCTGAGCACTGTTATCCCTGCATAGAGGTTGAAATTCCGAGAAGCTGAGTTTCTAATTTCTAAAGATCCAGTGTCCTATAGGAGCTCTATAAGGATCATTTTGTTTTAGTATATTTCCTTTGCTATAATTGCCATACATCAATGAGTAGCCACACACCCATGCACATATAGGCAGCTCTACCTGTCTTAGTGGATTATTTTAAAAGCCATGAAGTTGGAAGGGTTTCCCTTTTGGCAATATATGAATGAGAGGGAGTGGGAACATATGAATACATATGATCATACTTTATTGAGTGCTTGAGCTAAATATCTATTAATAAAGAAAAAATGTAGTTATTTTCAGGTAAAAGTTATTCATTACCTTAAATGAATGTTTTAGAATCTCTTTCAGTTATTCAGGTAGAAATGTCAAAGTTCAGAAACCATGGTGATGACAAGAGAAAGCTACACAGAAATATAGATTCTGGGAGGAAATATTTCATGGCGTTATTCTAGTTCCTGGTTTGGGTCTACCCTGAAAGTTGCGTTGGACTCTTCTTTGTTTTTTCCATGTAGTACCAGGACAACAACATGTCTCACTTGATATAATATTCACTTTAAGGAGATGAAAATAAACAACTCTATGAACTAAAGTCCACTTCAGTCACTTAATTCCAGTGGACATGTCTGGTAACCAGAAGTAAATTAATAACTCTGGCACACTTGTATTAAATAACTTCTCTCTCTTCGGTGCAAATAAACACAAGGCCTTTCTCTACCTGTGGTTTGACTGTGTGCAACAGAAGTCTTACATAGGTAAGTTTCCATATTTTTATCCAAGTAGCGTACAAAATGATGGTTAATACAAAATATGGAATTGAGTCATCAAGTTAGAAAGATCTTGATTTAGGTGAAAAAAAAAAAAGTAAGGACTTGGGTGTTCTTCTATCTTCTATTTGGAATGAATATGTTTTAAAATTTTTTACTGCTACTTTTAGACATGGGCACAACCACCCGTTTCCTGTTCAACTTTAGTAGCTTTTTATTATGTTTCTCTATTGTAAAAAAGATAAGTTTACAAATTGGAGTGGTGTGTTTTGGTGGTCTATGGAGAGATTTTGTAATTTTCAATAAAGTAGAGCATAGATGTATAATTCAGTGAATGTAATTGATGTATATGTCACTTAAAATAAATAGAAGTTTCATCTAACGCAGTTGATTTTGTCAGTTGAAATGACACAGTACAATAAAAGGGACATTTTTAAGTTACCAAATTGAGTCATCGTTGGGGTTGAAGGCCAGATAGCCTAGTTTTACAATTAAGCTTTATTGTTTAGGGGTTAAAATGTTTTTAGGTCTAGATAAATGTTTTAAATTGATAATGATGAGATGTGATAGATATTGATTTACATTCAGAATCTTATACACACCAAGATAGGAAAGATGTTTTCTTCAAGGCTGTCAAATACAAATAGCCAAAACACTAAGAATGTAACATTTATATAATTCCTGATTGTGTCATGGTTCCTCTTGCTATAGGTAGTTTATAGTATATATGTGTTATAATATGAATTTATATGTAAAAATAAAAAAATATTTAAATAAAAAAGTTACCAAACTGTTTTAATACTTGACACAATTCTTTCATTTCCTCAATAAAAGAATTTAATCAAATAACGAGTGAATGTAATACTGCTTCTCATTACAAGAGGAAGGACAAGAAAATTAAATATAAATCTATATAATTACAAGGGTTACTACCACAAAAAAAAAATCTGAAATTAAAGAAGACTGACAATTCTCAGTTGGCTAAGGGGCTTGGCCAACTTAAACTCATATACTGCTATAAGGAGTATATTGGAATAAATCCACCACTATGCAGTGATCTGGAAGTGTCTCCTAAATTTCTTATCTGCATATCTCATGACACAGCAATCTCACTATAAGCAGTACACATGACTTGACACAGTTCTTAGCCTATCCCATTCAGCCTAACTCATGCTTTTTGTGTGTGTGTGTGTGTGGTTCTTTTTAGGCATGTTCTAGTCAGATACATTCTTGATCAGTGCTATTAATCATTGTGCTTTCAGCATTCTACCTGGACACTTCTTTCTCAAACTTCCCTTTCCTCCACTTCATCATTTGACAAGACCTTGAAATGATTTATGGAATGAATTTACAATGACTAAGCCTTGAGCCATTGCCTTAGTAATGCCTTCATAATGATCAGGAGAAACTTGGGGTTTTTCTTGTCCTTTTTAAGGATGTCATTTGAGAGTATATTATTGTTTGCATTCACACAACTCCTATCATATATAAACATATATGCTTATTATTTATACAAAACATAATTACCATGTTGGCATGGTAACTTATACTGCTCAGATCTTGGTTGGGCGTCCATATTTTTGAGATTTCATGGAATAGCTTCCTAGTCCTATAACGAAGACATGGTCTCACAGGCAACAGAAAGATTGTAGTAACTATTAGTATCTTTAAAACTACTTCAAGAATACTGAGCAGAATACAGTACATTGCATGTTAACTGCATTTCTAAACTGGCCTTCATTCAAGAAGTTGACAAATCAAGGACTTTTTATATTTGAATTCTCTATCATGAAATAAAATACACTGCTGTCAATGTTGTGAAAGCATTCAGTTTATTAACATTTTAATATTTAGGCAGAGAAAGTACATTTTGTTTAGAAAATGATTGAATTTCTGGCCCATAGAAATATCTTTAAATTAATTAGGTCAAGATTTTGAATTTGTCTTTTCTATGACACTCTACCTAGGATTCTACAGCTAGCATTTGTAAGATTTGCCATGGCCTTTGATGAAATTCTACATCATGTAAGTGACAATGGACGATTTCAGATTTTGATGATTATCCTTTTCAACATTCTATGTTTGCTGTCATCCCCTCACGACTTCATGGAGAATTTTACAGCAGCCATCCCTGATCATCACTGCCGTGTAAGCCTTCTTGACAATCCAAGATCTGAATTTAATATCACCATGAACTTGACTACTGAAGCTATGATGAAGATCTCCATCCCCGTGGGCCCAAATCAGAAACCTGAGCAATGCCGTCGCTTTCGGCACACCCAGTGGCAATTCCTAGATTCTAATATATCAACTTTTAACAGTACTGAGCTGGAGACTGAGCCATGCCTGGATGGATGGACATATGACCACAGTGTTTTTACTTCTACCATCATCACTGAGGTAAAATGCTTCCACCTAGTGATATCTACTGAATTGACTATAGAGCCCTGACATAGAGTAATGAGATGTAAGACATTTTTCATAAAACATTGAGAGTAAAGGAGGGGATGATAAAGTGTGTGTGTGTGTGTGTGTGTGTGTGTATCAACATATAGTTTTCAAGAGAGAGATAGCTTCACAGTCAAGATTTTTAGGCTTTTATCATTAGCACATACTTTGTATTTCTATATTTATACTTCATATGGATATTTCTCCATAGATTTGAAAAAGGTAACCCATAATTCTACAAAATGTTTATTTGTTTTTTTTATTAATTTATTCTTGTTACATCTCAATGATTATCCCATCCCTTGTATCCTCCCATTCTTCCCTCCCTCCCATTTTCTCCTTATTCCCCTCCCCTATGACTGTTCCTGAAGGGGATTACCTCCCCCTGTATATGCTCATAGGGTATCAAGTCTCTTCTTGGTAACCTGCTATCCTTCCTCTGAGTGCCACCAGGTCCCCCCCCTCCAGGGGACATAGTGAAATGTGAGGCACCATAGTATGTGAGAAAGTCATATCCCACTGTCCACTTAAGTGTGGAGACTGTTCTGACCATTGGCTAGATCTGGTTTAAAGTTTACCATCTGTATTGCCCTTGGCTGGTGCCTTAGTTTGAGCGGGACCCCTGGGCCCAAATCTGCCTATCATATGTTCTACTTGTAGGTTTCTAGGACCCACTGGATCCTTCTACTTTGCTATTTGCCCATCTTCAGATCGCACAAATCTTTTGCCTTTCACAAAATGTTTATTTGAATGTGGTGATTACATTCAGATATTATGGTCAGTATCATAGCCTTAGGACTCAGCTCATCTGGGTGAAAAGTCTTAGATTATTATTTAATGTTAAGCAGTTTTATATTTCAGTTTTTAATATTTAAGGTAGAAATATTTTATATACATTTTAGGAAATTTTCTGGTTAATGCTGTCATCTGAACATAATTATTAAAAATTCTGCTTTACCACCTAAGATAATAACTATTTAGAGTTGTAGTAGTTGCAAAGATGACAATTAATAACATACCGAAGACATAAAAACCTCAGCAATAAATCCTCTCTAAGGGGTGAGTTCTGGAGGTAATCACCCCTATATTTGCTAGGATTTGGGCTGGTTTGATATTTTTCATATCTGAGTAGGTAACCAAAGTTCTTAATACTTCATGAGTTGGATAGGTATGGTTTGCTCAGAATATATAATATAATATATAATAATAAAGGTGTTTAAAAAACGTTATATTCAGGGTTGAACAGTCTCTTTTTCTAAGTTATTGACTAATTATGTGTCTCTATTTATTGGTGTCTACTACTAAAAGAAGCTTCATTGAGCAAGATTAAGAGCAGTTAGGTCTATAGGTAAACACATAAAATATTTATATGTGTATTAGTTAATTTTTATTGCTGTGATAAAAAACATAGTCAAGGCAACCTACAAAAGAAATATTTAACTTGGCTGTGGTTTCAGATGGTTAGAGTCGATAATGGAGGAGTGAAGAAACATCTTAGATCTCACATCTTGATCCACAACCATAAGGCAGAGAGAAAGCATTGGGAATCTCATGAGTCTGTCTTTTGAAACCTGATTTTTTTTTACTCCCAGGGACACACATCCTCCAACAAGACCACACCTCCACATCCTTCCCAAAAAGTTCTAACAAAAGGAATATGAGTCCTTGGAGTCAGTCTCATTCAAACCACCCCAAGAAGCAATTTGACACTATCGCTATTGAACAAAGTAACAATAGCAGGTTTCCTCTCCTATGAGGCCCATGGCTTCCTCAGCGCTGAGCTTTTGACCTGTTATCACCACATCAAGCATTTACGTTTCCCTTGTAAGGCAGGATCCAAAATCTGTATAAATATAATTAGTTAGTTATGCTATGATTGTTAAATCATATTACTCTTTCACCAGTGGGTGAATCTCTTGATAGAAATTGTTGTTTCATATACCCAAAACCTGCTCCTAGACTAAGACGGATATCTGACATAATATAAAGGGTAAGAAAGTCCTCTTCACTGAAGGTTGAAATTATAGAACACAGATTAAGGAAATTTAATTACCTCTGGTTCTAATAATCACATACCCAGTAAAGAATATTAATAATCTATTAAGAAAATGAAATTATGAAATTCAAAAGTAAATTGATGGTGATAGAAACTATCATTCTTAGTGAGGTAACTCAGAACTAGAAAGGCAAATATTACACACACTCTCTTATCTTTAAATATTAGTTTTGAATCTCCACATATATGTGTTTTGGTTTGAAAATCTATGAAAGTCAGGGAATTATTAAAGACCCATGAGAAACAAGAGAGATGATACAAAAGTTTAAAAGGGTAGAAAGGATTATTTTTGAGGTTTGGGAGGAGATGGTAGAAGAGAGAACAGAACAAAGGAAAGGAGAAATAACACCAAAAACATTAGAAAATGTTCCGTGGATAACTACTACTATAGTAATTATTTTATGTTTTTTTTTAAATATACTAATGACAAACAGACTGGAAAAGAAACCAGGGAATCAATACTTTTTACTATATTCTAAAAACAAAAACAGAACCCAAAAATATCCTGGGGTAACTGTAACCAAGCAAGTGAAAGACATGACATGTAATAAAAACATTTTCAGACACTGAAGAAGACACCAGAATATGGAAATTTTTCCTTTGCTCATGGATCAGTATGATTAGAATAGTGAAAATGGCCATTCTTCCAAAGAAATCTACAGATTCAATACAATTTCCATCAAAATTACAATATAATTCTTCATTTTAATTGAAAGTCTAATTTTCAGTTTCATAAAACCCAGGATCACTAAAAAACCTAGATAATAATAATAATAATAATAATAATAATAATAATAATAATAATAATAGTAATAGTAATAATAATAAACCTACTGGAGGCATATCAAGTTGTACTACAGAGCTTTAGTAAAACCAGAACATAAAGCAGAATTGTAGGGCATAAAAACAGACACATTAATCAATTAAATCAAATCACAGACTCAAGTCTACACACTTATGGACACATGGTTTTTGATAAAGAAGCTACAAATCCACACTGGAGAAAAGATAGAGTCTTCAAAAAATGATGTTGGTCAAACTGGATGGCTGCATGTAGAAGAATGTACACAGATCCATACTCATCATCCTGTATAAAGCCCAGCTCCAACTGAGTCAAAGACCTCAACCAAGGCCAGATCCGCTGAATCTGGTAGAAGAGAATATTAGAATGGTCATTTAAAAAATTTAATCATTGTACAGCCTGATCCTAACCCACTTCCTCCTCTGCCCCCAGACCCACTCTCAGGCATCCTCCCCCCCATCTACCCCTCACTTTTGGGTGGGATGTATAGTATAAATGTTCCATTTAAGAATAAGCATTGTGCAGTCCCTCATCTTCTGTGTGTTGGCAAGTTGTGGATCTCTGTTGTTCTATGGTTAATAGAAATGTTCTGACAAGCACTAATCTATCCATGTAATGTAAGTCATTAGGAGCCAGATTAACACTATCTACACTCAGTAAAACAATAGTGATAGGATCTTCCCTAGGGCCAATGACATGTCTAACCATATGTTATCTAAAACATAACCCTTGTCAATGTTAAAAATTAGTCATGGACTGTGTCTTATCCAACAAGTGTGTTCTCTAGTTATATTTGAATACTCTTTTAAATACCACATGCAATTATTCAAGTTATCGTATGTTTTATTCACTCTTTTACAGTGGGATTTAGTATGTGATTTTCAGTCATTCAAATACTATGCACAAACCATCTCTTTGTCAGGGCATTTGGTGTCTAGCCTTCTATGTGGCATTGTTTCTGATAGGTAAGTGTCATTTTTTTTTTTTTTACAAAGAACCACCTGTAAAACTGTGTTTTTTAAAGAGTATATGATTTTATTAAAAATTATGAACATTGAAAGACTTTTGGGAGACTGAATACAATATATATGATAGGTATATGTCAAATAAATATCAAACTTTGGAAGATTGAAATCAATATTACAGGCACTCAATAGGAGAATACATTGAACTGACCCATAAAGAATTAACTGTTAGTAGATGGAAAAAGGTAAGAGGACAAAAGTGTCACAAAGTGTTATATAACAAATATGATGAATGAAAATTAGCATAGATTTAGCAATGAAAAACAAAGTTAAGTTTATAAGAACTGAATCTTCATTTTCTTTTTTTAAAATATGTTTTATTAATTTATTCATATTACATCTCAATTGTTATCCCATCCTTCGTATGTTCTCATTCCTCCCTCCCTCCCATTTTCCCTTACTCACCTCCCCTATGACTGTGACTGAGGGGGACCTCCTCCCCCTGTATATCCTCATAGTGTATCCAGTCTCTTCTTGGTAGCCTGCTATCCTTCCTCTGAGTGCCACCAGGCCTCCTCATCCAGAGGACATGGTCAATTCTTCACAGTTGAGTGGAGAATGGGGTCTGACTTTCATTTTCTTCTTAAGTTAGGTATATGGGATAGCCAGAAAATTGTGGCAACTCAAAATGCTATGTACATGTTCACATTTGAAAAAAAATATGTAGTATGCTTAAGGTATTCATAGCTAGAAAAATTTTCTAGGTGAATTTAGAAAATTAATTTGCTTCAAATGTATAAGAAAGTTTGTGACAGGAGGCAAAAATCTTGAGCATGGTGAATGCTCAGGGAAATTTCTAGAATGAAAAATAGAGTTAATAATAGACAATTGGTTCATATACAGATATGAATCCATTTAAATCAAATGGGTTAAGAATAATTTTTATTAACTTATATTAGGCAATAATATTTATGAGGAAGTATATAATCGAATTAGTATGTATGGATGTGCATTGCAAGAAAAAGAAACATTAGTATTGAAACTTCAATGGTAGGATTAGAGAGATACAGCTCACTAGGTAAGAGTGCTTGCTGGCTTTTCAGAAGACCACGTTCAGTCCAGATGCTCCTTTCTGGTCTTGATGGGTGCCTGAATGTATCACACACACACACTCATACACACACATGAAAATAAAATAGTTTAAAAAGAACTTGGAATAGGAGTGCTGAAGAGATGGCTCAGCAGTTAAGAGTATTGGATGTTTTTCCAAAGGACCCTGGTTCAATTCCCAGACACACACATGGCAGTTCACAAGTGCCCATAACTCAATTTAGTGAATCTGACTTCCTCACACAGACGTATATGCAGGCCACACACCAATGCACATAAAAAAAAATTTAAAGGAATTTAGGATGTACACAGTGTGATGTCTCAGATGTGAAATAGAGAATAGCGCTATATTAGATACATTGATATTTCTATAAAGATGTGTGACTTTAATTGTTTAATTGTTTCAATATGGTGGCATAGGATATCAGAAAACAAGGATCTAAGATTCTCTGAAAATATATGAGTGATCTGGATATAACCAGTTGTTTTATTTTTCACTACTTTAATTACTGCTAACCATAGGTTTGGAAGGAAGCCAATGTTGGTGTGTTCTTGCTTAGCCTATGGGATTTTGGGTACCTGCTGTGCCTTCGCCCCCAATTTCTCCCTTTACTGTGTTTTGAGATTCCTGTTGTCTGGCTCCATGAGTAATATTATACTCAACTCTTATGCCCTTGGTAAGTTTGCCTTGATTGGTATACATGTATCATCTTACTTCTTGAAGTCTTGATATTGTGCTGGTTAGTTTTGTTGTTGTTGTTGTTAACTTGATGCAAGCTAGACTCATATAGAAATGCTTCCATCAGAATGGGCTGTAGGCAAGCAAGTATATGGGACATTTTCTTGGTTAATGATCAGTATGGTAGGGCCTAGTCCATTGTGGGTGGCCCCACCTCCTCTGAGTAGGAGTCCTGGGTTATACAAGAAAGCATGCTGAGCAAGCCATGGAGAGCAAGCCAGGAGGCAATCTTCTCCATGCTGTCTGTTCCAGTCCCTGACTCCAAATTTCTGCTGTTTTTTCCTCTTACGATGGTCTATAAGCCAAAGAAACTCTTTCCTCCCCATGTTGCCTTTGGTCATCGTGATAAACACACTAGTGAATGAAAACTAATATAGAACTCTTTTTTTTTTCTTTCAGTTTTGGAAGACACATTATTACAGTGTCAAGTCACAGTTATAATACTCAGTGGACTGTTCACCAGTATTGGTCAGGCCATGCTTGGGGGACTAGCTTATGTGCTCTCAGACTGGCATATACTGCAGCTTGCTTTTGCATTGCCCTACTTCATTATTTCTATTTTGTTCTGGTATGTGCATTTTGATATATACTAAACCCATTAAACTTCAATGGCTTTAACATATGATAGGATTGTTATGTCTCCTGAGGACTATTTTGCTGTTAACTCTAGGCCATTTAAGTTCCATATGAAGAAAAATAAACATATGTCTTAAAAGAAAAATCAATAGCAGGAGTATTCCTTTAGTTAGTTTACAAAATTAAGTGATTGGCAGCTTACAGTTTCATTTAAATATTATTTTATTTTTCACTTGGTTGCCACAGAAAATCTACTTAGATGACAACCAAGGAC
Source organism: Acomys percivali (assembly GCA_907169655.1). Classification (NCBI taxonomy): domain Eukaryota; kingdom Metazoa; phylum Chordata; class Mammalia; order Rodentia; family Muridae; genus Acomys; species Acomys percivali. The sequence continues at coordinate 88,863,999 of OU015748.1, forward strand.
AGAGAGGCTTGAAAATAGATCTTTAAAAATTCCTCTTTAAGGAAACATTAAACAGACATTTTTTTTCCCCTGAAGGCAACTATTCTGGAATTCTTTAAAAATTTGGACCTCTCAGGAATAAACACAAGATGTTATTTTAAATAAACAACATAAAATTTAGTATTTTAAATTTGGAATATATATTTTGTATTTAAAAATTGTGTACCTCAAATTAGAGTCATATTAAAGTGGCAGTAATTTTTGAATTAGAATACTACAAAACACATTTAGATTTTATATAATTGAGTCTTTAATCCTCTCTAAGAATAAAAATCCCATTTTTCTGGCTGTGAAAGAATATTAAAATTCTTAGCAACAGGATAAGGCAGTAGGATTCATGACTACTTGAAGATGGTTAAGTCCCATAATGTCCCCTATTGCTAGAAAAGATCATAATGTTATGATTATTCTTTTCCTGGGTAGAACAGGCATTCCTTTGGACTGGAATATGACGTCTCCTTCTACTCATCTTTTTTCAAACAGCTTGGGGCCAGAATCAGCAAGGTGGCTTATGGCCACTGGGAAAACAGAACGGGCACTAAAGGAACTACAAAGAATTGCCTCCATCAATGGGAAGAAAGACATTGCACAAAATCTAACCACTGAGGTAGTAGAAACACTTTACAACAGTGAAATCATACATAAATTTACCCAAGAACTACAAGAATTTGGGGATTATTCAAGTTAAAATGATTATTATTATTATTGTCTTTTTATATTAAAATATATTAAATAATATAAATATATAATACTTTCATTATATTATAATACTATACACTATGTATAACCATATATAATAAAATATTTTAATGTCAAATATATAATAATTTAAATACTATATAATATAATGTGTAGTATAATATATTTAATATAGTTTATTAAATGTATTATTAAATTATTATTTCACATATATTAAATATATAAAAATATTTCCCTCTTCAGTTTCCTCCCTCCAACTCCTCTCATTGTACCGTCATCTTACTCTCTCTTGAATTTGTGGTTTCTCTTTTCTTTAATTGTTTTTGCCATATATTTACACCTGAATATATAAATGCAAACTTTTTAGCTTATTTAGTGTTTTTTTTTTAATGTATACAATTCCAGGAGGGCTGGCCACATGGTATTAGATAACCAGTTATGGAACCCATTCCCTGGAGAAGATTATTCCTCCCTCTTTCACCAAGCCTTGCCTTCTTACAGCTTTTTGCCTGGGTGGGGCCTTGTGAAAGCCATGTCAGCATGTCTATGATGCTGTTCTTATTTAGGAAGCTATATTGCTCAGGCATCAAGGGTGATGCTCTTCTGTCTTTCTATGAGACATGATAGCACAGCAGACTTCCTGATCCTCTGGCTCTTACTATCTTTCTTTTCCTTCTTTCTTGATGTTTCCTGAGACTAAGGTATGGGAGTTGTGAAGCAGATGTATCAGCTGGGTCTAGGGCCCTCATGATCAGTTTGTCATTCTTTGTATCTAGAGCAGTTGTGTTTTTCTGCAATGATGTCTGTCTTCTGCAGAGAGAATTTTGTTTGAACAGGGATGCGAACTATACTCATCTATGGGTATATAAGAACAAATACACAGAATGCACTTAGAGAGTTTACTAAAGTGATGGTAAAAGATTCTCCTCTAAGATCCTGGGTTTTGCTACCGGGATCTTTGCAGTTGGCTTAGTTTCTAGTACCAGGCAACGTTTCCTGCTTGTTCAGTAGGACTTAATTGCAATTAGAAAGTCATTGGTTGCCTCCAACATAAGCATGCCGCTATCGCACCGTTATTGATATCTTGTGATGCTTGTCATTGTTGTGATTCATAGGCCTCACATCTGGATAGGACTACTGGTTTTTTCCTTCATTTGGCATCTTACACAGCACCTTCCAGTACTATGAACACTAGTCCTCAAGGAGGAGGTATTAAGGTTAGATCCACCTTAGACCCTCCAAGTCCTGTATACAACATGCATAGTGTCTTCAGCAATAGGGAATTACCTTCAACGTCTAGGAGACCACAAATGCAACACGAACAGCCTCTACTGAATTGGAAGTCTCTCACACTGCAATGACTAGTATGTCTTCTGCTTGGTACTGGGTTTTTCTCTTATTACATAATTTATTTATCTTTGTGTGTACATTATCACCCCAACTATAAAGATTTGGAGCTGGGAACCACAGGTAGGACAGAAAATATGGAAATAAGTACAATATTTTTCTACTTTGTTTTACCTACAAAGTTTATGGTTTTGTCTTTCTTTACTGCTAAATTATTTTTATTCATCTATTAGTTGAAACACTTGTAGTTTTCTTCTATTTCCTAATTATTATGATTTTAGCAATCAATGAACATGGATATGGAAGTGCCCTTTTAAGTATATTCCTGGCACTTGTCATTTTTAGCATTATTATAAGATTATGTTGGATGTGTGAAAAGAGTTGAGTAGAGGGATGTGTGAAGGTATTTTAAAAGTCCACATTTTATTTGTCACGCTGGACATGGAAGAAAAAGGGGTCTCGCAGACTTAGTAACTTGTTTTGTAATTATAATCTATGTACATTACCAACACTTTCTAAATGGAAAAAACTGATTTTAAAAAAAAAGAACATTCTGGGGCTTTTCATTTATAAATGTACTTTGGAGAAATGCTCTTCTCTTGGGAAGGTCCCCTACCGCCACTCTAGCTGGTTATCCAATACCAAAGGCTCCTAGAGGAGTATATGTAGATGCACATAACAACAAAAAAGAGGCCATGGAATTGGGAGAGAGCAAGGGGCACATGTGATGGGCTGAAGGGAGGAAAGATATAATATTACTATATCATAGTTTTTAAAATAAAAAAATATATTGCTGGTAAGTGATGGTTCATGTCTTTATTCCCAGTACTTGGAAGTTAGAAGTAGGTGGATCTCTGATTTCAAGGCCAGTCTGCTCTGCAGAATAAGTTCATGGACTATCAGGTTACATAAAGAAACTATACACACACACACACACTCACACACACACACATATATATACATATATATGGTAAAGTAATATTTTTCATATGTCTAAAAAATTCTGTTTCTCTTGATGGATTTTTATGATTGCCAGGTGAATTATAGTCACTGTACTTATTTAGTAAAATAAGAATGCAAGTTAAATAAGCCCAGATTTTGTGCTGGATATAATGTAGTATGTAACACATCAAGGGAAAATGATCTAATAAGATATATTGGAGTTTTGTGTTTCAGATATCTGTAATTGCAGGCATCGTAGATAAATAGCTAGATATAAGTATCTTTGTCTATGACCACTCTATAATGTTTTCAGTTTTTAACTATAGAAACAATTACCTAAAGGATATTATAAAATATAGGGTTAGGATTAGGGTTATATTATATATCCTTTAGCTAATTGTTTTTATGGTTTAAAATAAATATATTATTACATATTATATTAATATATAAATGATAAATAATATTTCATATAATATTAACATAAAAGGCATATTTATATACTATATTATAATATCAATATAATATTTTATAATATATGTTATAAAATATCATGTGGTCTGTCACAAGTGCTGATGCCAGAGATCATATGGAAGTCCCTGATCCATACTCCTGCTGACTGTAAAGGGCAAGGAAGCTACTTTTGCAGTGGTATTGATGACCGCAGATGCACAGTTGAGAAAGAGAGTCATAGAAGGTCCAGATGACAACCTCTACCCCA
>OU015748.1:88867753-88937171 GCA_907169655.1 Acomys percivali
ATGATAGAATAAAAAATTAGCTACAATTTTTCTAGTATTTAGCTGGGTCCAGGACTTGACTCATCATGAAAGGGCTATTAAGTGACCATTAGTCGTAGGGATTCACAGGGAGAGTTTGACAACTGTCCCTGAGTTTCAGCATCATCCAGCTAGCTATGACTGTGTCAGACCAGTTTGAACCAATAGTTAATAATAAGAAACAAATAAATTTATGCATTATTAGAAAGTAATTTCTATAATTTTTATCAGGAAATAGTTTCATAACATATATAATATATGCTTCTTCATTTAAACATTTTAAAATTTATTTCTCCGTGTGTTTATTTATTTGCTATGACATTTTTAAATTGCCTTTGTTATTAATTTTGTGTACAAGTGCAGGGGCACGTGAAGAAAAGCACGTAGAGGTCTGAGGACAACTGTGGAAGTTAGGTTTGACCTGAGGGTACTGAAATTGAATTCAGGTCATTGGGCTTGATGGCAAGCACTATTACATTGAACAATCTTGCTGGTCCTGCTTTCCCATCAGATGGTTGGAATATAACTCTTGCTGCTCTGGGTTTATGCAATATTCATTAGTGGTGCGTGACAGCGTAGAGAAATACAATTTGTGGAGGATTTGTTTCAAACTTTTGTTCAACCTAAATATTTGACTTATCTTTTATATATTGAAGGCTTTGCAATCTAATCTTAAGGAAGATGTGAATTCGACCAGAAAACGTATCAGAATGAAGAGCATCATTATTAATCCTGTGATACTTAAAACAGTGCTTTTAAATTCCAGTGTGATGTAAGTAGTTTACTCACCTCTTCCTCTTCCAACACAAGGTCAGGTCAACTGCTTCAGCATGATGCTGAGCTCTTTGAGGAATGTCTGGCATAAACACATTATCTTCTTTCCCCTTTATTCAAGACACTAGAAACCAAAACACAAATCAATGCCGGAAAGAATTAAAAAAACAACTCATTTGGACCAAGGTTTTTGAAATGGTTTATGGGATGCTTTGCAATCAGAAACTGTAGAAATGTAAACCTGAAGTTTAAAATGCAATTTAGACCTCAACTAATTTTCACTAAATAATGAGAATGACAAAAGAGGTTTTCAACAAACTTGATCAATATTATTTATACTGTAATACAGAAAGTTTAAATGAATATCATTGAAGTCAAACCCATACAGATTTCAAGTTTTGCTCAAGGATAAGCAACATTAGTTCCTGCTTTTCCTAATCTCCTGTTGTTACAAACGTACATCTTTACAGCACACTGGGCCATTATATTCAAACAGTGGAGGGGACAGAATCATTGTGAGTGATAATACATTTCCACAAGACAATCCAAGTTAAAATTTACAGCTTTCTCCAGCAAATTTGCTTCTAGTCCAAATTTTAGGATAAGAAAAAAAAAAAACCTCAGGATAAATTATTTGACTTTCCTAACTATACACATTCGGCATGGTAAATTTTTGTACTGAGAAAAGAGTTGCAAGAGACAGAAGTTGAGCCCATGCTTTTCTTTTTTATTATAATTTATTCACATTACATCCTGATTGTAAGTAATTCCCTTGCTCTTGCCTTCCTGTTTCCCCCCCCCCCCCCCCTTCTGTTCTTTTCCCCTCCCCTAGACCTCTGACAGGTGAGGTCCTCTTCCTCTATCACCTGACCACAGCCTATCAGGTCTCATTTGGATAGCTTGCATCTTTTTTTCTGTGTTCCCACAGGACCTCCCCACCAATTGGTAATGCTCAAATATTAGGCACCAGAGTTCCTGTCAGAGGCAGTCCCCTGCTATTCCCCTTCCCCACGTGGAGAGTGAGGTATCCATTGGCTATATCTGAACAGGGGGTCTAGACTCTCTGCTTCCAGGGCCCCCTTGGATCTAGATCTGTCAGCCTTATTAGTCTTCTTGTGTAGCTCCTGACAACCACCCCCTACCCTACCGCATCTTTTCATTCCCCAACTCTTCAATACAACTCTTAGCACTTCTCCCAGAGTCCTGCTCCAAGTTTCCATATCTGTCATGATCCCCCACTGGGTGAAGTCTCTCAGAAGACATCTATGTTGGGCCAATATCCACTTATAAGTAAGTATATACTACACTTGTCTTTCTAGGTTTGGGTTACCTCACACAGGATGATTTTTTCTAGTTCCATCCATTTGCCTGCAAATGTCAAGATTTCCTTGTTTTTAATAACCGAGTAGTGTTCCATTATGTAAATGTACCAGAGTTTCTCTATCCATTCTTTGATTGAGGGAAATTTAGGTTATTTTCAGATTCTAGCTATTATGGCTAAGGCTGAAATTAACATAGTTAAGCAAGTGTCGTTGTATGGTGGAACATCTTTCAGCTATATGCCCAGGGGCGGTATAGCTGGACTTTGAGATAGCACTATTTCCAATTTTCTGAGAAAGCACCAGATTGATTTCCAAAGCAGTTGTACAAGCTTGCACTACCACCAGCAATGGAAGAGTGTTTTCCTTTTTCTACGTCCTTGCCAGCATGTGCTGTCATTTGAGTTTTTGATCTTAGCCATTCTGATAGGCATAAGATGGAATCTCAGAGCCATTTTGATTTGCATTTCCCTGATAACTAAAGATGTTGAACATTTCTTTAAATGTTTCTCAGCCATTCAATATTCCTCTGTTGAGAATTCTCAGTTTATCTCAGTTCCCAGTTTTTAATTGGCTCATTTGGTTAGCTGGTGTTTAATTTCTTGAGTTCTTTATATATTTTGGATATTAGGCTTTTGTTGGATATAGGGTTGGTGCAAATCTTTCCCATTATGTAGACTGCTGTTTTGTTCTGTTGACAGTGTCCTTTGCTTTACAGAAGCTTGTCAGTTTCATGAGGTCTCATTTATTAATTGTTGACTGTAGAGCCTGAGCTATTGGTATTCTCTTCAGGAAGTTGTCTCATATGCCAATGAGTTCAAAGCTCTTCCCTGATTTTTCTTCTAACAGATTTAGAGTGTCTGGTTTTATTTTGAGGTCTTTAATCCATTTGACCTTAGTTTTGTGCAGGGTGGTAAATATGGATCTATTTGCATTTTTCTACAACTGGACCTCTAGTTAGACCAGCACCATTTGTTGAAGATGTTATCTTTTTATAGATTGTATGGTTTGGGCCCTTTTGTTGAAAATTAAGTGTCCAGTGTTATGTGGGTTTATTTCTGCATCTTTGATTCAGTTCCATTGATCAACCAGTCTATTTCTAAGCTAGTACCATGCTGTTTTTATTACTGTTGCTCCACAGTACAGCTTGGATTCCAGATGGAGATTCCTCTGGAAGATCTTTTATTATGCAGGATTGTTTTATCTATTCTGGGTTTTTTTGTTTTTTCCATATGAAGTTGAGAATTGATTTTTCAAGGTCTATAAAGAATTGAGTAGGAATTTTGATGGGAATTGCATTGCATCTATTTATTGCTTTTGATAAGATGGCCATTTTTACTATGTTGGTTCTCCTGATCCATGAACATTGGGGATCTTTCCATCTTCTGATTTCTTCTGCCCAACCTTTTCTACACAGAAAATTATCACTAAAAACAGCTTCATTCATCTCACCACAGTATGTGACATATTTCAGATTCAGAGACTTTTAGAGCAGTGAAGTAAGTTCAGAATGTTTTTTAATATAAATATATAAACTACTTAATTTATTGACAATTTTTAAAATTATCTTATTTTCATGTTTTTTTCTAATTAACTTTGGTGACATTATAAAAGTCCATTTCATTCCATACTTTGAATGTTTAGTTTTAGTTGTATCTTTAAAGGAAATGATGATTGCAAACACAGGCACACATGCGCGCGCACATGGATGCTCGCACACACACACACACACACACCATTACCATCATCATCATAAAATGTTTTGATTGCTCAGTTGATTGAATGCATCTTGTGCTTTTTTTCCAGTTTTACAAATGTTTTCTGCTCTTTTGGCCTCTTGCTGGATATTCAAATTTTGGGAAAGAACATATTCCTGAATCAGTTTATCCTAGGAGTGATAGACATACCAAGCAAATCACTCACATATTTTATGTTAAGACGTGTAAACCGTCGACCTTTAATTGCTTCTTCACTCCTTGTACTTGGAATATGTTTGACCACCACCATATTTGTATCTGAAGGTGAGACTTTCTCTGTGTTTAGAATCTTATTATTAGTGTGTATCTATGTAGACATGGATCTTCAAATCGATAATGTAACTGACATCTCTGACTAGAAGAACACTAGATTCTATCTATCTATTTAAGTATTTATTACATTTTTAATTATATGTGTGTGCGCATGTGCATACATGTGTGTACATGCTATGTGTGAATGTTTAGGTACCCTAAGAGGTCAGAGTATAAATGTTGGGGGCAGATGTAAATGTTTTCCTTTCCTCAGGTGAGGGGATGAAATGAGAGCCATACTTAAGCTGTATGAAAACACATCTTGGGATGAGCCCAGAGCATTTCTTTCTCTGATCTAGCTATCCATAGGCCTAAGTCTAGAAGTGTCAAACTTCCCTACAATCTATGTATAATAAAATTATGTTTAATCAATTAAAAGACAGTCATGTCCAGGAGGCCTATATAAACAATATTGCTTGGCAAGAGGACAACATAAGGAAAAGACAGTAACTACAAACACATAGTTTGAAGGATCTCTCTGGTACTATTCAATCTTGAACCCCTAAAGCCACATATGTATTATTTGTTGGAGAAAAACCAAAAAGATATACAAATATGATTTTAATGGGTATGCAGATAAAGAGGGTCTATGAAGACTTATAGAAGGGGAAATATAATCCGAATATATTTTCAATAAAAAGTCATACTTGATTCAAGATAATGGCTTAGTGGTTATATTTCAGAAAATGTTTGTAAATTTTTTGAATTATAGATTAATAAATATTGATAGAACAAGCATTTCCCCCTTCTTTGCAGAGATGCATGTCCTGCGGCTTGTTATTTTCTTTTTGGGAAAAGCATCTCTTTCAGCTTTCAGTTGTATAACCATTACCTACAGCAACGAAATCACACCAACAGCACAAAGGTAAGAAAAGAAGTTGCAATGGTTTGTCCTGAACACCACTGGAAGCTTCAATAAAATGTAAATTAGTAAAATAGGTGCTATTTTAAGACACATTTCCAGAATGTAGCCTAGGTTAGAGAAGGTTCTATGGACTCCTGAGAAAAATATGTATTCCATTTCTGTTGGATGCCATAGTCTATAGCATCTGTTAGGTCTATTTAATTTATAGTGTTGTTTAGTTCTGAAGTGCATGCTGACATTTATTTAGTGTAGATGACCTGTGTCTTAGTTAGAGTTACTCTTGGTGTGATAAACCATCACAATGAAAGGTCCTTGGGGATAACAATGTTTATTCAGCTTGCTCTTCCACATCACAGTTAATCATCAAAGGAAGTTACAACAGAAGCTCATGTAGGGCAGGAATCTACTGACAGCAGCTGATGCAGAGGCAGTGGAAGAGTGCTGCTTATTGGTTTGCTCTACAGGGACTTGCTCAGTTTATGTTATTGTTATTATTAATTATTTTACATATACATTTATATTATTATATTATATACAATAAACAACATAAAGCAAAAAGGACCATGAAGCAATCAGGAATTATATAAATGTTACATTCATAGTATTTTGCCTATTTGTATTTGGCAGCCTTGGAGAAAACATCTTTCTTATCTTGGTGAGTCTACAATTCTGAATGTAAATCAATATCAATCATATCTCATCTCTGTCAACCTAAAAACTTCTATCTAGACCTAAAAGCATCTTAACTTCTTAACAACTAAGCTTAATTGTAAAGCTAAACTACTTGGTCTTCAACCCCATTAGAGACTTGAGAAGGAATAAAATTAATTATCTGAGTAAATAGGAAGTCCAAGTTAGCAGCTTCCAAAATGAGAAAATGACAGAGACTGTTGTGTGAACAGTCACCCAAAACTCTCTATAACATTGGAGCATTGTCTTTAGCCTCTGGCCCTTTATATCTGGCAGACATATATGTGAAGCAGGAACTATTGAGGACTTGATTACCCTGTCTTGGCAAAGTTTGGCTGTTGACTCTCCTTGAGTCCAAGCTTGCTCGCTTTTAAGCAGAATTCTGTCTGTGGCAGAAATGAGGACATTTTTGTCTGGTTTGCCACATTGAAATCAGTCTCCATAAGGAGGATCTTTGATGCTCATCATCCTCTTTGAGGTAGGCTGGGTGTTGCCAAGAGCTAACCTGCGTATTGTCAAAGGATCCTTAAAATCATAAAATCATGTGTAAATGCCTCAGTTTGCATTCTTAAAAACCCAGGACCACCAGTCCAGGAACAGCATCACCCACAGTGAGCTGACCCCTCCTAGTCAGTCACTAAATAAGGAAATGCCTTACAGGCTTGTTTACAACCAGATCTTATGGTGGCCCTTCCTTCCTTCCTTCCTTCCTTCCTTCCTTCCTTCCTTCCTTCCTCCCTCCCTTCCTTTGTTTCTGTTTCTTAATTTCTTTTTTTATTTATTTTTACACATTTTAGGCAGAAACATTCATAATTGTTCTAAAAACAATCAATATAAATGAAACATACTGATACACAAATGTCTATTAAAGGTTAACTTGATTTCATGAAAAATTAAAAGACTAGCCAGTGAAGGCGAGAACAAGCACAGGTTCTCCTACAGTGCTTGATTCTAATGAATCATGTGTTACAGATGTGTTTATATATTCTAAATTATGATAAAAGTTCAAACATATGCAATGTTCTTAAATTAGAAGCAAAGGTTATAGGATGGCAAGACCTGAATAAAGGCAGGTGACTTGCCAGCCATAGCAGACATCTCAGAGAGCAGTGGTTCTCAACCTGTGGTCTCGACCCCTTTGGGCTCATGTAGATATCCTGCATGTTAGATATTTACAAAACAATTCATAACAGTAGAAAATTAGCATTATTAAGTAGCAATGAAATAATATTTTGGTTATGGAAAACCATGACATGAGTAACTGTATTTAAGTGTCACAATATTAGGAAGGTTGAGAAGCACTGACATATAGGATTGAAGTTTGAAAATGCACTTCAATTCAAATGGGGATTATTTTTTTTCTTTAAATAATGGACTTGAATTCACACTTATGAATATAATAGATACACATATGGATTTAAAATGAAGGAGTTTTCTTTATTGATGTCCCCTCCTTTTAGATAGTTATAGCTTGAGTCAAGTTGATGCAAAACTGTGCAGTACAAACTGTTTAAAAGTGAGTGAGATATATGTGACCTAATGTGATGTGATATGTATGTGTATATGTGTGTGTATTCATGTTTATGTTTAGGTGTTATGTGTCATTAAAGTAAAAAAAAATAGAAAGGAAAATACAAGAGGGAGAAGAGAAGGAAAGAGAGAGCAATTAAGTGCATGTGACATGAAAACAGAAGGTAGGGCAACTGTAGGGCAAGAGAATCTGTGAGCACGGGGACGAGGAAGGGAAATGGGAAGAGAGAGTAATGAACAACAACAAAGCCTAATTACATATGTATGGAAATATCTTAACTAAACCCAGCACCTCATAAACTCACTTTAAAGATAAAATTAATAGAAATTGTCCTCCAACAATGTTCAGAGATGAATAGTTGTCTTTAAGACAGCAGTTGAAAGAATAATTTAGCAGGCAAAAAATTCTATCATACTTTCCCAAGTCCCTCTACATCATCATACTTTGAAAATTCCTGTCATGTGTCAATTTCAGAACGCAGACTATTATTGTCTTCTTACTCTATCTCTTCGGGTTTAGTCTATTACTTTGCATCTCTGTACTATTAATGTATACACAAAGTGCAATTGTATACAAAATTTGAAAGGGCACTTTCCTGAAGATGCTTTCATTTACAAAACCAAATTGTTGTCATCCAAGGAATGGATGACATATAGCACCATGCTGGTCCTATGATACAGCCTTAAACATGTATATATGTCCAGGAAGATTAGAGATTCATGTTCAAAACCCAGCCTCCATGTTTGTTTGCCAAGCACAACACTCACTTCAGTATTCCTTACTGATGAGCTTTCCATTACTAGTGGAAGAACTTTCTACATTTTCCATCTTCAATAGAGAATTTGAGATATCTGAAATATCTAAACCATTTAATGTGTAATGGGAGAATATCAGACAACATGGAAAAGAAAACTTCTTTTGGAAAAGTTACTCAAAATCTTGCTTTTCAGTTTATTATTTACATTTCTTTGTGGCAGATCTTTTCTACTCCTCCTCCTTTTCTCCCATTTATTGAAAATAGATTATTTTCTCACCGATTATCATCTGATTATGGTTCCCCTCTCTCTACTTCTCCCAGTGCCCCCCATCTCCCTTTCCATCTGAATCCATTTCCTTTCAGGCTCTCATTAAGAAAACACAGGTTTCTAAGAGATAATAGAATATAGAAAAGTAAAATATAATGAGGTTTAACGTCCACCCACACCCCCTGCAAGATCTATCAAATCAAAGTTGGTGAAGACTAACACGCAAAAAGAAAAATTCCCAAGAAAAGGCCCAAGAAACAGACCCACTTCTTTTTACCCATCCAGGAATCCCATAAAACCACTAAAGTTGAAGCCATAATATATACACCGATCCTGCAACAGACTTGCATAAACTCTGTGCCTACAGCTCCAGTCTCTGTTAGTTCATATAAGCTTTGCTTGTGTTGATTTAGAAGGCCTTGTTTTTTGTTATCCTCCATCCCCTCTGGCTCTTATCTTCATTCAGCCTCCTTTTCAGCTGGTTTACCTGAACTCTGAGGAGATGGGTTTGATGAGGACATCCCATTAAGGCTGAGTGTTCCAAGGTCTCGGACTCTGTCTCTGTCTCTGTCTCTCTCTCTCTGTTTCTGTCTCTCTGTTTCTCTGTTTCTCTGTCTCTCTGTCTCTCTGTCTCTCTGTCTGTGTGTCTCTCTGTCTCTGTCTGTCTCTGTCTCTGTCTCTGTCTGTCTCTGTCTCTGTCTCTGTCTGTCTCTCTGTCTCTCTGTCTGTGTCTCTGTCTCTCTCTGTGTCTCTTGTCTCTTGTCTCTGTGTCTGTCTCTGTCTCTGTCTCTGTCTGTCTCTGTCTCTGTGTCTCTGTCTCTGTCTCTGTCTCTGTCTCTGTCTCTCTCTCTCTCTGTGTGTGTGTGTGTGTGTGTGTGATGCTGTGATGTCTGGCTGTGGATCTCTGTATTTGTTTCCATTCCTGCAGGAGGAAACTTTTTTGATTATGGCTGAAGAAGGCACAGATCTATGAGTATAACAGAATGCCATTAGAAGTCATTTTGCCACTATTTTTTTTAGAATTTCAGACAAATGGTATTTGGCTTTACCCTAAGTCCTTGAGCTATGTAGTCTCTGGTTCTTGGTGTCCCATGTAGGTTCCATTTCCTGGGGTAGGCCTTATGTCAAATGAGACATTGTTTGGGTACTCCCACAAGTTTGTGCCACCATTGTCTTAATGTATCTTTCAGGCAGGATATTGTTATAAATAAAAGGTTTTATAACTGGTTTGGTGTTTATGTTTGTCTTTTGGTAGAGAGAAGACCACTTTCCTATACCCAAGATGCTAGGATGTAGGAGTGAAGGCTCTATGTAGGCACCAGCTTGGCCTCTCCAAGTTCAAGGAGTTTTCTTCAGTACAGGGTTTTTCTGTGAGTTTTTGGAGAATACCCAAGTATCTTGGCAACAGTCTTGGTTGTTTGAATATTCCCATGTGAGCCCTTTGGCAACTCACTTATATATAACCCATTTTCCTACTAGTGCTGTACTATTTTAATTAATGAAAAAAGTTACATATTACTCTCATCAAATATTACATATTCTCTGAAGACAAACCTCACCATTATCAATGAAATTTTTTTATTTTGAACCATTTGAATAGAAAGAAATCTTCTTAATGAGTATATTTTCATGTATCTTTCAGGGATTCCATTTTCTTAGAGCAGAATACATATGCTTATTGAGAACTGAATGAATTTCTTGGTGGAATACAGGGCATCCAACAGCAAGACATAATTGTTTGACAACCTTGATTTCCTGATAAAATATAACTTTTTAGAAATATATTTTATTGAGGTATGAATAAAGAACCATCACATTTTGTGTATACAGGTTACACAAAAATATTGGATAAATATGCATCCTAAAGCCTTCCCATCATATTAGCCATCCCAATAATACAGGCACTGCATTTATTCATAATTGTCCATAGATTTTTCCTGAGTTTAAAAAGTATAATATTATTATTTTGTGGGAAATGATATATCACACAGTTAACTGAAAATGAACCCTGCAAACTTGTCATCAATATGCAATTCTTATGTATAAGCTCTATGCTCTGTACCATATCTGTAAAAATTTACCATTCATAATTGAAATTTTAGTCCCTGAAGATATTTCCTTCCTAGTACCTACTTCTCAGCTCTCTATTGACCTGCATATGATCCCAAGTGAACTAATGGGGTACTGGCTTCTTTAATTTTTTAATAATTGATTTTAACATTTAAAATTTAATACCCGTAAAACATGCCCACTTGAAAAAATAGCTTTTTCATAGAAACCAAATGAGAAAATACATGTACTATGGCAAGTTCATGTAATTGTTTGAAGAAATAAGGTGTAAATTTGAACTATTAGTTAGATTCAAATTATCAAGATATTTTTAATCTTTAGATTTCATTTTACATAACATTCTTTGTTCTAAATTTCTATAAGAAAGTGTTATCAGCCAAGTATTGAATCTCTAATTTTGAAACTATTTATGCTAAAATTTTCAATGAAAGTCCATGTACCAAGTTAAGACTTAACCTGAAAAAAATATCTTTCTTCATTCACTTTACATCCTGATTGCAGCCTCCCTATTCTCCTACCTGTTCCACCCTAGTACACACCTCTCCCCCCATTCTCATCTCTCATTCTCCTTAGAGAAGAGGGAGGTCCACCATGAGTACCAACCCACCCTGACACATTAAGTCACTGCAGGTCTAGGTGCATCCTCTCCCACTGAGTTCAGACAAGGCAGATCTGTTAGTGGAATGGGACTCAAAGGGAGGCGTCAGAGTCAGAAAGGGATGCCTACACCAGTTGTTAGGGGATCCACATGAAGACCAAGATACACATCTGCTATAAATGTGCAGGTGGCCAAGGACCAGTCTATGCATGCTTTTGGTTGGAGTTTCAGTGTCTATGAGCCCTTTGGACCCAAGTTAGCTACTCTGTAGGTCTACTTGTGGAGTCTTTGAGCCTTCCAGCTTCCCCAGTCATTCCAACTCTTCCATAGGACTCTCAAAGTTTGACTTTTTGTTTCTGCACCTCTTTCTATCAGCTGCTGGGTGAAACCTCTCAGAGGAGTTATGCTAGGCTCCTGTCTACACGCATAGCAAGGTAACATTAATAGTGTCAGAGATTGGTTCTCTCCCATGGGATGGATCTTAGGTAGGACCAATCTTTGGTGGGCCATTCTCTCAGTTTTGATCCATCTAGTCCCTGCACATTTTGTTGGCAGGACAATTTTGGATTGGAGGTTTTATAGGTGGGTTAGGGTCCTTATTCTTCCTTAGAAATTCTGTCTGGTCATAGGAGAAGGCAACGTCAGGCTCCATAACCCCCTCTGTTAGGTGATCAAGATATAAATTGGAAAGGAAGAAGTCAAATTATCACTATTTGCATATGACATGATAGTATACGTAAGTGACCCCCAAAATTCTACCAGAGAACCCATACAGCTGATAAACACTTTCAGCAAAGTGTCTGCATACAAAGTTAATTTAAAAAAATAAGTGGCTCTCTTGAATACAAATGACAAATGGGCTGAGAAAGAAATTAGGCAACTAATACTCTTCACAAAATATAATATATCCTGATATAACTTAGCCAAGCAAGTCAAAGACCTGTATGACAAGAACTTCAAGTCTCTGAAGGAAGAAATTGAAGAAGATATCAGAAAATGGAAAGAGCCCCTTTGCTCATGGATCTATAAGATTAACATAATAAAAATGGTCATCTTAACAAAAGCAATCTACAGATTTTTTTTAGTATAATTAATGAAGTAAGAAAATAAACATTGGATACTAAACACTAAAATAATATTTTTGTTTATTTTAAATTTAAATTTAATTTATCTTGTTTTATCAAGTAACCCTAGTATTGTACTCCATGAACACTGATAAAGACAGTTTCTAGATTCAGGTTTTGCATTTCTGGTCTCTTTTTGAAGGTCTACTCTAACTGGCATATATAACTTTGTTGGTCGATTAGCAGCAATACTGTCTGCACTAACACTTGTTACTAGAAAGTATTTTGTACATCTTCCCATGATTATCTGTGGAATCCTACCCATAATAGTAACAGTCAACATCTACTTCTTGCCGGAGACCTTTAATCTTCCATGTATTGACACTATGAAAGATTTGGAGAAAAGGTAAGATCTTATTTATGATGCTACACTTTTTTGGAAAGGTAGGGTGTGTAATTTTGAAATGGTTTAGGATTACATGGTAGACTTATATATGCTAATTTGATAAGAGTAGATTAGAATATTTTGGTTAATTTTGTTAATATTGTATCTAGTCATACATTACTACCTATAGGATACACAACTGTGCCTTGTTTTTGCAAAATAATTTTAATATATACATTTATGTATTTAAATAACAAATCCCTTGGCATCTAGATAGAACTTTGCAATTTAAAAAGTGCTTATTTGTCTATTATTTCATATAATCTGTGATTTGGAATGAATAATTTCTATATTGTATGCCAAAAAATTGTTCTGTCTGTCTATCTATCTATCTAGTCAGCTATTTATATGTGTTATATAAAAATCAGAAATGTATATGTGAAAATACAAAATCAGAGCGTTTTAGTAAAAGAACTAGAAATGGAGCCCAAATCATTTGCATCCAAATCTTATTTCATCTCTGCATTTCTGATTGGACTTAAGCATTATCACTATAATTACAAAATCAAATCACAATCTTCCCAAGTATCTGTGACATAGCAGTAATGGATAAAGTAATAACTATGTTATTTATATCTAAATTTAAATTGTTTTTATGATAGTTTCTAGACCCTTAAAGCTTTGAATACATTTTGATTGCACTAACCTAGATTTGAGACTATGCATGTAAAATTTTCCAGAGGGTTTAAAGAAAGAATCTGTCTTTTCCTTAAATGCCAGTAATTGACCTGATGAACAGTGACTGCTTTCTAGTTCATTAGCATGAAAAATTACAAAGCCTTTTAGGGGAATTTCACTTGTATTTTCCTATGTAATAAGCACTGACACCTTCAAAGGTCTGCAGTGCTCTAACAATTATTATATAGATGAAAGACCTGAGCATTAGAGAGCATAAGTAAATTATTAGGAGGCTTCATACTCAAGAAGTAAATTAAGTTTGCACTTAATTAGGTTGGACTTTGTTGTCCTTTTAGGAACACAAATGAAGATGTGACAAATATTTAAGTTATTGGGATAAAACACATCGATCAATGTGTTTTGCAATTTAGGTGAAGAAAAGTCTTAGACTTCCAGATCACAGGCCACCATTAAAGGAGGTTAAGGTGGGAACTCAGGCAAGAACTTGAAGCAGAAATTATGGAAGAATGCTGTTCACTTGATTACTCTCAGGCTTATGTTCAGCCATTGCTCTTATACAGTCCAGGACCCCCTGTCCAGGGAATGGTGCTGCCCACAGTGGGCTGGACCTTCTTACAAGGACCAATAATACCCCTTCCCCAAAAACATGTCCACAGGCCAATCAGATCTGTGCTGAGACTCCTTCCCTTCTTGCCTATGTCAAATGAAAACTTAAAGCTAACTATGACACTATTCATGTAATTATCCATTCAGTACCAGTAAAAATGTTTCTTTCTTAAAACAGATCATACCATATACCACCTTATGCACCATCTTCACATGAGCTTGTTTCCAGATAAGTTTATCTTATCGCTGTTTGCCTAATGCCTTAGGTGCTGCCATCCTAACTGACATAGATCTGCTGACATGGAAGATGTCCACTATACTCTTTTGATCTTTAGACTATAGTTTTCAGATCAAGATGACACGAGTGTTTCATGTTTCATATATCTTTTGTCAAAAGCACGCTTTATTCAGGGAGAGTAATGCTTTTCTGGCAAGTCAAAGAAATAAGTATTGAATTAAATTTTAGTGAGTTTTTTTATTTAAAAAATATCTGGCTTGAATAACTGTAAATTGGGTGAATTATTGGTGATCTTTAAAATGGTAATGTTAAATCAAGACTACTTAAGAATATGTTGCGAATTCTGGATGAACATTTAAGAAAAGTGTGCAGTCTCTAAGAGTGCATACAAACAAACTATATATATATATATACCATTTTGTTGCACCTTTATGTCCACTCATCTGCTGCTTTTTTATTTGATTCCAGGAGCAGATTGAAGAACAAAAGCACCAGAAAAAACAAAGAACAAGATTTCTTGGAAACTACTGAGTGCTAAAGAAACTAAAACCATTGGATTTCCATGAATATAAACCCTCTTTATTCTGTTCTGTACACTAGAGACTTTACCTATTGATGTGTGTTCATAAATATCCTTATTAAATAAACCTGTTGCGAAAGCAAATCTCTCAGTGAGAAATCCATAATATAGATGCATATCCTAAGGCTTTATCAAATACCAGAGTACAGATTCCTTTCACAAAAAAATTTAGAACAGATCTGTGCAATAAATACTTTGCCTTAGTAGTGAATGGAACAGGTTCTTCTTAAAATTGAAATTTGAGAACAAATCATCTAAAAATCCCAACCGATCCTCTTTCTGTGTTTGTCAGGAAAATATATATTTTGGTTTAAAAATATTGGTGAGAATACTCATAAGAAGTTACAAACTATGTTGAACAACATGATAAGCATTTAGAGGATAAATACACTACTATGATTTTTAATTGCATGGAAATTCTTTTTTTTTTTTAATTCCCTCATATTGCCAGTCACAAATATAATGAGTTTGGAATTACAAAGTTTGTAGACACCAAATGGAAATATAATAGTAATAACTAGAATTCAGCATCATCATAACTAGGAAGTACAATAATACCAGTGAATTACCAGATGTTGGAAAGCACATGACCAATATTACCATTTCCTATGCAAGTTTTGTAATAAAATCTGGATTGGAAGAAACAAATTACACATGATCTTAGGGTTCAGAGTTTTTACACTCTGGAAGCTTCTAGGTCATGTCATTGTTTCATGGGTTATCTTTAATAGTTTACACAAATCACAGGCATCCTCACAATCTCCCTATATGACTTGCACATGTAATGAAACACAAATGAGGAACAAGGATGTGAGAAGCAAAAATGAATTAAAGTGATTGAATTTTCCAAATTCAGGATACTTGATAAAACTAGAGGCTTATCATCCACTGTAAAAATTTATTAACCAATTCTTATTTCCTGAAAGCTCTTTGTAATAAAGAATAGTGCTTTATTCTCCCTGAAGGTGATGTGGATTTGGGGAAAGGACATGGTATCCATTTGTTAGTATGTTTAGAGTTGCTCGTGGAGAAACTGTTTGCTAAATTAATTCTCTAAAGTATCTTATTGTGAATGCCATTAGATTGTCATATAAGATGTATATATGACAGTTTGCTTATGTGTTACCACATTGGTGAGCTTTTATGCTGTTTCCATTGTTTAACTATTATAAATATAGAAATGTGGCTAACTTGTAGCATCCAACAATTTCTCAAGTGCCAGGTATTTTTATAGTGGGAGGGCTGCAACCTCATTTGATAATTCTAGGGACTTCAGACCAGCTTGGAGGGTGGTATAAATCTTGTCAGTCTTTATCTCCATCTTGAGTAGGTCAGTGAACAATAACTGACCCTCCACTTGAATCTGCATAGAGTGTTATGTGTGATTCAGGTTTCTTTAAATATTTACATATTAATTTTCATTCTAATTTTACTGTAATTTATCTTTTCTCATATTTCACCCTCATTTCTCCTCTTTATTTTAAATTAACACACAAAACTCTGATGTTATAAACAATTGTTAAGGTTATACAGAGAGCTAGTGGAACTCTGATACACTGTCCATTGGAATGTGAACTGAAAAATTTAGAAAATTTGTCTATGTCAAATATTTGTGTATTCAGTGATCTAACCATAATAGTATATGATATAGTAAGAAGTACTTGACAGCTACTTCTAACATAGTCATTTAAGTATTTTCATATTTTAAAAAGATTTCTATTTTTCCATGTGTCTTTGTGGTTTACCTCTGTGTGTTCCTCCCTTTTTCAACCTTTCCATTGAGTCCTCTTAGTACGGCTCAACTTCTCTTAGGAGTTGGGCCTACCTCATACTATAGTTGAACTGCAGGTGTCACACCATTAAATAAGGCTCCCGAGCTATAAAATGCTAATAGTTTCTCCGCTAGTGGTAAGAGTTCTGTGCCCACTTTTGCCTCTCCATATAGTTATTGGAATTGTGCACTGCTGGTCCCACTGGACAGATAATTCCACCATCACCAAGAGAAATAACTCAACTGACAAGGAAGCTAGAGCTGTGGCCCTTGGAAGCCTAGACTTGGTTCATCCACCACTGGATATCCTTACACTACAATACACATCCCCCTGTCATCCTCTGACAATCATTAAACTCTGTCCTATCTACACCAGCTCTTTCATTCTAACAGCAGGCCTTGTCACACTTTATTAAGACCCACTTGTAGACCACCCCTGAGGACTTATGTTTCTTAAGGTCTATTACTGCCTCTTGTAAAACCTGTCAGATATCAGAGCCCAACTCTAGATACTGTAGCACCCCTTTCCCTACCCACCAGGCTAGAGGCTTTCTCCTAAGAACTGACTGGCAATTTGATTTTACCCACATGCCCACAGTCAAATGTGTCCAGTACCTTGTGGTCTTGGTGAACACCTTCTCAAGGTAGGTGGAGGCATTCCACCTGACCACCATTAAGGCTCAGACAGTCTTTGACCTCCTTCTTCATGAGATTATTTCTCATTTTGAAATCCCACCTCCCTCTAGCCAGACAATGGTCCTGAATTCACCTCCCAGGTTTCCCAGAGGCTATCTAAAGCACTCAACATTCCTTGGTATTTTCATATCCCATACCACTCCCAGTCCTTAGGAATGAGACAAAGTTATTTACTCTCTCCATATCCAATACAGTACTTGGTGTCTTAACAAAAGAAATAAGATAACAGAAAGAGGTCAAGGGAAACCAATTTGGAAAAGAAGAAGAGAGAAGTTTAAAGATTTTACCCAGGCCATTTGCTATTTTGGATTAAAATTGTGGTTTGAATGAATGGTTCTGGTTAGCTGAAGCTGAAAAAATCAGCTATGATTAACAAGATACCAGAACTACAATATCAAAACCTTTGCTTTGTTGGGACACCCGATGCTGGTCAACAGGAGCTGAGAATTTAGTGGTGATTAAAAAGAGATCAGCATAACTGAGGTGAAATCTGGGAAGTGTTTCCTGGGAGCACATATAAGCTGTGTTCCAAGGTGGCCAACGTTGTACTTTGTGTTGGCAGCTGGATTTGGTAATATATTAGAGTCACCCCCAGGTGGTATTGATTTTGAAGGCATAAAGGGGTTATGGAGAACAGCTGAAGTTTGGCACTGTGAGAAGCCATGAAAGGTCATTACCGAAAAAATGCAGCCTCAGTGTCAGCTGAAGGCCCAGGACTGAAGAGATCATGCAAAGAAGTTGAGGCTTGACACCATGAAGAGAGCCTATGAGAGCCTGTTGATAAAAATGGAGCCCACTTGCAGCAAAGGACCCCAGAAGTTTTGGAGATGCTAGTACCATAGGGTGACCACCAAGAGCAGCAGTAATGGAGGGCAGCCTGCTGGAGCCTAGAAGACAAGCTATGTGTGCTACAGAGGGTAGAGCCAAGAAGTGACCCTAGCCCTTTAGAGGAACCCAGAAGATTATGAGTGGATCACAGATATTGGAAGCTTGGAGTTGGTTTTGCTTTGCTTTGATTGTGACTGTGCCCTAACTTTTTCCATCCAGAAGTAAGAAAGTAGTTGATTTATTTTTGATAATATGGGAGTCCACCACTGAGAAACACTGAATTTTAAAAGACTTTAGATTTTAAAATAAATTGGCTATTTTAAAGGGACTGAAATTTTAATGAGTTCGAATTTGTAAAGACTGTGGGACTTCTAAAGTTTTTATGTTTTTAATGTGAGATATTGGGGATAAATAAGAAAGGAAAGGTTATGGCTTAGTGGTGATATGTTTGTGTCAAGTTGACCAGGAGTCAGTTGCACTGGCTGGTTTTATGTGTCAGCTTGACACGAGGTAGAGTCATAAGAAAGGAGGGAGCCTCGGTTGAAGACATGGCCCCATGAGATGCAGCTGTAATGCATTTTCTCTATAAGTGATCAATGTGGGAGGGCCCAGTCCATTGTGGGGGGTGCCATCCCTGAGCTAGTGGTCCTGGGTTCTGTAAGACAGCAAGTTGACTCCGTATCCCTAACTATTAGGAATTTCATCTATGGTCACCTCATAGACTCCCAGGAGCCTCCCCTGTGGTAGAAGTTCGAGTTTCTTATAAAAAAAAATTCAGTTATGTCATATAAACAAGATTTTCTTTTAATTCCAAGTGTGGGATATTGCGCTGCTTTAGTTTGTCCATAACTAATAATTGCCCCATGCAGGACATGGTCTATTCTACGTGGTAACAGCCTCGTGTAGATGGTTGAGAGGAGACCTACGGAGAAAGAAGAAGGCTGCTGCTGGTCCTGTTAGACTGCTGGATATCCTGATGACTGAGACTGGTGTTTTCCCAAAGAGCATGGTGACCCTAACCAGCCAGAACTAAGTCTAAAGAGGTCTATGTCTACTGTCCCTTATAACCTTCTTTGTCTCTGACCTAGTGTTGGGGGGTGGAAGGGAGACAGAGCCATTAAGGAACCCCAAATAAAATAGAGTAAAGAATAGTGCCTACACTCCCATGTCCCAAAGATGCTCCCCTACTGATTTCTGTTCTCTCTCCTGGTCCCCTCCCTGGAACGTCCCCCTCCCTCCCCATGCCTGTTACCTCCTCCCTTCTCCCACACAATCTGTAGAAGCTGAGAGGTTAGGTATAAAAGAAGGGTCTAGAGGGGACCCATGGACCACCCTGGAAAGAGAAAATAGAATAAATTTTATGGGTGGACAGACTGTATGGAGGTGGGAACTGGAAGATCAATTGTCAAGGGAGAAGGGTGAAGGAGAGAGTGCTGAAGGAGGGAATGTGGGATGATACAGCTATAATTGAGGTGCAGATGAGGGGTGTTATGGAAACTGAGTGCAGTGTAAACTTCCGAAAGTATATGAAGGCCATCTGATGATGTTTCTAAATCATGAAGGAGATGGAGTTCCAAGTGGCCATCTCCTGTCACCAAATGAAGCTTCCCATACTAAGACTGGGTTACATCTAATTGAGTTGTTGGCCTACCAAGGAAACCCTCAAACATTTCATGGCATCCCCAGTGCAATAGATTGCTCCCCACAATTGACAACAAGGATCCATTGCTGAAGACAATGCAAACATGTGGAGAGGTCAAGCTGGTGCCTACATAGAAACTTCACCCCTATATTCTAGTCTGTTTCAAATGAAAGGTCCTCTATAGGCTACTACAAAAGAAACACAAATACAACATATCCACAAACCCTTTGATTTACAGTGATATCTTCTTGCAAAATATGCTAGGGCAATGGTATCTAAGAAAATCTTTTGGAAATTGGTTTTTCTATTGTACCTTTTGGGTCCTGGACATTGAACACAGGTTGTTTGTCCTGGTGGCAAGCACTTTAACTCACTGAACCATACTGTCAGTACACTACCATGGTTTTAACAAACATTTAGTCCTTATTTTTCATGAGATATAGCAGTCTGCAAAATAACCACAAAGGATATTTTAGGCACTCCCTGGTCATGAATATGGAATGTGTCAACAATTTGAGTGGTTATTCATCAGAATAAATCCAACTGACAATGAAAATAAGAACAAGAAGTCCGTATATACTAAAAGCAGGAAACAGATGATGTTGGTGAAAAGAATCTTGATATTTGGAAAAGAATTAGTTTGTTTTAGTGCTTAAGATCAGGAAAACTTCTAGGCACTAGCCAAGGACAATACAGGTGGTAAAATTTAAACCCATACCCTGATCTAGCCCATGGACAGGACAGTCTCCACACTTGAGTGGAGAGTGGGATATGACTTTCTCATGTACTCTGGTGCCTCACATTTGACTATGTCCCCTGGAGGGGGAGACCTAGTGGCACTCAGAGGAAGGGCAGCAGGTCACTGAGAAGAGACTTGATACCCTAGGAGCATATACAGGGGGAGGTAATCCCTCTGAGGAACAGTCATAGGGGAGGGGAATAAGGGGAAAATGGGAGGAAGGGGAGAATGGGAGGATACAAGGGATGGGATAACCATAGACATGTAACAAGAATAAATTAATAAAATTTAAAAAAAGCATTAAAAAAAAAGATCAGGAAAACTACTACGTTCTAGAGTTCTAGGTAATTTAGGCAACACAATTATAGCAGAAACCAAGAGACACACACAATCCTTGCTCTTATATTCCATAGAAACCAGTGAAAATGAAGGTTAATAAACAAATTAAATCTTCAGTTGCTATTCCTAAAAGTACATAAGAGGTCAGATGCTTGAGAATTCTATCACAAAAATGAAACTTCGAAGTTTTTTTTTAAATGAGGCAAAACTATATGAAATTAAGTCGAAAACAAATGATGACCAAAGATGCAATGTTTCGTTTCTCAGGAAGAAAGGCATAGAAGTGTCCTAGGGAATCTATAGAATCCGAACCCAGTTGGGCTCAGTAGAGAAAAAGGAAAGAAAGATCAGTGAAGCAGTTTTTAGAGTCTGCACACTCAAGAGTATCCAATGATGGATGTTCAGAGCCACATAGTGATCAGGATCCTGAGTATTGTTTTACCTCTTTTTTTTTTTTTTTTAATTTATTCTTGTTACATCTCAATGGTTATCCCATCCCTTGTATCCTCTCATTCTCCCCTCCCTCCCATTTTCCCCTTACTCCCCTCCCCTATGACTGTTCCTGAGGGGGATTACCTCCCCCTGTATATGCTCATAGGGTATCAAGTCTCTTCTTGGTAACCTGCTATCCTTCCTGCTGAGTGCCACCAGGTCCCCCCCTCCAGGGGACATGTAAATGTAAATTCCCTCCTGACTTGTCCTTGCCTTGGCTTTGGAATGAATGGTCTAAAGTTTTGTCGGTAGAGGGCACTGGAGGGATGCTGTTAGAGGATGGGCTTTGGAACTGGCCCTGAAGAGCTTCATCCTGTTCTCTTTTTGGAAGTAGGTTAGCATGCCTGATCCCAAGATGGAAGACCCTGGATGAACGTCAGTGGTTTTCTTATGTGGATGCATAGCTCTACTTGTCTCCTGGCATGTTCAGTAGGCACTCTCATTTACCCAGAAATCTTTACAGCCTCAGCAGGCCTTCCTCTGGATGATTGACATATCTTGTCACACAATGGTGAGTTCCACGTATTTCTTTGAGAAAATGCAATGGTTTTCCCCAAAATGAAATAGCTCAGTACATTTCATGTTTTCTCCCCTGTATAATTCCTGTTGACTTCTGTGTGCAACCAGCTGGTTTCTTCTTGCCCAGCAATGTCTATGCAAGCAGTTTCCTAGTAACCCAAAATCCCTTGTCAGTTACCCAGAGCATGTAAGCTATCTGCCTAACTTGGTACTTCTCGGGACATTTCTCTCCACCCTTTGTGCTCTAGATAGCTTCTTAGCTCATTCAAAATCACTCTAAGTATATTGACAGTGTTCTAGAAAGTGCTTTCCAGCCCACCAAACACAGCCTTCTTGGACTCTATTCTGGAAATTTCTTATATGTCATCCTTAGGTTCCATTTTCATAACCACCAAACTCATCTTGTGAGAACTTTGCTGTCAACTGTAGAAAAATTATATGTCCTAGAAATAGTTTAGCTGTCCTGATAACCTTGTCAATAATTTCAATTTAATATCTAAATATCTTCAACTTGAGGTATTCTATAAAGGTTTCTTTTATCTCCTAGTAATATGTAAATATCCAAACACTATCATATATATGTATATATATACATACATACATACATATTCTAATATATATGTGCTTAGTTTGTGTGTGTTTGTGTGTGTGTGTGTGTGTGTGTGTGTGTGTGTGTGTGTGCAGGGTGGAATTATTCATGTGGGTCATAGTATGTGTGTGGAAGACAAAGGAAACTTGTGGGTATTTTTCTTCCTTGTACCATGTAGGTCCTTGGAATTGACAGGAAGTGTCTCTATTCTCTGAGGTGTCTCTGTGGCACATCTCATTCCTTGTTTAAAAAATTCTATTCATAATAACACAAGACCATGACTACTAGCTGTACCTGACTGAGCACATGGATGGGAAATTTGGTCTTCCAGATGAGATGGGTAAACCACACAATGCTTTTCAAACCTTTGAGAGTAAATGACAGAAAAAGAAAAGATAAACTATTTTTCAAGGAGAGAAAGTAAGAAAAAAGTGTTACAATTAATTTTAAAGGTTACAGACAGCTAAACAACATAGATAATCAGAATGGCAACAGAGAGAAATGTGCAAAACAAATGCAATTGCCTATGTTTTTATTTTTTTGTTTTTGTATAAAATTTGGCACTTCTGGCATAATGAACAGAATCTTTACCACTGAGGTAAAAATGTATTTCAGCTGAAAAAACAATGTCATCACTGCAGTCCCAATCCAACTCTACTCACTCTCTGGTGAGTGTTCAACTTAAACGGAGGTAATACATGGCCTTACCTCAGGACACAGTCCCAACAGGAATGAGGAGTTGAGAAGAAGTAAGTCTTAATCTTGAACACTCACTCCCATATCAATTGCTGAGAGAAATGATGAAATTGTGGGTGTTATGTCTACAAAAAACACAAACACAGATCATCCCAAGACAAAGACAACAACCCTGCTAAATTTCAGGTCTGTAGTGACAGACTTACTATTTTCAAAGTGGGTAATATGCTTGATAAAGAATCCACATGAATAATATTAAAATGATATGGACATAAGAATTCAACATAGATATAAGAATTCTCAAAATGAGACATATATGAATTTTGGAAATTAAAAAATTCAGATGTGAATTTCAAACTCCAGTTGAAGTATATTAGAGCCTGAAGAAAAAGTTGGCAGTCAGAGGAAGGACAGCAGGTCACCGAGAAGAGACTTGATACCCTATGAGCATATACAGAGGGAGGTAATCCCTCTGAGGAACTGTCATAGGGGAGGGGAATAAGGGGAAAATGGGAGGGAGGGGAGAATGGGAGGATACAAGGGATGGGATAACCATAGAGATGTAACAAGAATAAATTAATAAAAAAAGAAAAAAAAGAAAAAGTTGATAGGTAATCATGGTCAGGAAGCAATAAAGAAAACATCAGGATGAATGTAACATGTAGGACTATTAAGAGGGCAAATTAGTGAAAATTGATATAGATCGAAAAGCAGGAGAAGATGCTAAAATCATACAAAAGCAATTCAGTGGAATAATAGTAGATAATTTTCAAAGGTTTAGGAAAACATGATTATTCAAATGTAGGGGCATCTACTACCCTAGTAAATATGACCAGAAAAAGAAAAACAATATTCCATGATAAGCAATAGTAAAGAACTAAAGTGCAAAGAAAGAATATCTGAATCATAAGTCAGAATTTCAAAGCAAAGGTTAAAAGCAAACCTATGAGACTAAGCAGATTCGCAAGCAAAAACGTAGACTCAGAATGACGAATTTCAAATCCTGAAAGGAGATAAATAACTGACAACCTAGCCTGCTTTCTCAACAAAATTATTCTTCGAAAAGAGGAAATATCTCTTTCAAGTTATTTATAAACTAAAAGAAAAAGTGTCTTTTTTATATTTACATTATTATATATGTATAATGTATATATCTGTATTTAACTTTTAATTTATACTTATATCTATAAACTAAAAGAAATTATATATATATATATATATATATATATATTCATTCCTGACAGGCAGTGATGTACACACACAGAACATGAAAGTATGTAAAATTCTATGACAAGAAAATGAAGTTCAAAAGCAATCCAGAAAAAATTTTATTTCTCTTTATTAAAAGAGAGTTCTGTATAGTATCAGTCAGAGGAAGACATAGAATATCACTACAACAAGAAAAGAACAGCTCATCAAAGTCATATCAACTGCGCGCACACACACACACACACACACACACACGTATACATAGACAAATTTGAAGAAATTCACTTTATAAAACAGAAAGTACTGGACATGGAGGGATAAGTAGTTCCCAGTACAATAATAGCAGGTGATTAACGCCCACTCATACCATTAGTTTTATCATCCATATCACTAACACAAAAACCAACAGAGAACCATTAGAATTAATTTATGTGATAAATCAAAATGGACCTACCAGTAATACACAAAAAGCATGTAATTAATTTATAATAAATGTATTTGCTTATCACATTATGGAACTTTTCCAAAGTAGAACACACTTTATAGTATAAAGGTTGACTTAATTGTTGCAAAGCAATGGAAGAGTTTCTCACGTGCTATCAGATAAGAACAGGGCGAAACTTGAAATCATGGTGTGACCGAATAGCAAATGCACAGCATGTGCATGAGCCTGGCGTTTTCACACACTGTGGAACGGGTAAATCAAGGAAATCAACATGCCCATTACTTCCTGTGTTTAAGTCTTCTTCGGTACTGAGAATACTTAAAAGCCACTTAGCAACTTTCAAGTATGCAAGCCAGATGATCATTAGCAATAGCCAAAATTATCTTCTAAATTCTTATTCCTGCTGTCCAGCTGACGGCCTTAACTTTTGTCAGACATTGCCTCAAGCCACTGCTCCTTGAAGTCAATGTTAACCACCCTCTTCTCTTAGTGTATCTTTATAAAGACTTCACATATAAGTGAGATCACAGAAATACTGCCTCTATATGCCTGGCTTCTTTCATTTAGCATCTGTCTCATGCCTGTTGTCTTAAATGACTTGCTTCTTTTTGAACGCAGAATTATATCCAGGTGTCTTCATGGTGTCAAGAGCTATTCTGAATGCTCTTTTTTTTTTTTCTTTTCTTTTTATTTATTTATTTTTTAATTAATTTATTCTTGTTACATCTCTATGGTTATCCCATCCCTTGTATCCTCCCATTCTCCCCTCCCTCCCATTTTCCCCTTATTCCCCTCCCCTATGACTGTTCCTGAGAGGGATTACCTCCCCCTGTATATGCTCCTAGGGTATCAAGTCTCTTCTCAGTGACCTGCTGTCCTTCCTCTGAGTGCCACTAGGTCTCCCCCTCCAGGGGACATAGTCAAATGTGAGGCACCAGAGTACTTGAGAAAGTCAAATCCCTCTCTCCACTCAAGTGTGGAGACTGTCCTGTCCATGGGCTAGATCTGGGTAGGGGTTTAAATTTTACCGCCTGTATTGTCCTTGGCTAGGGCCTTAGTTTGAGCAGGACCCCTTAGCCCAAATCTGTCTATCATAATGTTCTACTTGTAGGTTTCTAGGACCCACTGGATCTGAATGCTCTTACCATGACTGTTGGATCATATTTCTCTTCCAGGTGCTAACTTAATTACCTTTGTGGATATATCCAGAAGAAAGGTGTTGGGTCATATTGTAGTTCTAGTTTTAGTTCTTTGAAGATCCTGGATCCTGTTCTCCACGTGTCTAGCAATTTCCATTCCCACAAATCATACAGAGCGCCCTCGTTCACGTTTTAATCAGCATTTATCATTTCGTTTTTAAAAACCGTTTTTCTGATCGTCTCTATTCAAAGAAGAGTTGGGTAGAATTATTTATTGATATCTTTGCTGTTCGATTTTAAACACTTCTAATTTGCGGTTCCAACATCAAGCTGAGTACTTTATGTATGTCAAGGTAAGAGAGGTATCCTACTATTAAATTACAACCCCACCTCTCTTTGTGGTTTTAATTTTTATTTTCTTGAAGATTGTTGTTGTTGAACATTTGTTTGTTTGTTTTTTTTTTTTGTAGTCATTTGTATATTTTTATTGGATAAATTTTGGTTTTAGGTCCTTTGACTATTTTTTTTTCTTAATTTCTTATTTTCTTACCATTGAACATTTGAGTTCCTTGGATATTTGCTCCTACCCATGCATGGTTTGGAAATACTTTCTTGAATCTGTAATTTTACTCTTTCTCTATTGATTGTTTCCTTGGCTTCAAGCAGTGTTTCCGCCTCCTGAATCTCATTAGTCATTTTTGCTTTTGTTACACATGTCTTGGGAGCTATATCCAGGAACCATAATCTAAACATATGTCGAGTGTTTTTTCTTTTACCATGTTGTTAGTTTTACATCTTATATTTGGGTTGATTTTTATATGGAGTAAGATATTCCCAATGCTGTGCTTCCATGTCTAGTAATCTGGTGTTCCCACACTATTTGAAGAGACTGTTCTCTCTCCGTTTGTTGTGCCAGTGAGTAGATCCACTTCTCAGGGTTCCATTCTGTTGGTGTAGTAAGTGCATCTGCTCTCATGCTTGCATCAGGATGTTGACTCCTGATGACTTGTGTTTTGATACAGATAGAATAATGTATCTGGATTTGTTGTTTTTTAATAAAATGGCTTTTACTACTTTGGGACAGTTGTGACTCCATCAGAATTTTTCGCAGGATTATTTCTGCGAATTTTGACAAAGACATAAGATTTGTAAATAGCTTTGGTTAATGTGGACATTTAAAGGGTGTTCATTTTAATGCATACATGGGAGATATTTTGTAAACACAAAATATTTATATTTTTCCATTTCCTTCAGCCATATTTTATAGTGTTTAGTGTGCAGATCTCCAATATCTCCTCAGTCTGACTTTTATAACAAAAAGACACACTTTATAAAAAAGATGAAATATAAATTATTTTTGCAGCTTTGAAAAACAAAGTTTGTGGAAATCATTACCAGAAAATAGATGCTGTAAAGGAAAGTACAAATGAGCATAGTGTCCGATAGAAACGTGAGTACGTATAAATGAAGTGAACACAATAACCTATCTAAATAGAAGTTGACCACAATTAAGTGGCTAAATGACATAAATAGTATGCATAATATTTCCTTGCATTGCTAGTAAATATAGCTATCTAAAAAGTAGCATGTTTTTTTTGTTTTTGTATCTATAAAAGCAAAATGCATGCGCGTGTGTGTGTGTGTGTGTGTGTGTGTGTGTGTGTGTGTGTGTGTGTGTTTGGCTAGCTAACACTGTTTTTTTGAGGGTTACTCACAGTTATAAGCTAGTGGTGCTAAAACCTTAACTAGGTGAACAGGAGCTACCAGGAGATGTACAAGAACCTATGGTCTATGGCATCATGTAAGGACATGAAAAAGGCTTAATTTGAATGAGTAAAGCTAAAATGTACCAAAGTGTAACAAACCTGAAACCACGGGCCTTCCCCTTAAACAAACTGAACCCTCAGCAAAACACAGAAAGTTGAAAACAGCATAATGAAGATACACATGACCTCATGGATGGCCATGTCCTAAGTTAAAATGTTTCCTAACTGTTATATTATAGTAACTGTCAATAAAGAAAAAAGTTCCAGTTACTTTTTTACAAATGACAATAGACAGAAAAGAGTCAGCAATGCAGAAATACACTAATGTGTTCCAATGAGAAACCATTCTGCTGAGTAGCAACTTGACTGCTCTGAAAACAAACAAACAAACAAACAAACAACAACAACAACAACAACAAAAATGGCCCAGAATATGTATCTCTGTGTATTTAAAAAGCATGACAAAGAATGGAGATAGGTGAATTACCTTTTAACAAAATGTTTTCATCACAAGGAAAGAATTTCTCTTTCTGGTAATGGCCAAGGACTCTAAGCTGCTGCTGATTGCTGCTAACTTTGTTGTACTTTGGAACCCTTTTGAAAAGATTGACCCAATATGTCACAGTTGGTTACTGGATAAAGTGAATTATTGTGGACTATGAAAAATTTTTAAGTGTGCTCAAACCACAGAAAATCATACTAAAGTTGCTGTTTAGATAGTGATGCTATAATTGCTAGTTAAGACTTCATGATTGCAATCTAAATGGTACCTCCTGCACCCTGTGAATCTGGACTCTTTTGGAGAGAAGCCTGTATTGTGCATACTTGCATGATCTGGGTGTCATCAAAAACAACTCCTCAGTTTTTCTATGAAAGATGTACTTTACTCCTCTCTGAAGAAAACTCACTGAAACAAAATATAAGACATTTACATTAGATTCTTTAGAACACACTTTTAGGAGAAGTTGATCATACTTAAGTGACTAAATATCTGATTAGAATAATTGTTTTGCATTTTTTAAAGGTTCATTTAGTTTATTTCATATGTATGAGTGTTGTGAAGATGTATGTGCACTACCTGTTTACCTGGTACATGCAGGGATTATAGGGGGGGTGTCAGATCACCTGGAACTGGAAGTTAGGGGTGATTGTGAGGCCCTATCTGTATGTTGAGAATGGAGCCCTAGCAATAGCAAGTGCTGCTTACTGCTGAGCCATTTCTCCAGCTGAACAGTCATCTTTCCTCGGAGAAAAATTATGACCCACCACTAAACAAGGGGCATTGTTGTGTATTGGGAAATACATTTGTGGTTGTGTTTTCTCAGTTCAAAGTATCAAACTATCATCACTACAGTGTAAAAGTAACTTTTATTCTCATGGCTTAATTGTTATCTGTGTGGCTAACGGCCTCCTTCTGCTAAACTAGGCCTAGTCCTGGAAGCTTCTAGCCTCCGTAAAATTTAACCTAGGCCCAGAATGTTTTAGCCTCTGAGACTTACTGCTTATTAACACCCTCCTGCGTCCACTTGTTCTTACTGAGCTCTGTGATGGCTGGTTCAATTCAGCTGTTGTGGCTCAAACTCTTCTCCTAGCTGACTTAATTTATCTGGCTTTTCTTTTGGCTCAGAATTGTCCTGCTTGGCCTCAAACCAACTCAGCAATCTGCACTAATCTTCTGGCTTCTTCTCATTTTCTGGCCTGTGCAGTCTTCCTCTGAGTTCTCTCTTTGGAACCCATCTCTCTATTACTGTCCTGGCAAAAATTGCCTTTTTTTCTCTAAAAACTGCACGTCCTATTCTGTCCTATCTTCTCTGATTCATCACATTTTCTGCCACTCAATTAGACATCACTTTCAAACATGGGTGCTTCCTTCTACAAACTAACTTTACCTTTGTTTGGGATTAAAGGCATGTATCTTCATGCCTGATTCTAGGCTTTTTTTTACCTGATACTTGCTCTATACCAGGCTGGTTTTGAACTCTGGTCTGTTTGCCCCTCTTTCCCAGATTAAAGGTATGTTTGTATTCCAGCCAGATATCAGAGACCTAGAAGGTCTTTGGATATGGTCTCTTGCTAGAACAGCCATGTTCTGAATGACCATTCTTCTACATTACAGAAATCTATTTAATAGTATAAAAGTCTGTATTTTGAACATCTACATTATTTTTTTTAAATGTAAAATATGATTCAAAATTACTGCAATGGATTAGAGGAATAAACTGGGGGTATATACTCTGAGATCACTACAGCTAGAGAAAGAGCCTATTAGTTTAATGTGGGTGGTCACTATAACTAAATGCACATATTAAAACCAAGAGTTAGCCACAGGGAAGAAGAAAACACATTAGTGAATTCTAAGAAGCTGATTTAAAAGATGAAGAGAAACTAAGAATGATACCCAATCCAAAAGAAGCAGAGAGAAAAGTGTATGCAGAAACAAAGACCAGGCGAAATTAAAAAAAAAAAAAGTGAAAAGATTTTTAACCCACCCATATCAATAGTAACATTAAATGTCAGTGATCTAAACCAGGGGTAAGCAAAGTATAGTCTGCTGGCCAAGTGCAGTCATGCTTGCTTGTTGCACATGAACAATGGCTGCTTTTCCACTATATGCCGGGACTTCTTCATTGTGACTGACACCTGCTGGGCTGCAAACATGAAAACATGTATAATCTGGTCTTTGGAAGAAAAGTTTACCTATTTCTATTCTAAGCAAGCTAATCACAAATAAGGACTGTTAGCATGGAGAAGGAGTCCTGTACAAACTGCATGCTGTCTTCAGGAACTTCACCATAATCATTTAAATTCATGAAAGTTGAGAGAACAAGAAAAAGACGAGGTGGGCAAATTTCAGCTTTTTAAAAGAATTGAAGTGGCATATGGCTATCAGAAAAAAAAAAACAGACTTTTGAGTAAAGGTTATTTTCAGATATATGGAAAATTAAAGTGTTAATATAATGAAAAATGATTAGTTCTTATAAGTAACCATGTTCTTAAAGAAATGCCGTCACAATACGACAAACATTATTAGCACTGAAAAATGGGGAAAATTAAAGAAGTCAACATTATGTGGAAACATTTGAAATGTTTAGTTTTGACAAGTTATATAACTCATGGGAAACCAGTAAAGCCTAAAAAGGACATGGACATCATTGTCACACGAGTTGGCCTGACACACAGTACCTGACTGCTGTTGGCAGAAAAAACACTATCCACAATAACACTATGCACTATGCCACATGTTTTTATTTTTAAAATGTGCCAATATTGAGTATATAAATATGCTTTCTTCCAGAACATAATCAATCTATAAATAAAAAATACAAAGGTACAAAGATGTGGAACATTTCTAAATATGTAGCATTTATGTTTTACAGCAATACATCCAATAAGTAATTAAAGAAAAAAAATTAAAGTTTTGCACTGATGAAAATTAAAACATATCATATATAAAATGTATTGCAGAAGATCAATGCATTGTTATAGAAAGTTTATAGATTGAAATTCATCCATCATGGTGATTTTAACTTGTGCATTAAGTTAAGCTGTATGTCTATAAGAAGGAGAAAATGTGATTAAAATTTTAAAATGGCAGTCAACAAGATTCAAAACTGTAAATCACAGGAAACAAAATAATAATACAACCTAAAGCTGATTCAATAGCTAACCAGGGCTGGTTCAAATATCTGTACAATTGTGTGACTACATTGAAACTTTTTTGCAAAGTGTATGTGCCCTCTACCATGATGATGGAGTCTATTATAGCTTAAGGGCCTAGGATCTGCTCTGGTCTTGGTCATACAAAGAGACCAGATGTCACCAGGCTACAGTGTACATGTGACATCTCCTTAGGACAGCGGTCCCCAACACTCCTAATGCTGCTACCTTTTAATACAGTTCCTCAAGTGGTGACCCCAACCACAAAAATATTTTTGTGGTTACTTTGTAACTGTAAATTTGCTACTTAATGTAGCAAATCATAATGTAAATATCTGTGTTTTCCTATGGTCTTAGTCGACCCATGTAAGAGGGTCATTAGACACCCCCAAAAGGGCCATGATGCACAAGTTTGAGGACTGATGGCCTGGGAGACTCAGATGTAGTCTGGCCCTGTACAGATCACCAGGCTATTAACAACATCTACTCTCCCCTTTCTGCCTGGAAAATCTGAGTATATAGGTATCACTTCTGTTGAAGAGACAAGCCTGACTGCTTAACATTCCAGGTTTCCCCAGGGCTTGTCTGTGAGCACAAAGACCTCCTGGTGCCCTCTATAGGTATGCAAATGCATTTGAGTCCTTGCAGTCAATAGGAATATTAGGCATATTAGTCGATACTAGGTATCATTTCTAATACTTTCAGCTGCGTTTTTTTTTTTTTATGGTGCCCTTCCATACACAAATGTTGTACATCATTAGGAAGTATACTTTATGTTTTGGTATCAGTTTTTCATATCACATTCAATAGGTGACTAATGAATACAACATCATGAATATTTCTGTTTTCTTTTAAGACTTTTATCATTGTAACTCTTACAGTTTTGACTGATACTTTGAAGTTTATGCAAGTATGGAAGTGTTTCAGGAGATATTAGCTTTAATTTTATAATTTTTAATTGTAAGTTTTATATGTGTGTGTGTTTGTGGTAGTGGTGTGTGTGTGTGTGTGTGTGTGTGTGTGTGTGTGTGTGTGTGTGTGTGATGTAGATTCCACTGTGTGGTGGTGCATGTAGTCATTGCACATGCTGGAGAAAGACTTTAGGTATTCCTTGCTATCACTCCCTGCCTCACTTCTTTGAGCCAGGGTCTCCTGCTGAGCCTAGAGCTAGCTTCCTGGCCAGCAAATCTTCTCTAGTTACCCCTAAATGCTGGGGTTAGAGGCTTGTACATGATCACCTGGACTCCCTAGGTGGCTTCTGGGACTTGTTCGCATATCCTCATGTGTGCTCATGGTTACTTTCTGAGTCATCTTCCCAAAACCAACTTATATTTTGTTTCTCTAAATGACATTCCCTTTAGTTCCATTTCAAGGATTTTTTCTGCTGTCTTTTGTGTTTAAACTCAAATATACCTCTGATGGCTTCTCCCTTCCAGTTTCTTCTAAACTCTTGTAGTTATTTTTGAAATCTGGATGTTTTAGGCAATATAGTGTAGCCGTGTTAGATTGCAAGAAACCTTCAATTTTGCATTTTTGCTCATTTTGGGTTTTATAGTTTTTGTTTGTTTTACTGATTTGCTTGAATGAATGTGCTGAAGTTTTCTGCTCCTGTTTTGTGCAGACTGTGATGTTCTCCTGCCTTTAAAGTGGGTCTCGTTGGCTTAGTGCTGTGAAGTGAAAAGCCACTGACTGACCCAATGTTGATGTCAAATCTGCTGCCTGGGTGAGGTTTTTATCTTTCAGCATGAATCTTGGGGTAGCTAGCAAATTGCTTTCGTGCTTAGAGGGGCTGGTAGACTTTACCACTCTCTACCTGGCACTTGTAGCTCAGAATTTCTTCATTTTCTTCTCAGAGGGTGTCTGTTCCATTAAATAAGTTTCATAAATTTCTGTGATACAAAATGTTGCATTATCTGATACAAGAAAATCAAAGCCCTAAGGAAGGGCAGTGTTATGCCTGTCTCCAAGGCCTGCTCTGATCCTCATGCAGAACCCTCGAAGGGTAACACACACACACACACACACACAGACACACACAGACACACACACACACACACACACACACACAAAAGCTCAAGGCAGGGACTTGGTCTTCATTATGGCCTTGCCTGGGCTCTTCCTACAGGGCAACCTTGTGAGTTTGAGCATGTGTCCTTGTTTAGAGGAGTGTCTGGCACCACCCACTGGCTGTACTATCATATGATGTAGATTTTTCTAGAGTGGAGAATCAAGGAAATGATATATTGTATTACTTCCTTGCTTTTGAACCAACTTAACTGACTTTGACATCCTGTAATGGTTGGATTGGTGTGACCTTTAACCCAGTGGCTGGACTCATCAAAGTAAGTCTTCAACAGACGCACAGAGATGGGTGGCCAGACCCTCACCAACTCTTTTGTTCCTTATGTCAGGGCTGAGCATGGAGACTTGGCTTTTACCACCTCGTTAGGTAATTGGCACAGTGCTTTGTCATTTGAGGGAAAGTGATCTGCCAGTGTTCAGTGGTTACAAAACATTTCTGTTACAGCACTGCTTCCTCAGGCAGCTGTTGCAGATGGAAACTCTCATGATTTTCAGAGTTTGAGCAAGTCCTCTCTGAGCCGGAGCCATAGGTGGGTGGGGTAGGGAAGATCCTAGTTTGAATACCACAGTAGTTAAGAAGAATTAAAATGAATGAAAATAACCTTTCTCCCTCCACTCTAATACCTCAGAAACCTCTGCTTATATAACAGCCTCATGAGAGTCTGTGTCTCCTGGAACTCCAAGAGTCTTATCATACAAAGACCAAAAACTTGCCAAGAAACAAAAAAATGTAGGCTTCTTCTTGCTTGGCAATCCTGTGTACTTGTAAGGCTTTGATCTTCAAATACAAATAGATCCAAACCTTTTCCTATGCTTATGATCTATTTTTCTGCATCAACATTGAAAAAAAAATCTCAGAAAAATGCAGATGTAGATATTGGACTCACTTCTTGTTTGTCCCTATAGCCTCCGCATTGGAACATCTAAGAGACTTTGTTTTGTTTTGCTTTTTACAGTTCTTGAAATGATTTACTGGAATATAATGGTGAGTGTAATCTGTACCAAACTGGGATATAATGTTTAAGACAGTGAGTCTAATGTGTACCAAACAGTTTTGAAATTTTAGGCTATCTTATTTTCTTCATTTTCCTTGGACAGTTCAGATTTTTTTTTTTTTTTTTTATGATCTAGAGGTTAGATCCAATACAACAAATTTTAGAGTTTTTTTTCTGTTAGTTTTATATTTCACAAATATTTGTTATATTTTTGTTTAAACTGAGACTTTTTCTCATGAATAATCATGCTCTTGGAATTTTCTGGTTTCTCTAAATTTCCACTAATTCTGTTCCCAATGATAGCCTTTCTTTTTTATGACAAACATAATTACCATCTAAAGTTGGCATTTTTTCCATAATAGTGCATATGCATATTAATGTGCTTACATAAATATCAACTAAGATTGTTTTTGCCAATCTAGCATAATTTTCAGAAAGAAAGGACAGATCTTGAATCAAAACCCATTCTTAGCTTTCAGGAGGTTAGCTTCATTTTGGTTTTGAAGTTTCTTTTTATTTCTCTCTCATCTCACTATTTGACAAGTAGATTTAGGGAAGTTCAAATTTCTTTGATTAATTTATGCTTGCATATTGATTAAAAAATTAGTTTCTACCATAAACCAGAATCATGAATGGCTGGACCTTGACTATTATAATGATCAGTTTCCATAAGGGAAACAAAATTGAAAAGAAGATTTATGTATTTATTTTAATTAAGAGTGGATTTATTTATCACAAAAAAGTATACATAAAGCAAAGGAAGCCAAAGGGCAACTGCTGTGTTTTTAAATCACAAATAACAAAAGTCCAGACAACAAAAGCCCATAGCTCTTAAAGGCAAGGGCACAGTTACTATGATAGTAGACTAGAGTTAAGATAGACTCTGCTCTATGACTTAAAAGTAAATGAAGAACTTTGGAAGCTTAGCCAACAGGGTGGCTGATGGAAGCATTGACTAAAGCTATTAGGAAAGTGTGCCCAAAGTACAGCCAACTCATATAATGTGAGACTATTTTTGTAAATTATTCACAAAGACACAAAAAAAATAAGTATTTTGTTTTATATTGTGTGCATGTGTATTTTTCCTGTATGTATGTTTGTCCATCACCTGCCTTCAGTGCGCCCCCCCTCAGGCAAAAGGAAGGTGTTGTATCTCCTGAGACTGCAGTTGTTAGTCACCGTATGTTTTCTGGGGTTTGAACCTGGATCCACTTGAGAGCAGCCAGTGCTCTTAACCACTGAGCTCATTCTAGCACCCCTGAGCTCTTAACCACTGAGTTATCAATTCTAGCACCGACACATGCAATCTTGAAGCCTAAAAAGCTGGATAAGTTGGAAAGAATGTTTAGAAGGCTCTCGCTACTGCAATTACCAAGAAAACAAATAGAAAGAGAATTGTCCTATAAATCTTGTGAGAAGCCAGGTATATTGGTAGAGTGGAGGGATTGGTACACTAGTCCACCCATAAAACCATCAACATGCAGTTTGTCTGACCTGCAGAGTGTTCAGGGGCCAGAACATCAAAGAAACCAGAGAGACTTCATCCAACAACTGATGAGAGTCCTACGGAGGAGGGAGAGGAAGGGCTTGAGAAGCCATAGGGGTTAGGGATACACCCCAAGAACATGGCCCACAGAACCTACTGACTGGGACTTATGGGGACTGGCAGAGATCAAGAGCATGTATGAGTCTGGCCTAGGTTCTCTGCATAAATGTTATGGCTGAGTAGCTTGGTGCTCTTGTGGAAATTCTGACAGTGGGAGCAGGGGATGTCTGACTCTTTCATCTGCCTTTGGGACCCTTTTCTTCCTACTGTGCTGCCTTATCCAGCCTTGACGTGAGAATATATGCTCCTGGTCTAATTGCAGTTTTTCATGCAGTATTTGGTTGATGTCCCTGGGAGGTCTGTTCTGTTCTCAGGGGAGGCAAAAGGATGAGTGGATCTTGAGGAGAGACTGGAGGGAGGAAGGGAGGGGAAACTGTGGTCGGAATGCAACATCTGAGAAAATTAAACAAAATTTATTTTTCACTTTGACTAAGCCCTAAACATGCTCTTAAGAATGCACATTTCATGCTAACAGTTTGTGATTCTACAGCATTCCTTAGTTACATGTAGCATTCAGTTTGTGATTTAAAGGGAGATGAAATATTGTAGGAAATATCTTTCCCCTCCTAAACAAGATTACAAACTAATATCAGTTATGGAATTTTCTTATTATTTTTTCTTCTAAGGATTTAATTCAGTACATAGCACATGATAGAGAACAAGCCCACATCACATTTGATGTTTGGACGATTTTCTCTCACCATTTTGACAATTGAATACCTATTTTTTTTTGCATGTAATTTTTTCCATGATTTTTAGTTTTATTTATGTATATAGGTGTATATATGCCATATGTGTGGTTGCCTAAGGAGACCACAGAGGACATAGATTGTCACCGAACTGGAGTTAGAGAAGCTATGAGTAGTCCAACATACGTGCTAGGAACCTATCTCTGGTCCTCTGGGAGAGGTGCAAGTGCTCTTAATTGCTGAGCCATCTCATTAGCCCCAAGCCTTGGTGTTTGTTTTGGTGATACATCAACAGCCCCATATTCCCCAGCTATCAGTATCCAGTTACTGCACACGTGATGATTTTCACATTTCTTCAGAATTTTCCCTGCTGTTACAGTTCAATTGCATGGCATCATACTACCTGTTTTTTCCATCTGATAAACTGACATGAAGTCTTGTATTGCACTCTTCCAATCAAGTTTATAAGCAACGGTCAGGAGATATTGAACCAACCTGCTCCCCTTCAATATTTTAAACACTAGTAAGATTTTTAGCAATTTAATGGTGTGAAATTAGAGACTTTATCTGGCATCTGAGTCATTGTCACATGGGGCTCACCTTTCCTTCACTGGCTTGGTGAGAGACATTGGTTTGCACATGTTTCCTTGTGCTGTTGGCGCAGCCATTGTGTCTATCTGCCTATGATTGGCATCAAATTGTTCTCTAATATCTACCTACTGTTTTGAAAGTTACATTTTCCCTCTCCTTATACTTCTGCATAAATCCTTCTAACTGACACTGGGCATCAGATCAAACTTGCCCTTCTTAAAAGCAGTGACTGGAAGTATTCAAAAAGAGATCCAACAGTTAGTAGGAACAAGCCAATGATACGAGTGCCTGTGAACCATGCAGTAAATACTGTTTGCAAAGGAATGTAAAGAAAGACCAGGCCTGGAAAAAACAAAATCAAAAAAATCAAAAACAAATACAGAGAACACTAAGGAGCAGCGGTTTTAAGTCAGATATACACGTTTGATGTTATTGAGGTCTACTGTGCATGAAACTGCTTAAACTCTCTCATAAACAACCTGCTTTCTGTGCTCGTGTGAGAGCCATTCTTATGTAGGAACAGTAGTAACTTGGACCTATGTAGTTTGTGTGTCATTAGACTTCTAATATGGTAGAGATAGAAGATGAGGAATACATTCACAATAAGATGAATATTTCATTCAAATTTCCATTGTTATTATAAAGTAGGTTAGGTAGAGTACTTTATAAAACAGGCAATTTATTATCTGACAGTCTTGAGCGTTTGATATCATAGCCTCAAATGGAAATGCTTTTATTTTCCTCTGACACCCTCTGTCTCTCTGTCTCTCTGCCTCTCTCTCTGTCTCTCTGTCTCTGTCTCTCTGTCTCCCTCTGTCTCTGTCTCTGTCTCTCTGTCTCTGTCTCTCTGCCTCTCTGTCTCTGTCTCTGTCTCTGTCTCTCTGTCTCTTTCTGTCTCTGTCTCTGTCTCTCTGTCTCTCTCTCTGTCTCTTTCTCTCTGTCTCTGTCTCTGTCTGTCTGCCTCTCCCTCTCTCTCTCTCCCTCTCTGTCTCTCTTTCTCTCTCCCTCCTGCCTACCTCTCTGACCTCTCTCTCTCTCCCACTCCTTCTCATTGTGTGTGTGTGTGTTGGGGAGGTGCATGCATGCATGGCTGAATGTGGAGGTCAGCAGACAACTTTGTGGAGTCTGTTCTTTCCTTCCACCTTTAGTATGTCTGAGTGTAAGACTTAGATTGCTATACTTACACAGCAAACATCTATACTACTGAGCCATCTTGCCAGCCAACATTTGTAATTTCTTATAGAGAATGAAATTTAAGAGGAAAATATGAGGATTTCCACCAAATTAAAGTAAAAAAAATGGAATATTTTTTTGAGATAGGGTCTCATGTAGCTACTATACAATCTACTGAGGATGACTCTGAACTTTTTCCCCTTCTGCCCTCCCCTCCCAGTTGCTAAGCAGCCATAACCATTTATGTGGTTTGGGGATAGAACTCAGGGCTTCATGTCTGCTAGGAAAACACTGAATCAGCAGGGCTATGCCTCCAGCCTGGTGTTTGCATTTATAAGAATGCATGCCTGACTGTAAAAAAGAGAATTCTATGATGTAGAACTAAAGGGGGATCACTGGAAAGCAAAGATTGCAGTCTATTTGACATGAGAGCTTGGATTCTATCCTAGGAGCTTTAAGAATACTTTGAGGGATTTGGGTGGGGTAGTTGTTAATTATAGGAAAGAATTAGGACTTCTCTATGAGAACGAATTGAAACAGTAGAAGAGTGGATTAGAAGACCCACCTAGGTAAGTAATTTCCTGGAGCACATTAGTCATGCCATTATGAGCAGTTAAAAGTGACAGGAATTAACATTGTATGTTAGTCGACAATTGAGGAAAGGGACACTTATTATAGAGGGATTGAGATGGGGTTTACATTAGGGGGGGCATCTGTCTGGAAGGGAACTTCAGGGTTTTGTGGAGGTGGTGGTGGTGGTACTATATGGTCTTAATGAGGTTCGATGCGTAATCTCATAGATGACAAAGAAGAGAAAATCTTTACATCTGAAAGGAGTTTTGACTTTTCTTCCCTCTCTTTCCCCCCAAATGCTTGAAGTTAAATGTATTTTAGTAATTTCTGCTCTATTTAAATCTGAGATTCTGAAAAGTTCTTTTCTGGGAGTTTCTTTTAAAAAAGAACAGAATCAAACAATCAGGAACACACAGTGAGATGTGCATTGATATATATTCACATCTATATTTTCTGTGTGTGCTTGCTCAGGGACTAAGCATACAGAGAGGGCAGTAGAGAATGGAACCAGTAGATGTTGAATATTCTCTTCTTGCTCTCCCAAAAGTTTAAGAGTTTCTAAAGAAAGAAAATGGCTTGTGAGTTGTACAAAATAGAGGAGTCACAGAGCAGGAGATGCCATTCTTCTTCAATGTACCATAAACTCACATATAGCTTTGAAATGGAGATAAGAGGGAGAGGAAAGGTAGGGAATAGGTGAGGTATATTTCAAGGAAGCAGAAAAAAAATATGTGTGTATCCAGAT
This sequence comes from Acomys percivali, assembly GCA_907169655.1. Taxonomy (NCBI): domain Eukaryota; kingdom Metazoa; phylum Chordata; class Mammalia; order Rodentia; family Muridae; genus Acomys; species Acomys percivali. Next base: position 88,907,266 of record OU015748.1, read on the forward strand.
GGCACAGCTCTGAAGATGGACTATGCAGGCTTACACTGCTGGAGGACCATGACCCAGAGCAGGCAGAGCCCAGAAACCTAATGATACTCTTCTATACTCATAGATTGGTGCCTAGCCCAAATGTTATGAAAGAGTATTCACCCAGAAATTGATGGAGATACATACAGACCCACAGTCAAACATTAGGCAGAGCTTAGAAAATCCTGAAGAAGAGGGACAGGAAGAATTGTAGAAGCCAGAGGGGTCAAGGACACCACAAGAAAATCCACAGATCAAATAACCAGGGCTAATAGTGGCTTACAGAGATTGAACTGACAACCAGGGAGCATGCATTGGACTGACTTTGGCCCTCTGCACATGTTACAGTCATGTAGCATGGTCACCATGCAGGATTTGAACAGTGGGAATAGGGGCTGTCTCTGAGTCTGTTACCTGCTTTGGGGACCCTTTCCTCCTAATAGGAGAGGTAGTGCCTAGTGTTACTTCAACTTGATATGCCATGGCTGGATTATATCCATTGGAGTGTTGCCCTTTTTTGAAGAGAAATGGAGGAAGAATAAAGGGTAGGGAGAGGAGGGAGGGATTGGGAGGAGAAGAAGAATGGGAAACTGTAGTTAAGATGTGAATATATACTTATACGCATGCATATAGTACACAATAAATTTATTAATATATTTATGATAATATTCTTTATTTTATATAAAATTATCTGCTTATATAAATTATATGTTTATAAATTTTTATATTTCTAAGTTATAATAATAAATTATAAAATAGATGTATATATATTTAAAATATTCTGAAATAGTAAATATGAAAACTTCCATATGACCATCTCCATGATTTTTCAGACAGAAAGGATGGCCATGGCAGGCCTTGACCATAGTCAATGGCTTCTCATTGCTCCTAATAAAACACAGTAGAGGGATTCCAAGATGGCGGCAACTATCATGCACTGTATCTGATATACCACACAGAGACTGGGACCTGACTGGGAGGCACAGATGGCAAGAACTGGAGAACACTATGTGAGTGAGGACCTGCACAGTGCAGACGTCAGGTGGGCCTGGCCCCATGTCAACCAATGGCCCATGGAGGACAGGAGACCAGTCTCTAGACTCTGGATGGGAACCTGCCTGCAAACTGAGGCTGGGCTCTATAACCCAAACTTTGGGACTGAACTCCAGGTAGTGAAGCACCAGAGCTCCTGGCCTGGGGAAATCTCAGGGAAACAGGTAGATCTGTCCTCAGATGCCCCCCTATTGCCCAGCACCAGTTCAAGAAAGTCACAGGGGCCACACAGAATCCCAGGTGGCTGTGAACACATTATCCAGCCACAGCAGTGCGGTCTGAATGCAACCAGACAGGAATGTAGCTACTGGCCATAGTGGACCATGCCTGCATAATAGGGCAGATAGAAATTGGCCTAGCCAGGCTCCACAAACTGGCAAAGTCTCCTGTGCACTTGGAAGAGGCTGGGCAGTCCTGAGGGGTCAGGATAGAAAAGTAAACAGAGGCCCTAACACAGTAAGACTGAACCACCTAGGGTGCATGACCTGAACAGGACCTGGTGACTCAGTGGGTAGCCTAAGGTGTGGAGCAAAGTCTCCTAGAGTTAAAACTAAGTCACTTGCCTAGTCAAAGGAAGAATTCCCAGATCCCCACAGGCAGGGCCCTCGACCTATAATTACTCACCAACTATCTGCTCTTAGTGACCAGTGAAGGACCCCAGGAGCTACCTTCCAACATCAAAGACAGCAAGATGATGAAAGGACAGTGTAAGAATGCAAACAACACAAACTAAAACAATATGGCATCACCGGATCCCAACTATCCCAAAGAAAGAAACCCTGAGAATTCAAACATAATCGAAATACAAGAAAATGACCTCAGATCCTTAGTAATGAAGATGATAATGGAATAAACGAATAAAATCTATAAACAAATGCAGGAAGATGTGGCAAAACAAGTTGAAGACATAAAAGAGGCCTATAGAGAGGCACTGGAAGAAATTCAGGAAAATACAAACAATCATATGAAGGAAATCAATAAAACATTACAATATCTGAAGATGAAAATGGATACAATAAAGGCACATACAGAAGAAAACAAAAACGGGAATGGGAGAACTTAGAGAAGAAAGCAAGCAACACAGATGTGAGCTTCTCTAACAAAATCCATGAGATGGAGGAACCAATCTCAGGACTAGAAGATACAATCGCAGAAATTGAAGCAACCATCAAAGAAAATGCTATATCTGAAAAATTCCTAACAAAAAACATCCAAGAAATCAAGGACACCATGAAAAGAAACCTGAGGATAATAGGCATTGAGGAAAGAGAAGACACCCAACTCCAAACCCAGAAAATATCCTCAACAAAATCATGAAAGAAAATTTCCCCAATTTAAAGAAAGAGAGGCATATAAACATACAAGAGGCCTACAGAACACCAGATAGAATAGACCAGAAAAGAAAAACTTCCCATCACAAAATAATCATAACACGAAATATATAGAACAAAGAAAAATATTAAAAGCAGCAATGGAAAAAAGCCAAGTAACATATAATGGCAAACGTATCAGAATTACACCCAACTTCTCAGCAGAGACCATAAAATCCAGAAGGGTTTGGACAGAGCTCATGCAAACCCTAAGAGACCACAGATGCCAGGCCAGACTACTGTACCCAGCAAAACTATCAATAACTATCGATGGAGAACACAAAATATTCCATGACAAAAACAAACTCAAACAGTGGCTATCCATAAATCTGGCCCTACAGAAGTTACTAGAAGGAAACCTCCATCCAAAAGTGACAAGCTATAACCAAAATTACACAGGAAAAAGATAACCACACAAACACTCTACCATCACCAACATCAAAATCAAGTGACTTAACAGTCACTGGTCATTAATATACCTCAATATCAATCGTCACAATTCACCAATAAAAAACACAGGCTAACTGAATGGACAATAAAAAAGATCCAACATTCTTCTGCATTCAAAAAACACATGTCAGACACAAGGATAGACATTACCTCAGGATAAAAGACTAGAAAAAGATATTCCAAGCAAACAGACACAAGAAGCAAGCTGGTGTAGACATTTTAATATCTAATAAAATAGACTTCCAACCAAAATTAATCAAAAGAGGTTAAGAAAGTCATTTCATACTTATCAAAGGTAAAGTCAACCAAGAAGACATCACAATTCTGAACATCTATATTCCCAGTACAAGGGCACCCACATTTGTAAAATAACTATTAACAAAGCTTAAACCACACATCAGTCCCTACACATTAATAGTGGGAGACTTCAACACCTCACTTTCAACAAAGGATAGGTCATTGAAACAGTAACTACACCGAGAAATAAGGACACTAACCAACATTGTGAATCAAATGGATCTAACGAATATCTACAGAACTTTTCACCCAAACACAAAGGATTATACCTTCTTCTCAGCACCCCATGGAACCTTCTCAAAAATTGATCATATTGTAGGTCACAAAGCAAGTCTCAATAGCTACAAGAAGATTGAAATAATACCTTGTATCCTATCAGAAGACCATGGTCTAAAGCTGGACTTCAACAACAACAGAAATAGCAAAAAGCCTACACACACATGGAAACTAAACAATTCTTTACTTAATGACACCTGGGTCAGAGAAGAAATAAAGAAAGAAATTAAGGACTTCCTGAAATTCAATGAAAATAAAAGAACAACATACCCACATTTGTGAGACACACTGAAGGTGGTGCTAAGAGGAAAATTCATAGCACTAAGTACCTTTATAAAGAAATTGGAAACATCCCATATAAGCAAGTCAATGACACACCTGGAAGTCCTAGAAAAAAGAGAAGGAGAAACAAGAAAGAGGAGTAGATGTCTGGAAATAATCACTCAGAGCTGAAATTAATAAATTAGTAAAAAGAGAACAATTCACAGAATCAATAAACCAGGAGCTGGTTCTTTGAGAAAACCAAGATAGACAAACTGTTAGACAAACTAACTAAAAGGCAGAGTGACACTATTCAAATGAACAAAATCAAAAAAGAAAAGGGAGACATAATAACAGACACTGAAGAAATACAAAGAATATTAAAATCCTAGTTCAAAGGCATATATGTCACAAAATTTGAAAATCTAAGGAAAATGGACAATTTCCTTGCTCAATTCCACTAGCCAAAATTGAATCAAGAACAGATAAACCAATTAAACAGCCCTATCTCTCCTATAGAAATAGAAGCAATTATTGATAGTCTCCCAACCAAAAAAAAGCCCAGGGCCAGATGGTTTCAGTGCAGAATTATACCAGATCTTCAAAGAAGAGCTAATATTGATATTTTTCAAGCTACTCCAAAAGATAGAAATAGATGGGACACTACCAAATTCATTCTATGAGGCCACAGTCACTTTGATACCTAAACCTCACAAAGACCCAACAAAGAATGAGAATTTCAGACCAATATCTCTTATGAACATTGACGCAAAAAACTCTCAATAAAATAATTGCAAACTGAATACAAGAACACATTAACGATATCTTTCACCATGACCAGCAAGGCTTCATTCCAGGCATGCAGGAATGGTTTAATATATGGAAGTCCATCAATATAATCCACCATATAAACAAACTGAAAATATAAAACCACATGATCATCTCCTTAGATGGAGAAAATGCATTTGACAAAATCCAACTCCCATTCATGTTTAAAGTTTTGGAGAGAGTGGGGATTCAAGGCACATACCTAAACATAATAAAGGCTAGATACAGTAATCCAATAGGCAACATCAAATTAAATGGAGAGATACTCAAGGAAATTCCTCTAAAATGAGGACCAGGCAAGGCAGCCCACTTTCTCCATATCTCTTCAATATTGTTCTTGAAGTTCTATCTAGAGCAATAAGATAACAAAAGGAGATCAAGGGGATCCATATGGGAAAGGAAGAAGTCAAATTGTCCCTATTTGCAAATGATATGACAGTGTACATAAATGACCAGAAAATTCCACCAGAGAACTCCTAGAGCTGATAAACACTTTCAGCACAGTAGCTGGATTAAAAAATTAACTCAAAAAATCTGATAGCCTTCCTATATACAAAGGACAAACATGCAGAGGAAAAAATTATGGAAGCTACATCCTTCACAATAGCCACAAACAACATAAAATATCCAGGAGTAACTCGAATAACCAAACAAGTGAAGGACTTGTTTGAAAAAACTTCAAATGTCTGAAGATGTAGATTTAAGATGACATAAGAAGAGGGAAAGATCTCCCTTGTTCATGGATTGGGAGAATTAACATAGTAAAAATGGCTGTCTTACCAAAAGCAATTTACAGATTCAATGCAATCCATATCAAAATACCTACACAATTTTTTAAAGACATTGAAAGATCAATTCTGAACTTCATATGGAATAACAAAACACCCAGAATAGCTAAAACAATCCTGTACAATAAAAGATCCTCTGTAGGAATCTCCATACCTGACCTCAAGCTGTACTATAGAGCCATAGTAATTAAAACAGCATGGTACTGGCACAACAATAGGCTGGTTGAATAATGGAATCGAATTGAAGACCCAGAAATGAATCCACACACATATGGTCACTTGATTTTTGACAAAGAAGCCAAATCTATTCGATGGAAACAGGATAGCATCTCCAACAAATGGTGCTGGTCCAACTTGGTGTCTACATGGAGAAAAATACAATTAGACCCATATTGATAACCATGCACAAAACTCAAGTCAAAGTGAATTAAAGACATCAACATAAGACCAGAGACATGAAATCTGTTAGAAGAAAAGGTGAGGAAGAGCCTGAAATAAATTGGCACAGGCCTTAATGTCAACAATTAATAAATGGGACCACATGAAGCTGAGAAGCTTCTGTAAGGCAGGAGACACTGTCAACAGAACAAAGCGACAATCTACAGACTGGGAAAAGAACTTCACCAACCCTATATCTGACAAAGGGCTAATACCCAAAATATATAAAGATCTCAAGAAATTAAACACCACCAAACCAAATACACCAATTAAGAAAGGGGGCTCAGAATAAACAGAGATTTCTTAACAGAAGAATACTGAATGGCTGAGAAACACTTAAAGAAATGCTCAACATCCTTAGTCATCAGAGAAATGCAAATGAAAATAACTCTGAGAGTCCATCTTACACCCATCAAAATGGCGAAGATCAAAAACTCAAGGGACAGCACATGCTGGTGAGGATGTGGAGAAAGGGGAACACTCCTCCATTGCTGGTGGGAATGCAAACTTGTACAACCACTTTGGAAATTTATCTGGTGCTTTCTCAGAAAACTGGGAATAGGGCTTCCTCAACACCCAGCAATTTCATTTCTTGGAATATATCCAGAACCTGCTCCACCACACAACAAGGACATATGCTCAACCATGTCCATAGCAGCCGTATTTGTAATAGTCAGAACCTGGAAACAACCTAAATGTGCCTCAGTAGAAGAATGGATAAAGAAACTGTGGTACATTTACACTATGGAATACTACTTAGCTATTAAAAACAAGGCAATCCAGAAATTTGTGGACAAATGGAATGGAACTAGAAATAATCATACTGAGTGTGTTAACCCAGACTCAGAAAGACTCACATGGTATATACTCACTTCTAGTTGGGCACTAGCCCAACATGGATATATAATGAAAGTATTTACTTACCCAGAGATTGGGATAGGTGTGAAGACTTCTTATTTTGACTCTAGGAGAGAGAAGTATGGGAGAATGGGGAAATAGAAGGATCCAGAGTGTCCTAGAATCCTACAAGAAGAGCATCATGATGGGTGGATCTGGACCCAGGGGAGTTTGCTCAAACTACTGCACCAAAGACAATACATGCAGTAAATATTGAATCCCACTCAGATCTATCCAAGGGATAGGACATTCTCCACAGTTGTGTGGAAAGCAGGGACTGACTCTGACATGAATTCCCATGCCCCGTATTTGACCACTTCTCCTTGTTGGGGAGGCCTGGTGGTACTCAGAGAAAGGATAAACCGGCTACAAAGATGAGACTTGATAGTCTATGACCATATGGTGTGTGTGGGAGGTCCTCTTTAGTCACAGACCTAGGGGAGGGGAATAGGGTGAAAAGAGGAGGGAGGGAGGAACGGGAGGATACAAGTAATGGGGAAACAATTGAGATGTAATCTGAATAAATAAATTAATTAAAATTGTATAAACCAAATTCATAAACACCAAAACAAGGTCAAAAAACCAAAACATAACACAGTTGTGCCTTTAATGGTATATATTTCCATAAGGTATTCACATTTTATGTTAGTGAATATCAAAACCTGGTGAGTGATGAGTTGTTTAATATTTGCTCTATAGAATACAGTGTCCCATAAATATCCTCACCATGATGCCTTTGTAGTTGCTGACTCCAGAAACCACACAATGAAGACTTAGTCCATTCACTGATGAATGATGACTGCTCTTGTACACATTGTATATGTAGTTTCCCATGATGTGGGGGACATTATTCTCTCCATAAGTACATTGAACTAATGTTGTGGATTATTTCCACACAATGTGGAAAACATCTAAAGAATTAAGAAAGAAAAAGTCAGAATCTAAGTCCAGGCAAGCTTCTCATGCAAACCCAGAGCTTGGGGATGACTTATTTGGCTACTCCATAAGCCCATGGTCAGTTTGCATGCAGTTTTTAGTCTATCTGCCTGGGGAGATTTCTAAATTATCTCTCTTCAGGTTCTGTTAGTGGTCAGGATTTTCCAGGTTTTCTCATTTACCTCAGAGCACTTCAGTTCCGGAAACTTCTTTCTTTATGGGAACACCGTGGCTGTCTCTCAGCAAGTCTGGTGATAAGATAACTTTGGACTTCACCCTCTATTTCTGAGTTTCTTGACATTTATCTGTTTTCTGTTGGTGCTTTCAAGCCCTGTTGTCTTTCTTAGATGCCTTCTAATCATCTCTGATAGCTTCACCCTGACAGCCGCAGCTATGCATGACCTTATCTGTTTCACTTCTCCCACCCTCATGTCTTTAGCCACTGACTGTTTGTAGAAACCATGTGTTCCCAATAGGTAGAAAGTTCAGTCAAAGTCTATGAGATCTGAATGCTGTAATTGAAAACTCCTTGCTTACATTTCCCTGCCCCCCTATTCCAGGCATCCTTTTCCTGTATTAACAGGAATTCCTTGCTACTTACAAAGTTTATGTGTGACAGAATCCCAAATATGTTTTATAATGTCGCTCCTAAATGCAAAAATGAGAAAAAATGTAAATTTCAATTTATTAGTTTCTTAGGGATATGTGTGCTTGTGAGACTTCTGAAGTTCATTATGTTTTCATTATATGTTACAGTCAGAGAAATTTATTAATGTTATTTTTTTATCATATAATTTCCAAATTATTTTATTTTAATCACACCCATTTATCAGAGTAGTCTTTTAGAATTATAAATGTTCATATATAGGGTTGGTTGCTTTTCAGAAATTTTACCAATTAGCACTCTTAACAGCAATGAATAAATATGTTTGCTTGTCTTAGAGTCCAGCTAATAACAACAAATGTAGATGAAATGCTCTTATCTCATTCATGTTGCTTAAAACTTAATAGAAAAAGAGTTATCTTGGACTAAGAAATTGATCACCTTACTATCACTAATCTGGTATTAAGAGATATTCTTTAAGTGTAGTTTTAATTATGGAGAGTTTGAAGTATTTGTTTTATTGACGACTCAAGTTCAATTTGTGCTGCCATTTCTTCTTGGTTTTGAGCCATTCACAGGAGCATGTCCAGTCTCTCAGGGGACACACCCTTAAAGAATCCTGATTTCCCCTTCACTAGAAGCCATTGTCTTCAAAAGGGTTACACATTTACTATCTTTAAAAAATTATATGCAAATGAGACAACTGATTACAGAAAGAACAATTTAAGTAATGCAAAGACTAACATACAGATAATCACAGTTGTATTTATTAAGGAACTTCTATGAAATTCCCATTTTCCTGTGTACTTAGTAAGTATTTTGTGTAATTTTTATATCAGTACTTTTAGGTAGAAATTATTATCTAATTTCTCAGATCAGGGGTATCCAGGCATGACAGTCCCACCACAGAGCTTTATGCTCTCGGTTCTCTGAGGTGATTTATCTTTTCTGAGTGGAAGAACACATCATTAATTTCTCTTCTCTCTGAAGTAAAAGAATAACTGACCTCTCTGTGATTGTCCACACACAGAATAAGGATCCCATTTTGTAACCTTTCAGAATTTCAGAAAATGGAAAAGTTGAACTCTTGAAACGTTATCTATCATGCTAATCACACGGAATCCTTCACATTCCCCCAGCTTGCCTCAAAAGGAGGCTTTGGTCATGACTCAGCTCCCAGCTGCACTTGGTGTCTGAGCTGTTGCCTTTGGGAAGTAAACATGGTCTTATGTTTATATTTAAATCTTCCCTGCACCTGTGGTACATGATAGCTTCTCTACCACATCCCATTTATATGCATCATTTAAAAAAAGAAAAATGTTCACCACATTGCTACCTGACAGAAACTTCTAAGTGGCCATCTGATTCAGTTTTTCCATTTTTCTCATTGATCTCCGAATGAACACTTCCAATTCTTCCAAGAGGCTTCAGAATTTGTGTCCTGTTGTGTTTCCACACAGTTAACAACCCACTCTTCCTCTTTAAAACTCGTAGTGAATTTTATCTGCCTCAGGCAACTTTGTTATATCTGCATCTGATGTTCTCCACACTGCCCGTATCCTTATATTCACATCTGAGACACTGTTACTGATGGGTTTGTCTCTTAACCTTCATGTGTATTGGAGAAAGAGAATGGCCATTTCTCTTTGCTAGTTAAAGCTAACTCTAATTCACATAGTTATATTTCAATGCCCAGAATACAATTGATTGTAAACTGCTAATAGTTAGCTAGTGGAATCTGAGAAGTTTCCTTGGAAGTGGGCTTGTCTAAGATCGTTCACTCCTCTTTAAAGATACCTAACTTCTAGGGAAAAAAAATGTCTCCCAAGTATTTGAGTGTTACAATCCTGAAAGAAAGAAAACTATAGAAATTATCTTTATTAGAATGGTGTAGCCAGCAGAGGTATGTTACTCTTAGCTTCATCTTCTTTAAAAGACATTTAATTTTTAAAAATATTTTATTATAAATTATTCAGACTACACCACAATTGTTATTTCCTCATTTCTATCTTCCCATTTCCACCTTCCCCCACTCTTCTGCCCTATCCTCCCCTAGACTTCTGACAGAAGGAGACCTCCTCCCCCACCAAATGACCACAGCTTATTGGGTGTCATCCAGATAGCCTGCTCCCCTTCCTCTGTGTGCTACTGGGCCTCCCCTCCTAGGGGAAGTGATCAAATCAGGGGCACCAGAATTCATGTCAGAGGCAGTCCCTGCTCTCCCCACAACCATGGAGAATGTCCATAAACACCACCACATATAGCAAAGAATGAGAAGACGCAAGCATGTGTAAGTATGTACACAAATTGGCAAACCTGGGTACTTTGAAATGCAAGTACTTAGGTAGTATTTACAACCTGGTATATGGACAATTTATGTAAGACATTTTATGACCACTGCAGTTATTCATGCCAGTTCTTTTTTTCAGTAATTCATAAAAATGAGCTATACAAATAAGAACCTCAAAGGGCACATTGTTAGGAAAGAGGTGGAAAGTGTAGTCTTTGTCAAAGGCTCCTTTAAACTGAGGGAGGGGGAGTAGGGCTTTGACACAGTGAATCTAGTTTCCACTAATGGGTCCACAGTCTCAGCTGTTGCGTCTTTATCAATGCCAAGTTGGCTTGAAGGTTACTGACATACTATCTCTTTCAAATTGTAGACATGTCACAAATAAGGCCAGTGCCTAAACAACAGTTTCTAAAGCCACAGAAGGGCTGGGCCAGTGGATTCTACAATCCTGTCCCTGTCTCACAGTCTTTGGCATCTGAATCATCAGTTTTCGTGAGTTAAACATTGCAAAGTGACAGGGAATCTTGGAAGGTCTCTATGGGTACCAATATAAACAGACAACATTATCATCTGGTTGTTCCTGTGAAGGGAAGAAATTAAACAAACAAACAAACAAACAAATAAACAAAAACAAGCCTTGAACTCAATACTTAAACAAATTTGGGATGAATACAAAATGTTATACTGAAGCCAACTGCATCCTAACTTGATCATAAGGACTCTTCTGTTCACAGCAACAGGATGAAATGAGTATTATGTCCTTGAATTCGAGCTGAACAAAGTACTTTTGGATGTTTTAAAGCACAAAGGAAGGCGCTGAGGAGCTGGCTCAGTATGTAAAGCTGTGGATGCGTAGGTATGAGGACTAACATTTGAGGCTCCAGCACTCACATAAAATGTTGGGCAGCTGTGATAGCCTGCCTAGGACCGCAGCAGGCCGCATCACCGAAGCGATCTGGCTAGCCACACTAGCATACCTGATGGAATACAGGCACAGCCAACGAAACTGCATCACTATTTAAAGTGCAGTGGGAATGAAGATGGTATTAGCCACTACCAATGTTGGGTCTCTACAAGCACATGCACACACAGCCATATTCACCTGCTATCCACATCCATCCATCCATGTGAACCCTACACAAATGCATATATATATATTCAATATGTCAATATGTGTTTGGAAATTTCTACTTGATAGGGATTTAATTAGATAGATAGTAATTAATAAAAAACTCATAGAAACCTAACCCAGGTCTTATGACAGAGGACAGGAAAAAGGATTTCTTTTGAAATCCCTTCAGCAACTGAAAGTTAGGCACAAAGAAACATGGAAGGGAGCATTTATAAACTAACAATTACCATCTTAAAGCTAGTGAGAACCAGACCTGGAAATATATGAAGGTAAAGAGCACCTAATTCCTTTCAGAAAAAACTCAAAAGAATTGGGGCTTTCCATTTTAAATGAAAGACAGCAACTAGTGGGAAAATGAGAGTTTAAGATTCGTTCCTTACAACTTCTTCCCTCATAAAGCAAAATGCTGAAATAATTTTAAAAATCAATAATAATGTACCAGATTTACATTTGTCTATCAACAGCTCCCTCTGACTTCCTTTAATCTTTTTCTTTGTGGAAATGAGAGCAGGCTGGAAAATATAATAGCCATGTTAGATTTCACCTGCTTACTGAGTTTTCAAGAAAACAATCTTTTATTAATCACCAGGTCTCTCTAGGGTAATAGGATAGAATTTCAAAGTATGCTAAGTTAAAAATAAATATAAGGATGAAAGTCATCCATAAATGTATTAGTATACATCATATTATAGCCTGATAAAATTGACCCAATAAATTCAAAAGAGGTTAGTAAATACTCTGTCCTTTCAAAATTCAATTCTTCAGGGTACTTTACAGTACTTTAAGATCTGGCTGACATGTAGTTTTGAAAATAGACCAATATGCAAGTAATTAAATTCCATCATATACCAATATTAGTTAATTTTAGTTTTAAATTTTACTTTAAAAATATTTTGTTTGAGAACTTAAAATGTGAATATTGCATTTATATCATCCCTCTCTCCTCTTTTCCCTCAAACTCATCTCATTCCCTTTACTCCTCAAATTCATGGCCTCTTATTTTATAATTATTATATTTATATACATTTATAAATACAACCAACCTAATGAGTTCCTTTAGTGTGGTGCATATGTACTCTGACCATTTGGGATTGGGCAGTTTATCAGGTTTTGCATTGCTGGAGAAAACTGATTCTCTTTTCCTCAGCATCCATTCATTGTAGCTATTCATCTTAATGTGATGTCATGTGAGATATCCCCCTCATTCATATCACAAATATATATATTATCTATCATCTATCTATCTATCTATCTATCTATCTATCTATCTATCTATCTATTATCTATCTGCCTATCTATCTGTCATCTATCTGTCTAATCTATCACTATCCTCTACTTTTTTATTCAGAATCTTCATGTATCCTTTGATGGCTGAAATTATCAACTTGACTTAGTTTAGAATTATCTAAGAGACCCATCTTTAAGTGTGTCCATGAGAAGTTCCCAGAAAAGATAAACAAGGAAGGAAAACCTACCTTGAACATGGCAGCATAAACCTTTGGATTAGGGTGCCACAATGAATACAAAGAAAAAGGGGAGAAAGAGCTGATCACCAGCATTCGTCTCTCCCTGTGTACCAAGTGTATGTACAATGTAATCAACTGCTTGACTCTCTTGCCAGATAGAGCCACACTTGCTGCTGTGACTTTCTTCCATGAAAGATTGTCCCCTCAAACTCTTAGTGGAAGCAAACCTTCCTTCCTCTTTTAGATATACTTTATAAGGACAAACTAAGGAGGAAGGATTTTTCTCTAATTATCAGCTTCATTAGTGATTGAAGATTGGAGCTAGATCTTATTCTTTGCCCCAGTGACATCTCCTTTTTCTAGATAAGTGGTAGAAATAAATCTGCAATTGAATGTGGCAGAATGCTGTCAGTCAGAGATCTGTGCAAATTATGACCAGAGGAGGTTTGGAAGAGGCTTAAAAATCAAATGTTATATGATGCTAAGTAGATGTTTTGAAGTGCACTTGTTATGTCCTTTTTATTTGGTTAACTTTTATTTCTCAACAATATTGTTATTACTTCAAGAATAGGCTTAAGTATGTATATATCTCAAGTCAAAGATTTATTCCCTTTGAATAAAGTTATAAACATGGATTTTCTATGTTATATACATATTTTTGTTTCAAAATAGTAAAACTGATAATTAACACAAATAAAACTCACCAGAGTATATTACACAGACTCTCATTCTCTGTCAATGGAATATAAATAAATATCTAATGTGTAAGTATGAAATAGGCATGTAATATCTATATGAAGAGGTGTGTTATCTATTTGTGTTTTTAGCTCACACATGTTTTTAAAACATGAAACAAGAATTACATAAGATACATTTTTAATGTTGTTGAAGCTATTTGCCTGTATGGATCAAGAGCTTTAAAATTTCAAATTTTATTTGGATTTATAAGCTTCATTAATTCATGAAATACACCACCACTATTGTTATTTTACCTTAATTTGACAGCTTTATCACTTACTAAAACAAGTTGTTCCCTTTGTATATTTTTGTTACATCTTAAGGGAAGATTTTAAAGTGTGCAGCTCCTGCCTATCCTCGAAATTCCTTTCACATCTCAATAAAATGTGCATCTCCTTGACAAACCCAATGTATTCTAGCTTCATTTCTGCTGCTGTCAAAAATAATCTTGATGGTAAGCAGCGTAGGGGATAACTAGAGTTTTTTTTGGTTTTGTTTTTTTAGCTCATGTTACCATGTTACAGTCCAGCACTATGGAGAAACCACAATGTTAGGTGCTTGAGACAGCTCACCACATCACACCTACCAAAACACACACACACACACACACACACACACACACACACACACATGAACGCATGCATGCTTGCACGCCCAGTCACTCACTAGATCCTACTGATCTCAAGGTCTGTTCTCTTAAACAAATCCGGACCCAGCCCATGAAATGATGCTGCGTACACTTGAGATGGTTTTCTTCACAATTAACCTAACTGAGACCCTCCACCGCAGTCCAACCAAATCTGGAAACTTCCTCACTGACAGTCTTCCCAGGTGACTCTGGGTTGGGTCAGGTTGACTGTGTTAGTTTTACATCATGGTCTCTCCCCTTTCAAGTAGAAGATGGAGAAGAAAGAGAACGACACTAAAATGTATAATGTGGCTATTCCTGGGAAGTGAGCTGAAAAGAGTAAAAACATTTCTTCTGGATTTTACTTAAAAATGAATACCATTTCTCTGCATCCAAAGTCAATAAACTGAAAAAAACAAAGAAAGATGATTCAGAAATGCATAGGCTATTTGAAGTAGTCAGTTCCACCCAGCTGGACCCCCGTCTTTGGTTAGGTGCTCTAAGCTGACATGACTTCAGGGTGCTGAGAAACCCTAGGAAAGACCTGGAACTTTTCTAAGGAGCTTGTTGAAGTCCTCGTCCTAAAGTGTTTGTGCAGAAGTCATGCCGAGTAACCCCAATATTCTCAATTAATTGCAGTCACACTCACTGGCGATGAGATAAAAAGATGTAACATTGTAAGGATGCTTAAAGCAGATTCAAAATACAAGTGACGTTTTAGTGACAGAATTGTTCTGATCATGTGATGATCAAGCTTCTTCCCTTTAACTGTTCTTTTACCTTTATTAATACAAATATGGTGGAGTACTGCTTTCTTGTAACACATCTTTATAGGCATCAACATGGAAGAACAGAGTCTGCGTTGGGTCTCAACAGATGGCGTCTGCTGTTGCCTGGTATTTAGGAAGGATAGCAGGTTACCAAGAAGAGACTTGATACCTTATGAGCATATACAGGGGGAGGAAATCCCCCTCAGGAACAGTCATAGGGGAGGGGAATAAGGGGAAAATGGGAGGGAGGGAAGAATGGGAGGATACAAGGGATGGGATAACCATTGAGATGTAACAAGAATAAATTAATAAAAAATTATTAATAAATAAAAAAATAAAAAGCAAAAAAATTCTAAATGTAAAAAAAAAAAAAAAAAAAAAAAAAAAAAGAAGTCCCCTGGGCGTGGAGCAATGGGTGAGTGTTTCTGATGTTAGTGAATGAAGGAACGACAGGGAAATGGTGGTCAGGCTTGTAAAACCTTCAGTCACTGGGGCAGGAGTCACTAACGTAGGAGTTGAACTTCACCCTTAGAAAAAAGAAGATAGTCATTCACTGGACTCCCACTGTACAAAGAGCATTTTCCCCACCCCCTCTTTGTTTTGTCTCCAGTGCTAATGACCTCAGTGTTTGGCTTGGAAACCATGGCAACATTATATTTCTCAACAGGATGGATTGCCTAAATATGAGCTGATAACAAGAGAAGAGTTGGGGGTGTAGAGAAAAATTCTGTCTGGTTTGTAAATGGAGTAAGTTAAAAAAGGCATCAGTTCTAAACTACAAACAAACAAACAATGAATAAAAATTGATCAGGAGGTAGTTTTATGCTACAGTGAAGAGAATCCCAGTCTCAGCATTCTGTTCAAGCAGTTTTTCTTGAAATCCATGAGCTCAAGACACCACTGAAATAGAGCGGGGAGGGGAACTCAAAGAAAAATGACAAACAATATATAAAATGTTGAAAATTATTTTAAACAAAGAAGTATCTAGCTTAGTTATCTGTAGCTGTGTGGCCTTTTATAGGCCTTTTGCCTAACTGTGTGTCAGGTACTTGGTGAAGGAAGGAACTCACATAAGTGATGGGGGTTTCCTAAATCAAATTCAACTAATTCTAGAGAGCTGTCCCTTAGGTTTTAAAGATATTAGCTTTTACTTTCCTCTATCTTGTCATCTGGACACACAAAATGCTTTCTAGGCATTGATTTTCCTTCACCGTCCCTTCCCTCCTGTATGTTTCTCCTCATTTTCTCTCCCTCTGTCTTTCTCATGTTATTCTTATACTGTAACCATATATTCTTCTATCCTGGATCTTCTCATTGAAGGAATAACACATTCTTATCCTAAGATAAGTAATAGTACTAATTATAAAAGTCTCTGACTCTTTTTTTTTTTTCAGGGTTACTTTTGTATTTTTGTCTCCATATCATTTTTTTAAAATTTTTATTATTTATTAATTTATTCTTGTTACATCTCTATGGTTATCCCATCCCTTGTATCCTCCCATTCTCCCCTCCCTCCCATTTTCCCCTTATTCCCCTCCCCTATGACTGTTCCTCAGAGGGATTACCTCCCCTTGTATATGCTCATAGGGTATCAAGTCTCTTCTCGGTGACCTGCTGTCCTTCATCTGAGTGCCACTAGGTTCCCTCTCCAGGGGACGTAGTCAAATGTGAGGCACCAGAGTACTTGAGAAAGTCATATCCCACTCTCCACTCAAATGTGGAGACTGTCCTGTCCATGGGCTAGATCTGGGTAGGGGTTTAAATTTTACCGCTTGTATTGTCCTTGGCTAGTGCCTTAGTTTGAGCGGGTCCCCTTGACCCAAATCTGCCTATCATAATGTTCTACTTGTAGGTTTCTAGGACCCACTGGATCCTTCTACATTGCTATTCTCCCATGGTTCTCTCATCTAGAGTCCCAATAGGATGTCCTCCCCTCTGTCCCAGTTTCCTGGTAAGGGAAGGCTTTCGTGGGACATGCCCATTGGGCTAGTATGCAGATATAAGTGAGTATATACCATTTGAGTCTTTCTGCTTCTAGGTTAACTCACTCATTATGATCATCTCTAGCTCAATCCATTTGTCCACAAATTTTGGTGCCACATGCTGGAGAGGATGTGGGGAGAGAGAAACACTCCTTCATTGCTGGTGGGAATGCAAACTAGTACAACCACTTTGGAAATCTATCTGGTGCTATCTCAGAAAACTGGGAATAGGGCTTCCTCAAGACCCAGCTATTCCACTCCTTGGAATATACCCAGAAGATTCACCAGCACACAACAAGAAAATTTGCTCAACCATGTTCATAGCAGCCTTATTCATAATAGCCAGATCATGGAAACAGCCTAAATGTCCCTCAGTAGAAGAATGGATAAAGAAACTGTGGTACATATACACTATGGAATACTACTCAGCTATTAAAAACAAGGAATTCCCAAAATTTGTGGACAAGTCTCTGACTCTTTAATGCCTCCTGTATCACAATGCCCTTTTCCCAGATTTTAAGAAAACATTGTCTTGTTTTTGCCATGGGACAGACACAGAGCAGACATGATTTAGAAAGACAGAACGAGAGGGGGATGTTTTATGCAAAATCACTTGTGGCTTAATTAATGTCCTTGTCATTTTCTCCTTGCTGTGACAAACTACTCTGACAAAGACAACTTAAAGGAGAAAGAGTTTATTTTGGCTCATAGTTCCACAAGGTTTACAATAATTATGACAAGAAAGGAGTGGAAGCAGGCAGGGGCTTGTATGATCATATTGTGTTTACACCAGGAAGCACAGGGTGAATAAATTAGTGGGTCTGGGCTATATAACATGAAGGCCTGCCCCTGTGGACTCACTTCCCCCAACCAAGCTCCAGCTCTGAAGGTCTCACATCTTTCCAAATCAGCACCACCTGCTGGGGACCGACTGTTCGAACATGTTCCTACAGGGAACAATCACATTCAACAAGTAAGGATGGGGGAAACACAAACATTCATTATAAAGATCTGTTCCAAATCCCTCTTCATTATAAAGATTTAATTCTGTCAGAGTAGGGCTATACCAGAGGACGGTGAAAGCCAGCAAAGATGAGTCCTGCATAACTTAAACTGTGGATCATTTGTGAAGTCACATCTTGCTATGGTAGATTCAGGCTTTGCCATTTGGCTGTTATTCAATTCCAAGCCCCCTCCCTCCCCCCGTTATGTGAGGGGCATCACCACATCATATTCATCCTCAGTCTTTGCAATTATTTTTCTACATCCCAAATAAACTTTTGTCAAGATACACAATAGCTACCCAAAGCGGCTCATGCAGTAGATCATTTTCTGTGGGAACCCATGCCAAATTCTGCCATGTCAGAAATCCTGTGCTTAGGCTGTATGCTGTGACCTTTGAGTTGCTGACCTTTACCTCACCATGAGGTGTTATGTTCTAGGCTATCCTTGGACTATTTCCTTTGAAAGAAGTAGAGAAGTCTCAACTTGGAACCACCCAGAGGATCTAGGAAGTTCTTACTAGTAACTACTCAGAGAACTAGGAAATTCTACAGAGAGCGATGTAAGCTTTTGTATTCTTGCCCTTGCCTGGCTAGGGTGAATGAGATTAAAATAAATCCTATTGACCTTGCTCTATATATATTCCTGCTAGTCGGCAATAAAGTGAATCTTGGTCAGAAATATCCTGACTTGATTCATTATTTCTCGCGTCTCTGTATCCTACTTTCAATTCCCACTCCCTCTTTCAGGTGAACCCTGATTCAATTTTTCCCGCGGGCTGGGACCTGACACTTTTCTGTCTTTAACTGGATTTTACTGTGTTGTCTGGACCCCTCTTATTATTTCCTTAACCTGAAATTTTCTCTCTCTACTTTTCTGTTCTTAGTTACCTCCCTACTCCAGGAGCTGAATTCTTTTCTCTAGCATAGTTCTGTTTGTGACGCTTTTCTCTTCTTGATCCATACCTTTACTGTGGATGAGCTTATCACTTCCTAATTTTCATCTGTGGTTGCAAGTCTGTGTGGGTACATGTGTATATTTGTTTGCATAAATACATTTATCTATTCATACAGTTAAATATATGGCTTGAGAAACTATGTACATGTAATATTTATGTGTACATCAGACATATCTGGATCAGATGTCTCTTCTGATACAAACACACGCTACAATGTGTGTGCTGAAAACAAGTGTTACATTTTATTAATAATGTTTGGATCAGTGTAGGATATTTGAAAACACAAGCAGGAACCTCCTATTTTCTTTTTGTCTATATCATAGCAAATTTTTCATTTATTAGTGATTTCAAGAAGGATAAGAGAATGCATATTTGTACAGCTTCACTTATCCATTTTCAGAAATATCATCGTTTTATTTTCTTCCATCCTATTCTCTTGTTTTCAGTCTTTCATAAATTCACAGAGTTAGCTTACTCTGGGAATGTTAGGGACATTTCCAAGGTCCCTTGAGTTTGCATCAGTTAATAAGTACATGTGATCTGTGGGATTTTAATACTAGCAAACATATACTACGTCATAGTTATCTCCTTAATACTGAATAACTAGGCATACCTTCTACAATTGTTTTATTTTCATGTTTGTCTCTGTGTGTGTCCACATTTATACGTGTATATCCACATCTGTAGGATGCAATACATCTGTGGACAAGAGGGGCTTCTGTGAAACTCCCAGAACACCTCCTTTAAACTGTACTTGTGCTGGACCAGTGGAGTCGGGCCACAGTATTATCTCTCCTTACTTCTTTCAGACATATGTTATATTGCCTTCAATATTACACTTCTTTAAGAAATTGCTTCGTTAAACAACTGCCATCATCCAAACTTACAGTAATTTAGGATCTCATCTGTATGTAGGAAATATCTGCTAAATGAATAACTTAGTTAATGAAGAAAAGTAAAGGAACTATTGTAAGCAAAGCTTAAGTAAAACAGTGGTTGGAAGCATGAAGTTTTTGAAATCATAGCGCTTTTGTATCTAAAATTAATATGGTGAGAACTAATTTTCTAATAGAATCTTTGCTCAAAAGATCATTTAGCCAAACAAGCAATTTCCCCCCTGCTTACCATGTTGACCCAAAGGAATAGTTTACCTGGAAATATATCGAAATCCAAATGACTAGAGTTGTATATGTAAAGTGAAGTTACAGAGCTTTGATATAGATGGTTGCAGTTTGCAACCTTCCTTCCACTGCTAGGACCTCCTCCTTGCTCCTCTCTGCCCACAAACCTTCCTGTTACTGGTCCACCAGTCATGATGCTGCGAGTTGAATTCTGGTCTCTATTTCTGCCAGCAGAGGGGACCCTTGATCTACATGGGTTTCAACATCCACCTGCAAAGGGAAGGAAGTACAAAAGAGTCCAGTGATTGCAGATGTCTTGAAACAGTTAAAATTATCTGAATTATTATTAATCATCGAAAATGCTCGAAATAGTTTTTTAAAAACCAGGTTTTGTTTGCATATAAACATGGAAGTGAGGAAATTTCAACCAGCAAACATTTGAAGATATTCTAAAACTGCTACAATATTGACATTATAAATAATTTTTAAAGGTTAAAAAGAAATCAGTATAAAATAGCGTGTATATAAAATGTCACTTATGAAGTTAAGAAGAGAAGTAGTTTGATGAGGAAATATAGGTCACCTAGTGATCTTCAAATTTTATAAGCTAAGTCATTTTTAGAAAATGACCTTTAGATGTTTACACTGACATCCAAATTGTCATTGTCTCAATTTAGTGTTGTGGCAAAAGCAGAAATTAAACCCAGGACACCTACGTAAGACATACTAGATAGTTACTTTCATAGACAACAGATAGCATTCATATACTGTTTATATTAGAATTTTCATGACTATTGTTCAATGCAATTTCAGATTATAAAACTGCTCTTCACATATATAAAATAAATACAATATTTTAAGATAACATCGGAAAGCAATATCATCTCTTTTATATAAAATATATATGCCATTAATAAAGTTATAAATTTTTATATCATGTAGTACTAATATGTTCAGCTATTATTTAATATCATCAATGATAAAGCATGTTTATCATTTTTAAGATAAATTATAGGAAAAGGCATGTTAATTAATTGAAATAAAGAACTTAATATTGATGAGGATTTTTATTAATATCTCCTTAAAAGTAAAAACATACATGTTATATCATATATATTAATGTTAATAATAATTATTAATATTTTGCTATGCTACTATATTCATTACATTTCAAGTAAATGATGCTTTGATGACTTGGCTTTTAAAAGGTAGACTTCTTGGTCCCATGAGGAAGCCAGAACCCACCAGGATACATGATGTTTGCTGATGGTGGAGCTGGGGAAGAGCGATCACATCTTCTCATTACAAATCTGCCTCTTCTACTAGAAAAGCATTGCTGCTCATTGCTCAAAGCACAGAAGGTAAACGTTAAAGAAAAGAATAGTTTCTAAAGCAGCAGAATGGTGGGGCTTTCACATAGGATGACATTAGCAAGAGTGAAAACAAATTCTAAGCCCTTGGGTCATCTCATCCCTCAGCTTAACTTACACTACAGAGTAGGAAGAAATTAATGAATACTGACTTGAAGATGAAGATGTCCTCTCCAGGCCGTTCAAATGGTAAATTTCTCTTGTAAATTTAAGCTCTTCATCTCTGTCTTACTTTCTGCATGTCAGTCACGACAAGATTTTCTTAGGTCTTATTTGATTCTTTAAGTACCACCTGCTCATTTTGTTTTAGGATGAAAACAAGCGTGTACCCATATCATTAATGATAATACCATTGTCTGTGTTTGTTTTAGTACAATCCCTTGGATACACTTGCTCACCTACCATACCTAGGCTGAAAACAAATATCCATGGTGCTAATTAGAAAACCAGGTGTGTGTGTGTGTGTGTGTGTGTGTGTGTGTGTGTGTGTGTGTGTATGTATGTATGTGTGTGTGTGTATGTGATGGGTGTGTCTTATTGCAATAAAGTGATAAAGTTCTGACTATTAACATACTAAACTAAAACCCTCTCCAACTCCACATTTTCCAGCTGTGTATTTCTCAACTAGAAATCAGACACAGTCGACCAACTTAAATTCATCTTCTATGTACAAATTACTTGGAAGGTACTTGAAATGTCCTTGAAGGCAGCAAGCCATTCAGAATCCCCAAGAGGATCAGCAGAAAAAGTGTATCTTAGGGCTACATGAAATCCTTCATTTCTAGAACTCACAATCAAAATTTTCACAATATATAGAAAGCATAGGTAAGTGATACATCCCCTAGTTCCTGTATCAGGTAGCTGGACTTTATATAATCTCCAAAGTCCAGGTGAATATTTAACTTATTAATGAAAATATTGAAACTCAGAATCCGGTTTCTATATTTAAAAATGAATGACGTAGGAACCAAAGGGGGTTGGGTTGCATTATTGAGTCATGCTCACATTCAGATGTTGCTATGTTGGTTGAATACCATACAATAGTATTTAGATTGTGTGTTTTTGAGGAAAGACTGAGAAAATTGAAATGATAATGGAGAAACACACACTCATGGAAAGTGATTGGTATTTCCTGCAATGATGTCTTCCTATACTTAGCTATTAAAAGAACCTAAAAGCTTGTCCACTTTATACTATCATTTTCCCCAGTTCTTCCTGCCTCTCCAGGAGCTGATAAAAGTGCATGAGAAATTCACTGTCTCCATGTTTCCAGTGATATTTCTGTGCTAAAGGAAGTGACATAGAGTGAGCAATGCATGCAGAGTACAAATGTCCAGATTAGCATATGAGACAACTGGTTATACAATTTTAAGGGTTTTCACTTAATCTATGACAGAACATGCTTATCATATATTGTTAAATGTAAAACTAGAAAATATGAGGAATTGCTTCATGGGAAGGGGAAATGTGTTAATTTATTCCTGTTTGTTGTATCAGTGAAGCAGAAATTGATTGCTTTGACCATTTGATTATATAACCCCATCTTACAAATCTAGTATTATTTTTCATTTAAAGGCTATAAAATGAAGACTTAGGAAAATGGAGTGCACAAGGCCTTCACAGGTTTAAACAAGGAAAAATCACTGCATGAATGTCACTAGTATATCAAATATATTTCAGGGCAGGTCCCATGCTCAGAAGTTATTGGCTATCTATTTTCCTTTTTTGTAATAGTGATTTTATTTTTGGTCGACTGTTTTAATTTTTGTTTTGTTGTTGTTTTACTGTGAATGTTTTTGAAAGAGGGAACATCAAATTGGGTGGGTCGGGAAGGATCTGAGGGAAATTGTTCATGAGAAAGATTATAATAAAAATATACTGCATGAAAAATTTCAATTAAAAAAATATATTCCCCTAAGAGAAGGGAATAACTGTATACGTGTGTTCCAAACAACTTTATTCACAATGGCCCCAAACTGGAAGAAACCTAAAGATCTGTCACCAATGAGTGAGCAGAGTGTGATGGACCTATAATAATAGGATGGTGCTATATGATGGAATGACAAGGAAGTGATGGCTACATGATGAATATGCATTAGTTGCTTTCTATGTTTGTGAAAGTATATGAATTTTGTGAATTATTGAATCTATAGATTACCTTTTTGTAGGGTGTCCTTTTTCACAGTATTAATCTTATGGATCTACAAGCATGAGAGATTTTTCATCTTCTGGGTACTTTTCAATTTTTTCTTCAACTTCTCAAATATTTTATTATTCAAGTATTTCACTTGCTTGGTTAGAATTATTCCATTTTTTGAGGCTATTGTAAAAGCTGTTGTTTCTCTGATTTCACTCTCAGTATGTTTGTCGTTGGTATATAGAAAGGCTACTAATTCTTGCGTGTTATTTTGTGTGTTTTGTCTTCTGCTACATTATTGGATGTGTTTTTTATGTGTAGATGGTCCCTGCAAAGGCTTTAATATCTCTTATGTATAAAATCAAATTGTCTTCAAATTAAGATACTTTGACTTCTCGTTTTCCTATTTATATCCCCTTCATTTCATTCAGTCATCTTACTGATTTAGCTAAGACTTCAAGTTCCACATAGACTAGGTACGGAAGAGCGGACAGCCCTGTCTTGTTCCTGATTTCCATGGAACTCGTTAGAGTTTCTTTCTGTTTAGGATGCTGTTGGCTCTGAGCTTGTTATAAATTGCCTTTATGTTAAGGAATGGCCTTAATTTTCTCTCTAGGAGTTTTGCCATGAAGGGATATTGGAGTCTGTTAAAGGTCTTTAATGTTCCTGAAGTGTGCAACAGTCCTTGGTCTTTCCTAGTCATTGTTCATAATTAAAATTATCTTCTTTTTTAAGAGTTTTTCTTAGTTTTTTTTTTTCTATTGTCACAAAGAGATACAGGGGCTAGGGAAATTTTATTATTTTTTGTAAAAAAGACATTTAACTGGGGGCTTTCTTGAAAAATTTGGAGGTGAGGCTATGACTATCACGCGGGGACCATGAGAGCGAACTGGCAATCATGACACTGGAGTTGTAAATGAGAGGTTTCATCTGATCCTCAAGCATGGAGGTGGGGGAGGGAGACCAGGCTGGCCTAAGGCCATCTGCAGTGATACCTCTCCTAACAAGGCCACACCTCGTTATCCTTCCAAAACAATTCCACCAACTGGAGCCCAAGTATCCTAATATATATTCTCATTCAAATCACCATAGAGTTATTACTTTTGGTGACTGTATCTACAACATTTTTCTGTCTTTCCACATTATAAGTAATGTGATAATAGTTTCTGTTTAGTTTATTTCCACAGAGTCCAAAACAATGTTAGATATATATGCAAATTTTATCATTAGGAGCACTTGCATCTCTATGTTGCACTTTTAATATTAAATAAACAGCAGTTATCAAGCCGTCAAGTATGAGAAAAATAATTTTGTGTCACTATCTTGACCATAAAAAAAAATCATAATTTGTATACATATTTAAAATATTCAATATG
Organism: Acomys percivali; assembly: GCA_907169655.1. Taxonomy (NCBI): domain Eukaryota; kingdom Metazoa; phylum Chordata; class Mammalia; order Rodentia; family Muridae; genus Acomys; species Acomys percivali. The sequence continues at coordinate 88,932,452 of OU015748.1, forward strand.
TAGATGCTTTCAATTGACTTCTTAATTGAGATGTTGATGGATTTTTTGATTATTTGTTTAATGTAAATCTTTAAAGATAGAATTTTTATAAATCTATAATATTTTGAATGCTTAGACTACATGTTAGTAAGTTCTTTTACGAAAAAAGCAATTTCAGGGTAGACTCAATGCAGCCTGCTGTGACACCATCTCTCTAACACCATGTTCCTGGGGATGACTGTGAATAGAAGCCTCTAAAATATCTAGACATCACAGTTTTTTTTTTAGAGTGTTTCCTCTAGGAAACACAGACACCACTCCCTATGTTTTAGCTTTATAAAATGCAGTGAAGTTGTAATCAGGTTGCTGAGCAATCTGGACTCTAAGCATATTGAAGTCAAGAAACAATAAACATGTTAAAAATAAAATATGAATAAAATTATTCAGGGCCAAAGATTCTTCAGAACTGTGAATTGTTTTCTGGTCTTAAACAAAGGTAAAAAATGTTCTCTGACTACTTGCATGATCTACTTTCTGCTTAAATAACATTCTTAATTGCATATATAATGGTATTTCCCAGATCCTTAATAAATAATTAAAATACGATTTGGCCTAACTTTTCTTTCAATAATGCTGTCCTGACTCTATCTCTCTACACTTTGTAAGAGCTATTTTTTTTCAAAAGCTGTTGTAATGTATCATGAAAATTCTGGTATTTTTTTATTATATGCAATATGATACCTAGAAGACCAGAGGACACACAAGAACCAGTCCTAACATGAACTTAAGTACCCATGAGGAATTGGCAATAGGCTTGTCAATCAATTGAGCTTCTTTATCTGTATTTGGACAGGAGAGGAAGCTGTCTGGGTCACAGGAGTCTGGAAGTCTGGAAGGGATTAGAGGCTGGTGTTTGTGTCAGCTAATCTTCTTACTCAGTAAGCCCTGCTACCTTATGCAATGGGACTGCTATGTCTGAGGCACCACTTCTGAGATGAGCTACTCTGTGAGGATTTAGCAAAACTCCTGCCTAGAAGTTTCCCTGCCTAGAATGTTTGCTCCAACTTCCACGTATGCACAGACTTTTAGTCATGGAATATAAGCAAACAGCCAAAAAAATACACTAGGACCTAAGAGCTGTGCATTGAAACCTAGCTCCAGGACCTAAGGGTAGATAGTGCTGTACATACTGGTTTCAAAACATAAAGTCCTGCACACATTTTTAGTTCCTAGATTTAAACTTCACAGAAAGAATTTGCATTTTTACTGTCATATGATATTATCAAAAGCATGATTTGTAGTCTAGCTCTTGAATAAATATTGCCCTGATATTAATTAGTTTTTTTTATAAAAAGAACACCCAGATTTTAGTCCATTTTTTCTGTGCAGTTGCAGACCCTAACAATTTAGGGCATGCATCATTGGCTTCTAATGTATCTCTTTCATGAGGAATCAGGACCCTTCATTTTTCTCATCTTCAAATCAGTATGGGATGCAATGTCACTGATTCTAGAGAATACATTTTCAGGAATGACATTGAGAGGGCTTGGTAATAATCTTCATAATCTGTTTCTACAGATACCAATATGTCTCTTTGTATTTTTATTTTCTGAGACAAGGATTCTCTATGTAGCCCTGCCTGTCCTGGACTCACTTTGTAGACCAGGCTGGCTTTGAACTCACAGAAATCTGCCTGTTTCTGCCTCCCCAAGTGCTGGGATTACAGGCATGTGCCATTGTACCCAGCTAGATACCAATATTTGATGTAGCTCTATAAAGATTAGGAAATCATATAAACTACTTGACTAACAGTTTGTACAGACCAAAAACATATTTATATTTTATTTGCAAAATACCTTTTCATTGTTTTTACCATTAACTTTTACCTAAATCAAAGTTACTTCTAAGGATGTATATTTAGAATTCATATTTTAATTATTTCCCATCAACTTTAACTGCTCATTATAATCAAAGCAGGAACTCCTAAAGTATAAGTTTTGAGCTTGGCCTCCACAGCCAGGCAATATCAGAATAGGTAGGGATGGAGCCAGACTCCATTGTTTAAGGTCTACCAGTAGGCAGCTTAGGTAGCGAATTATTGGCACTAATTACCAGCATAAGTATTATTTTATTAGAAGATGAAAAGACATTTTTCCTTCTAACTCCTGCTTACATTTTTAAGCTTAGTGCTTAGTGTTTTTTCATCGACTGGAAATAGTTATAAATGAGAGAGAATTATCTAATTTGAGTTTTCATAAATGTCAAGGTATAGATATATGGAAATATTTTAAGCCAGCTATAAAAATAGAAAATATAGTCAATTAAAAGAAAATAGTTATATTACAAAATATTCATACAGTTTATTAAGGTTCAATGCATTTTATTTATTCTAGGCTATCCATTTGGTTTATTAATTCAGTTTTAGCTATTTTCATAAGGAATTCCTGGTGAAATATTCAGGCAAATGTATAGATCTAGAAAAGATCACCTTGAGTGAGGTAATCCAGGCCCAGAAAGACACACAAGGTATGTACTCACTTGAAGTGGGTTTTAGCCATATAGTACAGGATAAGCATACTACATTGCACAGACCCAAAGAAGATAAGTAACAAGGAAGATCCAAGGGAGGATGCTTAAGTCTTACTCTGAAGGGGAAATAGAAAAATTGACAGTGGTTGAAGAGAGGGACTAAGACAGGAGAGAGAGCTTGGAGAGATATGAGAGTGGAGATAAGTTTTGCCAGATCAAGGGTGGGATGGCAAAAGGCCTTTAGAGAAAAGAGAAACTGTGGACCGGGACATCTCTGTGACAACCTGGAGACCTACATGAAGATAGGCTCCTGGGAGGATATGAAGAGGACTCTAGCAGAGACTCCTACTAGCAAGGGTCATAGAGCCTGAAGAGGACTCACCCTAACTAGACAAGATTCCTAGTGTAGGGAGGGAAACACAAAGCCACACACAAAAACTTCAACTCAAAGTCTGTCTTGCCTACAAAATGTGCAGTGATAAAGAGAACAGATAGAACAGAGATTGAGGCAAAGTCCAACTAATGCATGGCCCAACCCAAGACCCACGCCATGGGAGAGAGCTCACCCTTGATACTGTTAACTATACACTGCTATGCTTGCAGACAGGAGCCTAGCAGAGTAGTCTTCTGAGAGGCTCCACCCAGCAGCACTTTGAAATAGATGCTAAGACTCAATGCCAAACACTGGGTAATGCATAGGGAAACATGTGGAATAGTGGCAGGATGGAGAAAAGGACCTGGAGGTGACAGGAGCTTTATAAGAAAACCAACAGAGCCAACTAAACAGGGCCCAGAGGGGCCTATTGAGACTGAAGGTCCAACCAAGGACCATTCATGGACTGGGCCTAGGACCCCAAGACAGATCCAGCTGATGGGCATCTCAGACTTTCTGTGGGTCCTCCAGTAATGGGAACAGGAGATGTCTCTGACATGGACTCTGTTGCCAGCTTTTTGGTCACTTTCCCTTGGGAGGACTGTCTTGCTAGGCCACAAGGGAAGGGAACATGCTGAGTCCTGATGTGACTTGATAAACCAGGATGGGTGGGAAGGGGGGCTCCCTGTTTCTGAGGAACAGGGAAGGAGGAATGGGGGAGAGAGAGGGAGAGGAAGACTGGAAGGAGAAGAGGGATGGAGCTAAGGCCAGGATGTAAAATGAATAAATAAATAATATATAAATTAAAAAAGAATTCATGGTGAAAGTAGAAGGCTATCTTAATGCATTAATTTGAAAAAAATATATTTACAAACTCTCATTAGATCTATATTTTTTTGAAATGTAATTTAATATTTATTTGTTTTTGTTCATATTATTATTATTATTATTATTATTATTATTATTATTATTATTATGTTTTTTTCAAGACAGGGTTTCTCTGTGTAACCGTGGCTGTCCTGGACTCACTTTGTAAACCAGGCTGGCCTCTAACTCACGGTGATCCGCCAGCCTCTGCTTCCCAAGTGGGTGGGGTTAAAGGAGTGTACCACCACCACTTCGCCAATTTTTATTTTTTAAAATAAAAATTTAATTAAAATATAAATACATTTGTCCCTTCCATTTTCTCCCTTCAAAGCCACCCAATCCCCCTCACATAGTCTTAAAGTTATATGGATTCTTTTTACTTGAAAAAAATACATATAATATGTATAGAAATATATGAGTAAAGCTCCAGAATACCCAGCGGAACAAACAACTAATAGTCCTATTCATCTGTGCCACCTATGAACCATAACAATGACCAGCTCAGCAAGAAAACCCTGAAGTCGACAGTGTAACTCATATGTTGGTGACAACCAACAGGTGTCTAATTGGACTTGGGGTCAACTTAAACAGAAGAGATAACATGAGTGGTACTAGAAACCAAGCCGAAGATCCAGGACTTGTGAGGTCAAGGATCTTAGAAGAGAACAATTACCACCGTGCTAGTAGCTCAGTGTAATGCTTCACTATATTTCAAATCTTATCTTTAAATAAAGAGAGGATACGGTGAAGTGAAAGACTAGTTGGTGTTTAAAAATCTCCGTGCTTGGAGTTGAAACAATTCAGTTCATGGGGCATTGCAGGCCAGCCAATTCAGGCAAGTCATTGAGTTCTAGGCCAATGAGAGATCTCGAGTCAAAAAATAAGACAAATGACATTTGAGTAATGGTCACACATACATTCACTACACACACACACACACACACACACACACACACACACACACACACACAC
>OU015748.1:88937181-88969888 GCA_907169655.1 Acomys percivali
CACACACACACACACACACACACACACACACACACACACACACACACCAACAGGAACAAGAAAAACCATGAACATGGGAACTAGGTTTGATTTGTAGTAAGTTACCATGGAGTCTGGTTCTCTTCTTGCTTGTGAACGACACTCAACTTTATGCAAGCCTTGGGGATAGTTTGTTACTTGTTCACTTATTAAAAGACAGGCTGTGGTTCACTAGTACACTGAGAGGAAAGTTTTCCATGTGGTCCTGCTAAAGATCTGCTCATCTTCTTAGCGTTCCTTTGTCATTTGTTCAGCAAGTCACTAACCTACTGAATTCACTTATTATTTGTGAAAATTTCCCAAGGTTTTACAATAGGATTCATATTTCATGGTTGGTTTGTATGTTTTATAGAGGGAGATGAGGGGCTGGAGAGATGGCTCAGAGGTTAAGAGCACTGGCTGCTCTTCCAGAGGTCCTGAGTTCAATTCCCAGCAACCATATGGTGGCTCGCAACCATCTAGAATGAGGTCTGGTGCCCTCTTCTGGTGTGCAGTTGTATATGCAGATACAACATTGTATACATAATAAATAAATAAAAAATGATAAAGAGGGAGATGAAAGGATTTTACATTTCCAGGCTTGCGGCATTTAAGTCAAGTGTTTCAACAGTTAGAAAACATCACCCAAGAACTAGAGAGAGAAGGTTGGAAGGAAATTTAGATTTCTGAGTAAACCAGCATGGGCTGGGTTGGGAAGCTACACCTGAGGACCCTATATGGAATGAAAAATTGCAAAGGAAAAATATAGGCAAGCAAGAGACAGTGTGCTTGCCAGAATCAGAGCTAAACACAAACTCTGGTACATAAATGATGCTTAATGTGTAACCACAACATTCAAGTGTCATTAACTCAAACTCCAGAATGAATGAATGAACGAACGAATAAATAAATAAATAAATAAATAAGTGTATGTGGGCACCTGCATGTATGGTAATAGGAACATTTTTCACTCAAAATACACTTGCTGATCACTTACTATATACAAAGTACTTTATTATCATAAGCACATTAGTGACTAAATGATCAAACTGCTCACTATGTGCTGCTTAAATTCCTCGTGTTACCCTGTTGCCTTTCATTAACCAAAGAGTAATTCTGTCAGTGACCGCATCCATACTGTCACTTCCTCCCTTTACATAGGGAAGAATCAAACCAAATGTCAGTCCTTTCTTCAGGCCACACTTTGCTTCAAATAATTTAACAAGTGCTTTGAAGATGGAGTGGGGACAGTGCAAAGTGAACGTGGTCTATAGAAAGCTGCCTCTCTGCCTGAAAGCTAGACCTGTTTCCTCCCTTGCAGTATATTTACACAAGCCCTATTTCCCTAACATCCCTGCACGTATAACTTAACTGAAGGCCTATGCAGCAAGTGAATTTTGGATGGGTCTTAAGTAAACACGGAGCCAAGACCTCAAAAGGCACATTCAGCAGGATACGTTTGGCTATTTTCCCCAAAGGGAATGACTGCAGCAAGGAGAATTTCCCACAATCAGTTGTCCTTTGATTTTTCATTCTTGCTGGCTTGGCTGTTCTTCTTTTCCCCCAAGCACGTCCTTGTTTTCCCAGCCTTGTGCAGTAGGAAGTACTGGGGCGTTTCAGAAGGCGAGGAGCACTTGAGACCTCATCCTTACAGCAGCCTGGGAAAGGGGCGCCCCCCAGGCTCAGGTGTCTCCTTTCAACGGTTTTCTCTCTGAATGTAGCACAAGGCTTTGCCGTCTTTGGGATCCTATCTCCACGGGGCTTGCCAAGAGGAATGAATCAAAATTTGGCAGCCTGTAGCTTTAAAGTCTCCTAAAGCCAAATCCTTATAAGAGAGACTATGGGAGGAAGGAACATGCCCCCCCTCCCCGTTTATTCCTTGCCCTTTACTAAACAACCCTGAGAAAAGTTGTGAAGTTTTTGTTTGCACTTGTTTTTATTTCTTAAAGAGAGTGGAAAGAAATATTTTCTCAGCTTTTCTAAGTGGTTCTCATACATTCTGTTGTGTTTTAGTAGTTTATTCTTGTGGCATTGCCTTAAATTGCTTTTGAAAGCGTGTACTGATAAGTATTCATTTTGATATCCACTTTTACAGTTAACAATATTTCAGTAATTTGAATTGATCATATGAATACGCATATATCATATCAAATTATATATATATATATATATATATATCTCACATATCACCAAATATCAGCTTGTCTCTCACATGGAACGCAGACAATTTATTCTATTTGTCAGGCTATAATGGAAATCCTTGTCTTGTCTTCATTCGAAGAAAGCTTGATCTGTATTTAAGGTTGCCAGTTGATTATACTGAAGATACGATATCATCTAAAAAGTCTCTAATTCTAAGTTAACTGAATAATAACTGTAGATACATCAATAAAATTTCCTTCTCTGCAACAATTCTATCTGTGTTTGGTTTTGTGACTGGAGAATTTAGGATAAATGAATTGCTATTTCTCAAAGCTGTCACAATTATAATGCTTGATAATTGTTTCTTCTCCTATGTTTTTGTCTTTCATTTTCTTCCCTCAATTTCTTTACCCCATCCTTTCATGCTTTCTTTGGAAGCTCTTATTTGCTTTTAGATATTTCCATTCTTTCCCCTTTATGAAAACATGGTAGGTTTCATTTCATGATTTTATGATAATTGGATTGGATCCTGTGTTCAATTCTGCTTGACTAGTTTGACAGAAATCGTATTGAGTTGCATCTATCATCATATTGGGCACAAAATATATCTTATGTATGTTGTAATCAACATGATAAGAAAACTCAAGATCTATGTGTAGTATGTTGGTTACTAAGTCTAGTGAATTCATAAACAGGTTCATAGATAAGCAGTTCATACATGGTTAGACTTCATTAAAAACTTGACAGGAAGACAGAATCATCTAAGGGTATATTGGGCATGTTCAGAAAGATATTTCAGAAAGAACTGATTATAAAAAGAAGACCAACCTCAAAATGGGGAACATCTTCCAAAAGAGTTGCCAGATAGAGGAAAATAGCAGAATGCAGCTGCTTGCCTTTGCTTCTTGTTTCTGAACTTGTAGATTTATTGTAGGTGCGGACACTAGATTACTGGGCCTTCCAACATGGACTCAGTACCAGAGACTTCCCCAGGAACTCCAAGATTTCAGCAGTACATTGGGATTGCTGTGATATTGAGATTCATGGAATAAGCAGCTATGAGGTACTCAGTCTTGCCAGCACTTAGACATGCTATGTTAGTGTGTGTGTGTGTGTGTGTGTGTGTGTGTGTGTGTGTGTGTGTGCGCGCGCGCGCATGCACACTCACGCGTGGGCACGTATCTGTATACATTCTATTTATTTTGTTTCTCCAGAGGACCCTATCCTGGCACAGCTCAGCAGGGTAATGTAGTGCAGCAAATTCAATGGTGATGAGGGATGGGTGAGAAACTTGAGCTTTATAAAGTGTACAGGACCGCATAACTTTCACTCCTTTAAATGACTTATTCCATATTGGGTGTCCATTTCTTCAGACATTTAGTTAGTTTACATACGATTCTAAGCTTAATATCTCTACACTTTTAGGGACTGTGAGCTAAAAGGATAAATATTTAATTTAAAATCATGGTAAGTATTATGGGCTGAGACTGCAAGACCTTTCCAGCCTGGTTTTTTGAAGGCATCAGAGAATGCTTTGTGGAGAAGTATCATGAAAGCCACAGATGGATTGAGAAGGAAGAACCTGAGTGAAGACACAATGGACAGAGGATCAGAGGTAAAGCACCTGCCAATGGGACAATCAGAGGGATGGAAGCAGGATAAGTAGGTGACCCTGGGAGGAGAGAGCTAGGAGGCAGAGGGATGACTAGATTTATTTAGGTTTCTGTAGGCCATTAGAGCCAAGGTAAAGGCATTCAGTTTTTAAGGAAAATAGATCTTTGTCACCTAATGTAAGGTGGACCTCAGTTCACATTTTGGGCAGAGGATGGAAAGTCTTATGGTAGAGTGGGGAGGAGGAGAGAGGAAGGACCCGGAGGGGACAGAAGCTCCACAAGAAGACCAACAGAGGCAACAAATCTGGGTGGGTGCTGGGGGAAAGCAGTGGAGACTGATGCATCAGCCTCATGCATTGAGAGGACCTAGGCCCCCTGCTCAGATATAACCAATAGGTAGCTCAGTCTTCCTAGGAGTCCTCTTGTAAGGGCAGCAGGAGCTGCCCCTGCCATGGACTGTTTCCTACTCTTTCACCACTTTTCCCTGGCCGGGTGCTATACCAGGCCACAGAGGAAGAGGATGCAGGCAGTCCTGATGAGACTTGGTAGGTTGGGGTCAGTTGGTAAAGGAGAAGGGCTCCCCCTCTGTGAGGGCAGGGGAGGGGCATGAGGGGAAGAGGGAGGGAGGACGGGACCTGGAGGAGATTGAGGGCGGGGTCTACAATTGGGATGTAAAATGAATGAATTTAAAAAATAAATTTAAATGTAAAAAAAATGAAGTAACCAAACTCCCGATTAATCTTCCAAGAATTAGCTAAAATGGCACATGCAAACATCTTAGCACAACGTAGAATCATTTCAAAACCCAACCAAACCAAACCCCTCTCAGGGCAGCAGCACAGTCCTAGGGTGACTTGAATGTCACAGCTGATCTAACTGAAGATCTTTACTATTTTTGCCTGTATGACACTTCGCTTGGGTTCCTAATGTTGTTAAGTGGCAGCTCTGGTAAAGGACAGTTTAGAAGAGCATTTATAGATATCCTCAGATTGAGATAGCATCTCATGATTGCTGTGCCACACACAGACAGGAGTTGTATTTCCCTGGTGTTTATCTCCATACTGTTTGTAAAATAAGCAGCCTAAAATTTATGACTAATTTTCCTTGCCTAAAGGTGGAAAAGGAATGAAAGGGTATAGGATGAGTGCTATGCTTTAAATTATTCTGTGCAACAAATAAAGAAAATGGGGAAAAACATTTTATAAGTATATGGCCATTCAGCACTTTAAAGGCATTTTGTGTACGGGGTTAATAACACGAGATGGATGTAGATACATTTGAAAGCTTCAAATTCTCAACACTTATTTCATATTATAGTTTAACAAAATATATGCATGAAAGATCTTCATTTTTTTTTCAGGAAGACTCTGCCACAGACCCACTGTGGAACTTGACAGTTGACACTTATGCTCTATTGCTCTGGTTTCATTATGTGCAAGATGAGGAAATTGGACAAAATGATCTCTAATGTCATCAAAAAATTAGGTTTCTCATTTCCACACTGCCCTCTGAGACATGTTATGCTGCAAATTGGGAAGTAATTTGAAAGTCAATTCTCTTTGTTGCTGTCTTATCATTGTTGAAGGAATCTGGAAAAAAAATGATGATCTTAAGCAATAATAGAAAAGCCTAAATTGTCCACATAAATCACAGTGGTTTTCATCTTTCTCTCTTACTACTTTTCCTCCTTAAGAATCCATGATTCCATGACTTTAACTCCCTCCTTCCTTTTCTGCTTTTCTCCCATTTTTTACCATTACCAGTTATAAAATCCTAAACACAATAATTACATTTCCAAAAAAAGGGGAGGGATCCATATCTATTGGATGTGGATAAACAGAAATCCATAGCAAGGTGCACTTCTCTGTCTTAGATGCATGCAGGCAATCTTGACTGTCTTTTACTGAAACTCAAGGACTACTTGATTGATGTACCAAGAAATGACTCCCATCAATACCATGCTCACCAGTTCTTCCATGTTATCCAAGTGGAGCTACTATGGAAAGGCTTCCAGCGTGCTTTCACATCCACCCCAATGTGTTCCATATGAGATCACATTTCAAAGGTATGGATTCACATACATCATAATCACCATGGTACAAACCAACACAATTAGAAGAATGGAGTGGCATCTCAATATATGGAAATGGAAAAACTCTTATAAATCAAAATCATGGAATGCTCACACTTGATGATTACAGAGTGATCTGTCTCAAACATAACGGCATTCAATCAATGTTTGGGGAATTGAAAATAGATATTAATTGGAGTCAATCCTTTTAGATTGTGAAGCCTATAGGCATGTGCAGAGGTTTGTATAGTTTCCCACTTCTGTTTATGACATTCATTTGCTGTCAACTGGTGGGTTAATCAAATCTCCTATGTTCAATGCTGTCTGGAGCTTTAAAGATTTTTATTGATCTCACTTGATTTTGAGTACTGTTGTTTGCCATAGTATGGTATTTGCTTTATACTACAGCTAGCATATAAACTCGGATTGCTCTATATAAGAATTGGTAATTCCTATTATTGTTACTGCTAATCTTATCCCGTGCACCTCTTGTACCCAGTGAGCACTTTTGAGAGGTTTTGAATGGCAGACTCAATGTTCTAAATTCAAAGGAAAACTTTCAAAAGAGAAATTCCTGGGCTTCTTCACATCCATTTAAACCCAGAGAGAAATTTACTTAGAAATATTTTATTTTATTTTTATCTTTTTGTTAATACATTAAAGAAAGAAAACTTAAGCTGAATTTTGTTGATGGTCACTAAAAGCCCTTGATAATTCCTTTTTTCCCCTTGACTTCATGGGAAAGATTAATCAGATTTCTCTAAATTGTCCACTCAGATTCCTTGCATCTAGTAATATCTTCCTTTCCTTTGTACTTGCTCTTGTTTTTCTCTGAAAATAGTAATATGTGCATGCTTATTCTCCTCTATGGATTTGATAATTTTGTTTTCCCTGTGAGTTCTTGGCATCACACATATTGTAGGTACTCAGGGGGTTGTTGAATGAATATGTGACTGCTGATAAAACAACTTAATTCTTTCAATTCCTCATTTAATAAGCACAACAAATGCTCGTGCATGAAAAAATATTCCTAAATTTTTAGCAGGTTAGAGAGACTCACTATTTCTTTTTAATTGGGAAAGTCTAAACTGCTTTTCCAAAGAGAGGAGCTTGTGATCTTACCAGGTACATGTGGTTTTTTTTTATTAATTAAAACAAAATGTATTTTATCAATGATTGGCTCATATTCATACCAGCTTATGGGTGATAATTATATTTTATTTGAAAGTACAGTTAGTTTAAGCACTGTTGTAAAGAAGCATATTTCTCATTATGAATTGTAATGAATAGTTTCAACTCTAGATAAAATACCTTTTTTTTTTTTTTTGCTTGTGAAATTTTATATCCCTTACATTTTCATGTGTTAAAAAAAAACTCAGCAGAACTATGTTAACATGACTTCAGTTTAAACCTCTGGCCCTCTGGATTCCATGGTAAGTCAGCATTCTGAATCGTTCTGAACACATCTGGGATGTGGATTGCTCTGAAGTGTCACTGAGTTTGGAGATGGCCTACCTTCTAGGACGCCTGCAAAATACAAATGAATAACCAGTCCCTCACACATAGAATTCTCGAAGAGGACATGATGATGCTTCAGGTCATCTTGGTGTGCAAAGCCTTGGCTGCAGGGGAACCAGTGGTACAGCAAGTGGGCTTACAGTTTATCTCACTGTCCTGGTTATTCCTGTACTTGGATGATTAGGCCTTCCATAAATCAGCACTTGTCATGCATATCCAATGCACAGTCTTTTAAATCTTCTTTCCAAATGAAGGCTTTGAACTCAGAGGGCTGGGACCATATGAAAATTGCCCTCTGTCCTTACTAAGGAGCCTTACATCCATATGCACACTGCTTTTCTAATCATAGCACAATTGCCTTCTGGACTCTTCTTGTCATCAGAGACCTGTAAATCTTTCAAAGATCCAGTTCAAGCTGATACAAAGCCTAGCCTTTGACAGCATAACTATTCACTCCGTGGAAGTAAAGAATTGCTTATTTGACTAAGTTGTCCCATTTTCTGCTTGCAAATGCCAAGTCAGCCTCTAGAATCTTCTGGGTTTGCTAAAGACAAGGAAGATTTGTATCATGGGAACACAGACACATCTAAAAAAAACATCTCTTGCAAAGTATATGCAAAAGTATATTTTAGTCAAGAATTTTATTTAATGATTTAATTATTTAGATTTTTTGCAACATGGTTTCTCTGTGTAGCCTTGGCTGCCCTGGACTCACTTTGTAGACGAGGCTGGTCTCGAACTTACAGCAATCTGGCAGCCTCTGCCCCCTGAGTGCTGGAATTAAAGGTGTGTGCCACCATGCCTGGCTAATGAAGCATTTTTAATCAAGTTGTTGGTAGACAGTTTCTAGAATTTTCTTTATGTGTTTCCATCTTTCTAATTTCCACACATATTTTGACTCAAACGTTTCTCAACTGTTTTTCTTTAAAAACCACTTATTGAGATGTAACAAGAATAAATTAATTAAAAAAAATAAAAAAAATAAAAAGTATTACAACCAAAAAAAAAAGAATAAATTAATAAAAAAACATACAAAAAATAAAAATAAATAAATAAAATAAAAACCACTCAGTTCTTTCTGGCAATAGTGTCTAGTTTTCATTATAGGATGTCTTCTTAATCACCTTGAACACAGAAGCAAAATGGTTTCCTTTTTAGAAATTCATCTCTGTCAGAAAGCAATGGCCTCTGGCATTCACTTTTTAAAAAAATTTTTTTTTATTAATTTATTCTTTTACATCTCAATGGCTATCCCATCCCTTGTATCCTCCCATTCTTCCCTCCCTCCCATTTTCCCTTTATTACCCCTCCTCTATGACTGTTCCTGAGAGGGATTACCTCCACCTGTTTATGCTCATAGGGTATTAAGTCTCTTCTTGGTAACCTGCTGTCCTTCCTCTGAGTGCCACCAGGTCTCCCCATCCAGGGGACATGGTCAAATGTGAGGCACCAGAGTACATGAGAAAGTCATATCCCACTCTCCACTCAAGTGTGGAGACTGTTCTGACCATTGGCTAGATCTGGGTAGGAGTTTAAAGTTTACCGCCTGTCTTGTCCTTGGCTGGTGCCTTAGTTTGAGCAGGACCCCTGGGCCCAAATCTGCCTATCATAATGTTCTACTTGTAGGTTTCTAGGACCCTCTGGATGCTTCTACTTTGCTATTCTCCCATGCTTCTCTCATCTAGAGTCCCAATAGGATGTCTTCCCCTCTGTCCCAGTTTCCTGGTAAGAGAAGGCTTTCATGGGACATGCCCCTTGGGCTAGTATGCAGATATAAGTGAGTATACACCATTTGAGTCTTTCTGCTTCTGGATTAACTCACTCATTATAATCATTTCTAGCTCAATCCATTTGTCCACAAATTTCTGGAATTCCTTGTTTTTAATAGCTGAGTAGTATTCCATAGTGTATATGTACCACAGTTTCTTTATCCATTCTTCTACTGAGGGACACTTAGGCTGTTTCCATGTTCTGGCTATTATGAATAAGGCTGCTATGAACATGGTTGAGCAAAGTTTATTGTTGTGTGCTGGAGCATCTTCTGGGCATATTCCAAGGAGTGGAATAGCTTGGTCTTGAGGAAGCCCTATTCCCAGTTTTCTGAGAAAGCACCAGATAGATTTCCAAAGTGCCTGTACTAGTTTGCATTCCGACCAGCAATGAAGGAGTGTTCCTCTCTCTCCACATCCTCGCCAGCATGTGGTGTCATTTGAATTTTTAATCTTAGCCATTCTGATGGGTGTAAGACAGAATCTCAGAGTTGTTTTGATTTGCATTTCCCTGATGACTAAGGAGGTTGAGCATTTCTTTAAGTGTTTCTCAGCCATTTGATATTCCTCTGTTGAGAATCTCTGTTTAGTTCCAAGCCCCATTTCTCAATTGGGTTATTTGGTTTGGTGGTGTTTAATTTCTTGAGTTCTTTATATATTTTGGATATTAGACCTTTGTCAGATGTAGGGTTGGTGAAGATCTTTTCCCAGTCTGTAGGCTGTCGCTTTGTTCTCTTGACAGTGTCTCCATCCTTACAGAAGCTTCTCAGCCTCATGAGGTCCCATTTATTAATTGTTGACATTAAGGCCTGGGCTGTTGGTGTTCTGTTCAGGAAGTTGTCTCCTGTGCCAATATGTTCCAGGCCTTTCCCCACTTTTTCTTCTAACTGACTTAGTGTCTCTGGTTTTATGTTGAGGTCTTTAATCCCCTTTGATTTGAGTTTTGTGCAAGGTGACAAATATGGGTCCAGTTGCATTTTTTTACACATAGACCTCCAGTTAGACCAGCACCACTTGTTGAAGATGCTATCCTTTTTCCATTGAATGGATTTGGCTTCTTTGTCAAAAATCAAGTGACCATATGTGTGTGGATTCATATCTGGGTCTTCGATTTGATTCCACTGATCAACCAGCCTGTTCCTGTGCCAGTACCAGGTTGTTTTAATTACTATTGCTTTATAGTACAGTTTGAGATCAGGGATGGAGATTACTCTGGAGCACCTTTTATTGTACAAGATTGTTTTAGCTATTCTGGGTTTTTTGTTTTTCCATATGAAGTTCAGAATTGAACTTTCAATGTCTTTAAACAATTGTGTAGGTATTTTGATAGGGATTGCATTGAATCTGTAGATTGCTTTTGGTAGGATGGCCATTTTTACTATGTTAATTCTCCCAATCCATGAGCAAGGAAGATCGTTCCATCCTCTCATGTCATCTTCAATCTCCTTCTTCAGAGTTTTGAAATTTTTTTCAAACAAGTCCTTCACTTGCTTAGTTAGAGTAACTCCTAAATATTTTATATTGCTTGTGGCTAGTGTGACGCGTGTGGCTTTCCTAATTTCTTCCTCTGCAAGCTTGTCATTTGTGTATAGGAAGGCTACAGACTTCTTTGAGTTAATTTTGTATCCAGCCAATTTGCTGAAGGTGTTTATCAGCTGTAAGAGTTCTCTGGTGGAATTTTGAGGGTCACTTATGTACACTCTCATACCATCTGCAAATAGGGATAATTTGACTTCCTCCTTTCCCATTTGGATACCCTTGATCTCCTTTTGTTGTCTTATTGCTCTGGCTAGAACTTCGAGTACTATATTGAAGGGATATGGAGAGAGTGGGCAGCCTTGCCTTGTTCCCGATTTTAGAGGAATTTGCTTGAGTATCTCACCATTTACTTTGATTTTGGCTATTGGCTTGCTGTATATAGCCTTTATTATGTTGATGAAAGGGCCTTGTATCCCCGATCTCTCTAAAACTTTAAACATGAATGGGTGTTGGATTTTATCAAATGCTTTCTCTGCATCTAAAGAGATGATCATGTGGTTTTTTATTTTCAGTTTGTTTATATGGTGGATTACATTGATGGATTTCTGTATATTAAACCATCCCTGCATGCCTGGAAGGAAGCCTACTTGGTCATGATGAGTGATGTCTTTGACGTGTTCTTCTGTTCGTTTTGGCATTGACTTTTTAATGGCACAAAGGCTCTCAAAACTCACCCAGGAAATGGCAATGCACTACTTGCCTGCCTGCATTCTGTTCTATCACATAAGATCACTCTGTAAGTCCACAGGGAAAGGAGACGATCCTAACTGGCCACCTAAAGGCCTCCTGGCCAAGAGACTGATGGTTCCCCCACCTCCATGGACTTCAAAGAGCTTTA
Organism: Acomys percivali; assembly: GCA_907169655.1. Lineage (NCBI taxonomy): Eukaryota > Metazoa > Chordata > Mammalia > Rodentia > Muridae > Acomys > Acomys percivali. Next base: position 88,948,690 of record OU015748.1, read on the forward strand.
GTTTATAATCCCCTGGTTTTAGACACGACACGATGCTAAGCATCTTTTTATTTTGTCTAAAATAAAAATAAATAAAAATAAAAAAGAAAGAAAGAAAGAAAAGAAAGAAAGAAAGAAAAAGGAAACTACTCTCTGGTAGAAAGGATAGATGTAGTCTATGGTCTGTGGTCTATGGTCACCTGCATATTCGTTGATGGAGACATAGTGTTTAACAGTTCCCTAGCAGTTTTGACTACTACCTCCCAAAGTCCTGCGGGAATGTCTTGTCTGAAAGATGCTTGGCAGATATTAGGTCCAAATCCACTTTCTTCTCCACTGCCTGTTAAAAACTGGAGAGTCTCAAGCTGAGTCGGGTTACCTGCCCTCCAGTGAAGGTAAATAGGGATCCGGATGTACCCATATTCATGCAAAATGTGTGCTTTCCAGTCTGCTAATTCATGCTTAGCGTGGCTGAAAGGAGCCCCACTATAGAGGGCTTCCTTCACTCTGAGGCCCTCAGGCTGAGAAGCCAGCCTAACATTTTGTTTTCTTTGTCTGAACAAACTGAAAGCTTGCTAACTTCGATCAGGCTGTGACAACTCTATTTCTGAAAGAACCTATTCATTACTCACAGAGCCAGTGTTCCTGTGGGAATTTCCCAGCGGGTGTGAGGGGGGGGGGCAGAGAAGTGTGGTGTTTTTCCTGCCTAGCTTTAGCCCTGGCACTTACCATGTATGTGAAGCTGGAGAAGTCAGTGAACTCTTTAGGGCCCCATGTCCTCACCTTCATCTTTACATAAGAACAAAATTACCCACATAACAAATGTGTCATGGCAAAAATCTGCCTTACAGTTTAATAAGAGAGAAATTGTAGCTTAAGCTCTGAAATTTTAGGAAGGTACAACTTAATACAATGTTTCTATAGATTGAAAAATAGATTTGAGAGGAAACTGTTTAAGAATGAATCAAACCTGAACTCTTAATTTAAAAAAATCATAAATATTAAATAGCATACATTGTACATTATACACATCACATGATTACTACTTGAAATGGCATTGCTCACTACTTAACCTCATAATCTCATGATTTTTGTTTACTTAAAAATGCGGGAATTATGTTAAAAATTAGATTCTTATTTTTATTAACAAAGTTAACACATTTTTACTTAACCAAACTGTCTAGTCTTGTCCAAGATGCACTATGCATTTTCAATACACATGGTTATAAGGAGTGAACACAATTAGTCAACAAGCAATTGGCTGTATGGATTACTATACTTTAAACGTTCACGGCCAGCCATGGTGGTGTACACCTATAATCCCAGCACTCAGAAGGCAAAGGCAGGTGGATCTCTGTGAGTTTTAGGCCAGCCTGGTGTACAAAGAGAACTCGGAACAGCCAAGGTTATACAGAGGAGCCCTGTCTCAAAAAACCAAAAAGTAAAAATAAAATAAAATAAATATAAAAAATTTAAAAGTTCATACTCTTTGAGGTAGCATTACACTTCTAGGACATTATTTGGAGGTCAAACTGATGTTAGTTGAAAAGATTTGTCTAACAAGAGAGGGATTACAGATCAGCCCTCTTCTGTTTAGAATAAAATAAGAAAGGGTGGCTGGGGAAGAGAAAAAAATACTAAAGTGTTGGGAAGTTTGTATTGATCAAGTACTACAGAAGTAAACAAGGATGCTGATGATCATCTTGGGACAAATACATCTGAAAGAAAGAAAAACTTTCATTTGCTCAGGGCTATTTTGTTTAAAAAATAGGACTACAAGTTAATTCAATGCAACTGATTAGTTACATCGTATTAATGAGGTAGGTGCAATTCACAAGGCGGGAAACCCTAATGGCTGTAAAATGTGTGGCTTCAAAACTCCAGCGAACATGAAGTACCTCTCAGCATGGAAACTGGCCCCAGATCCTACACAGGCAAAGGAAACCTTGGGTTTTCATTAAAAACAAAAACAAAAACAAAAAAACTTTGTGAAGTATAAGGAAACAATTGACAGATGATATAATTTCTTGTCCCTTTGCCTATCATCCTGGTAGTGTGCCTTGTGACTTCAATACTATTGCTTGGATTATCAGATCCTATGCATACTTAATTCAATGAAAGAGGATAAACTCATATTCAAAACTGACACATGACATATATGACTGTTTCCATAACTCCAAGATGGATCTTTTAGTCCTCAAACTTAGAAGGTGGATTTTTAAAAAATATATAAAACCTGAGATTTGCTCTAGGATTCATATACCTTCATATACCTGAAACTTTTCCTGTAATGGACAGTAACTGTTCTGTTAAAATATATGTAGCATACATGATGGAGGTTTCTGCCCGCTACTTCCTCTGTGGGAAATAGACAAGACTTTCCCCATACAGTTTATATCTGAAAGGCTAAGAACTATTTTTCATGCCTCATAAGCTATCATAATTGATATTAAACATGTTTTTGTTTTGATCCCAAGGGTGGGGATATGAAACAGACTTATGTGATGGTGCACAATATTTGTCCACAAGAAAGGGAATCTCCTTGGGGGCTGAAAGGTTGGCCCATGGTTGAGAGCACCGGCTGCTCTTTCAAAGGATACAGGCTCAGTTCCTAGTACCTACATGGAGCCTCATAACTGTCTGTTAACTCCAAGATCTGACACCCTCACACAGACATACATGCAGGCAAAACCCAATGCACATAAAAACAAAATGAAAATAAATACATTATTACAAAACATCCTGTATGAACTGCGGGAGAGTATAGATAGTCCAACTAACAGAGATCAATTGCTTTGCTTGGAAACACTCCTAGCGATGTTGCAGAGGCTGCTGTGCTTGCTGTCGCTCCTTCTCAGTATCCAGGCATCCCAAGGAGCTCACCTTCTGAGTGGAGAAAGTTGCTCCCATCCAGCAATGAAGAAATATTAAAACATTGCCTTTGCAAGAAAGTAAATCGAATGAAAAACTGTTACATTTACCAAAAATTCTACACTCCAAAAACAATAGCACACTCTCTTATGTGAATCCTGTTTTGTTTATTTACTTTAGGCAGAGTCTCACTGTGTGAACATGCTGGCCTAGAACTCACTTTGTAGACCAAGATGGCCTTGAGCTCACAGACGTATGCTTTCCTCTTCATCTTGAATGATGTAATTAAATGTATGTGCCATCATGTTCAGCTGGATCCTATATATATGGAGGACTGGGGGACAAGATGGCAAAAGAGTGTATGTGACTTGGAAGCAGAAGTAGGGGTGACAATTGGATAGAGGAAGAGTCCCACAGTAATCAGAGGGGGAATGAGAGCTGGCAATGGTGCAGAGGATACAAGTATGTCAGAGAACGCTCTGTTGAAAGCTTGATTTACATTCAGAATTTTAGATGCACCAAGATAGGAAAGTTGTTTCCTTCAAGGCTGCCAAATACAAATAGCCAAAACATTAAGAGTATAACATTTATATGATTCCTGATTGCTTCATGGTTCTTCTTGCTCTAAGTAGTTTATTGTATCTATGTGTAACAATATAAATGTCTATGTAAAAATATTAAAAATAAATAAAAAGAAAGCTATTACTTTGTATGGTATTATACAATTAATAACAAAATTCGAACAACATTTTAATGCTAAAGTATTTCTTCCCACAGACTATGCGGTTACTTCAGCCTTTAGAAAGTTTGTAAAAATGTTATTAGTGGAAAAAGCCCACTTAATTACCTAACTTTGGGCAGAATGAAACTTAATTTGAAATAAATCCTACTGAAATAGAGCCCTACATTTTAATTGAGGAAATAAGGACAGTGTGTTATTGTAAGGTTACCTATCGCAGTAAAAATATCATGCAATTATGGAGATGAAAACTCTCTCAAGGAAAGGCCTAGAAAGAAAGCAAAGGACTAAATATAATAATATATGGCAGTAACATAAATCAGATCATGTGTAAAATAAATCTAGATCTAGGAAATTTGTCTAATAGAGGTTTTATTAGCCAAATACAATATTGTTTTGACATGACTGGCACTATTTATTTAGAATACTTGTAACCAATAAGAACTGGGCAGTGTCTGTGACTGGATTAAAGTGACTGAATGTCTGTAGTATACATTAAGTAGCTCCATTCAAATGCCTAGTCCCTTGGTTGGGATGGATAGAGTAGCCTACAGTATCGGGATCATTCCTTCTCTCTCCCAAAGTAGCCTCTGCAAGTGGCTAGCTTGGGTGTCTTCAGAACATGGGGATCTTGGGATACTCAGATTTCTTATACAGCAGCAGTTTCCACTGGGGTGTGAATTTAAAAGTCCAGTTGTAATCTGTAAGGACTCAGTTTCTGAAACTGTGACTGAGTGTAGTCCATGTCAACTCATTGGTTAAAAGAAGAATATAACACCAGTTCAAAATGTGAACATGGAATATTTCATTGGAGAAGATCTTTAGAGACTGCCACCATTCCTTCTTTTATATTTTGTCAATCAGCTTTTATTAATTAATTAATTTATTTATTCATTAACCCAGTAAACCCTGATATCAAGGTTAAACACCCTAGTCTCCCATGGTATTCCCAAAATAATAAGAATTAGCATGCTAAAACATAATTCTAGTTATGACTAGAGGAAAATACTTTTGATAATCATATAAGTGGCATATATGAAGCAATTGGGACAGAGTGATAAGATTCTAAGAGATAGAGTATGGAATATAAATGCTTTTCAGGAGCCAGCATTTTAGGATGGATCAAAAAGAGAACCAATAAAAGACCAAAGCTAAGTTAGTGTGAACCAGTTCCACCATTCCTGGTGGTCTGTGTACAATGTCTGAACTACCTCACCACTAAGTATTGCTTCTTCTGGACATCAGAGAGGGAGTCAATATCTTATGTATGTTGACTTGGGACTCAAGCAAGGCTAGAAGCAATATCATATGAACAATACAGTTGAAAGAAGCATGAAGAAATGGGGACTTGCTTGGTGTGATGGCACACATCTGTAATCCTAGTACTTAGGGGGCAGAGTCAGGTGGATCTCTGTGAGTTTGAAGCTAGCCTGGTCTACAAAGTTAGCCAGAACAGCCAAGGCTACATAGAGTAACCCTATCTAAGAAAAGAGAGAGAGAGGGAGAGAGAGAGAGAGAGAGAGAGAGAGAGAGAGAGAGAGAGAGAGAGAAAGAAAGAAAGAAAGAAAGAAAGAAAGAAAGAAAGAAAGAAAGAAAGAAAGAAAGAAATAGAGACTTTTTCATTAGCCTCCAAATCTAGAGCTTACCTTTAGGACAATGTTATCAACTCCAGCTTTAAAAAGCTTCTTGCCCTTTCACTGGGGTACTCCACGGTGAGGGCATTCATAGGTCAGAGCCCAATAAAAGAGACTGTCTGACACAATTTTGTCACCTGACCCTAAGGGCACAGCTTATCAGCTCCTTTTATGTATATGAAAAGTCTGCAGAACAGTTCTAGTTTAGGTCAATTTCCCAGTGAAAGTAGCTACGTATTTCCATAACATCCTATAAGCCAGGCCTCTGCCAAATAGATCTAATTGCTCCTGGACCCATGTCTCTTTGTCCTTCCTGTGTCCTTTCTCCAACCCCTCCTCAGGGCTCTTTCTTGCACAAGAACAGATAAAGGACTTACAAAGAGCATTATTTGTGGTCCCAGGAAAAATATTAAGAAGAACTCAGAAAGCAGTAATATTCCATTCCCATCATTTATAAAACACACTCCCCCAATTCATAATATTAAACTCCAACTTATAACACCCCATTCTTTCAATTCACAGTATTCCAACCCCCCCAACCTATAGGATCCATCCAATTCATAACATTCCAATCAATCTGTTAGGCTGGTACATCTGTTCCTTCTCATTTGAGATTTTTCTACTAACATATAGGAGAGCATTCCCAGCAGAAAGAGTGGTGATTAATATTGAAGAACCCCTACCCAGATCTACTCGATGGACAGGACAATCTCCATAGCTGAGTGGAGAGAGGGGACTGACTTTCACACGAACTCTGTTGCCCTGTATTTGACCAGGTCCCCTGAATTGATTTTTTGGTTTGGTTTTTAAAAATTTATTTTATTAATTTATTCATATTACATCTCAATAGTTATCCCATCCCTTGTATCCTCCCATTCTTCCCTCCCTCCCATTTTCCCCTTACTCCCCTCCCCTATGTCTGTTCCTGAGGGGGACTTCCTCCCCCTGTATATGCTCATAGGGTATCAAGTCTCTTCTCGGTGACCTGCTGTCCTTCCTCTGAGTGCCACCAGGTCTCCCCCTCCAGGAGACATGGTCAAATGTGAGGCACAAGATTACGTGAGAAAGTCATATCCCACTCTCCACTCAAGTGTGGAGACTGTTCTGACCATTGGCTAGATTTTTGGTGGATGCGGAGTTGGAGGAGAAGAGTTTATGGTCCAGGCATTGCTCCAAATACTTCTGGTCTCCAGACAGACCTTACTTTGTCTTGTTTAGTTTTGGTTTGGTTTTCCTACAAGATTTTAGTCCTTGTTCAAATTTCCCCCTCAGATAGTTATTCAAATGTTATATGTAAATGTATGCATATATGCATGCATTCATAGATAGATATGTTAGTATGCATGCAAATTTGTATGTGATTGTATTCGTGTGTAGTGTTTTGAGTATCTCATGTGAACATCTTTCATGAAAAAGCATTATACTGTGTATGTATCACTTGTCTTTTGTTTAGCACTGTGTTTCTGAGTTTTGTTGTCTTATGCACTTATATGTTTAAGTACTGGGGACTTTCCTTAGTAGTTTGCCACATTTGGGGCAGGTAAGACAACTTAGTAAGTAAAAGTGCTTTTTTCTCCAAGTCTGCTGACCTCAGTTCAGTCCTGAGAAACCACATGGCACAGATGGAGCTCTCACACCATGTCCCCTCATTTTCACACTTGCAGAATGCATGCACACCTCCGTTTTCTCCCCTCTCTCACAATCACACCATATATGTGTAAACATTTTTTAAAAACTAATTCATCAATTTGTTTACATCCTGTTTGCAGCCTCCCCTCTCTCTTCTGCTCCCAGACCCTCTCTCTCCCCTTCCCCACACTCCTCTTCTCTCTCCCCCCTCCCCTCCTCCAATTCTCGCTTTCACCTCAGAAAAAAAGGGGAGGCCTCCCATGGATATCAATAAGACTTGGCATATCAAGTTGTTGTAGGTCTAGGCACATCTTCTGTTTAGGTTAGACAAGGCAGCCCGGGTACGGGAAAAGGATCTAACAGAGGGCAGCGGAGTGAGACACAGCCTCTGCTCCTGCTGTTACGATTCCCATATGAAGACTCAGCCGCACAACTCATGTATCTTCAAAGGACCTAGTTCTGCTCCCACGCATGCTCTCTGGTGGTTCAGTCTTTGTCAGTCCCTATGGGCACAGGTTAAGTGATTCTGTAAGTTTTCTTGTGGTATCCTTGACCCCTCTGTCTTCTTTAACCCTTCCTTCCCCTGTTCCACAGGATTCCCAAGCTCTCTGCCTAATGTAGGCAGTGGGTCTCTGCATCTGTTTCCGTGTTACTGGGTGAAGCCTCTCAGATGACTGTTATGTTAGGCACCTGTCTGCAAGTATAGCAGAATATCATTAATTGTGTCAGGGGTGGAATGTCTTTCATGGCATGAACCTCAAGCTAGGCCAGTCTTTCGTGAGCCTTTCCGTCTTTACTCCTGTACTTCTTGTAGGCAGGACAAATTGTGCATCAAAGGTTTTGTGGGTGGGTTGATGTCCCAATCCCTTCATTGAAAGTCTTCTCTGGTTACTGGCGATGGCTGGTTCAGGTTCCATGTCCCCCGTTGCTAGGAGTCTTAGATAAGGTCACCCTCATAGATTCCTGGGAGCTTCCACTGTCCTTAGCTTCTAGCTCATCATGTAGATGTTCCCGCTGACTAACTCCAGGTCGCTCTCCCAGTACTCTCTCTTTCCACCTTTTCCCCTCTGCATCTCTCTTGGACTCCTACCCACCCACTCCCCAACTCAGTTCTCTCCCTTCCTCCATCCTGATATCTATTTCTTTCCCCTAATTAGTAAGGTTCAAACATCCTCCTCTTGGACCCTCCTTGTTATTTAGCTTCTTTGGGTCTGTGATTGTGGTATGATTATTCTTTACTTTCCAGCTAACATCCACTTATAAGTGAGTACATGCCATGCTTGTTTTTGCTGTCCGACTTCATGATGTCATTGTTTTAAATAGTTGAGTAGTGTTCTATTGTGTAAATGTATCACTTTTTTTTTTTTTATTGGTTAAGAAACACATAGGTTGTTTCCAGTTTCTGGCTATTACAAATAAAGCTGCTTCAAAAATCACAATTACCTAATTTTTGCTTCTAAGTCCTCACTACACAAATGAAACCTTCTTTTGAACATATTTATCCGTTTCTTTTACATTATTTTTAAATTAAAAGTTCTTTTAAATTAAATGTATCCATTTATTCATTACTTGAGCGGTTTGGTGTGTATATGTATGCGAAGGAGAAAGTCAATATCAAATGTCCTGTTTTATTGCTATCCACTTTCTCTTTTTGCAAAAGTTTCTCTCATTCAACCTGGAATCAGTTAACTTAGGTACACTAGCTAGTCAGCAAGCCACAGGATCCTTCTGTTTCTACCTCCCCAGTGCTGGGACTACGGGCAGATGTGACCACATCTGGCTTTTTACACAGGTGCTGAGGATCTGAACTCTGGTCCTCATGCTGGTACTGCAGAGTCTCTGCCTCTGCTCCTATCCGTCACTGGATGAAGCCTCACTGGTGATGATTATGCTAGGTTCCAGTATATTAAGATAGCAAGACATCATAGAAATCATTTCATTGCCTTTTTTCCCCATCATGTTTTGTTCTACCCTACATCTCTGGGCTATCCAGCCTTTGGTTCCTGTTATTTAGGTGTATGTTCCTTCTTGTAGCATGAGTCACAAGTTGGATCAGTCATTGGTTGGCCACTCCCACAAGCTCTTTGTCATCTTTAGCGCAGCACATCTTGCAGGTAGCACAAATCGTAGGTTGGTTAGTTTGCCTGTTAAAGGAACAGAAGGAAGTTGCTAGCCCAGGATGTTCTCCAATGTACTCATCTTTGCCTAGATGAGAGAGAGACTCAGAACTGCAAAGGTGCTGATATGTCATGTGGGTCTCATGAGAACTTTTTAAATCTTCTGTCTGTTATATGGGAGCAAACACTTCCAAGGTAGTAATATCAGCCTGGGAGGATTGATTGCATGAAACTTCACCAGAGGCAAATGATCTATTCGAATAGTGGCTGCTATTGTTTAGTTCTTAAATATACCTTAAAGGCCATGTTTGGGAATCTTGACTGGTGGGACATTTTAGAGGCGGAAAACAGGTAAGAGCCTTTAGTGGGGGAAAAAGACAGCTAGTGGCATTCTCTTGAACAGTATGTTGAGACTTCAGATTCTCCTATTCCATGTCCAGTCTGGTTCCTACCTGTCATAAAATATACATGTTTTTCTTTCTCTTTTTTTTTCTGTCACTTGTTTCTACTATGATGGATTACATTGTAATAGGCTCCCAAATAGGACCAAACAACCGTTTACTGAAATGTCTGGAATAGTAAAGGCAAAATCAATATTTCCTTATTTTATGTTACAAATTCTCAGATATTTTGCATTAATGAGAGCAAACAACTAACAGGAACAGTTAACATGGCATACTGTGTTCTAGCAATTTCCAATAACTAGATCCTAAATTTTACTTCCTTGTTAAAATGAAAATTAAAAAAAAACCCACTCACAACATCAGTTAGGCCACCTTGCCATAATTTTCTTGTGTGATAGAGAATCATCCTTAAGGGAAGACACTGATGATGGCATGAGAACTCAAGAAAACTGACTTCAAAGAATTTTGGTCCAGTGAATTGGACTAATTCAATTCCAGCCTATATAGAATTTATAACTCTCAGGTTAGCTTGCCTCTAGACCAAGGGTGAGTTTCATTAATTCAGAAGCTATAGGATTTCATGGTCACTAGAAGATATAGAAAAGAGAAACTAGGGTTTAGAGAAAAGGTGTCAAGTAAATGAGTCTACAAAGAGAAGTTGCAGAAAGAAGAATTGTGGAAGGAAAGAAAAATGGAGGGACAGAAGAACTGCCTTATAATGTACATTTTTTTTCTGTCCTCTACGAGGTAGAGAGGCATGAGCACATGGATATTTACTTTTCTTTGTTTCACTAAAACACACTTTGAGAGTTTTGTCTTTTTGTAATATCAAAAAATGTGAGATAGGAGATCTTTCATTCAAGTGTATAAATGTGTTGCTTAATTCGCTTAGTATAAACATACAGAGCTAATAATATACTACCAAATATTATACCAATTAATTCTGAGGCAGTTTGACTTTATGAATGTTTATGAATATACACATAAGTGTGCCTGCAATTGTCACTGTCCAAATAATTGCACAGGTTTAAGAAATAAGGACTGGTATATTTTAGTTATATTTTAAAAATCAGTATGAGTTCATTTATAATCAACAGGATTCATTTGGCCTTTACAATGTTTTCTTAAGTTTCATATTGTAGTTTTCCATATAATGTCTCTATTAATAAGCTCTGAGGAGAATGACATTTTTTACATGTTAAATTTATTCTCAGAAGCTATTTTTTTAACCAAGAAGCAAAGATTAATTAAAGATGACCTATTGAGAAAGGCAAATAGTGAGCTTAGGCAAATTTATTCAGAGACAGCAAGATAAGTCTCTTAAAAAGGAAGACCCAGGGAGAATGCTCAGTGCTTAAGGTCAAATACTGACTGCTCTTTCTGAGGACCTGAGTTCAGTTCCCAGCACCCAAGTCTGGTGACTTGTAATGGCCTGTAAATCTAGCTCCAGGGATATGATACAGTCTTCCAGTCTCCTCAAGTACCTGCCTACACATGCACTTACTCCTACAAACATCTAAACTTTTATAAATTATTTAAAGTGACATATCATCCAATAAAACTGAAGGAATTATTAGAAAAATCAAAGAAAATACAGATAACAGGATATCTCTGCCCTGCAGTGCAAAAAGACCAGATGACTTAAATGTAGATATTAAACAATAAGTAATAAAATGTATAAATATACAAATGAAGTGAAAGCAGGCTAACTAAACATTGCTTTCATAAAAATGTGCCCAAAGAAACAAAGTGTATTGAAATGAAATTGTTAAGAATTTTGTCATGAAATTCATGTTTCCTAGAGTATGTTTCGGTGAAGCAATGGTGCTCGTTAGAACTGAGCTGAGCTACCTGTCTGAAAGACTAGATTTCAGTCTCCTTTTTGTCCTTTAATTTATTTACTTATTCACTTCACATACCAAACACAGTCGTGCCTCCTCGGGCCCCTCCCCCCCGACTTTCACCATCCTGCCATGCCTCTTAATATCTATCTCATCAGGACTAAGCACATCCTTTTCCACTGAGGCCAGACATAGCTGCCCAGCTAGGGGAAAGTGATCCAACAGCAGAAAACTGCGTACATATCAGTGACAGCCTCCTGTCCAATTGCTAAGGGACCCACATGAAGACTGAACTGTCCATCAGCTCCTTAGAGAAAGAGACTCATTATCTCTTAGCCCTGTTCTGGACAAGGGACATGCTTATTCTAGTGAGACTCAGAGGCAGAAGGAAGCTCAAGTCACATCCAGCTCAGGTGGCTGCACTGGTTATGGAAATCAGGGATCTCATCTACACATTGATATAGAAGCTCAGAAGACTGTCTGCCTGTGCAGGCAGAAAGAACTTTGAGGAACATACTGGGTGATAATGAGTGTTACTTGTGGGAAGTGATCCATAATTCTGGAAGTTAAAGGATAGAAAACTGTCCCACGATATGAAACAAGTTATTTTGGGCAGGTGAGGATGGTGCTCTCCTTTAATTCTAGCACTTGGGGAGCAGAGGCTGGCAGATCTCTGTGAATTCACTGCAAGCCTTGTGTACAAAGTTTCAGGCAGCATGGACTACACAGAGAAACCTTGTCTCAAAAACCAAAGCAAAGTAAATAAAATAATACTGAAAGTTAAAGGACTTAGGGTCACTCCCTGATATCATAAAAAATTCATTTTGAGCATCTACGTAAAGTGTAACTATGCAATAAATATAATAAAATTCTCTCCGTGGACAATTGATCTCAAAATACACATCCACAGAGTCAACTTCTTTAATCTTTCTCTTCTAAACTGAAATACATCTGCTTTTAGCCATTTTGCAAAAATAGTTGACATCATACAGCAAATAGCAGACCAGGGTGAAAATAATAATTTTTTACCTTTCAGTCAACAGCAGCTCATGTATAAAATTATTTGGGAAACATGCTAAAAGTAAGGATATACTGTGGGTGCATTTTCTTTTAGATGTATGTAGTTTTAATATAAATTTAATGTTACCAAAAGTAAGTATTGAGGATTTCAGGCTCACTTAGCACACAGTTTCTCTCAGAAGTGGTCTATTGTTCTCATAATGGAAAAGACGTGGATGAGGTACAGACAATCTTTCTGTAAAAGAGGATATGTGATTCTCAGAACCTGTCCTCCTTCTCTGTCTTACTACTGAACTGAGAACTAAGACAGTCACAACATACTTCGATCAGGGACATTCTAGGCCTGCTAAAGACAGAAAGGATTATTTATATCCATAGCATCTTTAGGACCCAGCCATATTGCACTGTAGAAATTTGAATATGAAATCAGAGTACATATGGGCCTGGGGTGTAGTCAATGGGGGCAAAACATACAGCTTGATAAGGAAGCATCTCATTAATATAAAAGCAATTTGTTTTAATTCTTGTTTTCTTGTTCTTTGTTTGAGATGAGATTTTATATTTGTTGGGCTTGGGTATAAACGTTTGGGTAAAATAACAATTCATAAAATTGCTGTAACAGAGAATGGAATAAATGAAAATGTACTGATGAGAACAGTGCCCAAGATCCTGTTCAAGATATAATGCTAATAGCTTTACCACATGGACCATCAATATGGTACATATTATAGGACCAGCTACATTTGTAATGCAAAGATATTCTGACAGGGAAACCATAATGTAGACTCCTATTTTAGGGGACGGTGTTATATCATTTGCATCAAGGATTAGAAACGTGTGTAAAATATTTCCAAGAATATTTGTGCTCCCCTGTCTGTTAACTTTCCTTTTTGAATAAATAACAGAGCTTCCAATCAAGACCTGAGTCCTGTAAGACTAACCAGCCTATCTATTCAATCTTCTTCGGTATAACAAATGAATCAGCATTAAGATGGAAAGTCCATGGCCCCAAATGTAGAGGGTACAACTGGGTGACAGCCATAGCATTTCTACTAAGAACAACATTTTAGTGGTCATATTTCCTTTTTTGAGGCATCAAGCACATCTTGAAATTTTGATATGGAGATGTAAAAACATCATACCCTAATATCAAGCTCAGAAGGATTGACCATGGTAAATCATGGTTAGAGATACAGATCAATGGTACAGTGTTTACCTCAGCTGTGACCAATAAATGAGAGGAAATACCACACCCATGTTCACAGCCCTCTAGGTGTTGGGCTGAAGACTAATGTGACTATGTCATTGCTCAAATTTTTCCTTTTGTGCTTCCTTCTCTTCCCTAGGTTTAATTTGGAGAATATTTTCTTATATAGTCATTGCTGGATAATCCCCACCTAGAGTTCATGTCTTCTTGAGCAAGATATATGCTATTACCTACAGCACATGAAATATATATATATATATATATATATATATATATATATATGTATATATAATGGAGTGCTTTGAAATATCCCCCATTAAAACATTCTCATCTCTGTGAAACCTACCAAACAAAACTGTCATGGATTTTCTCTGTAGATCTTCAGTGTCCACTTAATATTTTATTACCTTTTAAAATCAAACAGAGAAGAAGGTTAGGAAAAAAAATAATGTTTATTGAAATTAGTGCTGACTATACTGTAGAAGTCTAGATAGTGTATTATTATTGTTGATCTTCTTCTCAGGGGTATGGGACTGACATCTAACCCATGTATTACTTTCTCTATTATACTGATGTCTCTTAATATTGTGAAATGAAAGAAACATATCCTCAGCCTTGCTACATGTGGTTTCTTCAAGGTGTCTGGATGGACACAACATTGCATATTATTCAGTGTGCATGTACATTTCCTATAAACATGGATTATGAAGTGAATATCCTAAGAGAGGGGCCCACAAGTCTTATAAGCTCCAGATCTCAGGAAACCTGGGCCTGCCTCTGGTGCAGTTCATTGGATTTGGATGTCCTCATATTGGGCTTATGTTCAGTTCAAATTGGGCCTTGGCTTCAGTGAGAGCCAGCATTAATTTTACTCCACTGGATCCCCCCCCCCCTCTAATTCAGTTAAAGTTTTAGTGAAAACTTAGCTTCTTTCATTGACTACTCCTCTGGGAATCTCATTAGTTCTCAGAGAAGAAGTAGTAGAGCTCCTCATTATCTGGATTTGCAGCCTCATTTTTTAAAACTCATCACCATGCAGCAGGAGGTTAGAAGAATATGAAGAAAATTGGCATGCACACTAAGAAATGTTGCCAGTGATCTCTGACCTCAGGAGTGTGAGAGTAAGACTTGAAAGGCAGTCTCTCTGAATAATGGTCTTATCTCATGTAAGAAACCATAACTCGCGGCCAAACTTCTCTTTTTCAGTCCTGTTTGCTCTTGTGATTTTTTTATTTTCTGATCCAGCAATTCTCCTTGTCACTCATCTCTAGGATATGTCATCAATTCTACTTAAAGGTACAGTGTTCGTTACAATGGCTGCTTTGAAATTTTTGAATAAGATATATGGATTTTTACTATTAATAAGATTAACATATACATTTATATTAAATTCTTATAAAAAGTCATACATAGAGATCAATCATCACGAGCAAGATACAATAATATTATAGCGCTATCTAAATGATAAAATGAAATTTATTTTCTGTGTAAAAGAATCACTAGCCTTTGATCGCAAAGCTTCTTGTTGTTTTGTAAATGTTCATTTCCAAAGCAAATAAAAATGGCTTAAATAGCTTGTGTAAATGCCATACACATTTTCTTTATTTGCAAGGCAAGTTGAGGGGGCACTGTGTTCTGAGGTCTTGCTACTCTTCCCCATATTTTTCATGTTTTTGTAAGAGTCATGACTCATACACAGTAGCAGAGTCCATTTCCTCCACTCTTACCTGCAGATGATGTTCATAGTTTATGTTAAGCTATATAGAAAGTATATATTAAACCATATCATTGTTTCCAATATAACATTCACCAACTGTTAGTTTGAAAATAGAAATCAATGTAGAGGTAAAAACTCCCTAAGTTGATTAAATACCCACTTCAGACTCCTGTTCATTTTTCATGAAGTACCTGAGAAGCAGCTGGTATACACTTATACTTCAAGCAAATTCAATACTTAAATACAGAAAGTATTCAGGGACTTGCCTCATATAAAGTTTGTGCCTTAGTAATAAAATTCAGACATAGTTCATTGGCCCAGAATAAAACTGTCTTTTACTCTTTTAATAATATTTTACTTAAAATTTAAAAAATTAATTTTCATTTTCCCACAGAAATGAGTGACGTAAAGGTTATGCCCCTGTGAGGTGGGCTGAAACATATTCTTTCCACAGGGAACACATTTCTCAACACCAATTCATCCGTTTAATCCAGTTTAATTCTGAGAGTCTTAGCTTTCTGTTTTCAGACTTTAAAAGGCATAGACTTTGTAGAAAGATGAGTGTGGCAGAGGTTAGGAAAACACACAATGAGGAGAGAGCCCACTAAGAAAAATACATGTTCTTTCTTGACACTGCAGTTTGTAGTAAATATACTAGAGAAATAAGCAATATTTTTTGGAAAGGCTCATTTTATTATTTTACCCAATACCACAATGTAATAATATTTAAATGGTAAGAAATCCAATCATTTATCAAGACAAAACCCATGACAGGACAATGGAAATGGATATGAATAAAAATATGGCATACTTTTCCTGAAAAGTGGATCTATTCAGTGAGATAAGCCTGTAGACTGATTAAATATTTATACAATATCCATTCACAGAAGCTAATTCATAAATATAATATAATCCCATTTAAAACTGCAGCAGGAGGCCTTCGCTATATGGTATTCATACTACTTTTAATTCCATTAAGGTGAAATAACATGATGCACAATTATTTCCCCAGAGATGAGATGACTTCTAAGTTTTCTGTCTCATTTTTTGTTCCTTTTAAAGCACATCAATTTCATGATTTATTGAATACTGTTTAGAGCCTTTATCTTTTTTTGGTAATTCTCCCAAATGGATGAAACACTGATGTCTAATGTTCGAGCAATTTTTCTTTTCCTTCCCTTAAGTGCTGCCTCTTGTCAAGGGCACACTTATGGTCCTTTATCCTCTTCCTCACTAGAATGATTACAACACCTTCATCTAGATTTCATGTTGAGGGTTCTAAGTTGGTATTCGGCATTTTTCTAGGTGGGCTCCCATTTCCAGAGACCCTAACATTTTCTTAAGAATGTCCTCTGAGTGAGTGTACTGCCTGAGCTCTATCCCTGAGACAGACCCTGTTGAAACTCATGCTTTCATCAAGAGCTCAGGCTCCAAAATTCAGTCCCAGTGGGATGCCCTTCTGTTGACTGAAAAGCCAAGAGGCAGAGGTGTGGTTTCAGAGCCCTTCCCAGATCCCCTGTCTTGCAAAATGCTGCTCCTCACCCTTAAACAGGTTCCTGTGCCAAGCGGCCTTACCCATCCCAGGGTTTGCTTGCACAGGGAGAATATGCACAGCTCTTGGATAGTATGTTATTTGTTTTAGTATGAAGCAAGCTAGAATGACATCAATTCTCAACAAGTTCTTAACTGCTTTGAGGAAGCAGGGAAGTGAGTGTATTGCTTCTCCCAGATGCAGTCAGGAATATGACAACAGTGGGATGTCCCTGGGTGTGTTCTATGTACGTAAGAGCTCTGCATGGCGAGCAAAAGCTTATGTTCATGCTTTGTTGACTACTTTCAACTCCCTGTGATCAGTTCCTTTCCTCAGGCCTGACCTTCTGTGGCTTCCAAATTGTGTTTGACGATTAAAGTTGACAGAGCAGGAGCTGTTGATACTGAAGAAAAACTTTCTGCCAAAGCTGCCGACGTAACCATGAAAGATTACCCAGAGTTTATCAGTTTCGATTTTTATAAACTCAATATCAAAGCTTTATTGGTATTGACCAGTACATTTTGACAAGATTCTCAGTTCAAATTAATAAATGAGCTTATTACTTTATTTAATGAAGTTGACTTAAACCAACACCAAGTTTCTCAGGAAACTCATCAATTGCAACCCTTGAAGACAATGACTTATGGAAAGTAAACATCTGTGTAACCATTGGTGATTTATAACAAACAATTATTTCTGATTCTTTTGTCTGGACTGACTATATGAGCAGCTCACTTTTTCATGAATTAATACATAGCCAACCCACTTATTACATGAAATCTACATTTATACTTAATTAGATAGCAATGCCATGAGGGCTTGTTATCAACTTAATATCTTTGGACCAACAAAAGAAAAAAACAGAAAAAACAATGCTAACTCATAGAAATTATAGTATTAATCTAAAAAAAACATAAAGAATCTATGGCATTAATGTAAAAAATAATAAAATTTAATTCACTAAATTTCATCATTTAGGTTTTTTTTGGAACTAAAACCAGATTCAACACTTTATCATACTATCACATTCAATTTTTATAATAATCTCCTTCTCATGGTGTTGGTAGAGGTATTATACAGCTCTATTTTAAAGTTCAGTTAACTTGGTGGTTAGAAATTTTAATTGGCGTACCCAAGTTCACATATGTGAGGGCTAAAACAAAATGTGGATCTCCCCAATTTTATCTAAGTATAGCTGAGTCTATAGTTGGAAACCAGGCGTCTGGCATCAAAAGTTCTGCTTTAACTCATTGTGTTAGCGTATGTCAAAATGTGAGAATCCGGACCAGAAAGAAGCACAACAAATGATGGAAAATCAGGTGTTGCAGGAAGATATTAAAAAATTTGTGTTCACTGGTAAGAAAATGAAAGTGAGGACTGAAACACACTTTCACTGAGCAGTGCATCTGTGATTTCTTCCACTGGCTGTTTTTCATTTGTTCAGCACCAGATAGGCATGTGCATGTTCTATGTTCAGATGGGGTAAGGCGACAGGGATAATCAGAGCAAGATACAGAGAATAACATCAGGTACACAGAGAGGCCCGGGGGCTTTTGACAACCAAGATTATGACTAAAGCCAAATGGAAACTACTTTAACTGGGCAATAGTGAAGAGAGCAAGGGACTGTTGGAAAACAATCATGTTGGATCACTGAGGTGATTGACAAGCTGGCACATATTCCTTGACTAATACTTTTTCTTTGCAAGTGGCAAGACTAAAGTGTCTGCAACTACAGTTGGAAAGCTACAGTAATTGAGACTATGCAGAAGCCAGAGCAGCCATGATACTTGCTTTACAATGTATTTGTCTGTGTTTTGGATTACCATTCTTTGGTCAGTTAGAGAGAAGGCAGGAATAGCTGCTTTTGCTAAGGTGCTTACAAAATTAAGGCTATTCAGAAATTAATCAGACATCTGTTGATGCAAATTTTAGAATAAATTATATTGCATATAACCAAAATGATTTATCAACTCTACCCAGCATATGATTACACATATTAGTGTAATGACTTTTGGTCAGAGAATTTTCATCAGAGACCACAGAGCTTAAGAGTCCATGGATTGAAGAACAGGACAATGTGTCCTTCAATTTATTTACATTTTTATTGTGAAGTTCGTGTGTGTGTGTGTGTGTGTGTGTGTGTGTGTGTATTTATTCACTAAATTTGTTTGTGTCACTACATGTCAGAACACTTTATATACTGGGAATAGTTTGGTCTGAAAAGACTCATGACATAACTATAGATAAAGATGATGGTTGCTTTACACAAAGCCTGAAGTATGCTGGCATGAGTTTCAGTCAACACATTGCTATAAAACACAAAAACTTACCTCTTAGGGAACATAAAAGTGTCTTAGTCTGAAATATTAATTGACTGTAGCTGTGTCTCGCAGACAAGATTACCCAAAGTTTCTGCTTCTGGGTTAACTCACTCAGTATGATCATTTCTAGTCCCATCCATTTGTCCACAAATTTTTGGATTTCCTTGTTTTTAATAGCTGAGTAGTATTCCATAGTGTAAGTGTACCACAGTTTCTTTATTCGTTCTTCAACTGAGGGACATTTAGGCTGTTTCCAGGTTCTGGCTTTTATGGATAAGGCTGCTATGAACATGCTTGGGCATATGTACTTGTTGTATGGTGGAGCATTTCCTGGATATATTCCAAGGAGTGGGATAGCTGGGTCTTGAGGAAGCCCTATTCCCAGTTTTCTGAGATAGCACCAGATAGATTTCCAAAGTGGTTGTACTAGTTTGCATTCCCACCGCAATGAAGGAGTGTTCCTCTTTCTCCACATCCTCGCCAGCATGTGGTGTCACTTGAATTTTTGATCTTAGCCATTCGGATGGGTGTAAGATGGAATCTCAGAGTCGTTTTGATTTGCATTTCTCTGATGACTAAAGGTGTTGAGCTAAAATATGCTTTAATATGCTTTAAAGTATTATTTTACCAATACTGTACTTTTCTACGGCACTTATAGGTAGAATTTGCAAGGCAGAAAATTCTTTGGGTGAATCAGTGACAGAATAAGAAGAATTAAATAAGAAGAATTAAATTTATCTTAAATTGCTATTCATTTCTTTCTTCAGTCTCATCCTCAGCCTAATGTAATGCTTTTTATGTGATTTACTCATTTTTAGCGTTTGACTTTCTTCTGTCGTAACAGCTTAACACCAACATGAAGTTATACAAAATTGGTTTACAATCTTGTTCTATCAGCCTTTTACTATTATTTTAATGTTGCGTTTTGTTTATAATACTTGTCTAAGCACACTTATACATATGAGTGCTTACATGTGCCATCATGTGTTTTCACAGCATGTCCCACATAACTGTCTTGAGAGATAATAATATATATGCATTTACATTTCAGAATAAAGGAAATGTATTTACAGGACTTTGGTGTGCTGCAGCTTCTTTTGCAATTATAGTGCTTCTGCTGACTACATATGAAAGGAAGCAGAAAATACAAGGAGCTGTAGGTTGAAAGTGGCGTGCAAAAGAAGTCACTGATGAACTCTAAGAATAAAATGCTGGACCAGAGAAGTCTAACTCATGAAGGAAACTCTACCTCCAATACGGCTTCTGTGTGAGTCACCAACCTCACTAAAGAGTCAACTGAACACTTTCATACAATACCCTTAATCACTTTAGGTCTTATAAGAGTATAATTTGTCTACATAATGTTCTCTAAACCCAGGCTTCCTGCAGTTATTTGAACGCCAACCACTTGACTCCCTTCTCCCTACTCATTTACATTAATTCTAGGGTTTATATGTATATGTCTGCCAGGTAGCTTATATATTTACCTAATTTGGACGCTTCAAATTAAGCTATTTTTCTTTCCAATTAAGGACCCAATCAGTACTTTGTATTAAAAAGATGTTAATAAAAAGTCAGCGGAAGTATAATAATGCTTTCGAGAGAATGAGTCTCCACATATTGAGGAGAATATAGAGAGGGTAAGTGAACTTAATCAGGGCCTCATGTACTTCTGAAAGCAACACATTTCAGTTAGTATGTATAATTCATACGTGATTTAAATACATGGAACTAAATAATTCATTCTGTTTCTCACTATTATTAAAATAGCTAGAAATAGCTGGACATGTTATCTTTCATCCTCATGGCTGAGTCTGGCTATGTGCAATTAGTGTGATCACAAATGTGTCCTGTAATTATTTCTCAAAGGAAAATTATGATATTTTTCCCTTAGAACTCTTTATGCTTTCTCATTTGGAGTAGTACACTCCACAGGGCTCCAAGGATTAGCTATGAAGAGTGTCCTATTTTCAAAAGATAATTGTTTTCTTCTGGGGTTACAAGAATTTAACCCAGCTGTAATGTGACAATAATGAAATAAAATTAAGCTATTTGTTTAACAAGGATGTATGCACTGATTACTATATTCATAGCTTTATTGATCAGAGTTTTCCCTGGAGGAACAGAACTGATAGAGTGAACACACACACACACACACACACACACACACACACACACACACACACA
>OU015748.1:88969898-89012481 GCA_907169655.1 Acomys percivali
ACACACACACACACACACACACACACACACACACACACACACACACACACACACACATACTTGATTTATTAGAGTCAATTATGATCTGTGGTCGAAATAGTCCAGCAATGGCTGCATCTTAAAAGAAAGGCCTAGGATCTATGGTTTTCAGTCCACGAATGTCTCAGCAGTCCCTGTCAGGTGCTGGAGTCACAGGGGAGTCCTAGAAATTTGTCAGTATTCACTTTATGTTAGAATTCCATAATAGGTCCTACCACCAATGAAGGGAAACCTCAGCAACAGGATTAAACTTGCCATCAAGACTGAGGTCAAACAGTCAAAAAGTTAAGGCTCCTTATGATTAAAGGGTTATATATGAGAGAGATGCCAAGTTCTTTGCCCTCTCCAATGAAGAGAAAGTCTATTTCTGACCAGACAGCTTGGGAGGAGAGAGTATCACAAAATGCAGAATATAGAAATGGTGTCAGGGCCTCACCATTTCAAAAAGACCTATTCAGTTTTTAGTCTTCTACATGTTGAGATAACATACAGAAGGTTGTCCATTGGGCATCCATGTGTGATTTTTGTTAAATAAAGTTTTATCCATGAAAATGACAATCTAAGGCCTAGAGTGTCTCCCTACAAGGTTTTGATGAGGAAGATGCTGGGGATCTCCAAAACAACAAGGCTATTGACATTACCCTTGGTTCTCCATCCAAACTAAATGGTAAGACCCCATTACTGAAGATATCACACACTTAACAAAGTGTGTAACAAAGCAGGTAACATAGAGGTCAATCTGAACAACGCCTTTATGAGTTGCAACAGGATTACAGGACCAAGCATCGAATTCCTTTCTACCAAGCATACTTCATATCTAATCGGAAAGTGATTGCTTACTCCATAATAGTCATGGCACTGTTGTGGTAGTAGGTGTATTTTGCCTGGAAATGGGTGGTACAGAATGCAGGGTCCAGCACTGGATAAGACAATTCATATCCTGTTTTTGTTTTTGTTTTTTTTAAATTCTGTCCCACAGCAGACTGCATAACATCTTCGGACACTATAAAACCTAAGCAGGAGAGAGGATTTTTCTTAGAGGTTTCAAAACCTTGTAGGGAGACACTCTAGGCCTTAGACTGTGATTTTCATTTACTAACTCAAGTCTTCTGGGAATGGCATTGTTAAGTTGTTGATGATAATTCTGTTCAAACTCTTTATAAAATTATCTTATTAACTCCTGGGTTTCCACAGAAAATTTTCATAGATATTTAATTTCAGCAATCAACCAACTATCCTAGGGATTAAAAGATATGCTGTTTATTTTTAATTGACCCATTTAATTCATTTCTACATTCTAAGAATTTCAAGACATATATCAGAATAAAAGCTATTTATTATGCATTTCATGTCTATATTTTCTCTTTGTTCTTACTCTTTTCATTGTCCTAATAGTATCTCTTGAAGAGAATGCCATTTAAAATTTTTTAAAGCTTTTATAGTCTCTGTTTAACTTGAAGTCATAAACATCTATGTATAATAACTTATAGAGGTGTATTATTTAGTTTTACAATTAATACTTTAAGTTAATTACTGCATATGTTTTTAATGTGTGAGTCAAAATTGCTGTACTGAATATGTGTGCATATCACTTCATCAACATTTGAAAGACAAATTGTTCATTAACTGACTTTGCATATTTTAGTCAGTTGTTGAAATGTGACTTTCTAGGTTCTGCTCAGTTTCATTACTTTATCTTCACCATAATTAGAATGTTCTTGCACTTTGTATCTTCTTGATTCTTTTTCTTCAGCTTCTACTATTTTCATTTTTTCCTTATTATTTCCTCTACCTGGCACTTCTCTGGACTCAGACTAAATTCCTGCTCTTTGGTCTGTAGTCTGGAAATTATTTGTAGTCAGTAACCAGGCCAGCAATTAGCTCAACTTGGTTGTTTCTCACATCTCAGAACTCAACATCTCTTTATTTTCTTCAGAATTGTTAATTGTTCAAGATGTCCATTTTTTGTTATAGTAACAGAAGAAGCATATGACCTGCTTTTCCATCTATATGGAAGCTAATTTTACCATTTTGTAGTTTCAGTTACCTATATGATTGGAGACCATAAACATGTTTCATAAATTATTTTAAACTGTGTCAAATGTTATAAATGTAAAGGAATAGTTACTGTATATATACATATTTAACAGTTTCATAAGGCTATGGGAAATAATACTATTTCTTGCACAGAAGACATATTTTTATAGCTTATCTGTTGTCAATAATTGTGTGGGGGTTATTTCTGCCATTGGGACTCTTTAAAATGATGACAATATTTAGGCCAATATAAAGGTCAGTCTGAGAATGATGACTGCTTAAAATTTTTATTATGTTGGCAGTGTATTGGTTATTTTCTTTTTTTATGGAGTGCATTGTACAATTTTCCCCAAGCCTTGGCATGGTGGTATACTGGTACATCTCACTCTCACTTAGCGACCTGGATGGGCAACATGATGTTTCTTTGGTAACAGGACTGTTATTAAATTTTATTTCTCTCCAGTGGAATAGGAAAACCAGAGCTGGCCAAAAAGGGGAGAAAGTTGACTCCTTAATTTGCCAAGCTACTCTAATCCCCCATCAAAATGTCTAGATAAACACGGAGAAGCGGATTTCACTAGTTTAACCTCTTTAGAGCACACCAGAAACAAGCATAGATACCAAATGTCATAATGACAATTTGTTAATTTCAATAATCTTTAATAAGTGCATCCAACCTTGCTGCTTTTGAGGAGAAATTCTGACATGAAGCAATTAAAAGTTAGCTCAGCAGTAATATGCTACGTATAAAACAGCTTTCCCCTCTTCATCTGCAGGAACAGAAGCTTAGTCCTGCCTGCCTTTGCTCTTCCTTTTCCATTACTACAGGTCTTAATAAATTTGTTTAAATAAAATAAATGATTAATTTTGTTTCAAGTAAATTGGTCATCAAAAAAAAAAAAGACAGACACGGGTAAGTTAATACGGTCTCAGAGTTTTAAGAACTCACAAATTATGTCTATAATTCCTTGTCTTTATACTTTTTTCATTCATTAATTAATTTGCTTTACACCCTGATTGCAGCTTCCCCTCTCTCCTCTCCTCCCGGTCCCTCCCTCTCTCCTCCTGCCATTCCACCTTCCCTTTATCTGCAGAAAAGGGGAGGCCTCCCATTGATATCAAACCACCTGCCTTGGCATATCACGTTGCTGTGGTACTAGACACATCATCTCCTGTTGATGTCAGACAAGGCAGTCCAGTTAGGGAAAGGGGATCCAAAGGCAGGAAACAGACTAGGGACAGGGGTCCTACATGAAGACCAAGCTGCACATCTGTTACATAGATACAAAGGACTTCACTTCTTTACATGCATGCTCCCTGCTTTGTGGTTCAGTCTCTGTGAGCCACTGTGGGCCCAGGCTAGTTGATCCTGTAGGTTTTCTTGTGGTGTCCTTGACCTCTCTGGCTCTTTCAATCCCTCCATTCCCTTTTCTGCAGGACTCTCTAAACTCTACTAATATTTGGCTATAAATCTCTGCATTTGTTTCTATTGGTTGCTGGGTGAAGCTCTTAGATTACAATTATGTTAGATTTATATTTGTTAGTATAGTAAAATATAATAGCCTCTGGGGTAGGATCTCTCACATGGCATCAGTCTCAGTTGGGCCAGTATTTGGTTGTCCATTTCATCAATCTTTGTTTCTTCTTCATTTACCCTTGCATCTCTTACAGGCAGGAAAAAATTGTGGACCTAATGTTTTGTGACAGGGCTGGAGTCCCGATCCCTCCTTTGGTAGTGATTTTTTTGTTTTGTTTTGTTTTGTTTGGTTACAGGAGATGGTTAAATCAGGTTTCATATGCCCCATTGCCAGGAGTCTTAACTAGGGTGGCCCTCTTAGATTGCCCTAGGTTTCTAGCTTCTCCCACAGATGCCCATCTACTGATTCTAGCTCTCTTCCTAGTATTCTGTCCTTCCCCAACCTGACCCTTCCTGCTCCCCTGTGCAACCTGTCCCTCACCCAATTCCCTCCATGCCAAAAGTCTATTTTATTTCCCCTTCTCAGTGAGATTTAAGAATTCCTCCTTAAGCCCTTCTGTTATCTTCTTTGGGACTGTGGTTTGTAGCATGGTTATCTTGTACTTTATTTCTAATACCCACTTACAAGGGAGTACATACCATGTTGGTCTTTCTGGGCCTCTGTTATCTCACTCAAGATGATCATTTCTTGAAGGAGAGAAACTTGTTCTTTAGGATCCCAAGTGTGGGATAGAACAGTCTAGTAAGAGAACAGGTGATGTTAATTCACTAGATGAGCAACCACCTCGTGCAGGAGCTTAATTGCTACCAGATGAAAAAGATCCCGTGAACAGACTCTGGGAGGAGATATATAAATGAGCCTAGAATTGGCGGCTGCAGGGATTGGAGACTTGGGATAGATTTGGCTGTTCATCGCTGCCCTTCAAGACGCTCCTAGAGAAAACCGCTTGAGGGAAGGCTTCAGAGCTCTGGCTCCTGTTGAGGCTCTGGGGTCTGGTTACCCTTGGTTCCAGTGGAAGAAATCCTGCGGCTCCTGACCGGAGAATCGTTCCTCGGGACTAATATCCTTAAGGTTTCGTTGTGTCAATTAATCCTCATTTCCTACTGTTTTGGTTAATCGGGTTATAATTGACATAGGCTCGGTCAATAAGTTGTTAATAAAATATGTTGGTTGGGAAATCCGAGACTACAATTTCTAGTTCCATCTACTTGCCTGAAATTTTCATGAAGTCTTTATTTTTAATAGCCGAGTAATATTCCACTGTGTAAATGTACCATGTTTTCTTTATTCATTCTTTCATTGAAGGACACCAAGGTTGTTTCCAGTTGCTGGCTATTATGAATAAACCTGCTATGAGCATAGTTGAACAGGTGTCCTTGTAATTTGATGGAGCATCGATTGAGTATATGCCCATTCATTAGTTGCTGATCTTAGTGCCTGAGCTGTTTGTGTTCTGCTCAGGAAGTTGTCTCATGTGCTAATGTGTTCAAGGCCGTTCTCTACTTTCCTGTCTAATAGATTCAATGTATCCAGTTTTATGTTGAGGTCTTCTATCCACTTGGACTTCAGTTTTGTGCAGAGTGATAGATATGGATCTATTTGAATTCTTCTACATGCAAACATTCAGTAAGATCAGCAACATTTGCTAAAGAAGCATTCTTTTTTTTTCCATTGTATGGGTTTGGCTTCTTTGGAAAAAAAAAAAAAAGACAAGTGTGCCTGGGTGTAGTGGATGTAAACATGTTTGTGTTTTGATCCCAAGTGTGGGATGTGAAACAGACTTATATGAGGGTGTGCGGTGCTGTTTGTCCACTGGAAACAGACTTGTGAGAGGACATGTGGTGTTTGTCTAGCAGAAGAGAAACTGTTTCTTGCCGGGCATGGTCATTGCCAGCCAATAAACATCCTACTCTGAAACCTGAGCTAGGGCTTTTATGTTTTGGCATTGCTTCTTATCATTTGACTGTTCACAGCTCTGCTTTGAGACAGTCCTAGAAAGAAGCACTCTGGAGACTATTTCAAGGATCTGGGTTCTGGCTATTGTTCTAGGTCCAGGCTGCTGCAGTTGTAGTCACTTTTGCTAAATTGATGGTTAGCTATTTAAAGGGTCTGCTGGAATCCTGATGACTAAGAATGGGATTGCTTCAAGGCACTGAGTCTAAAAAGGTCTACTTCTCCTGTTCCCATTAACCTTCTTTCTCTCCTATCTAGGGTAGGTGTGTTGGAAGGGAGGTATATGGATTATATGCTGTGACCATATGGTGGTGGTGGTGAGCTACCTTCTGTCAGAGGTCTAGGGGAGAGAAATAGGATGGAAGATGGAGGGAGGGTGGGAACGGGAAGATACAAGTGAGGGGATAACATTCAGAATGTAATCTGAATAAATTATAATAAATTAAAAGTTAATAAAATAAAATTAATTTTAAAAATTCAAAGCATACACTTAGGTGTGTGGGCTTACTTCTGGATTTAATTACATTAATTAACTTGTTTTTATGCCAATACTATGCAAGTTTTCTAACTATTTCCCAGTAGTACAGCATGAGTTAGAGATGGTGATATATCCACTTTTTAATTTTTTTTACTGTAATGGACTGTTATAATTATCCTGAGTTTTTTTTCATATGAAGGTGAGTAATATTCTTTCAAGGTCACTAAAGAATTGTGTTGGAATTTTGATGGGCATTGCACTGAATCTATAGATTGCTGTTGGTAAGATGGCCATTTTTACTGTTAGTCCTACTGATCCATGAGCATGGGAGTTCTTTCCTATGCTTCTAAAATCTTCTTCAATTTCTTTCATCAGAGACTTGAAGCTCTTGTCATACAGATCTTTTACTTGCTTAAGTTACACCAAGATATTTTATATTTTTGTGGCTATTGTGAAGGGTATTGTTTTCCAATTTCTTTATCGGCCTGTTTATAATTTGTCTAACGGAAGACTACTGATATTTTTGAGTTAATATTGTATCCAGACACTTGGATGAAGGCATTTATCAGATGTAGAAGTTCTCTGGGAGAGTTTTGGGGGGTCACTCATGTACACTATCATATCATCTGTGAATAGCAATAGTTTTATTTCATCTTCATGGATTTTATTTGATGAGTATGAAATGTTGTTACCCATCTTTTTTGGTTAATTTTGGTTGAAAGTCTATTTTAGCAGATATTACAAAGGCCACTCCATCTTGTTTCTTGTGTCTGTTTTCTTGGAAAATATTTTTCCAGCTCTTTACTCTGAGTTAATATCAACCTTTGATATTGAGGTATGTTTCTTGTAGCCAACAGAATGAAGAATTCTATTAGTGCATCCATTCTGATAGCTTGTGTCTTTTTATTAGGTAATTAAATGCATTGATGTTATGAGGTACTAATGAGAAACTATTGTTAATTCTGTTATTTTGAAGTTGTTGTTTTTGTTGTTGATGAGGTGTGTGTTTCCTTTCTTTTGTTTTGATTGTGTGGAATTATTTATTTCCTGTGTTTTCTTGGGGGTAGTTAACCTCTTTGGGTTGGAGTTTTCCTTCTAGTATCTTCTGGAAGGCTGGAGTTGTGGACAAATATTGTTTAAATTTGTTTTTTTCTAGAGAAATTTTGTTTTCTCCTTCTATGGTGATTGAAAGTTTTTCTGGGAATAGTTAAGTGTGGCCTGGCATCTGGGGTCCCTTAAAGATTTCAGGACATCTGCGCATACCCTTCTGACTTTCAGAGTCTCTGTTGAGAAGTCAGGTATAATTCTGATAGTTGACTTTATATGCTACTTGGCCTTTTTCCCTTGCAGCTTTTAATATTCTTTCTTTATTATGTACATTTAGTGCTTTGATTATTATGTGGATGGAGGATTTTCTTTTCACATCCAATCTATTTGGTGTTCTGTGATCTACTTGTATATTTACAGGCTGACCCCTTTCTCTCTATAGGCATGGGAAATTTTCTTCAGTATTTTTGTTGAAAATATTTTCTGAGCTTTGCATCTGGAAATCTCATTCTTCTACTCCAATTAATGTTAGATTTGGTCTTTCAAGGTCTCAGATCTCCTGGATATTTTGTGTCAGACATTTTCTAGATCTAACATTTTTTTTGACTGATGTTTGATTTCTTTTATTGTTTATTCTATGCTTGAGATTCTTTTTTTCATCTCTTACACTCTGTTGAGGATGCTTGCATCTGTAGTCCTGTTTTCTTTCCTATGTTTTCCATCTCCAGGGTTTCCTCAGTTTGTGTTTTCTTTATTTCTTTATTTCTATTTTTAGGCCTTGAACACTTTTAACATTTTTCATTTGTTATTTTGTATTTTCCTGTCTTGTTTTAAGGGATTTATTCATTCCATCTTTAAAGGCCTCTACCATCTTCATGAGATTGGATTTAAGGTTATTTTCTTGTGCTTCACCTGTTTTAGAATGTCAGGGCTTGTTGTAATAAGATAGCTGGGCTCTTGTAGTACCATATCAGCCTGGCTGTTGTTGACTTGGTTGTTACACAGGCCTCTGGACATCTAGGTTTTTTGGCTATTATAGGCTCAAGTGCTGATTTCTGAGATTATATTTGTTGGATGGGTGGGTTTTTATGTTTTTCCCTCTTGATTTCTGCTTTTTCTTGGTCAGTTGACTTGAGTGGCCCAGGGTTCTTATGGCCAGAAAGTCTTCTGGTCCAATAGAACATCTGCACTGGGGTTTCTGTGGCTTATATGTGCTCTAAGGTTTTGTGTGCTGAAGTTACCTCTGGGTTCCCTATGACCAGCATGGCTTGGTATTCTATGTGCCTGCCTGGCCTCCAGGAAAGCAGACAGGGTTGTGGGGCAGGAAATAAAACACAGGGTGTGGGATGCAGGTTTATAATTTGAGTTTACTTTCAGGGGAGTTGGCAGGTAAATTCTTCAGGGGTGATCTTACCTGGTATCCTTGGTGCAGGGACGCCTCCAAGAAGGCAAGCAGAGTTCTTGGGTGAAAAATAGAGTGCAGGGTATAAGGTACAGTTTCCTGCTATTGGTATGGTTTCAGGGGAGTTGGTGGGTAAGGGCTTGGGGTAGGCCTTTTATTTACATTTTATTAAACTACACTTCCCACTGTCAGTCCCAAATAAGATAACATAAAATATATGACAAATTTTACAATTTTAGTTACATTTGATCCCTTATAAAAGATGATGTCATGTATTTCATTCAGCAAAAGGGTTTGATTTGAGTATAAGTAATTGTCAGGCCATATTCCCTTGCATGAGAATAATATGATCTGATAGACAACTATCCATGTTGGTATCAGAAGACATTGGTTGGGTTTTTGTGAATCCCACATTAGGTAGTGAACTTGTTGAAGACTTTTTACAGTCTAATTTGCTATAACAGCAAAATGAATAGGCTATATTGCCAAAATAGAAACTATGTAATAAGAGAAAGAAAATTAAACATGCAAAGACCTTTGTAAAGAATAAATATTTTGAAAAATTAAAAGATTATGCAATATAGTTATCTAGTGTCCACATAAAGTCCATCCTTTCATCTCCTGTTTCTGGGATATGGTTGTCCAATTATGTATTAGATTTAGGCTTTGTCGTTGTTGTTTTTGTTGTTATATTCAAGACAGAGTTTTTCTATGTAGTGCTGCCTGCCCTGGAACTCACTTTGTAGACCAATCCAGCCTCAAACTCACAGAGATCCACCTGCCTCTGCTCTCAAGTACCAGAATTAACAGCAAGTGACACAATCACCCAGCTCTGTTTTAAAAACATTTTTCATTGTTTGAGAATTCATACATGCTTGTAAATTGTTTTGTCAAACTACTCCCTAATCTTTCTTCTTCAACACCTCCCACATCTCTACTTTTGCTTTTTTTCTTTCTAACATCATGTCTATGTTTTTTTTTTTAAATCCTGAATCCATGTATGTATATGGGTATAGAACATTCTTTTGGAGCATGAGTAGCCCTTTAGTTATTATGTCACCATCACCAGGGTCCATCAATTGGCAAAAGCTCCTCAGCTATCGGTAGTATCTCAGGAGACCTTCCTATGCCCATGCTGGGATGGTATCTGCCTAGATTCTGTGCATGTCTTCTCTGTGCATGTCTTCTCTAGTTCATGTGATTTACAGACCTACCATGTCTGGTAAAAAATATTTTGCTGCTGATGGCTATTATTTCCCACTCTTACAATCTTCTTCTGTCTCTTCATTGATGATCTCTGATCCTAAGGAAGGTGATGTGTGCTATGTAAATCCCACCTAAGGGTGAGTATTCTACAGTGGGATTTCTTTCATCTCTTTTGCTTCCAGATATTTCTGCAGTCCTCAAACATGAAGAGGTAGTGAAAATGATGGTGCTTTGAGGCCCATGTAATTAAGATACACCTTGTCATTCGGTGTTCATTTTTCCTGGCTATATTTTGTCCTACAAAATCTACTGGGACTTATGTCATATCAGCCACTGTCTATAAAGAGCTGTAATCTTTCAACTACTACATAAGTATCTCAGTCTACTTAGCAAGATATTAAATACTCAAACTTTTAAAACTTTATGGAAACTATTAACCCACACATATTAGAGATGTAGTTAACCCAAGACCAAACTATAAGAAGACAGAAAATCTGAGGCACAGCATAACCATAGTGTTAAGAATTTTGAAAATGATAGTTTGGAATGCTCAAGACTGTTATAGCCTTACCTCCTCCACAAACTGATGTATGTATTCAAAGAAACTACAATTAAATTCTATTTACCTTTGTCTCCTATTTTGTATGTTGTTTATAAATTAAAAATACTGTGGAAATATATTTGAATCTAAAATCACCATAATTCATGTGAACAAAAATTACCTATTATCAGATTTATTTTAGTGTTGTATTAGAAAATACAATGTGAAACTGGTGTAAAGACAGACTAAACATTAACAGATAAAATAGGCAAGCTAGAACTGATTACAAAGGGCAAGGGAAAAGGGAAGAAAGTCAAACCATAAACCAAGGAAAATTCTTGCAGTGCATGTAACTAATAACAGATTCGTATCCACAACACATGAAGAACACAAAATGCCAGTACTCAAACAAAGCAAAAGAACAAAGAAGAAAAACATTTAAACTTCTCCAAAGAGCTTATTCCTGATAAATAAAAGCCTGAATTGATTCTTCTTAATGTTAATGTAGCAAATCAAATAGACAAAGATATTTGGTTAGACCAGTAGAATGCTTGACCTTATTCTCACTGTGTGAGTGATGAAGAAGTAAGACAAAGCTTAGTGCAATGATTGCTGGTTGGAAGGATACATCCTTTCCTTTCATGGACCCTGCATCTCTATGGAAATCATTTGACAGTTTTCTACAACATTAAGAAAAAAAAAAGAGACATGAGTCTACAATTTCTTACAATAAGTATCCTTTAAATGAATGCAAGAAATTTCACCAAAACTTACATATATTTATTTATGATGACTTTTTCATACAAGGAAACGTTGCAATTACCTAAATATCTACAACACGTGAAAGCACAAATATGCCCATAGAATGGTTCAGCCACAAAATACAGATAACTAGTAATACACTCTGAAATCTGGGCTGATGTCAAAATAGCCATGCAATGTGAAGGTCAGATTTTATTTTATTTTATTTTATTTATTTATTTTTATTTTTATTTTTATTTATTTATTTTTAATTAATTTATTCTTGTTACATCTCTATGGTTATCCCATCCCTTGTATCCTCCCATTCTCCCCTCCCTCCTATTTTCCCCTTATTCCCCTCCCTTATGACTGTTCCTCAGAGGGATTACCTCCCCCTGTATATGCTCATAGGGTATCAAGTCTCTTCTCAGTGACCTGCTGTCCTTCCTCTGAGTGCCACTAGGTCGAAGGTCAGATTTTAATAAGAGATACTGAAGATAGAGTATATAATTGCATTAACATAAAATTCTAGACAGTGCAGATGAACATACAGGAATGAGACGAAGATCTGTAGATGTTTGGGAAAGGTTGTGGGGGGAAGACCACTTGATATTTAAAAGGCTATGGTGGCATTGTTCATTGTCTTGACTGTGGTGATATTTTCATGGAAGCCTGCACGTGTCAAGTCTCCTTATGCAATTAACATATGTTGTTCTTCATGCCAATTCAGTGCAATAGACTTTTGATATCTGCTGGTAACAAGGTTGAACTTGGAAAAGCTAGAAAAGAAAATTCTTGTTTTGTTTGCTTTTTGACCTCCCTCCATCATCCACACTCTAACCCCAGGCACACACTGGTTCTTCACGTTTTCCAGAGATGAATTACAATGTCCTAGTCACAGAATGGAGAGGATGATTGTAACAAAAATGGCCTAGGTCCCAGAGCCTTTTCATGAGGTCTTTGAAAACTATTCATTCTAATCTGTGAATACAACTGTTACCCTTCTCTGAGGCATTTCCACTTTGAGTGAAAACCCAAGAAGGCTTTCTTGACATAAAGTGATGCATTGCACATGGCGAGATGACAAGTGGTGTTAGTGGGACATGGGCTGGTTTGGGGTAAAAGTTCTCTGAAGGTCATTTTCTTTGATCAAGAAGTAACGTATTCTTTTCTAAAGCTGGATTTTTTTTTTTATTAAAAACAATGACTTATATTTGTATAGGATGGTAATGATTACAAACTTCTTTCACTGTTATTATCTCATTTGGATATGCAAAGGCCTTTTGAGGTGAACTGGCCCCAACTTGGCCATGACAAGTCTTATAGCTCGGCCTGTTCGACAATTGGGTTTTTATTCTAAGAGGAGGAATTTGTGTGTGTGTGTGTTTGGGTCTTTTTTTCGTTGATCTTTGAAACAGTTTACCGAGTTTTACTGGTATGTTCTATGAGAAGAGGATATGCTTGCCTTCTTTTAAGTTAAAGCCTTTGATTGGTTAGTGGATAGAAGTTCTGCGCATTTTATGTGAACATTTAACTTTAGGTTATGGGAATAGAGTTACAATACTCTATTTAGTAGTATAGCTAACTAAGAACATTATGCCATAAAATATTTGGTTGTAAATTCTGATATATATATATATATGTATGTATATATATATATATATACATATATATATATATATAAAATTTTCATTGTCCAAAAGATCAAATAAGGGTACTATGAAGAACTATGTGTGATTCAAGGGTGCTTTAGTGTCCTAACAATCTTGACCTCACTGGACCTGTGACAGCGTAGGAATTTGCTTATGCAGTCAGTAATCCAGCTCTCATGCTCTACTTTAAGAACCAAACATCCGTCTGTGAACATAGCTTCCATGCAGGTGGTTGTGACTCATTTTCTTGAGATAGAAAAAAAAAAAATCATCCCTAACTTTTATAGGCTATCAATATGACTAAAGAAGAAATATCAGCAAATTTTTAATAGACAAAACCCCCTAACATTTCTGAAAATATTCAAAATCTTTGGTATATCTTACTGCACAGAGTTCTTAAAAAACCCGAATAGTTATATATTGTAAGTGCATATTTTCTAGATTATTAATAATAAATGACCCCAAGGGATAAAGATATAAATTAATAGAAATGAAATTTAAGTTCTCCTATAACTATAACATTATTATATTTTCAGTGCTCTAAACTAAAGGCAAACATCCACTAGGACATGTTATTATCTTTAAATGTACAAATATAATGTGGAGAGAATACTGTCTTCAATATTTGTGTTAAAACAATTGTACACAGGGAGTATATCATATGCCTTAACACTCCATCATGATTTGGTTCATAAATTGTTATAAAATAGAATTTAAAAGGTAGAAATTAAAATTATATTGTTTATAAAAATGTTGACATTATCTCATTGCTTTCAACTAGTTATTTCTTAAATAACACAGTGTGATCAACCAATACATAAAAGTTAATATATTTTACTTCACCAAACCTTAAAGATATCTTCTCCACAAAGGTCACTGATATCCAAATGAAAAGTCTTGTATAGAGTACAAGGAAATATGGCAAACAGCTGTGTGATAGACACATTTAAGGAATAGAAATAATCTTGGGAATCTATAGTATGACATTAAAACAAAGACAGATGACACAAAAACATACACATCACAACTCATTAACTAGAATTGCAAAATCCTGTTACTACATTATTAGTAAATACCTACAATAAAAAACATTTACTGTAACAAATTTGATGAAGTTATTACAACTACGATATTCTAATATCCCTTGGGGTAATGTGGTATGGTACAGGCACTTGGGAAATTTTTTGGCATTTCTCTATATTGTTTAATATGTACCTTCTTTATCACCCAGAATGGTTACCAGCATAGTGCCCAAGAAAAATGGAAACACTTTTTTTCACACAAAGAAATCAATGCCAATGCCAAAATTGATTGTTATTCAAAATGAATAAAAAAGTACATACCAGCATAAAAAATGTATAATCTGTGATGTAGCCGTAGAAAAGAAGGGCATATGGCCACTAAAATGAATGACTATGCATAAATGACAAAATGGAAATAAATAGCAGGATGTGTTGGTGCATGCCTGTCATCTTAGCACTTGGGAAAGTGAAGCAGAAGTATTTGCATGAGTTTGAGGGTATCCCATGTTACATAGTGAGTTCAAGGCTAGCTTGGCCTTTGGCATAATGCTATCTCAAATAGCAAACAAAGAAATGCCAGTAGGTGAATTTCTAGGCATTATGTATGGGGCATATTATTTTACTCCATTTATATCATCTGACAAAGTCAAAACTATAGAGAAGAAGCTAGGTTAGACATTATCAAATACTGAACATAGAATAAAATATGATTGACCTCAAAGAGTCTTTTTTTTGGGGGGATGATAGAAACATCTTGTGAGCTGATGGTAGTGTTGGATAAGGGCAGTGTATCTTTCCAGATATTCGAAGGGGTACATTGAAAACTAAACTTTTACTACATACAAATTAACATTTACGGAAATTTTATGCCCTCAGACAAGATCATTCAGAAAAGGAGTGCTATACAATGATGGGTGTGCAGATGGGATGAAAAGATGATTAAGACACTCAAGAGACAGGAGATGACATCCATTTACTAGAAGATAAATCACGTGCAATGTCATTAGAATCAAGAAGGAAAAGCTAGCAAGTTAATTTTAGGACAATGGAAAGTTATCACCAACAGAACTGAGGAGGATATGTGAAGTGTCATAAGCTTAAAGCTGGTCACAAAGGATAAGGGTAGCTTATCACTTATGACAAGCTCATTGTGGGGCCAGATCATATATATCTGGTCTTCTAGACTTAAGAATTTAAACTGCTGATTAGGAGATGAAAAATGTCTCAATGATTAAGAATACTCATTGCTTTTCACAGAAGATGTTTAGGTTTCCAGCACCCACATGGCAGCTTACAATGGCCCTACCTCCAGGTTTACGGGATGCAGAGACCTCTTCTGGCATCCCTGGGTACCAGGCATACATACAGTATACTTACATGCAGTCAAAACACTCTTCCAAATGAGATAAAATATAAATAAATTTAAAATTATTCATATAAAATTTATATATCTTTATATAAATAAAAAATTAAAATTTAAAGCTATATTTTACTTATGAATTATAATACAAATAAATTATTTAAATAGAAGTAAAATAAAATAATCTACTGATCGACTTGACCCATGAAGTCCATGGCATAAAGATTATTTTCAGAATAAGTTTCTTGCTTATTTATTTAGACCTGAGCTCAAAATGCATTTGAACAATAAAACAATCATGGAGGAATGTGGTGCTACTAAGGCAAGAAAATGTGGCCAACTGACAAGTACTATATAGTGTACCTGGATCACAGTAAATTTATTATTTCATTTTAGAAAAAGCACTGATAGTATCTTTGTTGATATTCTGGAAGAAACTGACTTTCACTCTGTGGTGCATCGGGGGACAAATATATGAATCTGTTACCTCACTAAATTACTAATTGATTCATAAAACATTTGTCAAGTAGAAATTATATATCATATTTTGCAAATAGTGTAAATTCATTTGAAATTCAAATCTGTAACTCCTAAATTTAAAGGAATACCCTATGATAATCGAATGAAAATTTGAAAATAATTTCTAAGAGTGGAGAGACAATATATATATATATATATATATATATATATATATATATATATATATATAAATTTGATTCTAAAAATGGGGTCTAGATTTTATGACCTTAATGAGCTATATAACAATAAAAATCAACTGCAGGATAATCTGGAATTAAATATTCCATGGGATTCCTTCTTGTCACATTGTATGTATTTCACTCAGATTTTTCCTTTTCTATTGATGTTTATTTCTTTATTTCATATTCAGATCACAGCTTCACCTCCTTCCTCTCCTCTCAGTCCCTTCCTCTCCCCTCCCCCTTCTCCTAAGAAAAGTGAAGGCTTCCCATAGATGTCAGCCATCTTAGGCACATCTTCTATTGAGGTCAGAAAAGGCAGCCCAGTTAGAGGAAAGAGAACCAAAGATAAACAATGTATTCAGAGACAGCCCCTGCGCCCATCTTAGGAGTCCCACATGAAGACCCAGCTGCACAACTGTTACACATGTGCAGTGGGCCTGGCTTTGTCCTATCTATGCTCTCTGGTTGGCAGTTAAGGCTCTATGAGCCCTATGGGCCAGGGCTGATAATTTGTAGGGTTTCTTGAGGTGTCCTTCACCCCTCTGGCTCCTTAACTCCCCCCTCCTCCTCCTCCTCCTCTTCCACAGAATTTCCAAGCCTCACTTAATGTTTAGCTGTGTGTCTCTACATCTGTTCCCTTAAGTTGCTGGGTAAAGCTGCTCAAGTGACAGCTGATGCTAGGGGAGAATGTGGAGCAAGCAGAAGAATACATCTCCATTGCTGGAGGGAGTGGATACTTGAACAACCATTTTGGAAATCAATCTGGAGTTTTCTCAGAAAACTGGGAATAGATCTACTTCAAGATATACCACTCCTGGGCATATATCCAAAAGGTGTCCCACCATACCACAAGGACACTTATACAGATATGTTCATAGTAGTTTTATTCATAATTGCCAGCAATTGAAAACAACCTAGATGTCCCTCACTTGAAGACTGGATAAAGGAAATTAGTTACATTCGCACAATGGAATACTACTTAGCTATTAAAAACAAAGATATGAAATTTGCAGGCACATGGATGGAGCTAGAGAAGATCATCCTGAGTGAAGTAATCCAGACCCAGAAATACAAACATAATATATAATCAATTATAAGTGGATATTAGTCATAAAGTATAGGATAACCATGCTACAATGCACAGACTCAAAGATGCTAAGTAACAAGGAGGGCCCAAGTGCGGGGGGCACTTGAATCTCACTGGGATGGGGAAAATGATTAGACACCTGGTAGAGAGAAGGAGGGGACTGGGTGGGGGAAGGGTGGGAATGAGGCAGGAGGGAGGAGGTGGGGGGAGGACATAGGGAGAGAACACTGGGAAAGACAACTGGATTTGGCCAGGCTGGCAGCACCTCCGGCAGGAGCTAGAAACCTAGGATAATGGAAACTCCTCCCAGGAATCTATGAGGGTGACTCTAGCTAAGACTCCTAGAAATTGGGGATATGGAACCTGAATGGCCATTTCCTATAACCATATAAGAAGTTCAATGTAGGGATTGGGACACCAACCAAGTCACAAAACCATAGACTCACAATTTGTTCTATGTACAAGATGTACATGTGTAAAGATGGAGCAGAAATTGAGGGACTGGCCAAACAATGACTGTCCCAGCGTGAGACCCATGCTGTGAGAGAAAGCACACCCCTGACACAATTAATTACATCCCACTATGCTTGCAGACAGGAGCCTAGCATAAATGTCATCAGAATTATTTATAATGCTGAGAATTACTTTAGCTTTAATAAGGATTGTCTTCTGCTGAAGGTGTGCTAAGAGACCTCTAGACCATGATTATTTTTTTTGCATTTATTATAGCAAGAAAAGGTAAGCTAGTGTTAAAAGAGGAAAAAAATTAACAAGCAAAACTTTAATTCATACCTAGGAAATGTTCTTAGCAAAAAAGCATCATTTCACTGGAACATGTGTTCATTCCCTCAGAGAAACTTCAGAGGATGAAGATACGTAGGTATAAATGACCTCAGCTTTTATGTTCTCTGAACAGTTATCCAAATTCTAGGTCCCTGGGGATTTCATCAGTTTCCTTTTCACTTCCATAGTATCTCAACTTTTCTCTGATTTATTCTTCTTATGTCACCAAGATTCACTTGCATTTCCCTACTCTACCTCCCTGTTAAGCTACTCCATCGAAATATCTCTTCCCTTCTCTGCTTCCCAAGAGCCAAGTAAGGGATCTATGTCAGTGACTGTATCAGCAATTAGTTATACTTAGAAACATTTGAAAAATGGTGCATGTTTACAACTATAATGGCAGTAGAATATTGGAGTTTATATAAATTTCTCTTATATAAATTTTTCTATAAAGCTTTTAAAATGATTATGTAGAGTTGTAAATTATGATATGATTTATAAGCCAATGTTGGTAAAAAACAGATAAACCCTTAATGTTCAAAGTATTCTACAACTCACCTTGTGCAAATTCAACCATAAAATTAGGAATGAGAGTCATCAATTGTGTGGTGCTAGTTCTTCACAACTTCAGGGATATTAACTCACCCTTGTCTAAACAGCAACTTACCAGCATGATCCAATGATGTGTCTGGTGCAAGTTCATCATCATTACTTCAGAATATTAAAACGTGTGACAAGAGATAAAGGCAAAAGTATAGGTAGTGTCCTCAGCTACAAATAGATTAGTATAAGGACAATTTCTTTCTTTTGCAGTTTAAATATTTAATTCACTTAAAAATCCTAAGCAATACTATATTTGAAATCTACATTCTTTTTTATGTAATTATTTTTTTATTAATTCATTCATTTTACATCTCAATTGCTATCCCATCCTTTCTACCCTCCCATTCCTCCCTCCCAGTTTCACCCTATTCTCCTCCCCTATGACTGTGACTGAAGGGACCTCCTCCCCCTGTATGTGATCACAGGGTATAACGTCTCTTCTTGGTAACCTGCTGTCCTTCCTCTGAGTGCCACCAGGCCTCCCCATCAAGGGGACATGGTCAAATATGGGGCACCAGAGTTCGTGTGAAAGTCAGTCCCCACTCTCCACTCATCTGTAGAGAATGTCCTGTCTATTGACTAGATCTGGATAGGGGTTCGATGTTTACTGCACGTATTGTCCTTGGTTGGTGCCATAGTTTGAGCTGAACCCCTGGGCCCAGAACTGCCCATCATAATGTTCTCCTTGTAGGTTTCTAGGACCCTCTGGATCCTTCTATTTCCCCATTCTCCCACGCTTCTCTCACCATGAGTCCCAATAGGATGTCCTCACATCTATCCCACTTTCCTGATAGGTGAAGACTAAATGCCCTTGGGCTAGTGTACAGTTATAAGTAAGTATACACCATTTGAGACTTTCTGTTTTTGAGTTAACTCACTCATTATGATCATTTCTAGTCCCATCCATTTGTCCAAAAACTTTTGGGAATTCCTTGTTTTTAATAGCTGAGTGGTATTCCATAGTGTAAATGTACCACAGTTTCTTTATTCATTCTTCTACTGAGGGACACTTAGACTGTTTCCATGGTCTGGCTATTATGAATAAGGCTGCTATGAACATAGTTGAAATATGTCTTTGTTTTGTGCTGGAGCATCTTCTGGGTATATTCCAAGAAGTGGAATACCTGGGTCTTGAGGAAGCCATAATCCCAGCTTTCTGAGATAGCACCAGATAGATTTCCAAAGTGGTTGTACAAATTTGCATTCCCACCAGCAATGAGGGAGTGTTCCTCTTTCTCCACATCCTCGCCAGCATGTGGTGTCACTTGAATTTTTGATCTTAGCCATTCTGATGTGTATAAGATGGAATCTCAGAGTCGTTTTGATTTGCATTTCTCTGATGACTAAAGACGTTGAACATTTCTTTAAGTGTTTCTCAGCCATTTGATATTCCTCTACTGAGAATTCTTTGTTCAGCTCTGAGCCCCATTTCTCAATTAGGTTATTTGGTTTGGTGGTGTTTAATTTCTTGAGTTCTTTATGTATTTTTGATATTAGACCTTTGTCAGATGTAGGGCTGGTGAAATCTTTTCCCAGTCTGTAGGCTGTCACTTTCTTCTGTTGATAGTGTCTCCTGACAAGGACAATTTCTTAACTGAATGTGAGGCTGTATTAAATTTTGAGCAAGGGGCAAAATTTGGACAACAGAAGCAGGATAAGAGAAAGGTTACATACAGGAATGAAAGTAGAGATTAGAACCCAGATTGATGTTTTCATAAGAACAGGATAATAGATGTATTTGTTTATACATTCTTCATGGTGAGGAAGAAAAAGGTCTTGGTCATCCTTTGGATGAGGTTGTAGGTCTCAGGGCCAAGGCTAGACATGGCATTAAGGAAAGAACCAACATACTCTAGAGCTGCATATCAAGATACCTGGAAAATCTTGGAAGTGACATGTGATACGAACTCACAGCCAAGGGCTGACAGGACAAAGCATCCCTGTGTTCTGACTGAAGAACCAGAATAGATGCATAGGAAATTGGACAGCAGTCAGAAAAATAAAACAACAATTGGATTTCTGAAGACCTAGAAATATCCCTGAAAGCCTGTGGAAGTCAGTGTGTCCATTAAACCTGGTAGTGTGGCCTCATTTTAATAAGGCATCTGCTGTGAATATTTGATTGCTTCAGACATAAAGATACCTCAGAACAGGAAAGTATGAATGACACACAATTTAGAGGCATAATGTATAAAATCTACTAATAGCTATTTCCAAGTGTATTAAAGTAATTAAAAACCTATGATTTTTCTAACTGAATTGTATTCCTTGAGAGCTTCATGTATGTGTGCAATGTTATTTTGGTTATAATCAACCCCAATGCCACACTTCAACTCCTGCAACCCTTCACTATCACAACCTCCCAAT
Source organism: Acomys percivali (assembly GCA_907169655.1). Taxonomy (NCBI): domain Eukaryota; kingdom Metazoa; phylum Chordata; class Mammalia; order Rodentia; family Muridae; genus Acomys; species Acomys percivali. Next base: position 88,990,396 of record OU015748.1, read on the forward strand.
TTTGTGTTTTCTTTTTCTTTCTTAAAATAAACTGCAAAGCTCAATAGGTACTATAGTATTTGATTTATATTATTAATACATACCTATAGATCATAGTAATTTAGTAACACTCAAAACAATTTTACTGGAACTTTCTGTGTAGAATATGATAATATACTTTCACATATTCCACAAAGCAAGAGATGTTAGTGAGGCAATCAGTGACCTGGGGAATGAAATAATTGGTTTGAGTAATGTTTGCTTGGCTCTAAATCTTATTTCTTAAGCTTCAAGACTAATGTTAAGATGATTTGCTGGTGAGTGCCAAAGGGTGGTTCTCAATGGCTTCCTGGAAGTACTGCTGGCTGCTTCATCTCTCTCTTTTCAGCACTATTTTGTGCACATATTCATTTATTATGTTATTTATTAATTTGTCACTTAATTTTTCAGTTGTATTTTTGATGCTGTGATATATTCAGAGAACACGATTGGAGCTTATATATTAGGATTTAATGTTATAAAGTACAAAGGGCATGACATTCTTATTAAAGATACATATTCTAGTGCCTTACCATGTGTTCCACAAAGAAGATTTGGTCATTGGTTTTTAAGCAACATATCATTTGCCCACATGAAATTCTAAACTAAAAAATTAATTTGCTCACTAGCTGTGAATTACCAACAGAATGAAATAAAATATAGGATCCTCAATTTTTTTCTAGGGAATAGAATAGTACTTTTTACTTAAATGTCTCCAATACAAAGTGGTCCGAAATGAAATCATACACAGATCTACATTAAAGAAGCTCAGTGAGTAAGTGTGTGTGTGTGTGTGTGTGTGTGTGTGTGTGTGTGTGTGTAGTATATTTATGCATATATAAACAACAAAAAATAAAGAGGTCATCAGTTTGAAAGGAGATGAGAATAGGATATAAGAGGAGTAGGAGAGAGGACAGGGAAGGGAGTAAGTGATATAATTATATTTTAATATCAAAAATAATAGAACAAATGTACAGGAAATGTATAGAAATACAAAAGAACTGAACAGTTGAAAATGCCTCTGAAATTGTTATATCAATCATATGTAACTGTAATTCAAATACATACACTATCATACAACATAGTATGTATTAATATATATATATATGATACAGAATCAATAACTAATAGAATAAGTATTAGTCTTAAAGGAGTCTCAATGCATATGGCAACAAACAATAGCAAATGAGATAAAAATAGGTTGAGAAAAATCAATACAACCTTAACAAGTAATCAGGAAGAAAATACTGTACAGAAGGGAATTCAGGACACTCAAGGACAGCATTAACACACATACACGTACACACACACAGACAGACACACCACAAACACACACATATCAAAAGCACAGAAGAAGAAGAATTATTTGGGGGCTCACTGTCATATCCAAATTTGATCAAAATTCAAATGGAGGATTCAAATACAAACAGAAGTAGAGTAAGGGAAGCTGCAGTTTGTGGCTAGGCAGTGAGAACAGCTCCTGGGACAAAAGAGGTGGTTTGATGACTAAGAGTGTATACTGCCCTTGCAGAGGAGCCAACTTCCATTCCCAGAATTCACATTGGATGGCTTACAACAACCTTTAATTCTATCTCCAAGGGGAATCTAACATCACTGGCCATTTTTACACATGTGCACATACACCCACACAGATATAAATGCAAGCACAAACGTATAATTAAAAATAAAAGAAACATTTACAAAATACCAGCAATCGTTCATATCCATTAACTGATAGTGCACATTTAACACAGTAAAATGTGCTATAAATGTATTAGGAAAGCTGAAAAGCCAAAGGACAATGAAACAACCCTGTGTCTCACAACAACAGCTTGTAAAAATAGGGCTCACGGAGAAGCCACAGCCTATGCAGGAATTGCTTCCCAGCAGGAACAAGATCCAGTTGTTACCACATGTCACTTCTAACCTGTTGCTCAGACTTCCTAATTAAATGATATTTACAAGAGTTTAGGATACAAATATATATATATATATATATATATTTAAAAAGATAAGCTTTTCATGACAGAGTCAAGCATGGAAAGAGTAAAAAAATCTACATGCAAGCAGACGGTCCAAAAAATACCAGAAAAACTAGGGAAGCACACCAAAACCTCAGAAGAATTATCAGTCACATGAGACCTCCAGCTATTATGAAGACTACCATCTAAATGAGAGAAGTCCAAAAGAGATGGTTCATGGAGCAAGATGAAGGGTCATGGTCAAGCATCTAGATAGATTTCAATAAACACTCACTTAAGGAAAACACCAGGCTTGGTGAAATAAGGATAGGGTGACAGCTTAAGTGGGTCTGGACAAGGAGGCTTAGAAAGAAACAGATTCCAATTCAATATAGAAGTCAACATGGGAATACAGGACTTACTGTTAAAAGGCCTCTCAAATCTCACTACCTTCAAGACAGGGCAAAGATAAGAAGTGAGAAATGCTGTCCTGAAGATTTATTTACTCAGGAGGTAACACATGAGAGCAACATTAACAGAAGGCTTTAGTCAACTCAAAAAGGTCTTAGTTCATGAACTGGGAGGAGGAGCAACACTGAACTCCAAGAGCTTTGGCTCTGCTCGCTCTCGCATGGAAATCCACTTCTGAGGGAGCCACCAAATGCCCATTCTACCCAAGAAGGGAAGGTGGCTGCCACCAGAGAAATAATGAATGGTCTACAAATCTTTCCAATTGTTTACGTTTACCAAAGACATCCTTTTTACTGTCACCCAATGAATGGGGATGTTGTGTATAAAGGTTTTCAGGTGACTGAATATTATATTTAATTAAAGAAGAGTCCTGCCTAAAGTGCTTAGTTTAGAGTGAAGAGGGGTTGCATGAGTCTCTGGTAGCAGGCTGCAGAGAAAAACCACAGAAAAATGATGGCAGATTACTCATCTGGCCACTTTCCAGTCAGTTGAGACACAAAGGAAGGCGAGTATTACATCACCCGTGGGCTCTGTGTGAGCACTCATACGCACACATGCACGCACACATGCAGGCACACATACCGAGACTATGGTGAAAGACGGCAAGCAGCCAATGGACCAAATAGCTTCTTTGTGGTAAAGATTTTAGCCCTGGGCCCATGACATTTGTTTCCTAAGGGTCCAAAACATCCAGTGAACTTCTAAAAACAAATTGGGCTTTTCAAGTTAAGTGTCTAGTAACAAATTTGTTTAAAACTTCAATATTTTGGGAAAAGGAATGCAGCAGAAGTTTCCTGAAAGACATCATATTTCAGAGTTTCATGATATCTCATAGAACAAGGGGATATTGTAATTCCATTCAGGATTCTCACAATAAAGGCTCAGAAATATATTATTAAATGTATGGACACACACATGTGTGACTTCTGTGATATTTCTCTAATCCCCATCCAACCTCTATCATCCCTTTTCCTCTTCTGCTTCTTTTCTTTTTCCATCTTGAGAAACAACAGCAGCTTTTATTCATTCTGCAGAATGAAACTATTTTTGAATTTTAAAATTCATCCAGTAAATTTTTAACTAATTGTAATCATTGGGCTTCTTTTACAGTAACTGTTGATTTCCTGCTTTCTACAGAACTAGGGAGCAATGGTGATGCTTAGTCCATCTGCTAGAGAGACACTGTTTGCTTTCATATTGTGCTCCCTGATGGAGTAATCTGCCAGCTCATAGTAACTGTATATGGAAGAGGGTTTGGGCTTCACTTCCTGACATCTAATATTCTACAGTCTTGCTAAAGTACATGCTTTAAATAAGTCCAACTGTGCTCGGGTACACATAACTCCAGCCAGTATAGCATATCCTCTCCAAGTAGGGTTGGAGATGAAAAGACTTTACGTACATCTCCTTTTAAAGATATTCTTATTTGTTAAATGAAAATGAATATTTGCGCCCTACCCAACTCCCAACAGCACTCCAGCTCTCAGTAAATCATCAGTGGAAATTACTTTTGAGAGGTGGGGAAAGTTAAAAGTATTTCATGTGTCTAATGTGGTATGAAACATAGTGAACAAAATAGTTACCAAGAAAGTGTCTTTATACGACTTAGAATATAACATTATCACCCACTTTTGTTAGAGTAGATTTGTGAAAAAATCATTTTCATATCTGTTCTAGCTTGTTTTTTTCTTGTTTATTTGTATTTGGTCAACTTGATATAAGCTTGAGTCATTTGGGAAGAGGGACTCAACTGAAAAAAAATCCTTCCAAAAAGACTGGCTTGTAGGCATGACCTCTACTCCAGTTCCTGCTTCCAGGTTCCTACTCTGTTTGAGTCACCGCCCTGACTTCTGTCAGTGATGTAGATGGTGTGGAGATCCAAGCTGAAAAGCATCCTTTCTTCCACTAGTTGCCTTTGGTCATGGTGCTTTATTACAGCAATAGAAGCCATAACTGAGAGAACGTACTTCCTAATATCTTTTAGTAAGTCAGCAATTTCAATGTTTATATAATTTTATGTCTTTAACTAAAATTTAGAAGCCAATAATAGAAGCCAGTATGTTGAATAGAATCTGCAAAATGGCCGTGTGTGTGTGTCTGTGTGTGTGTGTGTGTGTGTGTGTGTGTGTGTGTGTGTGTGTGTGTTAGAAGTCAATATTATAACTCAGGACAGGGAAGATTGTGCAATATCTGGTAAGAACTAGGAGAAGAGCAGAACAATTCCAAAGGCCTCAAAACCTAAAGCCATTGACATAGCTCCCAGGAGGCAGTGTACCACTCCAGAGGTCTATGAGTATATCATCAGGACGGGAGAGTTCCAAGTGTATTCATTTCCTGCACATGTGACTTGCTGTATGAACTCCTTTACATGGCTTTCTTCCATGATACATGATAAACTTATTGTGAGGAACCTCACTGATATTTAGGAGCCCCGCCCTCCATTTACATAACCACTAATGTTAATAATGACTACCATTTTCACAGTGACAGATTTCACTATTCTGTCCTGAAAGTGGCATTTGAAGTGGAGAGTTTCATCATTTCTCAGTTTTTCTCATATATGCACATGCTACACTAGAGGTACACTTTTCTTTATCTGGAAGGCCTCAATCATCATTTGGAACAAATCTTTGCTCTTTATCAATGGCACATCATTAATTGTGGATGCTAGAGGGCTAAGTCACTTAGGTTTGCCTACAATCCAACTTGTGTTACCATTTTTCTTTATTTCATGATGGATTTCTGTCTGAATACCTTAATTATTAAACACATGCAAGGCTTTTACATTCATCTCACTATTATATTTTGAAGAGAGATTTATTGATTCAACATTTTTCATATTACTGGATAGTCAGCTACTTCCTAACTTGTAATTTCCATGAAATGAAAGCATGCCTTAAAAGTGAGCATAGTACAAGAAAAACACCCACAGCAGAAAGAACACACATGTGAAGGACTTATTTTTATATATTTTTAATTTTAATTAGTTTTTTAGGATAGCACACAGACTAAGATGTTTCCTTACATCATTTTCATAACTATATCCACTGTGCTTTTTTCCTATTCACATCCTTCTCACATGGAACCCATTACCTCATTCTGTTTTCTCTCACCTCCTTTCTTCCTTCTTGTAGTCACCTTTCTACATTCAACACACACAAACACACACACACACACACTATTAAATTCAGAATTCCCATATGACAGAAAACATGCAGTTTTGTATTTCTGAGTCTGGCTTATTTTGCTTAACATGATGATCTCCAGTTCCAACCATTTTTTTTTTAAACAAACAGAATAATTTCTTTTTCTTTTTGACTGAAGAAAATTCAATTGGGTATATGTTCCACATTTATCCACTCATCTGTTGTTGGGCCTCTAGGTTTGCTCTGTAGCTTGGCCACTTTGACTAGCACAGCAGTAAACTTCCATGTGCTGTGTTGTGTTGGCTTAGAACCTAAAAGGTATATGTACCTAAGAGTTGAGTAGCTTGGTCACAAAATAGTCATATTTTTAGGTTTCCTCAATGGAACCTCTACACTAATTGTCTTTTCTTATGGGATTTTTTTAGACAGGGTTTCTCTGTTTAGTCTTGGTTGTCCTGGACTCACTTTGTAGACAGGCTGGCCTCAAACTCAGAGACCCTTCTGCCTCTGTTGCCCAAGTTCTGGGATTTGAAGCATACGCCATCACTCCCCATTTCTATACTAATTTTTATAGTAATGTTCCAGTTGCATTCCCACCAACCACTTTATGAAAGTTTCTAATTTCCCACATCTCTGTGGGCATTTTTCCCATTCATTTTATTTTTGTTGTTTCTTTTTGGTGATAGTTATTCTGCTTGGGATGATAGTAGATTTATAAGCAGTTCTAATTTGTATTTTCCTCATAGCTAAATGTGTTGAACATTTAAAAATATTTATTCGCCCTTTGTATTTCTAACTTTATGAGCCTTCCTTTTTTGGTACAATTTATGATTATATGATTTGGCTTTTTGGTGTTCTCTTTTTGCATATACCAGGGATAACCACTTAGTCACATTTTAAAAAATAATTAAAGTATACTTGCATAATTTTCCTCACCCTCTCTTCCCTCCTATACTTTACAACCACCTTCCCAAACTCAATTCATGCCATCCTTATCTTCAGCCATTATTGTTAAATGTACAAATAAAAGTATAAATATAGCCTGCTGAATCTGTTTATCATTTTTAATCTTTAGGTCATTACCTTTTTGGGGGACTAAATGACTCATTACAGGGTCACTTAGTAGACATGCTACATACCAGATATTTACAATATGATTCATAGCAGTAGCCAAATTACAGTTATGAAGTAACAACAAAAATAATTTTATAGTTGGGGGGGCTCAACAACATGAGGAACTGTATTAAAAGGTCACAGCCTTAGGAAGATTGAGAACCACTGTGAAACAGACATTTAGAATAAAAAAAAATTAAATGATAAATTGATATACTTAATACATTTAATTATTTTACTAAGTTAGGTTTATTTAATAAAAATATTTCAAAAAGAAAAAACAAACAAACAAACAGACATTTAGACCAATGGAAGAAATTGAAGACTCAAAAGCTAACTGGTATTTGACAAAGATGCCAAAAACATACACTGGCGAAAAGAGAAACTTTAACAAATGTTCCCAGTTTCCTGGGAAAACTGAATGTCTACATACAGATGGATATGAATAGACTTGTGTCTATCACTCTGCGTACAAATTAATTCCAAATGAATCAAGGGTCTCAATGTAAAATTTGAACCCATAAGACTTTTTGGGAGAAATAGTAGGAAGTACCTTACAAGATAAAGGTGTAGGAAAATATTTTCTGAGTAGTATCTTAGCTGCCCTGGAATTAAGGCCCATAATTACTTCTGTGTAGCTAAGGGGAAAAAAATCAATCAATCAAAGAGGACATCCACAGAGTGGGAGAGAAATTTTGCTAGCAATACATCTGATGGAGAATTAATAGTCAAATTATATGCAGAATTAAAAGTGTTAAGCATTTAGGAAAAAAAATATTAAACATTGTCTATGGATCTGAACATAGAGTACTCAAAGGAAGACATAAATAAGGTAATTTTCTTATATATTGACATTTTTCTTTCAATAGTTAGTGTTCACAGGTAATATAAGAAACACAATGACAATTTTATCACGATCAAAAAACAATATCCTGTTCTGGGTAGATATATTTGGTTTGGGGAGCTAAATGAGCCTGTCAAAATAATTTTTCATAAGGATAGTATTCTCGTACATACTTCTGCAAAGCACATGCCAGCTTCCACTTACACAGTGATTCTGTCTCATCTTTGGCATGAGTTGCCCTCTTATTATACATGTGTCATATCTACCATGGGAATCCGAAGAACATCCTGAATCTGATTTACTCCTATTGTTACATTAAAAGTCACTCCTGGGTCTTACCTAGGATGTCACAGAAGCTTCTAGATGGTTTCATGCCACACTACAACCCTTTGTCTTATTTTTCATATAAACACTCCATTGTCTTCCTCTCAAATCCATGACCTTTTTATATGAAATTGTCAAAAAAAAAGTCACGTAAAATGATGAAAATACTTAAAAATATAAACACCAAGTTAATCTTTTAAAAGTAATTATCATTCAGCCTTTGATAAACCTCACTGATCCTGATTTATCGGTAGAATCACACTGTAGTGTACTCAACGTAAGATATGAGACTGCGGAGTTTTCTTGCAGTGCAGCTCTTGTGATGTTTCATGGCTCTCACTGCATGTCCAGGTTTTCAGGCATAATGGCAAAGATGTTTTCTGACTCACCAGATTTCTCTTTGCTCAAGACCTTGCTCTGAAATACACCATTTTTTAAAGCTAAATCTCTCTGCCTCACACATACCTTCCTCTGTTACCTCTGGTAGGCAATGCCCTCAGTTTCCTTAGATAAGCACACACCACTTTCTATCACTTAATCTTTTGTATTTCTTATTACTTTTAACTGGTCTTCATGCTGGCATCTGTTTATCAACTGAATCATGTATGAGACATGATCTTGAATAGAGAATCTCTGTCTGCATTATTTTCACTTGTCTCCAAGTCCTGTATGTATGCCAATTTCCTTGGAAATTATCCTATTTAATTTCCATTTACTCTAATGGATGATATAGGTATAATTCAATGTGAAATTCTAAGCATAGTTCTCTGTATTTGTTTGACTTCGTTGAGCATTGTAACACTTTCCTGGCCTACTGGCCATGTGTATGACAGTCGGCTAGTCACTTGGCTTCTTCTTATGTACTTTATTTACATAGTACCCCCAAGAGAAGTGGAGGAGATCACCCAGTGTCATTTTCATCTACCCTTTCTGTCACTGTCATCTAAAGTTACATATTTTGCATAAATCTGTGACCTTTAATATTCTATAATGTTAATCTTTCCATTTACATGAAAACGAAGGAAGTTGTATAAGGCAAATAATCTCAGACATAAAAAACACCTCAAAATGTTTCCTTCATTAATCACCTTCCAGAACCTTGAAATGCTGAATAGTAGGTTCACTCCAAGAATTTTATCCATGTTTATCATTGTATAGTGGAAGAAGATTTACCAATACGTCTGAAAGAATGACAATCTGAAAAAGTGCAGTTTAGACAAAGTGTGCAATGTCAACATATAAGAATGTCTTTAGGTTCAGTTGCTGCCATTTGTCTTTCTTGACCTGGGAGATTGCTTTTTGTTAAAAATTGTGGTCATTCATATCATGTGACTGCATAAGAATCAAGGAGAAAAGGTACCCAATTAGGATGTGGGTAAGAATGGAAAGGGAAGGGACTTCCTTGTAGTAAAGGATTTGTGATTTTTTTTACCCTAGAGTCTGTGGCCTAAGAAAATGGGTGTCTAAGAAGAATGAGCCACATGACATTTGTCTAGAAGAAAAGATCACTGCAAAGAAAATAAATTCAGGAGGACGAAGAAAAGGACATTTTCTGTTTGTTATCGTCTGTAAAATATTTTTCATAGAATTTATTTTAACTTGGCATCGGCCTGTGGAAAAGGTGGTCTTTCAAACAAGAACATTTTCTCAAGGTTCTCCAGCTGTAAAAATAATGAATGCATCCCACAAATGGAGCAAATAGCTCCTAAATATGACCTCTGAGGATGGATACTCCGACTGAATTACTTTCTGTGGTGAGTTAGTAAATACTTAACAAGTCTATTTCACAATTTGTTACTCCTTTCAAACTTAGCTCAGTACTAATGTTTACAATATAAATGTAGCTCAATAGTATCTTATTCAAGACATAACTTTTCTGAAGCCTTACACTGAATATGTGGAGAATATACCACATAAAGAATGAAATCCTTCCTCCAGCGCATGCATATTCTTACCTTGGCTGAAGTAATGTAAAGGGTCTGAACTATCTAAGAGTAAATGTAAAATGTACATGTGTGTGTGTGTGTGTGTGTGTGTGTGTGTGTACCTGTATATGGGATGTAAATGTATGGATATTTGGCTATCCATAGATATATCAATAAATGTAAGATACACACACACACACACACACACACACACACACAAACATCCCATCCAAGAACACATACATAAAAGAAAGAAGGGAGAAGAGAAGAGTGAGGAGAGAGAAATAGAGAAAAGGACAGATACAAAGATTCTTTTTTAAAAGCACAGGAAGGTTTTATTCATGAGAGATTTGGGACCTATGTCATGGACACAGGCATCAAGATATGTTTGGATAATATCAACTAACAAGGTTGCTTATTTTGGAAGGTTACATTTTGTTGGTTTTGATACAAGCAGTCTTTATTTCTGATAAAATAGCCAATAGAGAAATTTTTTAAAAATGTGAAAAGCCCTACCTAGGTGGATTTGCTGTGGAATCATGGGAAGGAAGCAAATGTCCTGGTAGACCCTGTGACAGAAACTGAAGTAAGAAGTGACAGAAAGCTCTAGGAAGTTAAAGGTTATGTCGTGGCAGCACTCAGAGAAAGGATAAGCAGGCTACCAAGATGAGACCTGATAGGCTGTGACCATATGGTGGGGGAGGATGTCCCCTTCTGTCACAGACCCAGGGGATGGTAATAGGGTGAAAGAGGGAGGGAGGGAGGAATGGGAGGATACAAGTGAAGGGATAACAATTGAGATGTAATCTGAGTAAATTTATAAAAATTAATTTAAAAAGAAGTTAAAGGTGCAGTGAAATAAACTGTGAACATAGCAAGGTTAAGATACAAAATAAACACAAAAGCGGTATAATTAATGATAGCAATTATAATATCTCCTTCCTTGTGTGTGGGGGCAGTATCTGTAGAATATAGGAGAAAAAACAACAGAGACAAAAGACTCAAGGTTTATTTGTTTGTCTGAAAGAATTAGTTGAGTCTAGTGGATAAAATGACAATATGCTTTGAAACACAAAATGCTCCACTAACCTCATTAAAATGTATTTAGTAGAGAGTAGAAATTCAGAGGCGCACACAGGAGCTATAGCGCCTGGCATATGAGTGGTGAGCAACATGACCCTCTCTCAAGTGATGTGGAAGGTGAGAACTGCTGGCACTTCCACGTGTCATAGGTATCATGATAGACCTACACTCACACACAGAGAACCTCACAGCACCATACACCCATATGTACCAAAAAAAAAAAAAAAAAAAAAAAAAAAAGAAGAAGAAGAAAAATTACAGCCTATAATGCTAGAAGGAAATTCAGAAGTAAGTAGAATGTGTTTCAAATCAGATATTGAGACAGTCAAGGGAAGTCCCATTGACCAAACAAGCAAAAGCAAACAACCCTTTAAATCCTAAATGTTTGTCAGGGGATATTAACCACACAAAATCTGAGCTTAGCCTTTGGTGTCCTCTGTACTGTGATATATAATCTTGATGCGAAGAGGCATAATCCATTAGCTGAGAAAGCTACCTGTGTCTTAGTCCTATCCCCAGATGAATACTCTCAATAAAAATTAAAATCCTCTCAGCAGTGGCCTATGAAACCATCTTCAATGACTTGGGAAGGCCCTTTCTTGAAGAAGGGTCTTGCTTGAACCTTGCAATGTCCAGGATATCTCTTCTGTTCTATCTCTGTTTTCTCTCTTCTTGATTTCTCCCATGCCGCATGCAAGATACTAAATACTGTATCTCCCAAATTCAGCTGGTGATATCCACAACTATAAATGGTGTAATTAGGTGGCAAGTAGGAAATTGACTCTGCAACGAAGATAATTAACCTCCTTTTAAGAGAGATTCCTAGATCTCCTTCATGGATTCTGACAGAAAACAGGGATTCACAGACTTGAGAAAGTAAAAATGAGGAACAGAGGTATAGAAGGAAAAGAAAATGATATTTCTTATATCATTACTTGTCCTCTTGGCTTTAACTCAAAGAACATCAAATTGTTTATTAAATTAAATTGATATCTATGCATTTTAACCTCATCTGGCCACCCAGTGCCCACAATTATTATTCTCAGATTGGAAACGTTAACGTTCAACATCTGGCCTGCATTCATTTTCCTTTTATTTCCTTTATTCTCCTCTAGTCCCTTACCCACTCTATCTGCTGTACTTTTCTACAAAAGAGTAATGTAGTGGTTGTTAACATGTCTCAGCATTTTATATCCAGAACTCCAGATGACATTCTATAGAGAGATCAGAGACCTGCCTGACTGATCCCCAGATGTACCAGAAATAAAATGCCTCTGTATACAAGGAACAAAGGAGACCAGAAAGCATATTTACTACAGTGAGATAAGGGTTATTTTTTCTTCTGACAAGGAAGCTTCTCTGTAAAACAAAATTTACAAATGCGCACATTTGCCTCTGCTGAAGGCAGCACAATGCATTTCCATCTTAAAAAAAAAAGACGTTTTTGTGGGCCAGGAATAAACTAATGGAATGAGCAGACTTGTATTCAAAGATACACATCCTCAACTGATTCTTGATGAGCTCCAGGAGATTAGTTTTCAGGGCAGTCCTTTTTGTCATTGAGAAATTTGACGTGGACAGGAGAATGAGGCAGATATGCTTGACTCATTGTCTCGAAGACCAATTCAAATCTTGGCCATTGCTAGAGTTAGTCACATTGTGAAAAGAAAACAATGGCTGAATCCTAAATTTTCAATTTTGAAAACTCACAAGTGGGAAAACATGTGCACTGAGGGTACGGGAACTCTTGGGAAATGTGGCTGCTCTGTCAGCACTGCATAATAAAGGGAAGAAACTAGCAACGAGACAGAACTAGAATTATTCTACATGTATGTGTCAGGACTTGACTGAAGTCCAGCGAACCTCAGCATTTACAAAAGTTGGATTTCATATTGGGTATTTGTGAACCTCAGCTTCCTCATGCTTACACACAGAATTAACTCTTTCCATCCCCCTTTCCTGCATTAGGCCAAGCATCACTGAATCAGGCTCCAACAGATTTTATGTTGATTAACTCTTACAGTTTATAGTCAGTTATACAGCAGAAAAATCTTATTTGATTAGCCTGTATACATATACAATGAGCTGACACTTAGGAGGGTCTTCTTTGTTTGGTAGCCCACTTCACACACTGTCCTTTTCACTTTTAGTCACCATTGATTTTCAGTGCCTTAATTTTCAGTAGCTTAATCACCAACCGGACACCTGGGAAGCATGGCAGTGACAGATTGTCTACACTGAGTTGGCCTATGGAGGATTATCTTCATTAGCTTCATTGATGTAGAATGATCTCACTCACTGAAGATAGTACCACTCCCTAAGCAGGAGTCCTAACCTGTGTAAGAGTGGAGAAAGTGACCTTAGCATAAGCACGCAAGCTAGCGAGCATGAATTAATCTCTTTCTCTCTGCTCTTAATTGCAGATGTAAAATGACTGGCTGGATTTCTTCTGTTGTTGTTTTTTTTCCTGAGATGATGGACTGTGTCCTGCAGTTGTGAGTTGAAATAAACTTCCTTCTTATACTAAGTGGATTTGTGAGGGTATTTATGACAGCAACAGAAATAAGACAGGAAGAGCATCTATGCCTGCTGCATGCCAGCACAGCTTCTGTGTCCTCGTGGACCTCTGTGAAGACTTAGGTTAGTGCTTTGACCAAAGACTGCAGCACTACAGTTTTCTCTGCCTCATTATAGGCCAGGTCTTAATGAATAGACTTAGCCGATCTGGTCTAGGATTCTTCATCCATAAGCTATGAGCTTTATTCTTTTTTTTTAACCACACATATACCTCCATATTCTTAAGTATAGAAAGATCTTCCCCTTTTCCTAAATGTTAATCTACAGTTTGAAACTAAATTAACTTTATCCTAATCCCCCCGGGATATTAATTGATCAATTATTTTACCTTTTGTTTATGCTTCAACCATTTCTTCTTCTTTACCAAGCATTTATCTTGCCTTAGCTGACTTTAAAAAAAAAATAAAAATAAAAACAATAACTTTTCATGACCTGACTATACCTATTATTGCACTTTGATTTAGAAATCAATTGTAAATTTACTATTTTTATTTATTTATTTTTTTTAATCAGTAATCAGCAAGGGATACTTTATTGATTCATCCAAGTTCTATTGAGCTGGAGACCCTGAATAAGCAAAGCTTGGGTTTTTTATATCCTTACAGAAGCAGAATTGGCAGTTAAGCAGAGTTGTTGGACCATGATTGGTTCTTTTTTTTTCTTTCTTTTTTTTTTTTTTTAAATTTTATTTTATTTTATTTTTAATTAATTTATTCTTGTTACATCTCAATGGTTATCCCATCCCTTGTATCCTCCCATTCTCCCCTCCCTCCCATTTTCCCCTTATTCCCCACCCTATGACTGTTCCTCAGAGGGATTACCTTCCTCTGTATATGCTCATAGGGTATCAAGTCTCTTCTCAGAGAGAACAATGGGAGAATAGCAATGTAGAAGGATCCAGTGGGTCCTAGAAACCTACAAGTAGAACATTATGATAGGCAGATTTGGGTCATGGGGTCCCGCTCAAACTAAGGCCCTAGCCAAGGACAATACAGGCGGTAAAATTTAAACCCCTACCCAGATCTAGCCAATGGACAGGACAGTCTCCACACTTGAGTGGAGAGAGGGATTTGACTTTCTCAAGTACTCTGGTGCCTCACATCTGACTATGTCCCCTGGCGGGGGAGACCTACTGGCACTAAGAAGAAGGACAGCAGGTCACTGAGAAGAGACTTGATACACTATTTTTATTTTTAATGCCTTCTTATATTCTATTTGTAAAGTACTCATATTATGAGTTTTCTTCCATATATCAAAATCAATAAAATTCATAAACTTTAAGTTTCCTTAAAACTTTCCTTTCAGTAAAACAATGTTAGCACATGGTCAGGACCCCATTTTAATCTCTAATATTCCTTTCCACAAACTTTTTTTCATGTGTCTTGCTCTATTAATTATGGACTTCTTTAGATGGATGGCTTTTCTGCTTTATTAATTTTCATTTCACAACCCTCTTATTTGAAATGTCTTGTCATTTTGCTGTTATTTTTAATTTTATCATAGACATAATTTCACACCTTCTGAAAATAAGACTTTAAGAATGTCACATTCTAAGGTTTGAGCAACTATTTATGAATGACACATCCACATTTGCTGAGTTCTTTTTATGATCCAGATATTGTGGTCAGTCTTTTACGTTTTACCTTAAAAAACTAAGTTGAGTTTAAATATTATCCTCTTAATTTCCAACAATTAACCTCTCAACAGATACAGTTTTAAAATGTCCATTAGTATACCTTGATAACTGTGGCAAACCAAATATATACAAACCTTTTTCTTACACCCTTCAGAGTCACAATTTCCAAATGATATCCGTGTGAGCCCAATATTACGTACTGAAACACATAAATATATACTTAGAAACATTTTCTCATCGTACATAACATGTAAATGAATATTACAATATTATATTCTTCAAAGTTTTAATACACTTTCCACACCTCTATGTGAAACATCTTAGAAATAAGCATGGAAAATAAAATATCTGAGGATAGAAATTGGTACAGACAAGAGCATCTAGTTTTCTTGCTTTTACCTTCTCAGTAAAGAAAAAAGTGTGGACTCTTCAGAACAGATGAGCATTTAACTAGCATTTTCAAATTGCTAAGCCTGAACTTATGTATGGCATATTCCACATTCAATTGTGTTTTACATACCATTGTAGACTGTGCTGTGTTTTAATGGTTGACTGTGCTACTATTGCAGAATAGAAAGGAAAGAAGTAACATCGTGTTTCAAGTCCCACCATATCCCTTGTGCTTTAATTTTCCATTTGTATTCATTTCCCAAAGTTTCTAGTCCAAACTCGTTCACAAAATGTTGACTCTCTTTACTGTCTTAAGAAATACATCAGTTCCTCTTCCCAATGCCTTGATATGCATGATCCCCATATACACTGTAACTTCCACATCAGTGAACTCCCATAGCCTGGGCAGAGGTAATCAGATATGAGTTTTACTCCTGAGAATACATAGTGCACAAGAAAATGCAAAAATGCAAAAGTTAAATATGTAATGTGGCAAAATAACACTTGGGTCAAATAAAATGTGGCCAACTAATTCTAATAATATTTGTGGTTGACTTTCACATCTCAGCTGTGCATAAACTGATGTTTAATTTCATTTCATGATAGTCAACAAGTTCTTTAGTTTCTATAGGAGTTTGAGAACTGGAAGGAAGAGTAGGGTGGATATTATTAAGATATATTTTATAAATGCATGATAATTTCAAATAAAAATGAAAACACTATCATAAAGATAACTAAGCAGCATGTCCTTACTCTGATGTTTACAGTTAGTTCCAACGAAGGGATAAATGATGAAGAATTCCTCTCAGTAGTACCTTAACACTCTCCATTCTGATAGTATTAAAGAAATCTTGCCAACTTCTGATAAACTTGGCCATTAAAGTTTTTTAAGTGTTCAAACTTATTATAAGAAAATTTCTTGCACTATTTCTCCACACCAGGGTTACAGCAATGCCTACATATTGTTAATAGACCTGAGTTTGCTGCACTATATTACAGTGTTGGTGTTGCAGATATTCCAAGATATAAACTTAGGTTCACTGCACTGTCACCTTCAAGTTACAAGTAGAGCTACTGTTGGAACTTCCTTAGTTGAATTATTGTAGTCAGGATGTATTGTATGAAAGAATATCTATTTTCAATTAAAAGAGTCATGTATCATCACAAACGTGTTCAATATTTTAATAGCTGTGTTTCCGAATGGATGCCTGTTCCAATGGACAATTGGAAATAAACCATCTATAGTCTTCTATATGGCGTCTCTTAGGCCACTCAAGAATCTGGAATGTCAGACCTGGAGAGGTGGCTCAGAGGTTAAGAGCACACTGTCTATTCTTTAAAAGGTCCTGAGTTCAATTCCCAGCAACCACATGGTACTCATAACCATCTACAATGAGATCTGGTGCCCTGGCATACATGTGAGCAGTATACTGTATAAATAATAAATAAATAAATCTTTAAAGAAAAGGAATCTGGAATGTCTACAGTCCAAATGCAGCAAGTGACTGCTGTATAAAATTATGAGTTTGGCAGTTAAATAAAGTTAGAAACTTTAAAAAATTGAATTGAACTTAGCTTTTCAGAAAAAGTAGGACTTCAGTAAGATAAGTAGTGATTATTGCATAGCCAGAAAATTATATGTAGGTTATTTGGAATTACAAACAAAAATGATCAAGTAAGTAAAATATAAACAGGCATGAATGATTGGTCTAAACTCTTAGGACACTGGCTACTTGTGATGGGATAAAGGAATTCGATGTGCATCCATAGCAAAAATGGGAAAGGGGGTATTTTCCCTAGAAATAAATCTCTACTTAGGAGAATCAGATTCACTATTGCTTAAGGATTGAAACCTTGTCACAGTGCTATTTTGTTTTATGCATATTATATATATAATATTTGTTGTAAAGAGCATGCAGCATCACACCTACTCCACTGCTGTTTCTTCTCAGTTATGTAGCATACATAGTGAACAGCAAGGATGTTAGAAGACAGAAGCCTTGGAACAAAGCTCTGAAGAAATGGGACACACGGGTACATAACACACAGACATAGATTAAGCCAAGACATGATACCAAGTGACACAGCTTAAAGGACATGTTTAAATTCACTACTTATTCAAAAGCATGTGAATCCTTTCTGGTTCCTACCTACTAAAGTCAATCTCCCACCCCTCTTTGCAAAATCTTTCCATGACACACTGCTGTCCCATGTAAGTAGGATAGTCACAGATGGAACTGGATATACAGTAGGTAGGGACAGTGAGAAATTTGGCTGCGGACTAAATTTCGTTATAGTTAAAAGCACATCTGACCAACGTTTTGGAGTTTTTGTCTTGTTTTTCAGCCCTCATCCTTTTCTTCATAAATAGTCTTAGAAGCGAATCTATAAAGTTCTCTCTTCTGCAACTCTGTTTTCTGTTTGGCTTTTGAAATGTGGTCATTTGTTATTCTCTACTAGGTTTATAGACTTTTCCCCCAAATTCACATTAAGTTACTAAACACATCTGCCTTGTTATAGAACAGACTCAGTATGTCTGTTCTGTGTTTTTGTTCACTGAAATAATCAGTGAGTAGTACAGAAGAGGCAGCCCCTTCTGCTTCTGTACAAGGAGAGTATAGCATAAAAACCCAAAGTAAGCCTTTGTGGAATTTCATGTCTACCACTTGCTAAACTGATGTTTCTTTTCAACTCTAAATGTCCATTATATAATTACAATGGACTATATATAGAACTATAGACTATATATATGGACTATATATAGGACTAATATAGAAACCAGGACTGCTTAGCTCACCTATAGCTGCTAGTAATAAATACCAGAAGTAATTTCCTAGAATAATGTTCAGCATCTAGTATGCACTTCTGAATTACGGCTATTGCTAAGGAACATTTTCTTCAATAGTATAGCTGCTTATGAGTTAGTTGCCCATGATCCTGTAATGATTCTTTATCCATTGTCTAGTTACTCTAAAGAAATATTGTTTCATCAAGATAGACTTAAATGGGATTATTTCTTTGATCTGTTACTGGTACACTACAGGACTGAATAGATGTTTGTGCCCAGAAAAATTTTATGGGCATTATAACTGTCCTCTTTCTCATTGCTCATAGGTCTCTCTCTCTCTCTCTCTCTCTCTCTCTCTCTCTCTCTCTCTCTCTGTGTGTGTGTGTGTGTGTGTGTGTGTGTGTGCATGTGTGTGTGTGTGTGCACATTTGTGTGCATGTGTGTTCATGCTTTTATGACTGCATGTATGTGCATACACAGGCCAGTGGGCATCTTTTAGGAACATCATCTTGCTTTGTGAAACAAGGTCTCTCATTAGCCAGAAGCTCATTATTTAGGCTCCAATGGCAGGTCAACTAGCTCCAGGGGCCACCTGTTACTGTCTTCCCAAGGCAGCATTACATGCACAGTACCATACTCACATTTTTACTCAGTCTCACAGTTTCTCTGCTAGCACTTTTCTAGTAGAAATATCTCACCAGCCCCACTCTTAGCATAATCAAGGGACATTGTTAGTGTTTCTTCAAATTCTGCTGAATTTGAGCCTGAAATTTATAGTAGGCTACAACTGAGGCATTTTTTTCTCCTATTGTACTCACAGCCGTATGGAGTCTGTTCTCAATTCTAGAATAAGGGAGAGAAGGTGGTACGAAGATAAGGCTCAGCAGAAAAGAAAACAGAAAGAACAGTTGGAGAGTACATAGACAGGGGCACAATCATAATAACTATTGTTTATATCAATAGAGTTCTGGATTCTAAAACGTCATCTGCAGCACCTGAAATCCAATGGCTTACTGACCTACACAGTTCTGTTTTAGTAAGTACCCACTGACATTCAAGTAAGCACAAATAAGGTCTTTTTATTACAATGAAAACAGAATTCAACCCCATCTGAAATACTGTTTTGCTTCAAGCCTACTACCCTCACAATAGCTGGTGCTCACACCATAGCTTCCATCACAGCACCTGTCACACAAAACATATTGGTATATACATGCTCACTGTTTCAAGGCTTTAATTTTCAGTATAGGCACATATGAATTCTTTTTTTTTAATTTTATTAATTTATTCTTGTTACATCTCAATGGTTATCCCATCCCTTGTATCCTCCCATTCTTCCCTCCTCCCATTTTCCCCTTATTCCCCTCCCCTATGACTGTTCCTGAGAGGGATTACCTCCCCCCTGTATATGCTCATAGGGTATCAAATCTCTTCTTGGTGACCTGCTGTCCTTCCTCTTACATGAGTGCTGGGGTATAAACTTTTGTTTTTTGAACTTCAACACTGATATCATTTGACATTTGTTATTGTGGGGAACTGAGTCCCTCAAGACTGGGAAAAGATTCCTCCTCACATCCCGCCTCATGCTAGTCAGTATACAAGGCCTTCCTGCCTGTGTTTCCCAGCAGCTGAGTTTTTAAGTAAACCATGAATTCAAGGAAATCAATCATGATCAAGGCATTCACAGTTGGCTGGCAACTATGATCGCTATTAAGAAGAAATGGCATTACATGCTAATGAGCTGGGAGTTCCTTGGAGTTAAGCCCATGTTGGAGGAAATAATGACTCTTTCCAAAAATATAAATCACAGATCACAGAGAATTTTTATTTAGTAAGATAAGTTTAATCAAAACAAAGGAAGACAAAAAAGAAGTTAATGAAAGATATATATATATATATATATATATATATATGAATATATACATGTGAATATATATATATGAATTCCCTCTCTCCTTTCTTCCCTCCCTTCCTCCCTCTCATCAACCTAACTATCTTAACTGATTTTACTAAAAAAAATCTAGCCCCTCTGTTGTAAAAGAACCCAGTGTTACTCAGTAAATGTCACAATTGAGCACATCCAGGAGTAAGTTGCATGTTTGGCAAAACCACAGTGATCTGTTTTCCCATTTTCTCGAAGTCTGTTGACCAACTAAAACCTCAACTACATTCGACCAAATCCTCTGATGGCTGTGTTGCTTTTCTAACTGTGAAATCCCAGTGATCTACCTGGTAGAACAACCTTCCCCATAAGGATATCGCACAAAGAATGAGAAGGTGGAATGTTGGTTTTCATTGCATTGCAAATGTGTCAATAGAATCTGTGAGGATTAGCAAGAAGTCATTTAGCATATATTTAGAGTGATTCTGGGAGCCTGGCTCATTTCTAACCATGTTCCAGACTTTCTTTTTATAAATTATGGACATGCTGCTCAGATACTACCTTTGAAGGTAAGATGATTTCTGCACAACAGTTTTGTTAAATCTGTGACAGTGGTTCTAACCTTAATAATGCTGCAACCCTTTAATATAGTTCCTCCTGTTGTGATGACTCCAGCAATAAAAATATTCTGTTGATACTTCATAACTATAATTTTGCTACTCTTATGGACAATAGTGTCAATATTTGATATGTAGAATATCTGATATGTGACTCCCAAAGGCATTGAGACCCACAGGTTGAGAATCAATAGTCCATCAGTGTCTCTAGATTTTTTTCCATAGGGACTTTTCAAAAATAAATGCAAACTAGATCCAGCAATTAACTGCCTATGCCTCCTTTCTCTCTTTCCCCATCTCTGTTAACACATGCACACACACACACGTTTTTCATATTTCCTTTTAAAATATCTAGGAAAGCATGTAATCCTACAATAATTAAGTGATTGATGACACTAATTGATCACTTCCTGTAATCTGTGTGATAGTCTCCTCTAATCACTTTAAAGAGCATTGTTTGGCATGAATTTACAGAGTTATAAAGACAGAACATTGCTACATCTGGAGCCAGCCTGCTCTAGTCAGTCAGTTTTTATCCGCGTCTGTATCAGATACGGCAGAATAAGCTGCTCTTGGACAGCTCCAATCCTTAAAAAATACATATTCCTTCTTACATGTAGAACTCTTCTTCTAAGACTCATGACGAACAACTATGGCATGGGTTCTCAATGGAGGTGCAGTGTGGCACGGCACTTAAGGATTATTCTTAAGGTGTCAGAAAACTAACAAGGACACAATCCTGGCCATTCTTTTTGATGTGAAACAAGAAAAATGCTCAAAGTTATTGCTTGGTTTTCTCTTTTATTTTTATTTTATTTATTTATTTTTTGGTTTTCTCTTTTAAATGGTGTTAAAATATGACTTATATTATAGGTTTGCTATTTCTGCCAAATAAATACAAGTGGTTCCTGTAGGAACCACAGAGGGAAGCAGTTCCCTAACAGCACCACACTAAAACAGGGCATCCTCAGTGTTTATCTTATGTCCCTAAAACTTCCTAGAAAGTCCCAGAGCACTTCAAAAATTAGACCTTTTCTTAAACAAAGGCAACAAATAAGTTTACATGAAATGCATGAAACATTTTATACAAAGTCATAAATTAACACTAAAGTGTTAAAAGCATTTCCAAAATAACATTTGTTTACACCTGTTTGGGTGCTTATTTAGAGAATAGTTTGGATTCCATTTTTCCTATGAATAAGTTTTCTACTTCCCAAATATGAGCACTATAACTGCCCTCATTTTATCTCCTGAACAGAAGCAATGTGTGTGTGTGTGTGTGTGTGTGTGTGTGTGTGTGTGTGTGTGTGT
>OU015748.1:89012491-89055516 GCA_907169655.1 Acomys percivali
GTGTGTGTGTGTGTGTGTGTGTGTGTGTGTGTGTGTGTGTGTGTGTGCGCGCACGCGCATGCAATGGCTAGTGATAAGTAATGCACCATGTAAGGTCATGCAAGTGAAGTGGTTTGTTTTGCTTCTGATTAAGTATGCCTACTATCCAGGCAAGGAAAGACTACAGGACCCCCATTTATTCTCACTTAATTTTTTTGTACAAAACCACAAGATGTTAAAGTCCCTTATGAAAGAAGCAAAATAAGTCTTTGTTTTCTGCTGAAACAGCTTCTTAGGGTCTTAGATCAATCAAAGGCAGCCCCTGGGCCATGCTTGCTTGGAGGAAAGCTTTGAAGGTATTGTTTGCAGTGGCTCTAAATGTGCCCTAGCTTTGCTGGCTGTCCAGACCAGTTTTAATCACTTATTAAACAGACTCATTTGCAAGACCAAGAAAAAGAAAAGCATTTGCAGATTACTCTCTCAGAACTCACTTTCAACCTCATAGCTCTCCCAGAGGAACATAATATACCTAGCATCTTAGTACATCAATACATCCCCTTGTATTCTCAGAACAGGGAATTAAGAAATAATAGGATTACTTAAAGTCTTCTACTACAAAAACACTTATAATTTGATTCTCTGAAAATAAAGTCAAGTAATATTACATATTGTGTGGAATGATATATTTTTTTTATTAAGAAAGGAAAAGTAACCCCTACCCTTGCCTTCAGGTTGTAGGGCATGAGGCTTTGATTAGCACTAAGGGGCAGGACATCTAAGGAGAGCCAACCAGATAGCCTTTGACTTTCTATAGACTAGTTTCATAGACTGTGGGACAAGCAGGCATGTTCTCTGCCATCTTGTTGTCACCTATTGAGAGAGAGAAGCATTAAGATTAAAAGTGATCCATTCCCATAAGGAAGACTGAAGAAAAATAAGTAAACACAAGAAAGCTTCAGAAGGAAATAACAAGGAGCAGTGGGCAGCGTGCATCCACCTTCATGGCATTGTTTGATCTCCATAATAAAAATAAACTTTTCTAGAGAAAGTAATCAGGAAAATGTATCCTTCACAATAGCATACAAATTAGAAATAAGTATATCCAAAATAAGTGAGAATTTCTGCAGTGTGACCTTTAAGATACTGGGAAAGAATTTGGAGAAAATACCAGAAGATGATAAGACCTTCAATACTCTTGGGTTGGCATATTCTGTATTATAAAATAGGCTATATCATTAGATGCACTGTGCAGGTTCAATGCAAGCCCATCAGATTCACAAAGTAACATCCTCCACCCCACACATACCCCCCACTCACTCACATCCTCACACCATGGGCATGTACCCCCCACACACCATCATAATATATTAGCAAAGACAACTAAAGTATAGGAAACAAAAGTAAATAAGTGTTATTTAATTAAGCTAAGAAGTGTTCTTCCCAAAAAACCAAAGCACTAAACAGAAAGGAGAAGAAAGCCTATGGATTAGACCAAAATATTGGGAAAGTATAAGTCTGAGATAATTTTAATCACCAAAACCTACTAGGAGCTTAGATTATTGGTAAAGAAACTGCAAATCCAAGAAACAGGTAGGGTGTCCTCCCCTCTGTCCCAGTTTCCTGGTAAGGGAAGGCTTTCGTGGGACATGCCCATTGGGCTAGTATGCAGTGAGTATATACCACTTGACTCTTTCTGCTTCTGGGTTAACTCACTCATTATTGGGACTCTAGATGAGAGAACCATGGGAGAATAGCAAAGTAGAAGGATCCAGTGGGTTCTAGAAACCTACAAGTAGAACATTATGATAGGCAGATTTGGGCCAAGGGGTCCCGCTCAAACTAAGGCACCAGCCAAAGACAATACAGGCGGTAAACTTTAAACCCCTACCCAGATCTAGCCAATGGTAAGAACAGTCTCCACACTTGAGTGGAGAGTGGGATATGACTCTCTCACGTACTCTGGTGCCTCACATTTGACCATGTCCCCTGGAGGGGGAGACCTGGTGGCACTCAGAGGAAGGACAGCAGGTCACCGAGAAGAGACTTGATACCCTATGAGCATATACAGGGGGAGGTAATCCCCCTCAGGAACAGTCCTAGGGGAGGGGAATAAGGGGAAAATGGGAGGGAGGGAAGAATGGGAGGATACAAGGGATGGGATAACCATTGAGATGTAACAAGAATAAATTAATTAAATTAAAAAAAAAAAGAAAAAGAAACAGGTAGGGAAGTGAACAGACATTTTGTCCTCCAAAATACTGCATATGGTATGAACATATGGCTCAGGTAGATGAATAGATGCAGTAGGAAGATATGAATTAAAATCATAATATTGTTCACACTCATTAGAAGGACTTTCATCCAAGAGATGAAGCAAAAAGTGTTGTTGAGGCTGAGAATAAAAAGCTATTTTGCACTGTGGATTAATGCAGCATCATGAAAGATAATATGGAGAGACCTTAAGACACAGATATTGGAATGATTATATGATTCCAGAATCTCACTGATGCTACACGCAAAGGAATTTGAACTGTTATGTTTATCAGATATTTGAACTCCTGTGTTTATAATAGCCAACATATGGCAGCAATTCAAGTGGCCATCTGTGGATAAATGGATTTTTAAAATGTGGTGTATAGGCACAATAAGACACAAGCATCTCTTTAAAGAAAGGAATTACTTCATTTATGATGACACACATGAACAAAGGGTGCAGCACTCCACAGTAAGAATCAGTAAGAATAAGCATTGGTGATCTATGTCACAGAGAGGTAACTATAAGCCAGCATGCAATGCTTCATTCAAATGTCCTCATCACAAAGCATCAGCCTTATGGAGCACTACATCAAGAAGTAACAGTACTCTATAACATGCATCTAAATACTTCTAATTAAAAAGTAAAATTAAATGCTGTTAGCCAAAACAGAAACCTCAATAAATGTCAGTTAAATAATTAGATAAAAATTAGACAAATGGGCATGTATTCCACATCATTATTCATAGAGCAGTCAATATTAGCAGTACAGAAAGAAGAGTAATAAAATTATTTTATATAAATATGTATAGAAAGGTTCATTTATAACATTTCATTCATTCAAAGGCATCCCCCTTAGTAAAATGTGGTAGCAATCTATTAATACATTTTGACATAAAGTGAAGATACAGAAACTGTATTAAATATATATATATGAATTATAATTCATAAACATTAAAAATTAGTCTGGCAAAAACTTACTTTGCTTTTTCATAACTGCCAGTTCTCATGCTTCTGTTTTTCTATAGTATTCATGGATTTTTCTTTTCCTAATCATCTTTAAAATTTTTAGATATATCTTAAGTATTTAAATAAATCATAACCTATTGCTATCTTTTTAGTTGTCAACCCCATTTATAATTTTCTATTCCCTTGAATATGACTTCAGAATCTTTTTAATACTTTGAATAATCTTGTTCTTCAAAGAGGGAAGGAGAGTGGGAACTGGAAAATAAGAGTATCAGAGAATCGGAATGTAATGTGAACAAATTACAATAAACAAATAACAAAACAAAACAAAAGCAATGTTTCTTCCAAGGTTGTCTTACTGTTCGCTGTTCTAAACAAAATGTAATTTATAATTTACAAATATTCTTGCCCACTGGTAAATGAAGGAAGTATATTCAATTGAATAATTAGTATGTAAAAGGAATGGTTTTCAGTAAATAACCATCTTCTTCTCAGCCTGAGATGCTCTTCTTCCCTATCTTGTTCTCATGACAATTAGGTGTATCCTATTTCTGACTCATTCTGTCAAATCTTTCTCGGATACTATTAAGTAGAAAAAGAAAATCAACAAACCACGTCTTAAAGCTATTGAGCCCACATGATGTTTCTCCTTAATAGATCAGTAAGGCTATTTAATTAGTCAACATAAATTTATTGATAAAAATAGAATATAGTATGAGTTTTTAGTAGTGCTCCCGTAAAAATTGTAATTACTGTCCAGGAAAATGGATCAGCAGATAAAGGCTCTTGCTACCATTCTTGTAACTTGAGTTTAGTTCTTAGGACCCAGTTGATGGAAGCAGAGAATCAGCTCCTGTGATAAGTCATCTGACTTCCACACAGATGGTACAGCAAGCACATGAGAACACACACACACACACACACACACACACACACACTAAATATGTGTAAAATATCATTATATTTTTGTTGTTGTTCATTGTGCATACTGTTCAATTAATTCAGAAGCATTCACTATTAACTGGTATCTTGTCATTGTCTTGTTAAGAGATTTTACTTCCTTTCTGGCCATAAAGATGACAATTATTTTATGATAACATTTAGGAGAAGGTCGTGGGGAGTGAAAAATGGCAGTAAAGGATGCTGCTAATCTGGGGTCAGGGAACGACAAGATGCTACAACCAGAGGTGAGAACTTAAAGGTTTGGGCCATGGGCCTTATGAAGACCCATGGGTACAGGTGGTCCATCTAGTGATGGTCCCATCAGAGTATACCATGAGGTCAAGTTCTGAGAGCTGCATGAGTATGGAAATAAAATATTCTTACCAGGCTGAATATCCCATAGTCACATATTTAATTATGAGAATTTCTTATAAAGAAATTGAGTAAAATATCTATAACCGACCTATAACTAAGCCAAATCAAGTCTATTCTGCCTTATTAAGCCTTTTCTTTTACATGTTAAAGGCTCTTTCTTCACTGAAGGCTCATTTTTTTTTCCATGCTGAAATATATAAGTGCCTAGTACTATTCCTGACTAGAAATATCTAGAGATAAGGAGTGTATCATTAAAACCCTTTTAACCACTATCTGTGGGGGAGCAGTTTAATGAAGAAGGCTTCTGAGTCTCATGTGAAATAATAATTTATATGAAGTAGTGGATGTGACTCATCTCTGTGATCAGATTGTGTGGACCAAATCCAGTTTCTATTGTATATGCAGTGTGTGTGTTTCCCAAAAGGCATACATGTCATTAACTTTTGCATGTTTAAAATACATTGCTAATAGTATATTATAGAAAAGAGTTGAAGGGTTTAAATAAAGTAGTTAGTGAAGCACCTGGCAGGCAATTTTTCTAATCTATTTGTAGCTTTTTGTCCTGTAATATTAAGTCAGTCAATATTTCATGCAAGCTCTTGTCTTCTTAGGAAGTAATATCCCTCCACCATTTCTTGAACTTGAATTCTGCTGAAGTTTCAACCATAGTTCTAGCATTCTGGAACCCAGGCAACCTTCCTCCTCTCTGTTTCCTAGGTAAATTAAGCATGCACAAAGCAAATGAACAAGAAAAACAGCAACATAGCCATTGCAGCTCTGAGTTATTCAAAGTACTGCATTCGGGGCTGGAGAGATGGTGCAGCAGTTAAGAACACTGGCTGCTCGTCCAGAGGTCCTGAGTTCAATTCCTGGTGCCCACGTGTAGCAGCTCACTGACTGTAACTACAGTTCCTGAGGATCCAACACCCTCTCTCAGACATACATGTAGACAAGATACCAATGCAAATAAGTTATTTAGGAAAAAAAAAGAAATACATTCATTGATTTGCTTGTCAGTCTTTTCTAATAAAATGCAAGAATCGTATAGGCCCAGTTATAATTTATTTTGCATTGCTTCTTTATGACCAGGCCCTTGACCATACATGTTCCATTTTCAAAAGCCATTTATTTATATGAACATGTTCATAATGGAATTATTTAAAATACAATAAATCAAAGTAGTACAAGATAAAATGTGCAGCAGTTAGGAGAGTGGTCCAATAGTTATGAAAAACACTCCTACTAAACAAGCTTCTGTCATCATTAATTCTTTTATACCCTATATATCATAGCATATAATAACAAGGAAAGTCTGAGGAAGTATCTTACAGGTAAAGCACAGCCTTACAATTAAAACTTGTATGCGGAAATGACCAAATTTCAAATAGGACAAATGTTACTGCTCACAGGAAAAAAAATCAGAATAAAACATAACAGTCTAAAATTGTCATTGAATATTGATACCGTTAGGATTTTATATTCTATATTTCCATATTTGAATAGGCATAAACATAAAGCACTAATGGACACTGGAAAGTGCAGTATATTAATATGTAATCTCACAGTTCTAACTGTGAGAGCCTTTTAGTGTACCCTAACGGATGTAAAAGACTGTTGTGAAACCTTTGAAGTTGCTGAAAAAATTTAACAAAAATTAACAAAGAGTCCTTTGTACTCAGAGGGAATAAGGGAGCCATGCTTTCTACAGACTGGCATCCTATATTATAGGAGCCATCCCAAAGGAGCCACAGGCCATTTTCCTCCTTCATTTTATTCTGAGAATATTACAAATATTATAGTTTCAACCTATGGATAGAAGTACATAATTTGGTATGTTAACTCACAAGAACTTTCTTGGAGTTATTTTTTTGTTTCATTGTTGTAAAAAATCTAGAGATTTGGGCTCCAGAGAAATAAATATGGGGTGCAGAAATCTCAAACAAGTTGTTAGGTTTGGGATATACAATGCTAAATCATAATATTGGAACCAAAAACTATAGTAGCATAAATCAGCATGGGTCAGGGTTAGATGTGATTCTGAAAACCATGTTAATAAATAATTTGTATTAGGAGCAAAAAAAAAAAGCAAGAACTATAAATAATAGCCAAAGATAAATGTTAAACATACACCTGCAGTGAAATAAATCTTAAACAGTGAAATTGCATAAAATCATCAGTATAATTAATAACGAATTATAAACTAGATGCTACATAGTATCTGTTTTTATATATATGTATATATATATATATATATATATATTAAATCTTCATTTTATGAAGGTCATAACATTCAAATGTCCATTTCAGGGATGGGAGCACAAAAAAATGGATATATAGATTTCTATATCATTCTTAAGGCAAAAAATAATAAAAAGAAAAGAAAAGAAAAAGATAACTACCAAAAACCAACCAATCAATCCAAAAACCCTAGAGACATATAACCTAAGTCAGTGGGGATCTGGAACCTTCATTCTGTGTTATCCATCTATCTCTGAACAAGCTGCCTTTGTACCTGACGTCCATAAAAGTCACTCTGCTGTCTATGGAGAAGCCTGTTGAAACACATTCTTCAGTGTGCTGACAATTCCTTAGCATGTTTTAATGGCAAATGCACAACAGAAATGAAAGAGTTCAGGCATGTCCAACCTAAAGCTAAAAACATCTATCTTGCCACATGAGTTGTTAAGTTAAATTATAAAGGCCTTGGCAAAGCCTGGCTTGGGATATTTTTTCTTTTTCTTTATCTTTTTATTTTAAAGTTTATATATTCACTTTACATCCCAATTGTAGCCACCTCCTTCCTCTATTTCCCATTTCCCCCTCCTACCCTTTTCCCCCCCCCCCCCCCTCCTTCTCCTCCCAAAAGTGGAGCCCCCCCACTACCAGCACACCCTAGCACATCAAGTCTTGTCAGGACTGAGCTCATCCTCACCCACTGAGGCCAGGCAATAGAGATAAAAATATATTAATTTTTATGAGAGAAAGTTTATTGCAAATATTTAATGACAACACACAAAAACATTCAAAATTAGGACATTTATTACTCTAGACATTTTAAATAATTAGTCTACATTGTTTTAGAAAACAGACAATATAATAAACATCTTGCAAGATTAAAGCATTTTAGAGCTATATTTAATATGTAAAAGAATCCTAAAACCTTTTAGAAATAAGCTAAGGAGTTTAGAACAATTAGAAGAGAATTTACAATTAGAAATGAAAAGAACTCAACCCTTCATTTTAGCTCATGAGAATACATGGCATTGCCTGTGTGATCCTGATTCAATCAATTTTAACATCTATGCATAAAATGAGCTTCCCGTCCCCACTGCTGAAAGGGCATATTTTTGTGAGGTTCTTTACTCTTGTCATTTCAATGTCACTGCCACATTCATGCACCACTGACTTGGAACATGGGATGACTGTCCAAAGTGTGGTTAAAACCCCCATTGGAGTCTCCGTACGAAACTGAAAAGAATTGAATGAATCTGTTGCTTGTAACTCGCGAGCTCCCTGGAGAGTTGGTTAGATGACCCAATACAGCTTGCTCATTTGCAGTTTCTATGATTCCTAAACAAAAACAAAACATTCTCTCAAGTGAAATGTTAGAAACGTTGTTTTCTGAGAAATGCTTTCATTGTTCCTTTCCTCAGTGGTCCCTCTTCAGTGACCCTGCCCATACTGTCAGCAGCAGGGATGACACACCTCCCTGCCTTATTGTCAAAATATTTAAACATGTAGCAGAGATAAGACTGGATTTAAAAAAATATTTTTAAATTCTAGAATCTTTAATAGTATAAGAGATGTCTTTTTTAAATAATTTTATTTATTTATTTTATTAATTTATTCTTGTTACATCTCCATGGTTATCCCATCCCTTGTATCCTCCCATTCTTCCCTCCCTCCCATTTTCCCCTTATTCCCCTCCCCTATAACTGTTCCTGAGAGGGATTACCTCCCCCTGTATATGCTCATAGGGTAGCAAGTCTCTTCTCAGTGACCTGCTGTCCTTCCTCTGAGTGCCACTAGGCCTCCCCCTCCAGGGGACATAGTCAAATGTGAGGCACCAGAGTACATGAGAAAGTCATATCCCACTCTCCACTCAAGTGTGGAGACTGTCCTGTCCATTGGCTAGATCTGGGTAGGGGTTTAAAGTTTACCACCTGTATTGTCCTTGGCTAGTGCCTTAGTTTGAGCCGGGCCCCTTGGCCCAAATCTGCCTATCATAATGTTCTACTTGTAGGTTTCTAGGACCCAATGGATTCTTCTACATTGCTATTCTCACATGGTTCTCTTATCTAGAGTCCCAATAGGATGTCCTCCCCTCTGTCCCAGTTTCCTGGTAAGGGAAGGCTTTCGTGGGACATGCCTCTTGGGCTAGTATGCAGATATAAGAGAGATGTCTTAAATCATGGACTTGACCTTTCCCTAAAATAATGTGAGATATTCTCTGTCTCTCTCCCTCTGTCTTTGGTTCTCTCTCTCTCTCTCTCTCTCTCTCTCTCTCTCTCTCTCTCTCTCTCTCTGTCTCTGTCTCTGTCTCTCTCTCTGTCTGTGTGTGTGTGTGGTGTGTGTCTGTCTGTCTCTGTCTCTCTCTCTCATCACAATGTATATATTTGAGGGGACAGTAAGAACAGAATGGAGGGAGACAATGATAAAGAATGGGACCATAAGTTGCCAGTGGGTTGAAGGACATTGGTTTATGAGATCATCTGAGATGCATAACATGATAAAATGACTGGGAAGAACCTCACAGAACTTCTACTCCTGAACTTTAAAAACTGAGAAACTTAAGTCCCGAGAGATGTCTTGACCCCTGAGCTCATTCTGCAGGACTTCATCCAACATCTCCTCGTTTTGAAAGATGCCTCTGCCCTCTTGTTAACAGAGTTCACCATGCCTTTGCATGGTCCACCCTGTGACAAATACATACTTCTAATGTTACCAGCATGTGTGTGTGTGTGTGTGTGTGTGTGTGTGTTGTGTGCACATTTCATGTTTATTACTATGAGTAGATAGGCTATCACTACACAGATTTTCAGTTTTCTAGTAGGTCTGTGGGGGCCCTTCATTTGGGGAGGAGGGCACATTCTCTGGACCCTTGGATTTGTAAAAGTAATTCTGTAGTTGTGTAATGGTAAAGAGTAAGGAATATGTATACAATTTACTCTGATATAACCCAAAGTTTTCATTAGGTTTCTGTTGAAACCTGTGATTGATAATTAAAGGATATGTGGAAATTGGTCACTGAAACCTCAAAATCAACTAATTTCCATCACACCTCTTCATTTTTTCATTTCCATCATTCTTCTTCATTTCTCATCTCAATATAACATTAAAATAAGGACTCTCACAGAGTTGTAATGAATAAAATAAGATCTGGAATGACTTTATTTCATTAGTTGATGACAAAATTTACACACCAATATAGGTTTTATAGTCCTTATAAAGAAAAATATCAGTTCCTTTCCATAGACCATTATCCCCTCAAAACTAAAATTAAACAAATAGATATCTAACTTCCATTTTCATTACTTTTATTCTATTTACCATTTAAGACACACTGAATATTTGTAGTATCTTTAAAACATGAAAAGTCATTAATGTTGGAACAAGTTGTTGGAAGGAAAGTAAAATTTTAGGTCTCCAAAAACAAGCACAGAGATTCTAAGCTCTATCCAAGCACTGTCCGTCTTAGCTCTGGGATACCTATCAGTACTGTTTGGCGCTTCATCTCAGTCACTATGTGCACTTTGCAAAGTTTGATTTGCAAACTTTGACCAACTTGAACACCAAAATAGCATACATAAACTTAAGGTCTTGTGGGAGTCTATTGAACTCAACTGGCCAAGATTCTGAGAAGTGCCACATATCTAGTATTAGGCTTTTTCTTTGGCAGTCTGTATTTATTTTAGGAAACTTCCACAGTAGGTATTATCACCCTTAACTCAATTAGACAACCAGAATAAACTCTCACCCCATGCGACTGTAATTCAACTGTCTTGTTCTGGTAAGTTTGCACTGTCCTCTTAACAAAACCTCCAGTCACCTAGGGAGAAAGAACATCAGCAGAAGACTTGCTTCTGGTTGACCTGTGGCCATCGCTGTGAGAGGCCATTTTGACTCATGATTGGTGTGGGAGGGCCTAGCACACTGTGGAGGTTGGAGGGACTCTATGCTAGTGGGTAGGCCTGGGTTGTGTAAGCAAGATAGTTCAGCATGAGCCAGGGGCTTTCTTCCATGATTTCTGGATTAGTTCCTGTTTGACTTGTGCTGTGACTTTCTCACTAATGAACTGTGACCTGGCAGCAAAAGGCAGAGTAGAGTCTTTCCTCCCTAAGTTGTTTTTTGGTTATGACACTTATTGTAGCAACAAACACACACAAACAAACAAAATAAAACAGGCTATATAACACTTTCTAACATTTTAAAAATATTTTATGTATTTTTATGTCAAGTGCCTATATGTGTCCTTTTTTTTATGTCTAGAGAAAATGACTTTTTAAAATTCCTGAAAAGATCACACTAGAAGCTCTTTCCAGAAATTTCACAAGATATTCTGAAAGGCTATAACTTATGTCTGACTGTGGGATTCCCTAAAGTCAACTCAAAGCTACAGAGTTTTCATCATGGATATGTTGATTATGATTCAAAATTTCAAAGACTTCTATGATTGCTTATGCTGATCCTCTGTTCCTGTGTTTATATGGTCCCTGTTACTTTAGTAAGACATACATAAATACATACATATTATTCTTAATTATCAGACATTTTGTATTACTATTGTGTCTATATTTTTTAATATGAAACCAAATCAGAAAACTGGAAAACAGATTTGAAATGACAATACGTCCTGTTTTGAAAGAATAGAACAATTAGAAATTATTCAAGCCTAGGTCAAACTCACTGGGCTTGAAAATCACATAAGGATCTTCCTGGTTATATTGCCAAAAGGTCTTCTAATGTGGTAATAATCTAAGGGAATCTCATGGGAGAGTATTTTTCATATAACTTTGCTTCTCGGCACCTTACCACTCTATTCACAGGATAGAATAACCATATAGTAATGACTGTAACCTAGAAGTAATTTTATAATTAGACTAGAACTGACAACTAGCATCATATCTAAATGTTTTCTATTGAGAGGGGAAGACAGATCAAAGAACAGGAAGAGGAGGCGTGGACAAAAAGTTCTACTCCCGTATGAGGCACTATTGATAATTAATAGGTGCTAGGAAAGGAAGCATCAGCATTGTCCAGGAATGCAGCCTCTGGCCAACCAACCATGATCCAGGGGAATACCACGCATCCAGGAATATCTGAGCAGCACAATCTGTCATGGTGGGCTTGGAGGGTTAAAAAGTTTACAAAGTTGGGTAGGTTGGAAGATCTGGGAAGAGTTGGAGGTGAATAAGATGAAAATACTTAGTACAAAATTCTTAAAGAGCTATATTTTTTGCAAAGAAAAATGAAAACAGCCATTTTATTTTTCATCTGTGAGAGTCCGCTCATTAAAAATGAGCCTTAATTACATTTCATATTTGCTTAACATTGCTGACACCTAACCCCCCTTTTAAACTAAAGAGTCTAGTCTTCCATTGTTTATTGAAAAGTTTCAACAGTTATTATTTTGCCATTTGTACCTCTACCCACTGTTACATTTTGTTTCTAAAAACAAACAAACAAACAATGTTTTGCTATTTTGCTGTGCATTATTATCCCAGTTTGCAATCATTGCCTTGTTTCTTTCACTGTGCTGCGAATCTCTTCAGATCCTTCTTCCGACGTGATAATTCCTTCTCTGGCTACTTCTACCTGACTCAGTACCTTCACTAACACTGTTATAGTATAAATAAATTATTTTAATTTTATACTCGTTGTTCATTTCCAAGTATGTATATCCCCTACAATATCTGATTTTCATTGTTAAATTTCTTTGTTGTTGGTGGTGGTGGTTGGTTTGGTTTGTTTGTTTGTTTAGTGTATATACCCATAAGAATTAATTAGCATGTTATCTGTTTATTTAAAGTAACAATTTCTTTTAGTGAAATCAACATGTTCTAGAGTTGCTTTCTCCCATCAGCCTTTCCCTGATAGCATTTTATATTTCATCCTCAGATGTTGCATGTCAGAAGAATTTCAATATTGAGCACTATCATCCAAAGCTTCATTTCTCATGGAAAACTATTTGACTCTTTCTGATCACAATATACTTATTATCCTGAGAGCACAGTTTTTTTTGAAGGCCTCCTCATTGTCTATTGTGACCATTTCCACATATCCTGTGCCCTATAATATGTTGAAACACAGGTCTCTGAATGCATCAACTGTTAGTTCATCAGGACCACTGATGCTTCAGGCTACATGCTAATCTTTCTCCTTTTTGATTGTCTTTTCCCCCTAGGAATTTCTTTCTTTTCTTATTAACTTACTAGAATGGTATTCACCTTACATTTTTTTTTGTTGTTGTTGTTCTCTACAGTATGTTTTTGTTTCTTTTAATTTGAAAAGTTCCAAACTTTACTTGCCTGAATTGTGTATTTTTTTTTTACATACTATGATATTCATGTTTTACTTTAAACAAAGTCAATTAACACATCTGGGGCTGATGTAAAACATAACAAAGATGGGGGTGATAATAATGGGAATGATGCTTCTTCCTCCTCTTGAGTCACTAAGTTACTGTCAGCTTTAGGTGGGATGAGGTATAACACATATACAAAGAACACTGTAGCATGGTCTTCATGAATTTCATAAAAGAAACACATTCTCAGAGTCCTAATTTCTGATGGTGCACACCTTTAATCCCAGCACCCAGCAGGCAGAGGCACGGGACTCTCTGAGTTTGAAGCCAGCCTGCTCTACAGAGTGAGAAAATTCCTTCCCAACATTAAAAGATGTGTAACCGTGTTTTCATTGTTTGAAACATGGAAAAGATAAAATTACCTACTTTCCTTGAAGGTAATTTCAGGCCTTTGTATAGACGTGTGGATTCTCTTTAGGATAAGACTCAAGCATAGTCTATACCAGGGCTCGTTGTATACCGTTGCTTCCCTGTGGTAAGCAAAAATAAATAAATAAATAAATGGAAGCACCAGACAGTTCTGTCACTGTTTTTCAGCCATGTGTGTTAAATCTAATGTTAAAATTGGATATGCACCTTAATGTCACTTTATGTTACTTTAATTTTGTGAGCTTTGTTTTATTTACTTATGGAAAAATGTTGATATTTATCATAGGGAGCTTGGGAATCATTGATTTAGATGCTGTGACATGGGAAGTGTTAAGTAACCAATAACCTGTATTTTAATGATTACTATGTCAAAGGAATGTGAGTATGGGCATACAATGACCTCTATGGAGGCTGAAGAAAGAAGAGGGGTAATTACATTTGTGAGTTGTTGATCTGTGACATGCTCACAACCAAAAGACTTAACCCCCTCCCCCACACACAGTTGAGTACTCTCTATCAAGGTGGGCTATGACTCAGCAGCCCACAAACTACCTCCCCCACAGCTTCTCTACCACCAGTGTAGGTCTTGGGAGAAGTAATAGAATGGGAAAGATTTTTTTTTTATAATTTGTTTTATTTTTTATTCTGTGTACATGTACATGAGGTAGATCAGGCCACAGGAAAAGGAAAGTCAGGCATTATTTTAGTGATTTGATGGTGTGAACTTATATAGCCACTTTGGAATTTAACAAGAGCAATTCATCAGAAAACTGGGAATAGATCTACCTCCAATCAAGCTCTCTATTTATGAAGATAGGTTTCCTGAAAATCAGCTATAACAAAAGGAGAAAGACATTTTTTTCTGAGTGGTTTTCTGGTCCTATTTTCATAAATAACCCTGCTTCTCCTATCCTTTGAAATTCATTACTTTTGACTGTAAAGTGAGGATGGATATTTGGAGTAGATGCTCCTGTGATTTTCTGTAAAATCATGACTATACTGGGATTTTTACTTGAGGAAGATCCAATTATAATGATAACTTTAAAGCAATAGTTGAAAAAGGCTAAGAAATTTTTAGCAAAAATGTAAGATTCATCATCAAAAAACTTTTTTTTGATGTGTTATTTTCTTTATCCTAAACCCTTATGATTGGTATCATATGTGATTGATACCTCATTATTTTTTTGCTTGAGAACTGTTCAATATGTCAATTGCCACAGAACCAATAATTTGCTGTTGAGTAAGACACTAAAGCAGATTTTATTTTAATAATGTGAATATTACTTTTCTTCATTCCTTAAAGAAGGTCTCAGCCAGGAAGTTTGTAAGCTGAATAACAATAATAAGATTAATGATAATGATGATGATAATAAAAAAATAATTATTATTTAAATATGTGTTGATAGATTTATATGGCTGATAACATGGTATATACTTTTAAAATATTCAATATAATTTCATCTCCAGCAAGGTTGACAATATTATCCACCTTCTAGTAGGAGATAATAAACACACAAATATTGATAGGTGGCTTGCTACTGTTCAAAAAGGAGTCTAATGAATTTTAGTCAATAATGACTATATAATATATAAACTCTCCAAAATCTACTTTCTAGTCATTATATGCTAATCTTTTCTTCTATCTATTCCTTCACTTACATATATATTTAAAAACATTTAGTTCGTTGTTTTTTCTATGTCTATCATAATCTTTGTCCTCTTCCTTGGCTCATGATTTTTTTATGTTATTATCAATCACCATGCCTAGTACCTGCCAAATACTACTTATTTTATACAAATATTTACATAAAAATCATCAAATCATCATTTAGTCATAACAGTAAGTATTTAGATCAGATCTAGTTATTCAACAGGGTGAAATTTTACTACTTATAATTCCGTAAAAGTGTTATGAAATGTTAATAATCATTCCTTCTAATAATCTTAGAAAATAATTGAAAATGCAAAAAACGCTCACCGTAATGTACCTAAAGATAAGTTAATAACATCAGCTTAATAAATCACGCATAATAATAAAAGAAGTAAAATTAAAAGTGAATTCCTCATTATTTTGTCCAATACACCACCTTTCTCCCTCTCATTTTCTCTAATAAATATGTTTTGAAAAGTTATTGTTTTCAATGAGCTATTGCACTGTAGTCAACTACTGTTTTACAAAATTTAAGTAGTTATGTTATTTTAGTGTTTCCAATTCTTTATTTTGTTAAATTAATAAGCTTAGATAGTTTAATCCCAAAGGATGAAAAGCCTGATCCTGATTACTAAGGAGGAATGGATTGATTAATGCATTTAAGGAGAATAGCGGACTGTGCAAAGCAAGCAGCTAATTCGTTGTACTGTCATTTAGAGTGACAGTTTACTCAAAATGTTATCACTGTACTAGAAATTGGACCTCTGAGAATGTGGTAAAGAAACTTGAGAGGCTGAAGTATGATGAGGGACAGTAGAATATAGAATAACTAGTACAGGGATGAAGATATAATTATCAGTTCAAAGTACTTAGAGGAGGTGAATGAAAACAGTCAACAACTAAGCATAATATGAGGTCATTGAAGGCCCACATGATTTAACTGTAATTTATGAAAAGTAATAGTATTGGTGAAGGTGTAATTTATGTTCTAGGCAAAAGTGTAAACATACAGACAGTGAATATAAGGCTATATCAATAATTATGGAACATTTGCCTTAAAAGTACAATTCAGAACTATCCTTTTGAGAGCAACATTATTCATTGTTTGAACTTCATGTACTTTGCTCTATTCTATTATAGGTGGTGTCTTCTCAAACTTTAAGGCCAAATCCCTAACATGGCAGTATTCACAAAATAATCACTTCAAATTAAGTCATTTGTGTATAGGACCCTCATATTAGTGCTTATGTCTCCATCATGACAGCACTTGTTATATTTCTTTCACTTACTCTGACATATGCTTTGTCCTTGGGTGGATTTTGCAAGAACCTTACTCTATGAGAGTTACAATGACAAAGATGGAAAGGCAAGATTCTGCCACTTTATTCTGAAATGAAATAGATTTTTAGGCCCCATGCATACATGTAAAATATGCTTCTTTGAAATCTCACAATGGAAAAAAATTTATATATATATATCACATTTTAGTCCTCACTAATGCTGTTGCAATACCTGACATTAAATAACATAAAGAACAAACATAAGTCTTTATGTTCTGGAAGCTATGAAATCATATGGAGTTCTAGAATTCTCCAAGGTGTTTGCTTTATTCTTCCATGTCAGGAAGCCAGGTGGTATGAGATGATAGGTGAAGGAAAGGTCTATGATGAGCATGAGGAAAGAACAAACATAAAGGCAAAGACAGGAATGAAGGCAAGGATGGAGGAGAGAGAGGGGGGCAAGTGAGGGAGACGGGGAAAGTAAGAGGGAGGGGAGGGCCTAACTCACCCTTTTATAAGGAATACAGTCTCGGTAAGGAAACGCCTACGATTACAGAAACACCATTAGTCTACTCATCAGGACTGAGCTCCCATTCCCAACCACTTGACTTTATCTTTTCTCTCCCAACACTTATGAATTGAGAACAAGGTTTCTAGCTATGGTTTTGGAGGCTGCATTATTTCTGTTGTGACAAAAAATAATAATAATAATCCAACAACAACAAAAAAAACCGAGGTAGGAGAGAAATGACTTATTTTAGCTCACAGTTCTGAGGTATAGCCAAGATAGTAGCTTGATTCATACCACCTACTTCTAGCACCGCCAGAGTCCAGAGAAGGCGGAAATGAAATCATGCGTGCTTGCTGTTCAGCTTACTCTCTCTTCTCTTAAGCAGTTCAGGAGACAAACCCAGAGAATAGCATTTTTAGCCAGAGGCTTCCCACATTGATTAGCATAATCAACACCTCTTCCCCAGACATGGTCACAGCTCAACCTGATCTAGATAAAGCTTTATTGAAACCCTTCTTCAGAGCATCGGGTCTAGATTAAGTCAGTTTGACAATTCAAGCAAACCATCACAGAGGGATGCGTTCACCCCACAGCATAGACTGACGTTTCCCAGGTGACAACCATGTCCAACCAGACATTCTTTGACTTGCAGATGTCTATTCCTCCATATGCAATTGAAGGGGACTCAAATAATCCTAGTTTCTGTCAATTTTGACTGCAATTATGTAAGATATTCAAAGGACCTAGTAGCTGATTTCAGCTAAGTCCTAGAAACAAGAAACACAATGAAGTAATAACTGTTGTTTGAAGCCACATGTTGGAGATGTTTTGTTATGTAGCTGGAGAGAAACAAAATATTTATTTTCAGTGCAAACTAATCAATAAAATTGGCTTTAGCAAGAATGCCAATGCCTCATTTTTAAAGCAGTGTTTATGTGTAACCCAATACATAAAACATATGAAAGAAAGTAAGTCCACTCTAATTGAACAATCATTCCTTCTTGGATGCAACAGAACACAAAGGGAAAGTCTTTACGCACACTGCACGCAAATGCACATCAGATGCTCTTGTCCCAGAATTGTTTGTGAAGGACTTGAATGAAGTAGAATGTTGGATTGCATCATGCACTGACCACATTTGAATAACTTTTATGAGCCTGATCTGTACACTTAGCACAATTATAAATTGAATAAAAACCTAAAAATAAAAAAAAGTAAAGTCTCCAGAGAAACACAAAGAAAACCAGTGAGAACATCAAGAAACAATTGTCCAAATCAAAAGAAAGTGGCTAGAAATTGCTTTAGGACAAAGGACTTTGGAATAGTATTGCAAAAGTAGCTCAGAAAGGCAAGAATGTTCTCAAAGGGGGATACTGAATACTGTATCTAAGGTCTGTCTTCTACTATTCTTATAATTGTTATGATTCTACAATGCTCTTAAAATATTTTTTTACTTTTGGCATTTCAATAAAATTACATTTCTCCCTTCATTTTCTTCTTTTCAACCCATCACATATATCTCTCTATTTCATACTCCTGCCAACTATCTCTCCATAAATGGTTATTATGTACATATAATATCTACACATATATTTCCATTTTTATAATATATTTTATTAATTTATTCATATTACATCTCAGTTGTTATTGTATCCCATGTATCCTCCCATTACTCCCTCCCTCCCATTTCCCCTTACTTCCTTCCCCTATGACTGTGACTAAGGGGGACTTCCTCCCCTGTATATGCTCATGGGGTATCAAGTCTCTTCTTGGTAGCCTGCTATCCTTCCTCTGAGTGCCACCAGGCCTCCCCATCAAGGGGACATGCTCAAATATGGGGCACCAGAATTCGTGTGAAAGTCAGTTCCCACTCTCCACTTAACTGTGGACGATATCCTGTCCATTGGCTAGATTGGGTAGGGCTTCAAAGTTTACTGTACATATTATCCTTGGCCAGTACCATAGTTTGAGCAGACCCCCCGGGCCCTGATCCACCTATTACGCTGTTTTCTTCTAGCTTATAGGACCCTCTGTATCCTTCTATTTCCCCATCTCCTATATTTCTTTTACCTAGAGTGATTTCCTCACATCTATCCCACTCTCTTGGTAAATGAAGATTTTTGTGGGACATGATTTTGGGCTAGTGCCCAATTATAAGTGAGTATATACCATGTGAGTCTTTCTTCTTCTGGGTTAACTCACTAAGTATGATCATTTCTAGTCCCATCCATTTGTCCAAAAACTTTTGGGTATTCCTTGTTTTTAATATCTGAGTAGTATTCCATAGTGTAAATATACTACAGTTTCTTTA
Source organism: Acomys percivali (assembly GCA_907169655.1). Classification (NCBI taxonomy): domain Eukaryota; kingdom Metazoa; phylum Chordata; class Mammalia; order Rodentia; family Muridae; genus Acomys; species Acomys percivali. Next base: position 89,031,717 of record OU015748.1, read on the forward strand.
ATCATTCTTCTACTGAGGGACACTTAGACTGTTTTCATGTTCAGGCTATAGTGAATAAGGCTGCTATGAACGTGGTTGAGCAAATTTTCTTGTTGTGTGCTGGTGCATCTTCTGGGTATATTCCAAGAGGTAGAATAGCTGAGTCTTGAGTAAGCCCTATTCCCAGTTTTCTGAGATAGCACCAGATAGATTTCCAAAGCGGCTGTACTAGTTTGCATTCTCACTAGCAATGAAGGAGTGTTCCTCTCTCTCCACATCAATCGCCAGCATGTGATGTCACTTGAGTTTTTTATTTTAGCCATTCTGATGGGTGTAAGATGGAATCTCAGAGTTGTTTGGATTTGCATTTCCATGATGACAAGGAGGTTGAGCATTTCTTTAAGTGTTTCTCAGCCATTTGATATTCCTCTGTTGAGAATCTCTGTTTAGTTCCAAGCCCCATTTCTCAATTGGGTTATTTGGTTTGGTGGTGTTTAATTTCTTGAGTTCTTTATATATTTTGGATATTAGACCTTTGTCAGATGTAGAGTTGATGAAGATCTTTTCCCAGTCTGTAAGCTGTCGCTTTGTTCTCTTGACAGTGTCTCCATCCTTACAGAAGCTTCTCAGCCTCATGAGGTCCCATTTATTAATTGTTGACATTAAGGCCTGGGCTGTTGGTGTTCTGTTCAGGAAGTTGTCTCCTGTGCCAATGTGTTCCAGGCTCTTCCCCACTTTTCTTTAACTGATTTAGTGTCTCTGATTTTATGTTGAGATCTTTGATTCACTTGGATTTGAGTTTTGTGCATGGTGACAAATATGGGTCCAGTTGCATTTTTTTTTTTTTACACATAGACATCCAGTTAAACCAGCACCATTTGTTGAATATGCTATCCTTTTCCATTGAATAGATTTGGCTTCTTTGTAAAAAATCAAGTGTCCATATGTGTGTGGATTCATTTCTGGGTCTTCGATTTGATTCCACTGATCAACCAGCTTCTTGCTGTGCCAGTACAATGCTGCTTTAATTACTTTTGCTTTATAGTATAGCTTGAGATCAGGAATGGAGATTCCTCTGGAGGATCATTTATTGTACAAGATTGTTTTAGCTATTCTGGGTTTTTTGTTTTTCCATATGAAGTTCAGAATCGACATTTCAATGTCTTTTAAAAGTTGTGCATGTATTTTGATGGGGATTGCACTGAATCTGTAAATTGCTTTTGATAAGATGGCCATTTTTACTATGTTAATTCTCCCAATCCATGAGCAAGGAAGATCATTCCATCTTCTGATATCATCTTCATTCTTCAGAGTTTTGAAATTTTTTTTCAAACAAATCCTTCACTTGCTTGGTTAGAGTAACTCCTAAACATTTTACATTGTTTGTGGCTAATGTGAAAGGTGTAGTTTCCCTAATTTCTTCCTCTGCATAATTGTCATTTGTATATAGGAAGGCTACTGACTTTTTTTTAGTTAATTTTGTATCCAGCCAATTTGCTGAAGGTGTTTATCAGCTGTAGCAGTTCTCTGGTAGAATTTTGAGGGTCACTTATGTACATTATCGTATCATCTGCAAATAGGGATAATTTTACTTCCTCCTTTCCTCTTTGGATCCCTTTGATTTCCCTTTGTTGTCTTATTGCTCTGGCTAGAACTTCCGGTACTATATTGAAGAGATATGGACAGAGGGGGCAGCCTTGCCTTGTTCCTGATTTTAATAGAATTTCCTTGAGTATCTGACCATTTAATTTGATTTTGGCTATTGGCTTGCTGTATATAGCCTTTATTATGTTGAGGTTTGTGCCTTGTATCCCTGATATCTCCAAAACTTTAAATATAAATGGGTTTTGGATTTTATCAAATGCTTTCTCTGCATCTAAGGAGATGATCATGTGTGGTTTTTTTTTTTCAGTTTGTTTATATGGTGGATTACATTGATGGATTTCCGTATGTTAAACCATCCTTGCATGCCTGGAATGAAGCCTATCTGGTCACGGTAAATGATATCTTTGATGTGTTCTTGTATTTATTTGTGAGTATTTTGTTGAGTATTTTGGCATTAATGTTCATAAGAGAAACTGATCTGAAATTCTCTTTCTTTGTTGAGTCTTTTTGAGGTTTAGATATCAATGTGACTATGGCCTCATAGGATGAATTTGGTAGTGTTCCATCCATTTCTATCTTTTGGAGTAGCTTGAAGAGTATCAGTGTTAGCATATCCTTGATGGTCTGGTAGAATTCTGCACTGAAACCTTCTGGCCCTGGGCATTTTTTGGTTGGGGGACTGTCAATGATTGCATCTATTTCTATAGGGGTAATGGGACTATTTAGCTTGTTTATCTGCTCTTCATTCAATTTTGGCAAGTGGAATAGATCAAGAAAATCATACATTTCCCTTAGATTTGTGGCTTCGAAGTAGGATCTTATGATTCTTTGTATTTCTTCAGTGTCTGTTGCTAGGTCTCCCTTTTCATTTCTAATTTTGTTGATTTGGATACTGTCTCTTTGCCTTTTAGTTAGTTGGGCTAATGGTTTGTCTATCTTGGTGATTTTCTCAAAGAATCAGCTCTTGTTTTTATTGATTCTTTGGACTGTTCTCTTTGTTTCTAAATTATTAATTTCAGCCCTGAGTTTTATTATTTCCAGATCTCTACTCCTCTTGGGTGTTTCTGCTTCTTTTTTTCCCCTAGGGCTTTCAGCTGTCTCATTAAGTTGCTTATGTGGGATGTTTCTAATTTCTTTATAAAAGCACATAGTGCTATGAATTTTCCTCTTAGCATTGCTTTCGGTGTATACCACAAATTTGGGTATATTTTTCCTTCATTTTCATTGAATTTCAGGAAGTCTTCAATTTCTTTATTTCTTCCCTGACTCAGGTGTCATTAAGCAGAGAGTTGTTTAGTTTCCAAGTATGCGTAGGCTTTTTGTTATTTCTGTTGTTGTGGAAGTGCAGCCTAAGATCATGGTGATCTGATAGGATACAAGGTATTATTTCAATCCTCTTATTGAGGCTTGATTTGTGACCTACTATGTGATCAATTTTGGAGAAGATTCCATGGGGTGCAGAGAAGAAGGTATATTCCTTTTTTTTTTGGATGAAAGGTTTTATAGATATCTTTTAGATCCATTTGATTCATGGCATTTGTTAATGATGTTATTTTTCAGCTTAGTTTCTGTTTCAATGACCTATCCTTCAGTGAGAGTGAGGTGTTGAAGTCTTCCATTATTATAGTGTGGTTTAAGCTTTGTTAATAGATCTTTTACAAATGTGGGTGCCCTTGTATTGGGAGCATAGATGTTCAGAATTGTGATGTCATCTTGGTTAATACCCTTGATAAGTATGAAGTGTCCTTCCTCATCCCTTTTGATTAATTTTGGTTGAAAGTCTATTTTGTTAGATATTAAAATGGCTACACCTGCTTGCTTCTTGTCACCATTTGCCTGGAATGTTTTTTCCAGTAATTTACCATGAGGTAATGTCTATTTTTATGGGTGAGATGTGTTTCTTGAGTGCAGAAGAATGTTGGATCTTGTTTATACATCCATTCAGTTAGTCTGTGTCATTTTATTAGAGAATTGAGACCATTGATGTTGAAAGATATTAATAACCAGTGACTGCTAAGAGTCTTAATTTTGATGTTGGTTCCAGTCGAGCATTTGTATGGTTGTGGTTTTGCAATGGTGTAGTTATCTATTTCCTGTGTAGTTTTGGTTGTAGCTTGTCCTTTAGGGGTGGAGTTTTCCTTCTAGTACCTTTTGTAAAGCTGGATTTGTGGATAGGTACTGTTTGAATTTGTTTTTGTCATGGAATATTTGTTTTTCTCTGTCAATGGTTATTGATAGTTTTGCTGGATAAAGTAATCTGGCCTGGCATCTGTGGTCTCTTAGGGTTTGCAGGATTTCTGTCCAGGCCCTTCTGGCTTTTATGGTCTCTGTTGAGAAGCCGAGTGTAATTCTTATATGTTTGCCATTAAATATTATTTGGCTCTTTTCCCTTGCAGCCTTTAATATTTTTCTTTGTTCTGTATATTTTGTGTTTTGACTATTATGTGATGGGAAGATTTTCTTTTCTGGTCTATTGTATTTGGTGTTCTGTAGCCTCTTATATGTTTATAGGCATCTCTATCTTTAGATTGGGGAAATTTTCTTCTATGATTCTGTTGAGAATATTTTCTGGGCCTTGGAGGCCGGCAACTTCTCTTTCCTCAATGCCTATTATCTTCAGATTTCTTCTTTTCATGGTGTCCTTGATTTCTTGGATGTTTTGTGTCAGGATTTTTCCAGATTTAGTGTTTTCTTTAATGGTTGCTTCAAGATCTACAATTGTGTCTTCTAGAGCTGAAATTTTTTCCTCCATCTCTTGGATTCTGTTAGAAAAGCTCACCTCTGTGTTGCTTGCTTTCCTCTCTGAGCTTTCACATTCCTGTTTTTCTTCTGTCTGTGTGTTTATCATTGAATACATTTTCATCTTCAGATCTTGAACTGTTTTATTGATTTCTTTCAACTGATTGTTTGTATATTCCTGAGTTTCTTCCATTGCCTCTTTATAGGCCTTCAGACTTGAACAGTTTTATTGATTTCCTTCATCTGGTTGTTTCTTTTTCGTGAATTATTTCAATTGCTTCCCTATAGGCCTCTTTTATGTCTTCCAACTGTTTGGCTGCATCTTCCTGCATTTGATTATGAATTTTATTTGTTTCTTGTATTTTCATTGTGTTTGTGTTCTCTGGGTTGCTTTCTTTGGGATAGCTGGGATCTGGAGATGTCATACTGTTTTGGGTTTTTTTTTTGTGTGTATGATTTTACACTTTCCTTTAGTCTTGCCATCTATGTTTTTGGGGGATAGCTTCCGGAGTTGGTTGGAGGAAGTCTGAGGATAGATTCACTCATTTTCTCACAATTTCCCTACGCCGGAAGCTCTGATGCTTCACTGGTCCAGATGGCAGGAGGCCAGCCTGTAGTTTGGGTCTCTCACAGCCTGATCCCCAGCTCCCATGTACTGTGGGTCCTGTAATCATTCTGGGTCTCAGAATGTGTGTTGGGTCAGGCCAAAGTGTCCACAGCCTCCTGGGTCTCCTTGTGGCATCAGAGTTCTCCAGGGACTGAAGCAGGTCAGGCGGAGGGGGTCTGATGGCAACTGTACTCCCTGTCTCCCCCAGATTTCCTTAGTCCTGGAGCTGCTCTGTGTTTCCTGGTAGCATTTTGGGGCCCCAACTGCTCACAGAGTCCAGGTTAGTGTCACACCGCACACACACTGAGTCCATCCAGTTCACGTCCCTGGACCCAAATGGGTCTCTGGATCCAAATGGGTCTCGGGGCCTAATCCATGCACTTAGTCCAGTTATTGCTGAGGCCAACAAGGGTCTCAGGTCCCAAACCGCACACTTAGCTTGCCGAGTTGAGCTAGAGTTTCAAGGCGTGGACTGCAGAAATATTTCCTGGAAATAGGCTTCATCACATGTGACTTTCTCTGCTAGAGCTAAGATTTAGGATTGGTATGGCCACACAATTTCCAAAGAAGCTGTAATAGCTTGTAGTCACACTAATATCACAGGAGTGAGTCTGTGGCTTTTTCTCTAGCAGTTAACATTACCAGGCAAAAATACTTTGAGAAATGCTTATAGTTGAGGGTAGTAACTTGGTGTTATGTTAACTAGCATTTTGCTAATGGTACATATTGTCAACACCTTTTCTCATGCTTTTTGCTCTCTTGGAAAACCTTATTTGTGAAATGCTCATCTTTTGACACTTATGTGAATTATGCTTCTTATATTTTCATGATTAATTTATAAAAATTATTTGTAAGGGGAATAGGGGGAGGGAGGGTGAAACAGGGAGGAAATGAGTAAGGGGCTATGATTGAGATGTAAAATGAACACATTTTAAAAAAGAAAGAAGTTATTTGTACACACTGGATGCAAGTTCCCTGTCAAATACCTGATTGAAATACCCACACCTTCCCCCCTCCTCATGTTTGAATAGCATCACATCTTGATATGTAAGGAAAATAATTTTAGTCAAATCTAATTCACCCGAATTTGATTTTGTTGCTACCAGTAATGTATATATGCAGTCGAGCTTTTAAAACTCTTTAACAGAGACACAGAGTTCTTATGTTTTCTGTCACAGGCTTTGTAATTAGATTAGAATTGTACATATTCTTAATTAGTTCTGATGTATGCTATGTGAAAAGTGTTAGATAATTATGTAAATTTATACAATTAATCTTAGGACACATGTCAGGATTACTCCTCTTTTCCTATTCCACAACTGTGGCCCTTTTGGTATATTAACAAAAATTCTGAGTCTATTTCTAGGCATACATTTTTTGCAGTATTTACTTATAATTGTGGAAAAATCATGGTTTTAAATTAATTTGTTGTTTTAAATTTAGAGATATTAGTACATAACTGCAACACTATATTTTCTACATTTCTTTCCTATTTTCAGACTTTTGGATATCTGTAGCAATGTTGAGGATCTGTCGCTAGAATTCTGTAAATCTATAATCAGGTTTTATAAACAAATTTAAGAAGAATTGATATTTTAAAATAGTAAATCTTCCAGAGTCTATCTGCTATATATTTCCATTAGGATATTTAAATATTGTTCCAAAAATCATTATCATTTTACAACAAACATGACATTTGCTAAATTAAGTATAAAGTTAGATACTTTTGTTGAATATTTAATTATAAAATATTTTTTATATCCAGCTTTATCTATTATTTCCTAGCAGATAGAAATATAATTGAGTATTATATGTTACTTTATAATATACACAATATACAAGCACTTAAATATTACACTAAGTTTGTATTTGTAGTATTCCTTGAAATGTCCCATATCTAACATAAAATTACTCATATAGTATGGAAGTTCCTTATTTCAAGTAACTTAATACAATTTTAAAAGTAATTGTTTTAAAATAATTAAACATACATGGTGTTAAAAGAAAATTAATTTCTCATATTTCACTTTTGGTGTAGTTATTTAACTATTGCAGAAAATTGTGGATATTTTCATTTTATTATGGATTTTATTACTGATGATAAATTTTATGCATAACTTTTATGACATAATTATATGATTTTTTTTTAATATTTGTTAATTTGTGATCTATTTCCAAATGTTAAGTTACAATTCCTTCTTGAAACCAACTAAATATGATCATCAATAGTAAGTTTTATTTCTGGATTTGCTTTCTGTATACTGTTTAGATTTTATTGCACATATTTTCATGAGATTTTTAAAAGCATTTTTATTTTTTACATATACATTTATATTATTAAATGTATATACAATAAACTACCTATAGCAAGAAGAACCATGACACACTCAGGAATTATATAAATATTACATTCATAGTGTTTTGGCTATTTGTATTTGACAGCCTTGAGTAAAACATCTTTCCTATCTTGGTGCATCTAAAATTCTGAATGTAAATCAATCTCCATCACATCTTGTCATTATCAATAATTTATTTATCTTTTGTTCTTGAATGGTTTTTGTACTAAGGTCATATTGGGCCCATAAAAATATTTGCAAGAATTTATTACCTTTCTATTCTTTAGAAAAACTTAAGATTGGGCATTTCATAAATATTTGATGGAATTTTCCAATAAACATATAAAAATATTTGGACCCTACATGACTTTTATAATCTCAATTCATCAATATTATTAAGTTTTACTATTTAATTTTAATTTAAACTCCATATGCATTATAGTAATTTCTTCTGAGTATTATGCATTTTTAGTATGGGAGATATGTGTCAATATTATTTTTAATTTTGGATACAGATATTTTGTGCCTTTAGCTTTTGATAAGTCAATGATAAATTAAAATTTCTGGGTTTAACTGATTTCTTTTTTTTTTTCAAACTAGAATTGTATATTAAGGTTGGCCTTTCAGATAGCTCAGCAGGAAAAAGTGACATTGCCAAGCCTAGGGATCTTATTTTGGTCCCTGGGATCCACATGTTAGCCAGAAAGATATGGCAATTTGTCATTTGACCTCCACTTAAGTGGCTTGGCAGGCAACACTCTGCAATAAATACACAAATAAAATAAAAGCTTTAAAAAGTCTCACCAACATAACTACTCAAACACGAGTTGAACAAGACAACCCCAATAAGCATGCCAAAGTAGAAGTGGGTAAGTCTGCAAGGCCTCAACCCAACACAACAAACTACAGGTAACTAAGGGATGCGGAGAGCAGGAGATATAGTTTTCCCCAGGGAAGAGCACACCAACCTGTTATCCAATATCAAATGATCATCCCCAAAATCATATATACAGGTAACTTTATACAAACTGAGCTAGTTATATTTAGAAATACTTATGTCCCAGAAAGGGAAGAGTATGGCAACCTACCGCAGAGGTCACCTGAAAGATTCCACCCAGCAGGGGTTTGAAGCAGATTCTGAGACTTGCAGGCAAACTTTGTGGCAGAGCACATGGTTACTTAGAGAAGAGATAAGGGAGAGCTTCCTGACAGAACACCAACAGCTCAGGCTCTAAGATCAACAATTAGTGAATGTGACTTCATGAAACTTCATGAAAAGCTTCTGTAAGGCCAAAGTTCACCATCAATAGAACAAAACAGCAGCCTACAGATTGGGAAAAGATCTTCATCAACAGTAATACAACAAAAGGCTAATATCCAAAATACAGAAGGAACTCCATATGATCTTTTTATATGGCCTTCATTTTGGTGAATGGCCTCCTCATTTCCCCAATTCCCTAGCCCCTTCCTTATTTCTGTTTACTGGGCTTTGTATTTCCTTTTTTTTTTTAAAGAGAAATTGTTCACTTCCATAGCCCACAACTGAATTGAGTTGCTCATTGTCCTGATGCTTAGAGCTTTAAATTTTCTTATATTGAAGACTAGATTTATAGGGGGCGAAGGTTTTTTCCCACTCTGTGAGCTGCTTTTGCACTTTACTGTCAATCTCCTTGTTGCCCAGAAGCTTTTCAGGTTTATGTGTTTATGTGAGTGTATTTGCCATTGTTTCTCTCTCTCTCTCTCTCTCTTTTTTTTTTTTTGTCCTACTTGACCATTATTCTTTAAGCCCTTACCGAGGCATACATGCTGACACATACTCCTTACTCTTTCTTCTAGCGGTCTCTGGGCATTAGATCATATGCCAGGGTTTTAATTCATTTGAAGGTGAATTTTTTTTATTAATTTATTCATATTACATCTCAATTGTTAGCCCATCCCTTGTATCCTCCCTTTCTTTCCTCCCTCTCGCTTCCCCCTCTACTCCCTTCCCCTATGTCTGTGACTGAGGGGGACCTCCTCCCCCTGTATATGCTCCTAGGGTATCGAGTCTCTTCTTGGTGACTTATCATCTTTCCTCTGAGTGCCACCAGGCCTCCCCATCCAAGGGAGATGGTCCAATATGGGGCACCAGAGTTTGTGTGAAAGTCAGATCCCCTTCTCCACTTAACAGTGGAGAATGTCCTGTCCATCGGCTAGACTGGGTAGGGGTTCGAAGTTTGTAACCGTGAGAGATAAGTATCTACTTTCTTTATTTTTGCATTTTTTAATTCCATTTAATTCAGCAACATTTGTTGAAGATGCTGGGTTTATCTTATTTATTTTTTCCTATATTTGGTGTCCTTATTTTAAAAAATCGCATACTGTTGTTTAGACTTATATCTGGGACCTCTATTCTATTCCAATGACATTCATGTCTTTTTTGTGTATCAGAACCAGGCTATATTTTATTACTATTCTTTAACTTGGAATGGTGGTTTCGCCAGCATTAATCTTTTTACTCATCATTGCTTAGGCTGACCTTATTCTTTTGTGCCTCCACATAAATTTGAGATTACCTTCTATATGTCCTTGGTGAATGTTCTGGGGATTTAATTGTGATTTCATTGACACTGTATATGGCTTTTGAGAGGATGACCTTTTACATATAATTAGTTTCTTTGATCCATGAATACTGGAGAATGTTGTATCTTGTAGCTTCTTTTTCATTTTTTTCCTTCAGGGTCTTAATTTATTCATTGTAAAGACCTTTTGTTTCCTTGGTTTTCATTCACAAGGTGCAGACTTTGGATCATCTAATTATCATTTCCTGGTTTGGGGCACCATAACTGAATGTTAGGAGCCATATTTTGGAAGGGAACAAGTTTTCCACATTGACAAACTTGGGAATAATGGTATATCATTCTCATAGAATAATTTATCTGACTTTTTTATGGTGTCTTAAGTATCGTGGCAAGGAAACATAGAAAGCTGGGTTTAATAGCATTTAAATTAGTTTGTGGAAAGCCAGGAAGTCTAAGCTATGGATTTGATATTACAGTGGTTGGAAACCATTGACAGCTTTTGACATAGCAAAAGCCACATTAAAGGCAGCAGGCCTGCCAGCTAACATTATAGATCTCTAAGAGCTTAGTGAGTAAAGCCAGGATACAAGTGTTGATTGATGGTCCATGCATGTGTACAAGTGTGTGTGTGTGTGTGTGTGTGTATGCTCTCATTCATCAAAAATCCAAAGGAAAGAAAAGTAATAAAAGTGAGAATGCAGTAGACTCAGTTTTTCAGATGTTAAAACCAGGCCCTAATTTAGCTGGTCTTCTGGGATCCTTAAACCTGGCAGTGAAGGGGAATCCCTTCTAAGATGTGAGGCCACATCTATATAATGTGAACAGAGTAAAATACACACCTCCCCCAGGCAGCAGGAAGTCTGCCAAGTTTTCCTGGAAATAGGCTTCATCACATGTGACTTTCTCTGCTAAAGCTAAGATTTAGGGTATGGAACAATATAAAACTGTTGTCATGCAAGTGAGAGTTTCAAGAGACTTTGTTTTATACGTCTTCTTTATGATTTCACCTGATTTGATGACTGTGGCAAGCCTCATGAAATTGATTTTAGGAATTGCGTCTCATGACATCTTTCTCATAGTAGTTGTTAAAGAGATTCTTGGAAGATGATTCAGTTTTTACCACACCATGAGCCCTGGGCAGTGAGCCCAAGGGTTTTTAAATCTCAGTTCAAAGTTCTGCTTCTTTGGCTGTCATTTTGCGCCAGAAAGAACTCAGCAAGTAGAGCTGACCCAGAAAACTCTAGAAGCAGGAGTTTTGGAGAGTGGTGAAAGGGGCAAAGGTTATTAACCTTTGACCTAGTATCATCCTATTAGTGCTCTTAGTTGTATTGGGTTAATTGAGTGTTTAGTTTTATTTTTTAGACAATTACCATGAATGTCCTGGGACTGGATTTCTTTATTGCATCTTTTAGATTAATTATATCAGGGACCAAATACAATTATCAAGGTGTTTCTCACTTCTATAGAAAACAGAGATCACATCTGTATAGATCACCTCATTAATGTGTCTCTACAGGGAACTTTTATAAAAGAAGATGAAATGAATCCAATAGTGTAAATTGCTGAGCTCTTCTCATATATGAAATAATGGCCAGGAGGAATTCAATAACTATTTAACATGATTTCTAGTCCAGGAGGATTTCAATAAATATTTAAGGCATGATTTCTAGTCTCTGGTATGTAGGGTGTGACCTACAAGGCGTAGTATGCCAAACTCTACATAAGCTGACATAGTGCACACCTCCATATCCACTCAGGTTTCTGGCCCTGCTTCATTTGTTTGTCTGGACAGAAGCATTCATCTTCCAGATGTTCAGACTATTGATGGCAGCCAATCACAGGATCATCTTTTGGCCCCTTTAAATCAAGGACCATTATTTGCCTCTACTAAAGACAATATACCAACCACAGACGCTATATCCAGGAGCTGATGGACAGAGGAATGTAAGTAAAGGCACAGTCCCACTTGCAAGAATTCAGCATAATTCAGAGGTCTGTGTGCTTCTCTGTGGTCAAGCAGAAGCAACGCTGCAACTGAACTCTCCCTTTGCTGAGTTCTTTCTTAGTATCTCCCTGAGCTGTTGATTCCTTGACAGCTTCCTCACTAAAATTCCTTCATGCAAATCTCCATCTCAGAGCCTCTGTCTCCGGATCTCTGACCTATGTTGAGTAATAGTAAGAGAAAATGTACAATAAAAATTCAGAGGATATTGGTAGCAAGTCTTGGTCTATGGGGATAAGATAAAAAGAGCTACATGTGGGATGTGTGACCACTGATATGATTTGATAGATAATGTGGAATTTTTGATAATTTTAATAATATTTCATGGTCTCAAGCCATATAAAAAAATCTAGAAGGTCCTAAATGTTTCTTCATGATTGAAGCAGGTTTAAAAATTTAATGCAAATTATCCAGGGCATACAATTATGAGTATATTTTGCTTTTTAAGTTGATAATTATCTAAGCAAGTTGAATTAAGAATTCCTTTTGGTCAAGACAATTAAATCATTTGTTGATTACATATGATAATATGTGATGAATGATAAAATGGGAATGAATGATAGCTTCATTTCCATCTGTTATTTTATCTGATACCATTGTTCAAATTTGATGTTTCATATGGTGTGTCAACAACCATGTTGTAACCAGATTGTGACCTTGCTTGGATGATCCTTTCAATGGTTCAACTCATTAATGTCACAACAGTAGCTACAGTTTAACTACACTATGGTTTTTGAAGACAATGGCTTCTCCACCCAAGTAACCATAAATAAGTTCCAAATGGAACTTGGCACCACCCTTAAGGAATTCTAACTTCACTTTGTTGGGGGAGGTTTACCAAAATGGCTCAGAGTAAACTTACTTTGCACAGTACATTAAAAAAAAAAAAAAGACACATTTACTCAGCATCACAGCAACAGCATGGGTGATAAAAAGGTCTACAGTAAAACCCATTGTTGGAATGCTTTTGAATTCTTGGCTAGGGAGAGAAACAAACAGTAGAAAGATAGAGGTAGGTGTGAAGGAAAGAGCAGCAAGGAAGGGAAAGCAGAAGAAAGGGATGGAGAAATGGAAAGAGGTAGGGTAGTTAAGGAGAGAAGGGACTATGCAATTAATTATATCTATAATATTTTACTTTATAAAGTTACATATATTCACATTGGTTTCACTAACATGTAGTCAATGAATTGTGCTTTCTCCAGTTACTACCTAGAAAATAAACTCAGACTCAATCTTTCCTTGTATCTATCATCTGTCTGTCTATCTGTCTGTCATCTTGGGATAAGGACTCATCTTTTCAATGTATTGTCATTTAGGTACCTTTTCCCCTCTATAATTTTCAGAACAAGAATGATAATAAGATCACAAATGAATAGTGTATGGAACACTTTTTGCTTTTGATGTATAATAATATAATGCCCACCCTGTTCATGTATTTTTTTTACTGTTAGTTCTGTAACTAATAGTCTAAGTGACCTTGAAAACAGAATTCACAAGTGTGGAATTTACACTCATTATCTTAAAAAATATTAATAGAAGCTTTTAAAAATTATTATTTTGTATACTCTTGGAGTTAAGATCTACACATCTCAATTCAATCAAATAGATGTGCTCGTGAATATACTTATAAAGGGGGATAAAATGATAAAGAGAGTTGAAAAGGAAGAACCAAGTCTCAGTGATTTTATGCCATAGTAAAGGCTGGAGTAACATGGTTTCTGAAATTCTGTTAGTGGTGTATCAGCAAATCTTCTTCTTCTTTCTTTGAAAATTTTCACAAAATATGTATCTCCCTTGATATTTGGTTTTGTCTAGCTCCCAAAAGCTCTCTTATCTTCTGCATCATCATTAGGTCTTTTTGATTCAATATCACAACTCCAGGCACTGGAGACAGCCTAATTCCTGAAAAGATTGCCAATCCCCTTTCTACTTCTGGCTGATCTCATTCAGATATCAGACAAGGCTCCTAGACATCCAGTATGTCAGTGTCTTAGCTGTGCTTGGGTTTTATTGGGGACCCAAAAGTGTGGAAGCAACACTGAAACCCTGTGCTGATTAGTGACAAATTCCTCTTCTCCCTATCTCTAAACCATCATGGCTTATGCAGTATAGATATATGCAATGTTTATTCCAGATACAAAAGGGAATTTGAAAGGAGCCATTTTAGTTATGGTTTCTTTTAATTGCTGACAGAATGTAATGGACTGTGACAAAATTAGATAGATAACTCGTTTACTTTAGGATGAATGGGGCTTCTAGGGTGAGAGTCAATGTTTGGACTTATGATATAGGCTTCTTTGTATGATTATTTTTAATAGCATATATCACATATTTTCTATTATCCCATAAGCAAATATTTTTGATGCATATATTATTTGCTAGAATATAACAGAATATTAAGTAAATGTGGATCCTACATTCTTTTCTAAAATTTGGTATCACCTCTTACAATCAAACACCACTACCACAGAAACAACTGTTGAAAGTTATCGAGTCCGGAACCAGAAAGGGTAGATGTTTGCATTGGTTCTTATTATAAGAACGGATTTTGGCAAGTAGTCTATACACATGAGTCTTTGTTCACTTTCTGTAAATGAGAATAATAGCCACTTGTGGTAATATTGGATGAAATTACAGAAGTGTTTTGTTGATTTTTTTTAAAAAATGCAATGGACATATTGTGTCATCATGGTTTCACAATTTTATATCAGATTTTTTTTTTACCATAACTTACAATCTTTGGACCCCACCAGTATGTATCTTTCCAAGTCTGGTATACATAAAGGGAAAAAATTAAGACTCATCTTTCATTAACCATTGACTGATGTATTTTATATGGCTTCCTGGAATTTTACAACATTATATCTGCTGAAATAATTATTTCTGTCATAAAAGGCTAGATTCCAAAACAGATATCCTTACTGCCTTTTTCAGATAAATTTTTCTAAAGGGCTATTGTTGTTTCTCTGAGAGATATCTATCTATTCATAAAGAGCAAAGAAAGAACTACAAGTTGGCTATTGAATTCTACTACTCCATACACCACATCAAAGAGTATTTATCTCTCTAGTAGAATAAACTTTATCTAGATTTGGGAGACCAGCCAATCCTTAGTGAAGGGAGGCAGAACAATTTATCTATCTCTAAAATGCTTGTCTTAAGCTTGCAGAGGAAGAAAATAGGAAAGCCATACCCTTCACATTAGCCACAAGCAATATAAAATATCTAGGAGTTACTCTAACTAAGCAAGTGAAGGACTTATTTGAAAAAAATTTCAAAACTCTGAAGAAGGAGATTGAAGATGACATGAGAAGATGGAAGGATCTTTCTTGCTCATGGATACGGAGAATTAACATAGTAAAAATGGCCATCCTACCAAAAGCAATCTACAGATTCAATGCAGTCCCTATCAAAATACCTACACAATTTTTTAAACACATTGAAAGTTCAATTCTGAACTTCATATGGAAAAACAAAAAACCCAGAATAGCAAAAACGATCTTGTACAATAAAAGTTGCTCTGGAGGAATCTCCATACCTGATCTCAAATTGTACTATAAAGCAATAGTAATTAAAACAGCATGGTACTGGCACAGCAACAGGCTGGTTGATCAGTGGAATCAAATCGAAGACCCAGATATGAATCCACACACATATGGTCACTTGAAGCCAAATCCATTCAATGGAAAAAGGATAGCATCTTCAACAAATGGTGCTGGTCTAACTGCATGTCTATGTGTAAAAAAATGCAACTGGACCCATATTTGTCACCTTGCACAAAACTCAAATCAAAGTGGATAAAAGACCTCAACATAAAACCAGAGACACTAAGTCACTTAGAAGAAAAAGGGGGAAGAGCCTGAAACATATTGGCACAGGAGACAACTTCCTGAACAGAACACCAACAGCCCAGGCCTTAATGTCAACAATTAATAAATGGGACCTCATGAGGCTGAGAAGCTTCTGTAAGGAAGGAGACACTGTCAAGAGAACAAAGCGACAGCTTACAGACTGGGAAAAGATCTTCACCAACCCTACATTTAACAAAGGTCTAATATCCAAAATATATAAAGAACTCAAGAAATTAAACACCACCAAACCCAATTGAGAAATGGGGCTTGGAACTAAACAGAGAATTCTCAACAGAAGAATATCAAATGGCTGAGAAACACTTAAAGAAATGCTCAACCTCCTTAGTTATCATGGAAATGCAAATCAAAACAACTCTGAGATTCCATCTTACACCCATCAGAATGGCTAAGATCAAAAACTCAAGCGACACCACATGCTGGAGAGGATGTGGGGAGAGGGGAACACTCCTTCATTGCTGGTGGGAATGCAAACTAGTACAACCACTTTGGAAATCTATCTGGTGCTATCTCAGAAAACTGGGAATAGGGCTTCCTCAAGACCCAGCTATTCCACTCCTTGGAATATACCCAGAAGATGCACCAGCACACAACAAGAAAATTTGTTCAACCATGTTCATAGCAGCCTTATTCATAATAGCCAGATCATGGAAACAGCCTAAATGTCCCCCAGTAGAAGAATGGATAAAGAAACTGTGGTACATATACACTATGGAATACTACTCAGCTATTAAAAACAAGGAATTCCAAAAATTTTTGGATAAATTGATTGAGCTAGAAATGATCATAATGAGTGAGTTAACCCAGAAGCAGAAAGACTCATATGGTATATACTCACTTATATCTGCTTACTAGCCCAAGGGGCATGTCTCACAAAAGCCTTCCCTTACCAGAAAACTGGGACAGATGGGAGGACATCCTATTGGGACTCTAGATGAGAGGACCATGTGAGAATAGCAATGTAGAAGGATCCAGTGGGTTCTAGAAACCTACAAGTAGAATATTATGATAGGCAGATTTGGGCCAAGGGGTCCCGCTCAAACTAAGGCACCAGCCAAGGACAATATAGGTGGTAAACTTTAAACCCCTACCCAGATCTAGCCAATGGACAGAACAGTCCCCACACTTGAGTGGAGAGTGGGATATGACTTTCTCATGTACTCTGGTGCCTCACATTTGACTATGTCCCCTGGAGGGGGAGACCTTGTGGCACTCAGAGGAAGGACAGCAGGTCACTGAGAAGAGACTTGATACCCTATGAGCATATACAGGGGGAGGTAATCCCCCTCAGGAACAGTCATAGGGGAGGGGAACAAGGGAAAAATGGGAGGGAGGGGAGAATGGGAGGATACAAGGGATGGGATAACCATAGAGATGTAACAAGAATAAATTAATAAAATAAAAAATAAAAAAATAAAAAATAAATTAAAAAAACAAAACAAAACAAAAAATAAAATGCTTGTCTTTCTGCCTTCATGGACCAATTTTTGAAACTCAGTGTTACTTAAGGCATTGCTGGAAACAATGATAACTACATTGAGGAATATTAATATCCATGTACTGATTTTACTCTCCACAATGCCATTTTGCATCATAATCTCACATGATTCCATGAAGCTCACGCATATTTAACATGGCGTGTTTCTTAGAAAAGTGAACACTTAATTGTATATTTAAGCCTGTCATTGTTTATCTGCTCTTTTGCCTGTGGTTTGTAAACAGCTTAGCATTACAAAACTAGTTTTCTATTTGATGGCTTTGCCTATACCCAGAATCCTGATGGGCCAATTGACTCCTGTGTTTGGGAGTATACACATATTTGAGATGAGCAATGCCTTTACATGTATGTTATATACACCAATGCAATATCCTTATAAACAAGAGCTGGATTTTGTATGTATAAGAATATGAAGATAAAAGATGTTTGGAGGCAATGAGAGGAAACAGCATAAGAACATATTAATTAAGTTACAGGTTTTACATATTATATATTATCTGAATTTTTAAATCTATTCTAATACTTTTCTGTCATGCCCAATGTGGTCAATGAGCTAATGATGAAAAATGAGAAATTTATAGAACTTCAGCATTATTTTTTATCTATAATATATGTTAACCTGTCACTGAAGTATAGACATTATGTTTCTATTTCTATATCATTCTATTACAGTAAACATATTCCTCATTCACCTTATCAGCAGTAGACAGTAACAATATAATTACACCCAATGACAGGGAAAACTTTACAACATAGAAGAAACAAAATTTTATTTGCTGTATTACATACTATATTTTGTAAGTTTGGTTTAAAGAGAGGTTGATGATATTCCAACATATCATCAACTCCTGATTTGAGGATTTCAAAGCAGTCCATTTATATCAACAACATCATGTTTTAAGTGAGTCAAATGAGTAACCAAAATCCGTAAAATATCTGCCTTTTATACGGCCTGTGACTTTTTTCTTTATTCTGTTTTATTTACACCTCTACACCAATACCTCAAAACAAATAGTTATCATTAAAACGAAGAATTACCTGAAAACTATGGAGATAGAATATACATGGAGTTTTTAGTAGTTTATTGGTCTAGGCATCTAGTAATTTTCTCCATAAACCCTGCATTCTATATCCCCATCAATAGGGCATCTTACAGTTTAAAAGAAGCACAGAAGTACAGTTTGACTACTTTATTGGGTAACACTGGGAGCTATTTAATTACTAGCTACTGTGTCTCTGGAAAAATATGACCTAGCAGGTAGATAAGGGTGCTAAGAGAATTTTCTAGAAAATACTAACTAGAAAGTCTCATGGCAGACTTACAGTGTTCAGAACAAAAAGACGTCTTCAGTGGTAGGTGACAACTTTCCATTTGAACTATGGCTGCTAATGTGCCACTAGATTCTGATCATGAACTGTTGAATGACTACATGACCTAAGCTATTCATCATGACCTAGTGCTGATCTACTAAGTCCTTACATCAAGTGTGCTCAATAGAAAACCCCTTGTGATGTAGAAGAGCACTTGATGTAGGATTTGAACATGTCTAATGCATTTCCCACATGACCACGTGACTTTAAACTGCTTCACTACTGACACTCACTAGTTACTAATTAGCAAACAGCAGACCCTACAGTACCCTGCAAGGATAAAGCCATCAGCATGATGATGCTACACTACCCAGCCATATTTGCTTTTAGAGAATTAAGGGCATACTTCAAATACAGAATCTTTTTATAAAATGTGTACTCATTATTACATTGTCCCATATAATGTCATCTCAGACAAGAATACACTTTTACTAACACAGAGAATCCATGGCAAGAATCCATGTACACAAAAAGACTCTGAGGGAGTGAAAGAAGAGCCTATTGATGGTTCACATAAGACACAAGGAAGTGTGCCCAGCTCTTTTATCACTTTCTTTCAGAATGTGGTGACCCCAAAGAGCTTCCTAAGAACAAGAAGGATCCGGAATAGATGGAAGAGGAACATAAATAAATGTCAACTGAAGTCTTAATACCATCTTGGCACAAACAGTGCAGCCTTTTGCTAATCTCTCAACCCCTCAGGCCTTCAGGAGACAACAAAGTACAATGTTGATTGTGGTTCCCTATGTGATTTCAATGGAGTTAGTTAAATAAGGTATTTGTTCACTCAGGAAAAAAAAATCATATGTCTAATAAAGCATTCCCATGCTGTAGAATAATGGCAGGTTTTTTGAAGGCCATTTGATGTGGTAACTCAAATAATCTACGTAACTCAACACAAAGGTTTTGTTATTTGACTGTCTCATTTTTTTTCCATGCCATTACATGTCTCCTGGTTTCCTATGACCACCTTTGTTCCTGTACCCTAAACTTAGGTATCTGAGGGAATGCTGTGGGAATGTGGCTCTCTGCATCATTAATTGGCCCCTGAGGGTTTAGAGGGCATACCTTGTTGGTTTAAAAGATTCCCATTTCCTAGGGTAAACCCCAACCAATGTGGACTTGAGATGAGAATTGAGTTAGGCATATGCCTCACCTTTCTTTTTCATTTCCATTTGTCTCTGTGAGCGACTGTGTTGCGTGTAGGAGAGGCATTGGATAAATTACTATGTGCTAGGAAGCATCTCTCCCAAGCATCCTCATGTTTTTCTGTGCCAGATTTGGTCAAGAATGGGGAAATATCTTTGTAACCACACACAGATTCACAGTTGTTGGCCAGCAGGGTAACCTGCAACTCAATGAGTTGTCTCATCTTTCTTGCTTACGTTTTTTTTTTTTTTTTTTTTTTTTTTTAATGTACATTGGTTGAACTTGTGACCTGCCTCCAAACGTCTATTAATGTGTTCCTTTTCCATTTCCTTGAGCTTTGCTTTTGGAGACTCTATTATAAGAACATACATCTCAAGTTCTACCATACTTAGAGCAGTGGTATGCCCATGTACTCTTCAACCAACTTGAAAATGCTAAGATAAAACAAAATCAATGAGGTACAATAAGGAAATTAATGCTAGCTGTGTGAGCATTTTGCAAGTTGTTTCTTTCTCGGAGATGAAAGACAACAGGAAAGGAAATACTCCAAGCAAATTTCCTTTTCTGTTCTTTGACATTAGCACCCTCAGGCCAGTTCATTCTCAAGTAGCTACTACACAGCCCTTCTGTGGAAATAGCATACAGGGAGCCATGTGACTGACTCTTCTGCAAAGGCCCCTCAGTGTTTTTCTTTCCCCTATGCCAGTTCTAAAAACTTTCCTATTTTCCTCTCAATTAGTAATCTAATTCAGTCTTTATTTTCTTGAGACCTCATAAACACACATACATGCATTCGTATGAGATCAGCTATATTGTCTCTATCCTACCCAATTAAGAAACAGAGTGGTTGTTCATCACCTGAGCCCACCACAAAGGAGATGTGTGAGGAAGAATCTGACAGCCTGTTTGGAGGGTTGGCACCTTGTTATCTCCGGTTCAGCTTCCTTTCCTAACCTATCTGGCCTGCCAAAGCAGAAAGTGTGTACAGGTGACAACCCTTCTCTGAAGTGAGATCTTTATCAGAAATATGACACCAATTAGTTCTTCATAATGAGTATGAAATGGCATCATGTTCTACACATACCACTGTAATGATAGTTTACTTTTGTCACTGCTTGTATGATTAGGTCAGTGGAAAATGGCCATGTGTATCATTTATCCTTTGATGCTATCATATATGGTTTGCTAATTACTTCTCAAGGTATTCAGTAACCAAGAACCATTCATGACAGTCTAGGAAACTCATTATTTAAATTGTTTTCCTTAGTCTTTGTTGATTTATAAAGTAGTTTGTAAGGTCCCTACGTGCTTCCTGCTTTAATACTTTAAAAATGAATATATAGAACTTTATTTACTATGCTTCCCTCATAATTTTATATATGTATATGTAAACATGTATGTATATATATATATATACATAAACCTATTTTATTGACATTCTGAATTCTCATTTTCCCAGAAAATTTCTATTATGTCCCCTTTTCTTCTTGTTTTTAATTGAAAATGGAGTCTTCTCTTATACCAAGCACAGTTTCCCCTCCTTCCATCCTTGTAGCTACCCCAACACCTCCTATCATTCAGATCCACTTTCCTTCAGGATCCTCTTCAGAAAAGATCAGGCCTCCAAAAGACAAAATAAGTTATTGAGGCTGGACAATGCAACCAAGTAAGAGGAGAAGAGTCTCAGGAGCAGGCAAAAAAGTCAGAGACACACCCACTTCCACTGTTAGGAGTCCCACAAAACCCCAAGCCAACAGCTATAACCATACATGCAGAGGACCTGGTGCAGACCCATGCAGGCCCTGTGCTTGCCATTTTAATCTCTGTGAACCTATGTGCACCCTACTTAGATGAGTCAGTAAGACATGTTCTCCTGGTGACCTCCATCCCCTGTGATTCCTACGGGGAGGAAAACAACAGATCCCTCCAATTTATACTCCCTCTCTGCATAATGTCTGGCTGTAAGTCTCTGTACCTGCTTCCATTTGATGCTAGAGTACTCTTAAACTTTGTATATGACTCATTTGGTGTTCATAATGTAAATTGTTGTCTCGGATCATGGAATATGTTACTAAGGCATCCATAAGACTGTTTGTTTATAGCTCCAGATCCTTATACTGTGTATGGACTCTGGGCAAGAACTGCTATGTACCCTGATGCTGTATACTCTTACCTTGACATTCTTTTGCTGTCTTCCAATTTCTCAAGCCTAAGAATATAAGCCTTTGCATTTCTTCCCTTGTGCAAATCCTACTACATTCATGTCTCATTTGTTTTGGGGTGGCGCAACTCTTCCCATGGATTAGACTATACAGCAAGGACAGCGTAGAATTCTCAGTCCTTTAGTTTGAGCTGACTCAAGGTTCAACTTTCAGTTTAAAAAAAAACTGGGGTTTTGTTTAGAATTCAGTGTTTCAGGGGTACTTCTCTAATTTCTTTTTTTTTTCTTTTTTTTTTTTTTTTTTTTTTAATTTTTATTTTTTTAATTAATTTATTCTTGTTACATCTCTATGGTTATCCCATCCCTTGTAACCTCCCATTCTCCCCTCCCTCCCATTTTCCCCTTATTCCCCTCCCCTATGACTGTTCCTCAGAGGGATTACCTCCCCCTGTATATGCTCATAGGGTATCAAGTCTCTTCTCAGTGACCTGCTGTCCTTCTTCTGAGTGCCACTAGGTGTCCCCTGCCAGGGGACATAGTCAAATGTGAGGCACCAGAGTACTTGAGAAAGTCAAATCCCTCTCTCCACTCAAGTGTGGAGACTGTCCTGTCCATGGGCTAGATCAGGGTAGGGGTTTAAATTTGACCGCCAGTATTGTCCTTGGCTAGGGCCTTAGTTTGAGTGGGACCCCATGACCCAAATCTGCCTATCATAATGTTCTACTTGTAGGATTCTAGGACCTACTGGATCCTTTTACATTGCTATTCTCCCATTGTTCTCTCATCTAGAGTCCCAATAGGATGTCCTCCCCTCTGTCCCAGTTTCCTGGTAAGGGAAGGCTTTCATGGGACATGCCCATTGGGCTAGTATGCAGATATAAGTGAGTATATACAATTTGAGTCTTTCTGCTTCTGGGTTAACTCACTCATTATGATCATCTCTAGCTCAATCCATTTGTCCACAAATTTCGGGAATTCCTTGTTTTTAATAGCTGAGTAGTATTCCATAGTGTATATGTACCACAGTTTCTTTATCCATTCTTCTACTGAGGGACATTTGGGCTGTTTCCATGATCTGGCTATTATGAATAAGGCTGCTATGAACATGGTTGAGCAAATTTTCTTGCTGTGTGCTGGTGCATCTTCTGGGTATATTCCAAGGAGTGGAATAGCTGGGTCTTGAGGAAGCCCTATTCCCAGTTTTCTGAGATAGCACCAGATAGATTTCCAAAGTGGCTGTACTAGTTTGCATTCCCACCAGCAATGAAGGAGTGTTCCTCTCTCCCCACATCCTCTCCAGCATGTGGTGTCGCTTGAGTTTTTGATCTTAGCCATTCTGATGGGTGTAAGATGGAATCTCAGAGTTGTTTTGATTTGCATTTCCCTGATGACTAAGGAGGTTGAGCATTTCTTTAAGTGTTTCTCAGCCATTTGATATTCTTCTGTTGAGAATTCTCTGTTTAGTTCCAAGCCCCATTTCTCAATTGGGTTATTTGGTTTGGTAGTGTTTAATTTCTTGAGTTCTTTATATATTTTGGATATTAGACCTTTGTCAGATGTAGGGTTGGTGAAGATCTTTTCCCAGTTTGTAGGCTGTCGCTTTGTTCTCTTGACCGTGTCTCTAGCCTTACAGAAGCTTCTCAGCCTCATGAGGTCCCATTTATTAATTGTTGACATTAAGGCCTGGGCTGTTGGTGTTCTGTTCAGGAAGTTGTCTCCTGTGCCAATATGTTCCAGGCTCTTCCCCACTTTTTCTTCTAACTGACTTAGTGTCTCTGGTTTTATGTTGAGGTCTTTAATCCACTTGGATTTGAGTTTTGTGCAAGGTGACAAATATGGGTCCAGTTGCATTTTTTTACACATAGACATCCAGTTAGACCAGCACCATTTGTTGAAGATGCTATCCTTTTTCCATTGAATGGA
>OU015748.1:89068331-89094830 GCA_907169655.1 Acomys percivali
ACACACACACACACACACACACACACACACACACACACACACACACACATTGACCAGAGTGCAATATCTGTCTGCATATTCAGCAGTTAAGATTTATGGGGTCCTGTATGTGATCTGTCTGCTCAAGGTCCCTTGATGAAATAGAAGTAAACAGAAAGTGTCTATGAGAGCTGTGTGCAGGATAGACATCAGGTGGAAGTCAATTTAGTCCAGCATAACCTCAAATGGAAAAGGCACTGGCATAATGGTAATTGAAAGTATTCATATGAATTGGGGGAAGGGTCAATGTACACGTCTAGAGAATGTCATTCAGGGCATGGAAACCTAGACCAAGAGATAGGAATCCAAGCAGATGGAAGGTATTAAAAGGAATCTGTGATTGGGAAAAATTGCCTCAGGCTTAAGCTAACAGCCAGTTTAGGATTAAAGTTCCTAGCAAATTGTCTGAGATTTACAAAGCTAGGTCAGTTTGAGAGGACTACAATTCTGTTATGGTTGCTCTGAAGTGTCCCTCTGAAATGTTTATTTGTTAAAAGCCTGGTACCTATCTGCGGTACCCAATCAGTGAGACATCATCACAGGACTGTGAATACTCTGATTTCATCAATAGGTCAGTCTACTCAGAGATTCATCATATGAATTTTTGGAAGGTGAGGACTCTGAACCCCAGTTAGAGGAAGCAGAACTTTGAGGTCATACTTTTGAAGGAAGTACTAAAAAGTTGGGCTTTCCTTCTGCTTCTCTCTGCTTCCAGGCCTCACTGAGGTGAGCAACTCTGCTTTGTCATACCCACAATTCATGATTTATTGCCTCACTGCAGTTGTGATAGATTGAAAGCTGAAACCATGAGCTAATTGTTCTTCTTTTACATGGTTTTCTTTGGTGTTTTGTTGCACAAAATAAGAATATAACCATCCAATGTGAAGAAAACTATGAACCATGTGAAATAGGGAGGAACTGAGTTCCATGGTATATTTGTTACATGCTTTGTATCATCAGCTTTAAAAAAAAAGCTCTAAGAATGGAAACCTAAGTAAATTAAGCTAGGTTGTTCTGGTTTGGATAAGCAGGAGTATTCCAGCAAGTATATAGAGACTTACATTGTACACATTAAAGTATTAAAATAATAATTTCCTATTGATGGCTATAGAGGCACCATGTTTCATTGATAAAGTGTTCAGAATCTCTTGTAAGAAACCAGACCTTTTTTATTATGTTTATTTTTTTAAACATATACATTTATACTATTACACATGGGTTAAATAAACTACATATAGCAGGCAGAACCAAGAGACAATCAGGAAACATTCATACTGATTTGACTATTAGTATTTGACAAACTTGAAGTAAACATCCTTCCTATCTTGTTGGGTCTAAATTTCTGAATGGAGATTAATACCTATCATATCTCATCTATGGAATATTACCCAGCTATTAAAAACAGGAAATCTTGAAATTTGCAGGCAAATGGAGGTAACTAGAGACAATCATCCTGAGTGGAGTAACTCAGACCCAGACAGATACACATGGCATATTCTCAGTCATAAGCAGATGTTAGCCGCTTAATTCAGGTTAACCAAATTACAATACAGAGACTGATGAGCCAACCAAGGTCCATGTGGGACGTGGACCTAGATCTCCTGCTCAGATGTAGTACATAGGCAGCACAGTCTCCATGTAGGTCCCACAATATGTGGAGTAGAGACTACTTCTGACATGGATTCAAGCCTCCTAATGTTGTTCATTTCTACCTTGGCAGGGAAGAGGTTACAGGTAGTACAGAGGACACTGGATAAGCTGAGGTCAGACATTAGAGGAGGAGGGCTCCCCTTGCTCAGGGCTAAGGGAGGGAGGGAAAAGGAATGAGGGAGGGGATGGGACCAGGAGGGGATGAGGGAGGGGCTTCAGTCGGAATGTAAAGAATTCAAACTACAGAACAAGCAGTTAACTAATATTGCTAATCTCACTACATGGGAAAAGCTCTGAGACTGGTTGAGATACGAAGGTTTACGCATAGAAAGGGCTTCATGTTGGTCACAGATTCTCTGTGACTTATAATTAGACACGAAGATTTGCAGATGTCTTCCTTCTGCTTGTACAATGAGCAAAGAACCAGCTTTCATTTTTCTGTACATCCTGCACACCTCAAACCATCCCAATGTTAGAGCTGTATAACGCTTGTAAGAAGTTATGTTTTCAGAAACCAGACCTTTTGTATCCTATAGCTTCCATTAACAGAAGCACTTTTCTCTCTTTAAAGCTTTGGGATTAGATCTCTATCGTATTTTGTCTTGAAGGCTACAGTGATGACTTACTCAAGTTTCATGGTAGAAATTATCCTTTCCCCAACCTAACTGCAGTCCAGCTGGCAGAAAGAACTGGCTGTCTCCAAGCCCAAACATCTGGAAGAAAGATTGATTTGGCGATTTCCCTGCCTCTTATATCTTGAAATCTTTCTTAGATAGAAGGTTTAAAGAAACATCTCTTCTACTGGACAAGATGAGTATATGTACATTTTTTAAGTTACCAATTCTCTAAACAGACCAAATAATTTTTATGCACCAAAATATTTTAGTATTAATTTAATGCTTTAATTTAGTACTATTTATTTATAAATTATTTAGTTATTTATAAATTGCAATGCTAAGACCAAGAAAATGAGAGAAGTGTTGTCAGTAAATTGTGTTTTGACCATACAATTATTTGTGATCAAGTGTTCTTTGGTCAGTAAAAGTGTAGTTCAGTTGCTTAAACACTGATCTAAACAGAGCTGCTGCTGGACATTATGCAAACCCAGGTGTTGTCAAGAGGAATTAATTTATCATGTCCATATTTAATCTTCACCTTCAGGGTTTCTTGAACAGGAAGTTTGGCTGCCAGAGAACTCAGTATGAGTTACGAGACTAATTGCTTACTCTGGGAATAGGCTTATTACACCTCTTTGTTTTTTGTTTTGCCTTTTCATCTGCAAACTATGGATAGTCCTCTCTTTTTATAGGTTTTCTGTGAGAGCTTCAGTACATAGTGTATATTAAGGAACATCTAAGGGCAAGCACTCCTTTCACGGATGTTACTGCCGTTAGTATTCTTTGTCACTGCTACCTAGGAGACAGAGATCAGAGGGGCAACACAGGTCAGCCAGGGCCACTGCCTAAAAGGACATAACTTCACAATACCCAGTTGATCACAACTGATGAAAGATCTGAGCGGTGGTCAACCAGAAGAATGCATGTGGATACATCTAGGGTCTCAGCTGTGTAAAAATCTCATTCTCTCACTTATGGACAACCACGTAAGTATAAGGCAAGTATTAACTCAGTGTCCCTTCTCTTATTTCTCATTTGACAGCAAATCTGTGCTTAGGGTTTCCCACTGAAGTTCCCGGGTTTTGTTTTTTGGTTTTTTTTTTTGGCTGCTTTCTACTTTGATAGATTTAATAAAATCCCTCACTGTCTAAAATTCTTTGTCTTATTCTAAGAGTTGGTTCTCAAAACACTGGAAGATTAATGAAAATTAGTTTTCTCTTATATTATTTTTCTAAAATTAAATGTCATGACCCAGTATAATAATTTTTTGAAAAATCAAAACCACTCATAGTTTAAATTTATATTCCAAAATAACTATGGAAATAATTTAGCTAATAAAACATTAAGCACTGATATAACAATGTTCTATATCTTATTTTATTAATTTTTTATTAATTTATTCATATTACATCTCAATTGTTAGCCCATCCCTTGTATCCTCCCTTTCTTTCCTCCCTCCCACTTCCCCCCCTACTCCCTTCACCTATGTCTGTGACTGAGGGGGACCTCCTCCCCCTGTATATGCTCCTAGGGTATCGAGTCTCTTCTTGGTGACCTATTATCTTCCTCTGAGTGCCACCAGGCCTCCCCATCCAAGGGACATGGTCCAATATGGGGCACCAGAGTTTGTGTGAAAGTCAGATCTCCTTCGCCACTTAACGGTGGAGAATGTCCAGTCCATCGGCTAGACTGGGTAGGGGTTCGAAGTTTACTGCCTATATTTTCCTTGGCTGGTGCCATAGTTTGAGGAGGATCCCAGGGCCCAGACCAGCCTGTAGTTTTCCAGGACCCTCTGGATCCTGCTATTTCCTCATTCTCCCAGGCTTCTCATACCTAAAGTCTCAATAGGATGTCCTCCCCTCTGACGCACTTTCCTGGTAGGTAAAGTTTTTCATGGGGGCGTACCCCTTGGACTAGTGTCTCGATATAAGTGAGTATATACCATTTGACTCTTTTTGCTTCTGGGTGAACTCACTCATTATGATAATTTCTAGTTCAATCCATTTGTCCACAAATTTCGGAAATTCCTTGTTTTTGATAGCTGAGTAGTATTCCATAGTGTAAATATACCACAGTTTCTTTATCCATTCTTCTACTGAGGGACACGTAGGCTGTTTCCATGTTCTGGCTATTATGAATAAGGCTGCTATGAACATGGTTGAGCAAAGTTTATTGTTGTGTGCTGGTGCATCTTCTGGGTATATTCCAAGGAGTGGAATAGCTGGGTCTTGAGGAAGCCCTATTCCCAGTTTTCTGAGAAAGTGCCAGATAGATTTCCAAAGTGGTTGTAATAGTTTGCATTCCCACCAGCAATGAAGGAGTGTTCCTCTCTCTCCACATTCTCTCCAGCATGTGGTGTCAGTTGAGTTATTGATCTTAGCCATTCTGGTGGGTGTAAGATGGAATCTCAGTGTCGTTTTGATTTGCATTTCTCTGATGACTAAGGAGGTCAAGGATTTCTTTAAGTGTTTCTCCTCCATTTGATATTCCTCTGTTGAGAATTCTCTGTTTAGTTCTGAGCCCCATTTCTCTATTGGGTTATTTGGTTTGGTAGTGTTTAATTTCTTGAGTTCTTTAAATATTTTGGATATTAGACCTTTGACAGATGAAGGGTTGGTGAAGATCTTTTCCCAGTCTGTAGGCTGTTGCTTTGTTCTCTTGACAGTGTCACCTGCCTTACAGAAGCTTCTCAGCCTCATGAGGTCCCATTTATTAATTGTTGAAGTGAAGGCCTGGCCTGTTGGTGTTCTGTTCAGGAAGTTGTCTCTTGTACCTATATGTTCCAGGCTCTTCCCCACTTTTTCTTCTAAGTGACTTAGTGTCTCTGGTTTTATGTTGAGGTCTTTAATCCACTTGGACTTGATTTTTGTGCATGGTGACAAATAGGGGTCTAATTGCATTTTTCTACATGTAGACATCCAGTTAGACCAGCACCATTTGTTGAAGATGCTGTCGTTTTTCCATTGAATGGATTTGGCTTCTTTGTCAAAAATCAAGTGACCAAATGTGTGCGGATTCATCTCTGGGTCTTCAGTTCGATTCCATTGATCCACTAGCCTATTGCAGTGCCAGTGCCGTGCTGTTTTAATTACTGTTGCTCTATAGTACAGCTTGAGATCAGGTATGGAGATTCCTCCAGAGGATTTCTTATTGTATAGGATTGTTTTTGCTATTCTGGGTTTTTTGTTTCTCCATATGAAGTTGAGAATTGTTTTTTCAATATCTTCAAAATATTTTGTATGTATTCTGATAGGGATTGCATTGAATCTGTAAATTGCTTTTGGTAAAATGGCCATTTTTACTATGTTAATTCTCCTGATCCACGAACAAGGTAGATCTCACCATCTTCTGATGTCATTTTCAATCTCTTTCTTCAGAGATTTAAAGTTTTTTTCGAATAAGTCCTTCACTTGCTTGGTTAGGGTTATTCCTAGATATTTTATATTGCTTGTGGCTATCTTGAAGGGAGTAATTTTCCTAATTTCTTCCTCTGCCTGTTTGTCATTTGTATATAGGAAAGCTACTGACTTTTTTTAGTTTATTTTGTATCCTGTCAATTTGCTGAAGGTGTTTATCAGCTGTAGGAGTTCTCTGGTGGAACTTTGGGGGTCACTTATATACACTATCATATCATCTGCAAATAGGGATAATTTGACTTCTTCCTTTCCCATTTGGATCCCCTTGATCTCCTTTTGTTGTCTTATTGCTCTGGCTAGAACTTCAAGAACTATATTGAAGAGATATGGGGAAAGTGGGCAGCCTTGTCTAGTCCCCGATTTTAGAGGGATTTCCTTGAGTATCTCTCCATTTAATTTAATGTTGGCTATTGGTTTGCTGTATATAGCCTTTATGATGTTTAGAAAAGTGCCTTGTATTCCCGATCTCTCCAGAACTTTAAACATAAATGGGTGTTGGATTTTGTCAAATGCTTTTTCTGAATCTAAAGAAATGATCATGTGGTTTTTCTCTTTCAGTTTGTTTATATGGTGGATTATATTGATGGATTTCCGTATGTTAAACCATCCCTGCATGCCTGGAATGAAGCCTACCTGGTCATGTGAATGATGTCTTTGATATGCTGTTGTATTCACTTTGCGAGTATTTTGTTAAGTATTTTTCCATCAATGTTCATAAGAGAAATTGGTCTGAAATTCTCTTTTTTTTGTTGCGTCTTTGTGGGGTTTAGGTATCAATGTGACTGTGGTCTCATAGAATGAATTTGGTAATATTCCATCCATTTTTATCTTTCAGAATAGCTGGCATAGTATCGGTAAAAGCTCCTCTTTGAAGGACTGATAGAATTCTGCGCTGAAACCATCTGGCCCTGGGCTTTTTTTTGGTTGGGAGACTATCAATGGTTGCTTCTATTTCTATAGGCGAAATAGGGCTATTTAATTTGTTTATCTGGTCTTGATTCAATTTTGGCAAATGGAATCAGTCGAGAAAATTGTCCATTTTCCTTAGATTTTTAAGTTTTGTGGCATAAATGCCTTAAAGTAGGATCTTATGATTCTTTGTATTTCTTCGGTGTCTGTTGTTATGTCTCCCTTTTCATTTCTGATTTTGTTTATTTGGATAGTGTTTCTCTGTCTTTTAGTTAGATTGGCTAACGGTTTGTCTATCTTGTTAATTTTCTCAAAGAACCAGCTCTTGGTTTTGTTGATTCTTTGGATTGTTCTCTTTGTTTCTAATTTATTGATTTCAGCCCTGAGTTTGATTATTTCTAGGCGCCTACTCCTCTTGGGTGTTTCTGCTTCTTTTATTTTTTTAAAGCTTCCAGATGTGTTTTTAAGTTGTTTATGTGGGATGTTTCCATTTTCTCTTTAAAGGCACTTAGTGCTATGAATTTTCCTCTTAGCACTGCTTTCAATGTGTCCCACAAATTTGGGTATTTTGTTCCATCATTTTCATTGAATTTCAGGAAGTCTTTTATTTCTCCCCTTATTTCTTCCATGACCCATGTGTCATTAAGGAGAAAGTTGTTTAGTTTCCATGTGTTAGTATGCTTTCTGTTATTTCTGTTGTTGTTGAAGTCCAGCCTTAGACCATGGTGATCTGATAAGATACAAGGTATTATTTCAATCTTCTTGTATCTGTTGAGGTTTGCTTCGTGACCCACTATGTGATCAATTTTGGAGAACGTTCCATGGGGTGTTGAGAAAAGGTATAATCTTTTGCATTTGGGTGCAAAGTTCTGTAGATATCTGTTAGATGCATATGATTCATGATGTTGGTTAATGAAGTTATTTCCCGGCTTAGTTTTTGATTCAAGGACCTATCCTTGAGTGAAAGTGGGGTGTTGAAGTCTCCTACTATTAATATGTGGGTATCGATGAGTGGTTCAAGCTTTGTTAATAACTCTTTTACAAATGTTGGAGCCCTTGTATTAGGAGCATAGGTGTTCAAAATCGTGATGTTTTCTTGATTGACTTTACCTTTTACGAGTACGAAGTGTCCATCCTCATCCCTTTTGATTAATTTTGGTTGAAAGTCTATTTTATTAGATATTAGAATGGCTACCCCAGCTTGTTTCTTGTGACCATTTGCTTGGTATATTTTTCCCCAACCTTTCACTCTGAGGCAATGTCTGTCCTTGTGGTTGAGATGTGTTTCTTGAATGCAGAAGAATGTTGGGTCATGTTTATGCATCCAGTCAGTTAGTCTGTGTCTTTTTATTGGAGAATTGAGACCATTGACGTTGAGAGATATCATGTCCAGTGATTGCTAAGTCCCTTCATTTTCGGTATTTGTAACAGTCGAGATTTTGTGAGGTTGTGATTTTGCGATGGTATTGTTACCTATTTCCTATGTAGTTTTGGTTGTAGTTTGACCCTTTGGAGTGGAGTTTTCCTAGTAGTAACTTCTGTAAAGCTCAGTGTTCTATATCTTTAATGCCTTTTCCATATAGTTCATGAAATGATTAAATATTGTTTCTGAGAAAGTCTCTGAAATTCTAAATTCCTTGACTCATTCACAGAACATTTAGGTGGGTAAATAATGGGCTCCACACTGATTTGTTTTAGGGAAACAAATCAAGGGAAAAAAAATCAAGAATGTTTCCAATCTTGCCTCCATGAAGTGTATAGTTTAACAAATTAATAAACATGAAACAAATAAACCAAAAAACCAATCTATTGAGTTTGTTCTATGTTGGTCAACTACTAATATACATGGGCCTGTACTGGAGAAAACAGTTGGCTGGTGGGTCTTAATTTCAAATAGCTCAGCATGGTTGAAACCCTGTGTCCACTCCCATCTCTCAGCTTTGGGATCCCATCTGACTTAAATGTATGCAGGTCCTGTGTACACTGCAACAGTCTCTGTGAATCTTTATGTGTATCAATACTGTTGTGTCAAAATGACACTATTGATAAATAATGTCATTTATTTTATTATCGTGACAGGAATGTCACAATGGTGTGTATAAGTCGCATGTGTTGCCTAAAGCATATTGATATCAGGTGAGCTAAGACAAAATTAGCTTCTAGTTAGGGGCTGTGAACATGAATACTTTAATACAATTTTAACTTGTATTCTCATTAATTGTTATGGCGTCAATTATTTAAAAATATATTGACACTATCTTTGTGAGACACTCTTCTATGTAAAGAGAGTAAAAAAATGATGAGTAATAACTAGCTACTTCCTTAAGTCAGTTAAAATTTACAATATGACACAGACATTTTGATTAAGACGTGGTAAAATAATTACCAGGAAATAATAACAAGTCTCTTTTTTAAAAATTAATATCTGGAAATGTCTCCTTTACTGTTAGGTTCTGAGACCTTTTATTATTATCCTTCAAAATGAAGACATTATTGAATCAAGATTTCCCTTTGAGGAGTAAGCAACAGGCCAAGGTTTGTTCTAACTAGAGCAGAAACATGACGTGTTAGTTCAAAATAATGAAGTAACAGATATAGAGTAAGTGGATCAGAAGACAGAACACTGCTGAAGAGAAGAGAAAACAGAAACAAGGAGTGCTATCAAACTGTAGAAGCAGAGGAGAACCTTTAGCCTTTATCTAGTGTTTGAGATTGTTTTTCTGGTCCTCACCATAAAGCTACTTCAGATCTAGGGAAGATGGCTTACCACTGTGATATTAATCTTAGGCAAAGCTCTACTATAGCAAATTTGCTCTCATTGGCATGAACACCAAGTTGGGAGCTGCACTGTTTGGCATGTAAATCACCAAACGCCCTGCATCTGATTTCACATCTATGAAGCAACCTTCTGATTAAAATTTGGCTTTGACTGTACATCTGCCTACAGGGACACAGGGGGCTGGTGTTATAGATGTTGAGTATGTCAAGTTCTCATGAAACTGTGCAGTAGCTTCTCATTATGTTTTGGCATCCTGTTTATTTTAACTACATGGAAAAAGTAAATTGCTTACATGAACTCTTTGGTTGTATGACAATATACTCACTGTAAATCCAAACACTATTGTTTACAACATTAGTCTCAGGATCTTGATTTGAAATTATCCTAGGATAGAACTGATGCCAACTTAAAATACATAAGCCTGAAATAATATGTCCTGATATCCACTTCCCACAGCTCAATGTGTAGTTAATTCTCAGAGAAACGAAGAGTTTCCTCTGCCGTCATTATGACAAGACATGATGTTTCTTATGAATGTTTTTCTGTCCCTTTGGGGCTATTGTTCAGTTCTGCTTGCTTCAGCATAACGTATTGAAAAATCCCAGTATACTTCATAGAAGTTATTTCATGGGTGGTGTATTTGTTAGAACAACATGTAATATCCTGTAACAACTGGGCTCAGATGGTGGTGGTTTATGTTAGATGTTAAACATTTTCCTGTCAGAAATATGGACTGAAATTCAATGGTAGGTCAGGTGTGAAAAGGTTTTTTTTCTGCTCCATAAGCTGACACAAGGCTTCTGGACTTGATATACTTTTAGACTCTTGGAGATTGGCTCTCCTATAGACAGTTTTCCATTTCTCTGCAAGTGGGAATTGAATAAAGAGAAAATTTATGGTAGCAGACTAAACGTTTGTGGGATATTAATCTAAATTCATTTTATTAGACTCAGTGACTTCTTTAGGGTAACAGGAATTATAGTCACATTATAATAACTTTGTAAATGTTAAAATGAATCAATACATGTACATATTTTAGCAAATGTACTTGCTCATATTCTAAGGACTACTGTGAGAAGCCGCTCTCACATTCGCCATTACAAGATGGCGCTGACATCCTGTGTCCCATGCTGGTAAACAACTAATCTGCGCATGTGCGAGGGGAATTTCCACTTGTTGGACTCTGCCTTTCCCGTGGCGTCATTTCGCCCGATGAGCAACAACCAATCAGGGTCTGACACGTCCTAAGCGGAGGACAGTCTCCTATATAAGGGAGGGTTTTTCTGCTGTTCGGGGTCTCCGCTCTGTAAGCTTATGCTCTCCCTCTCAAGATGCATTAAAGCTTTGCTGCAGAAGGATCCTATATGCGTGCTGCGTCGTTCTTGCTGGCGAGACGGTAACGCGAGCCGCAGACTACATGTGTCATTATTAATCTTATTGTAATATCTTGACATTGAGTTGATAATTATACTAATCTTACATAGCTATCTAGTGTTTCACATCAGAGAATGAACATGAATCACTGATATAAATAAAATAGATGTCAGTATGTGTTGCTGTGATTTTTCTGCTTAGAAATATGATAAAGTCACACTTCTATCAAAAATTATACAGGTTCTTGTGTGGGTGAAAATGGCTATTATCCAGATCATCCCTACATTTTATACTTCAATGCCTTAAAACATGATTTCATTAGGGATTTGTTTGTTCTAACTTTTTGGGAATTCCCTTCCTTCTTTTACAATTTTGCAAACCTCTGCTTCTTAATGATTTTTTTCTCTCTTTCATGCATACGTATGTTTATTCCCAAGAAAATTCCACTTGGGAATAAGCTAAAGACTGCAAAGTCTCTTAAGGCCATGAACTTGACACACAAAGTCAGAGGCATTGTTCTGGAAACTATAAGAGGTTTTGGATAGTTCCAATAAGTCATTTTCAAATGTCATGTTATTTATTACTTTTCCAATAAATATTCATTGAGAATTTGTTATGAGTTAAAAATTTGCATTTGGCTCCAGAGTGATAAACATCTGCCTGTGCCTTGCTCTGTTTGAAAATAGAAAATGGTAGAAATTGCATAAGAAATAAGGTATTACATATTACATTGCAAACATGAACAATGACACTGAAGAGATTCTACATGGAATCTGTTCTATGTGTTTCCATATAAAAATCAGGTATCAGATACAGTCAGGAGATTCAAATACATTTTCTCTGGTTAGGAAAACTGAGCAGAAATCTCAAGAAAAAGTGTTGGTTTTTTGTTTGCTTTTTTGTTTAAAGAATGCAAAGAAGTATCAGAAGAAAGTCCCTACTGATCTTGTGAACAATTAATACCTAGTATGTCTAGATAATCTATGAAGTGTTACTTTCTGCTCTATATTTAATATCACTTCTTCCATATGGGGTTACTACAATGTTTCCTCATGTCTTTGTCAATTTGAAAAATCTAATATATGATATTGTCAAGTGTTATAGCTCATGGAAAAATATGTCACACAAAAATAAAAAAATGAGTTACACCTATTTTACAGGCAATAATAATGTAAGCTTTATGAGGGTTGTCAGCTATTTGAATATCAATCAAAAAATATTTTCTAAAACCTCCTATTGTGCCTGTCTCATGAATGTACATATAATAGTAATAGTGCCTAGAAGAAAAGTAGATGTTTATTAATATAGTAAAGTGCAAATAAATAATACAGTTCTCAGATATATAAAATAAATACAGAATTCAAATAAATTATCTGCCAAAAGCACTTAATCCTCACAAAATTAATTCCTTGATTTTTGGTGAAACTGAGAGTGCAAGATGAGTAAACAATTTGTTAATTGCAAATTCATATTACTTAAGTCGATATACGCAATTGAAGAAAGTATGGTATTTATCATCATTCATTTTAATGACCTAGAGATGTTCATCCTTATTGATCTAACTTGGTAATGTTGACTGTCAACTTGACAAGACACCCAGGAGACAATCTTCTGTGTATGTCTATGAGGGATTTTCTACCTTAAATTAATTGAAGTGGGAAGATTTGCTTAAAAAGAAGGCATAGCATTTCACTAGCTGGAGTCTAGGACTTATTAACATATAATTAATAAATTAATGAATTAAGCCAGCTGAGTACCAGAATTCTCTCTTTGCTTTCTGAAAGGAGATGCAATGCAAGCAGCCATCTTCCAACATGGCTTCCTTGCCACTGTTAGCCAAAATAAACACTTTCTGCATTTGTTGCTTTTGCTGAGTGTTTTTTTTTTCCTACAGCAATGAGAAAAGTAGTATATACCCATAGAAGTGATCATATCAATGATTTAAATAGTCCTGAATCTGTGACTATATTGAGTGTCATCTGATTTAAATATCTTCTTTCCACTAAATTCTTATTTGAAGTCTAAGTTCACATTCTGAAAGCCTTAACTCCTTTCTTATTTAAGTTTCTCCTTTCCAATAAAGGTTTCCATTTCCTCTCCTATCAAAAATGCTTTTAGAGAAGTAACAAAGGGTCATTATGAAAAATTAATGTCTATAATCAGAAAATCTATCAAGGATATCCGGCTGTTTTTGAAATAACACCTTCACCAAAACTTGAAGCTGAATTAAAATCCTAACACAATCATTTCAGAAGACCAGGAAACTGTCTGCTGAACATGAGTCCATGCTTGTGTAAGAGGAATCATCTTCCTTAGCCAGTTGCTTTTTCTAGGTGCTAAAGTTTGAGCATGAACTACAACTCATACATTCACCATCTGATGTTTGTTTTGTCTGCCGGTGATGGCACTCATTTTGAAACCTTATGCAAACCTTAGATGATAGGGTTGAGCATCTTCCAGTATAACTATGGTCACTTGCTTTCTCTCTCTTGCTTCCTGCCCTGTGGCAATGTGAGTTCAATTGCCCATTATGTTTTTCCCCATCATGATAGACTGGGATTTATGAAATGGTTAGCCAAATAAGTATTCTATATGTTGCTTCTGTTTTTTAATCCTCACATTTAAGTCCAAGTTTAAGGTTAAACTTATCCAGAACCATGAAGAATAAATTTAGAGTAAGAAATGGTAGATACTAAGAACTGGTGTTACATATCTTGGCCCCTGGGGATGAAATTTGACTAAAGATTAAGATGGAATTAACACCAAGTAAAGGCCAAGAGGAACCATTTTGTTTATGAAGTACATCCACATGTGATTTTTATATTATCTTGCCAATGAAGTCAACCATACAGTATTTCTATGTTTAAGGGAAGACTTTACTTAAATGTAACAAAGATTTTTGCTTAATTTTCCTGTTTCTGGGACAAGAATACTCTGACAAAAGCACTGAAGGAAGAAATGGTATATATTAGCTCTCAACTCAAGGGACAATCCATCATAACCACAATTGGGAAACATAAAGAGACAAAGGTGTATACTCAGCATCCTCTTCCTGTTCATGTGCTCCAGGGCCTGATCCATGAAATGGTCCCATATGTAATTAAGATGAATATGAAGACATTAATATATTCAATGTAGCCCTTCCACCGGCATGTAAAGGTCCATGTCCTAGGCTTTTACAAATTCTCTCAGAATGACTATTAGTAAGTACTACATCAAGTTCACACAGATGACCAAAACTAAATATGTGTAAATAGGTGAAAAATATGGAATTTCTAAAAATAGTCTTGTATTACAAGTTTTATATAGCTCCAAATTTAATATAGTTTTGTAACAAAACATACATGTTTTGAAATTGCTTATGAATAATTTGTCTCTTTAGTTTAGCAATTAATTATAAGACTGGATAAGATTATATATTATCATTCACAATTTTGAAAGTTATTTTATCTTGCTATGAGATATTTTAAGTGGAATCATGTATGTATTAATAACCGCTTTTGATACTTGTCATGTTCTGTTGCATAAACAGGTCCTTCTCTTGTCTTCAATTGCTCTTGTAAATCATCAGAATTCCCTAAATATTTTTATAAAGTAAATATTATAGTACGATGAAAGATGTTTGTAATACTTACTCTAGACTCAGTGCCTCAGTTGCCCTTTATGTAATAGTCCTCTGTCCCAAAGGCTCAGTTGTCATCTTCTGGGTAGAATGACCAAGTTATAGCCTGTGAGCAGAGTACACTTTTGCAGCATAGGAATATATACTGGGATTGAAGACAGTGATAAAATATAAACAATTAGGGCAACATAGTTACAGACATTTGAACTAACTCATTTTTTTTTTCTGGCACAGTGATAAATTGTTGATTGGATATCACACAATTTATTTATTCACCAAAGAGCATTTTAAGGGATTCTATACTTTAGAGATTTGTAATTATTTTTACATTTTATTGTTTATGTGTATGGTGTCAGTCTCTGTGTGAATATGTCCTCATGAAGGCCTAAATCAAGGATTAGATCTCTAGGAGTTAGGATGATTGGTGGTGAGTCATATGATGTGGTTTCTAGCAACCTAATTCTGGTGCTCTGCAAGAGCCACAAGTGCTCTTCAGTGCTAACCTGTTTCTTCAGCTACTGTTTTGAAAAATTGAATAAAGCTTTTTAGAAACATTTGTTTGCAAGATTTTTGTGGGACTAAACTTTCAAGTACTTTGGGAATACATTAAAGAAGATGGTTTAAAGGTTGCATAGTAATGGAATGGTTAACGCATTGGAAAGAAGTTGGAGAACCACCTTGCAGTGATTCTGTAATGCTTATTCTACTCTCACTAGCAATGAATGAGTCCCTGTTTCCCACATCCTTGATGCCACTTGTTGTCAGGGTTCTGAATTTGGGCCATTCTAGTACGTGTGTATGAAGGTAGCTGACGTTGTCTTAATTTGCATGTCTGATTACACACAAGGTGGGCATTTCTCCCAGTTTTGACATTGTTATGTCTCATTTAGTGAAATATTTGTTAAAAAAAATTCTTGTATAATTTTAATTAAATTGTCTATTTTATTTTTGTTGCGTTTTGCAAATTGCTTGCATATTTTGCAAATACTTTCATTTAGATATAAAAATGCCCTTTTTTTCTAGAAATCAAGGCTGTCCTTTCTACAGTGCTCATTCAATAGAAAAGAAAAACATAATAGAATTTAACAAGTCTGTTAACAGATTTTTCATGAATAAAATCTTTGTTATATCTAAAAATTTATCATCTGCCAAGGCCATGCAGTGATTTCTTATATCCTCTATCACTTTTATAGTTATGAACTCTAGAGGTAGGTCAATGATCCATTTTGAGTTAATGGTTACAATTAGAGTGAGGACTTCAGCTTCATTTAAATCCATACGAAGGCAGTTATTTTTATCACTACTGATATCACTGTTATTTTGCCATTAATATACTTTGGTTAAACGATAAAAGCCATTGGTCATATGTGTGGGTAGATATCAGGACTCTGTCTTCTGTTTTGTTATTATTTTGACTAGTCATTAATCACTGTTACACTGCTGACTACTGTAGTTTCACATTAAGTCATGAAGTGAGGTGGGTTTAGTTTTCCAACTTTATTACATTATCATATTTTGTTGGCTAGTGTGATTCTTTTTTTTTATCTTAAAACCCTTTATAACTACTTTGTTAATATCTGAAAAAAATAACCTATTGGTATTTTGATCATGTTGAACTGAAATATATATTGTTAGGAGGAACAAGCACCTGAGCAGTATTGGGTCTTCATAGCCACAAGTATTGGATATTTCTCTGTTTAGTATTTATTTCTACTATCAAAACATTTCCTAATGCAGATTTTGTACATATTTGAAATTTTCGTCTAAACATACTCTGCTTTCATTATCACGGCTAAGATCCAAAATAAGAATCCAAAAACTACACTTTAAATGCTTTGCTACTTAACAAGTTCTGCTAATATTTTCCAAAGAAAAACTGCACAAGTATTTAATATAGTGTCTCCATTGTTGTTCTAGCATCAAGTCACTCTATCTCAAGAAAACAGAAAATACAAAGGACACACTTTTAAGATCCAATGAAGATGAGTGGAAGACACATACTGCACTGGATTATATAATGACTATAATCTTCTTTTTATTACTTTTATTATTCTACAAGTCATATATCTCTTGCACATTAGCCACAAGCAATATAAAACATGACTATAATCTTTTAAGTTACACAAAAGTATCCTAATATTTCTAAAGTTTTGTCAGAATGTTTGCCAAGATAGAAATATAGAGATCAATTCATTCGATTTTATCAAAACTTATATCATTGTTTTGACTGGCAGAAGGTAGAATTTTTATTGAACATGACCTAGTAAACGAAGACCTCAGATTAGAAGGGAAAGTTGCATATGACACCTATAGTTACTAACAGTTACAAAAAGAATAGGATTAGCGCAGTCTCCATTTAATTCATTGTCAAGTTATCAAATGTAATTTTATTTTGTCTAGTTCCAAGATGTTGCCCAGACAATAACTGATACAGAGTGCACCCTTGAAACAAAGAAAGAGTACCCAAGAAAATCTTTTATCTCAATGGTAACTTATACCTTGCTATTTCAGTAAAAGAAGGAAAAGAACAAGCAACAGATAACATTCAAGTTTTTCACGAAAGCTAATTGTGGAGCACTCTCTCCACCTTGGCACAAGTAGTTGCTGATTACCTTTGTGAGATAACAAAAGCAAGGCTTCATATCCCAGATCTCTTGGAAGCCCGATTATGAGCATCATTTTGGGCATGAAGCACTCAAGGGAGGAATTCTCTGGCATCATGACCACATGTGGACACAATAACATAAGTGGATAAAGTCCAAAAGAAATTTTTTATTATACAAAATAACATTTTGCATTGCAATATTGTGTGGCTTTCAAAAAAAAACAATTGTATTAATGTGAAAAATAACAGAGCTGCATTCCTCTGGTTTCAATGGGAAATGTTTGCTTCAGCATTCTTTCATTGTGAAGACTCTTCTTGTTTCCTCATAGTTAGGACACTGATGAATACCAAAAGAGAAATGACTTTGTCACTCCAAGAAACCTCAATGTGACACTGTGTTTATTGGAGTCTCTTTATAACAGAAAAATAGAAACAGTCTGTCAGATAGCGAGAGTATCCAGAATCACCCTTGCTGAGTGACAAGCATAGTCTCCACTTTAGTGGAACAAATAGTCTCACATTAGAAGATAAAATAAACAAAACAAATAAAATATTAAGATTATTTCAAAGAATTATAAGTTATGGTGGAAATAAAATTATGTAGGTTGAACAATGAGAATGCCTGTAGGTATGTTCATTTTCTCTGTTTGACTGATGAATAATACAAAAATGAACAACAAAAAGCAGCCTGTATTTTCCAACTCTCTTTTCCTGGAATCTTAAGTCTGGGTATCAGTTAATTGGTTTCTGGTAAAGGTCTCAAAAGGGTGGAATGAAGAAGTCACCTGAAATTACTCTCGGTTTGCAGAATCTGCTTTCAAAGCACTCACTTGATTAGGTCAGGGGCTGCCGAACAATTGATGTGGGACTATTTTCCAGTCTAATGGCTATAAGCCTCAGTTATAATTGCAACAAGCATGCTTTTATGATGACATTTCTATACTATCATATCTATAAGTCTTATCTGAATTCAAAGAGAAGGTATCATGTGCTTCATTGTTCATCATCGTGCACTTTTAATACCAGAGAGAATATGCACAGAACCTTAAGCTGTGTGGTTGTAGAAGACTGACCTGAAAAGTCATGTTTTAACTGAAACTTGAGGTTTAAGAACCATTAATTGTATGATAATTGAAGAAAAATATTTCAATGGAAAAAGATTTGTGTAGAAATAATTTACAGTGTTGAAGTGTTAAAGACTAAGGTTAAGATGAGGTTGGGCATAGACAAGTTCTATGATAGTCTTATGGGGTATGGAGACATTACATTTTAGGAACCCATAGAGCTAAATTATATAAATCATAAATATTAGTTCCAAGTTCATTGGTAAGAATCAGAATAGTTTAAGCAGTAAGTTGTCATGATTAGATACATTTCTTCTGGCGTAGGGGCTGGGATCATTCCATTTTACACTTCCAAGTCACAATTCATGATTGAGAGAAGTCGATGTAGGAATTCAAAGCAGGAGCTTGAAGCAGAAATCACAGAAGAATATTGATTACTCACTTGTACCCTGTCAGCTCTTACACAACCCAGGCCCACCTGTCCAGATATGGTACTACCCAAAATAGGATGGGTTCTACCACTAGGTACATTTCTTTATAAATAATTTAAAATTTTTTCAGATTAGTTTTCATAATTTCTTTTATAGGTAGTAGTTAAAACTTATCACCAAAGAAAAAAGACTACAGAAACTCTAACTTTGAGTTCATTGAGCAAAACAATTCATTATAGAATTTAGATTGTAGCTATCCTGGGTTTTTTATTTTTCTCTATGAAATTGGTGCTTTCTCTTTCAAGGTCTATAAAGAATTGTGTTGCAATTTTGATGGGAATTGCATTGAATCTGGAGATTGCTTTTGGTAAGATGGCTATTTTTACTATGTTAATCCTACTGGTCCATGAGCATGGGTGATCTTTCCATCTTCTAATATCTTCTTCAGCCTCTATCTTCAGAGACTTAAGGTTCTTGTCATGTAAGTCTTTCACTTGCTTGGTTAGAGTTACACCAATATATTTTATATTATTTTTGGTTATTGTGAAGGGTGTTGTTTCCTCAGACACAGCTATAGTACTTCTAGGCATATACCCAAAAGACACTCCACCATAACCATATCACAGGGACACTTGCTCAACTATGTTTATATCAGCTTTATTCATAATAGCCAGAAACTGGAAACAGCCTAGATATCTGTCAACTGAAGAATCAATAAAGAAACTGACATACTCCTGCACAATGAAATACTACTTAGTTATTAAAAACAAGGACAGTATGAAATTTGCAGGCAAATGGATGACACTAGAAAAGGTCATCCTGAGTGAGGTACCAGACCTAAAATAACATGCATGGCATGTACTCTCTTATAAATAGATATTATCCATAACCATGCTACAATCTATAGATCCAAAGAAGCCAAGCAGGGTCCAAGGGAGGCCAAATCAATCTCACTCAGAAGAGGAAGACATTTGAAGTAGATGAAGCTTGGGGTTGGGTGGGTAGACAAGAGCCTAGCATGACTGTCTTCTGAAAGGCTTTATCCAGCAGCTGATGGGAACAGATACAGGGGCCCACAGCCAAACAGTAGGTAGAGCTCAGGGAGTTCTGTGGAAAAGTGGGAAGAATAATAAGAGAGCCTGAGGGGTCAAGGATACCAAAGAAGACATACAGAGTAAACTAACTTGGGCCCATGGGGACTCACAATGACTGACCCACCAGCTAAAGAACATAATGGGCTGGACCTATGCCTCCTATGCATATGTAACAAATGTGCATCTTAGTCATCTTGTGGGTCCCCTCACAATGTGAGTATGAGCTGTCTAACTCTGTTGCCTGCCTCTGTATGCCTTTTCCATAGCTTGGCTGCCTTGTCTGGCCTCAGTGGGAGAGGATTCGCTTAGTCCTGCAGAGACTTAAGGTGCCAGGGTAGGTTGGTACTCCTTGGGGTCCTCACCTTCTCAGAGAAGGAGAGAGGGCAGCAGTGGTGGCATGAAAGGAGGACTGAAAGGAGGAGAAGGGTGGGTGGTCAGACTGTAAAGAGATTAAGTAGATATATAAATAGATAATAAATACAAAAATACCTAAAAACAACAAAAGTTTATTTAGCAAAAATTTCCATATTAAAATATATATGTCGGATTCCACACCAGAGACAAACAGGCCCTTTGGGAAGCTATGTGGAGTCCTTTTCTGAACAGCCATTGCTTAGATGCTTCCCAAGGCTTCTAACATGATGATACTCTTTCCATGGATGAGCACCATTTTGAGTTATTCTACTGCCCACTAGCTGTGATCTCCACACACTCATCAGTCACAAAAGTCATAAA
Source organism: Acomys percivali (assembly GCA_907169655.1). Taxonomy (NCBI): domain Eukaryota; kingdom Metazoa; phylum Chordata; class Mammalia; order Rodentia; family Muridae; genus Acomys; species Acomys percivali. The sequence goes on from OU015748.1 coordinate 89,088,667, forward strand.
AGGATCAAAGCTCCTCAGTATTCTTTGTACATTTCTGCTATGATTTAACTTCAATGAGAATTTCTTGTCCACGGGGTCACAAGGTCACACGACTTCCTTTTTAATTGCCTTGAAAAATGTATTTTATCACCTATTCTATCATCTAACTGAGACAAAGAAGAAAAGAAAGGGAGAAGAACCCTCTGCCTTCAGCACTTTTCTTTTGCTTCAGATATTCCATGTATAAGAAAACATATTAATGTTTTACACACAACATAGACCAGACTCTATATCCCATTAGTAGGACAAGGCATATGTAATGGGTTTAATGAACAGATTTATACTTCCCATGCACAATACTTATTTTTTTCTTGTAGTACTCACTGTTATTACCTTAGTTTCTATAGATTCAATTTAACAGAAAAAGTTCAAGGAAAGTTACTTAGGTAAGTGACAGTGCTGAAATATATATTGAAATATCCTGGCCTCCAAAACTCTTCATTTTTGCAAGTAATGTAGTCTTAGGTACATTTCTCTGAGCCTGAAAGTTCTCACTTATAGAGTGACAGGGCAACTGTGCTAAAATGGACTAAGCAGAAACTAGTTTTGAGTGCTCTGGAAAATATACCTTTTCTTGCTTGATTGTTTTCTACTCAGGCTTTTTGTCACTGTAATAAACACCTGAGGCAAACTGTATAAAGTGTGGAGTTTCACTTAGACATAGTGGTTCAGAACTCTGGCTCATTGTTTTGGCCCTGAAGCTACAAAACATCACGCAGAGACAGTGGCTGAGATGTTTCTCAGATGATGAAGACAGCTTCTCAGATGATGACAGCTGACAGACAGAGACTGAAAAGAAGGAGTCAGAGAAAGATATGCCCTTCACCTCCATCCCACATATGTTTCTCCACATCCTCCATCCTGGCCAGACATCCTAGTCTCCAACACCGCCCCTACAACATTAAAGTGTGAATGATGGATGGTGTCTCTGCTACTTGACCGTTGCTGTGATAAAGTAATCTACTTAACACAACTTAAGGAATTAAGGGTTTTGGGGGGGGGTGAGCTTAGTGTTCAAGTGTATGATAACTATATGCATGGTAAGGAAGTAAGAGTCAGGAGCTTGAAGTCATTGATCATACTGTATCTCTGATCAAGAAGAAGTTAATTATGAATGCTGGGGCACAGTTACTTTTCTTCTTTTTGTGCCCCTGGATAAAAATCCAAGGGAATGACGTTACCTAAATTTTTAGAGTGAGTCTTCCCACTTGAATTAAGCCAACCAAAATAATCAGATACAGCCATCTCCTGAGCTAAATGAGATAATTCCTTACATGCGCTCTCCAGGCTTGTCTCAGAGGTGATTTGAGGTCTTGTCCTGTTGATAATACATGTTAAGGATGAAAACTGGATTAGTTTGTTGATTGGGACAGATCTCTGACGATCTAACAGCCTCTCTAGAGGACCACCAAGTCTTAAAAACATGAGCTTTTGGGTGACACTTCATATTAAAGTCCTAACGATTTATACTAAGGCATGTTGGGGTAAAGTGTAGGTAGGAAAGACCATTTCAGAACATGGATTGCGCTCACAATGGAAGCATAGGATAAAGACAACTACACACTGGAGAAAATGTAAAATAGGATCCCTTGGGAGTTCTCAGTACAAGATATGGAGTGTAGATATCGATGGCCAGGGAAAATAGGTTCTTTTTTTTTTTTTTTTTTTTTTTGCTTGCTAGTTTATTTTGTTTTGGGGGTTATTTTCTTTTGTATTCAAAGCATTTTGATTTTATATATTTATGTATTAAATTTATATTTTTACTTTATTCAGTTTACATCCTGATTGTAGCTCCCTCCCTCATCTCTTCTTGGTTCCACCCTCCCTCCCTCTAGCCACCTACCCCACTCCCTTAGTCTTCAGAAAGGGGGAGCCCTCCTTCCCTACCAACTCACTACAGCATTTCAAGTCTTATCAACACTGCTTGTATCCTCTTCCTTTGTTACCTGGCGAAGCTTCCCCACCAGGGGAAGTGATTAAAGAGCAGGCAACAGAGTCCATGGCCTAGTTAGCCCCATCTGCCCTTACCAGGGGACAGACATGGAGACTGAGCTGCCTATCCGCTACATCTGAGCTGGGAGCCTAAGTCATCTCCATGCATGGTGCTTGGTTTGTGCATCAGTTTCTGCAGCAACCCCACCCCCCAACCACCACCACCCTGGAGCCCAGACCCAGATTTGTTAACTCTGTTGGTCTTCTTGTGGAGTTCCTGTCTTCTTTGGGCCCTTCGACCCTCCTCCCTGCTCCCAGACTCTTCCATAAGATTCCCTGTACTTTGGCTTTGAGTTTCAGCATCTGCTTTGATCCCCATGCTGGATGGAGTCTTTCAGAGGACATCTTTGAAAGGCTCCCATCCTGTTCTTTTTCTTCAACTACTTCATGTGTCTATTTTATTTGCCCTCCTGAATGAGAAGTAAATATCCTCCCTAGGGTTCTCCTCGTTACTTAGTTTCTTTAGGTCTGTGGATTGTAATATGGTTATCCTGTATTATGTAGCGAATATCCACTTCTAAATGAGTATATACCATGTGTGTCCTTCTGAGTCTGGGTTACTTCACTCAGGATGATCTTTTCCAGATCCATTTATTTGTCTGCAAACTTATGTTGTCCTTGTTTTTTTGATAGATGAATCGTGTTCCATTGTGCAGTTGTACCACAGTTTCTTTATCCATTTTTCGGTTGAGGGACAACTGGGTTGTTTCTAGTTTCTGCCTACTAGGAATAACGCTGCTATGAACATAGTGGGGCAAATGTCCTTGTGCTAGAGCATCTTTTCCATATATGACTAGGAGCAGCAGTATTGCTGGATCTTGAGGTACACCTGTTTGCAATTTTCTGAGAAAGCACCAGAATGATTTCTAAAGGGGTTGTTCAGGTTTGCACTCGCACCAGCAATGTAAGAGTGTTCCCTTTTCCCTGTATCCTTGCTAGCATGTTCGGCCACTTGAGTTTTGATCTTAGATATTTTGACAGGTGTGAGATGGAACCTCAGAGTCATTTTGATTTGCATTTCCCCGGTGACAAAGGGCATTGAGCATTTCTTTAGGTGCTTTTCAACCACTCAATATTCTCTTGTTGAGAATTCTCTGTTTAGCTCTGTACTTCATTTTTGATTGGGACTTGAAGGATTTTTTCATACAAAGTCCTTATCTAGCTTGGTTAGAGTTACACCTAGATACTTTATGTTTTTGCGTCTATTGTGAAGGGTGGTGTTTCCTTAATTTATTTCTCAGCCCCTTTGTCTTTTGTATACAGGAGGTCTATTGAACTTTTTGGGTTAATTTTGTATCCAACCACCTTGCTGAAACTGTTTATCAAATATAGAGATTCCTTGGTTACTTTTTGGTTATTTTCTTTGTATTTAAAGAATTTTTAATTAAAGTAATATTCATTTTCCCTAAATATTTGCAAACATTTGTTGTAATTTATTTCTTTTTTTTTAATTTTTAAAATTGAGATTGAGTAAGAAAGGCATGTCTTATTAAGATTTAGAGTGACATTATTGGATATTGAGTCATAAGAAAAAGAGATATTCTATGGCATACTTCAACTAAACCCACATAGCTGCTCTGTGATGTGAAGGGAAGTGAAGCCAGCCAGTAGAAAGAACCATGTTTCTGTGAAGGGTTTTGTATATTTTGCTGGTTTTGTATTTTAAAAGACCGTAACATTTTCCCACAATGATTTTTAAAGTCTTAGTGCATACTTAGAATTTTTCCATGTGTACATATTGGCTGAGGATAGAAGAGCCTCGGGATCTCAGATTGAGTTAAATATGGGATAGCAGAGGTTAATTGAATCTTTGAAAGAGAAGGAAGATGAAAGAAACCTGTAAATGTGTTTTCGGGGATGTGATTGCCTGTAAGAGTCCAACAGTTGTATAGGGTATAAGGAGGAAAAGAAACACAGAGAGCAAAACAAAGAGATACAGAGAAAGAGAGATGACATGAGGAGGAGAAAAGGATAGGGTGATAAGAGAGGAATCGTAGGGTAGTGAATGGAAGTAGATTTGAATAAATTACATTATATTCATGTATAGATAGTAAATTAAATATTTGGTCCGACAACAAAAAACCAAATGTTAACATTGGATTCCTGCCCATCCTATTCTCTGGGATTGCTTTCTCATTATGCCTCTCCATACCTTCCCAGCAAAGGAAATGACAAGGCTTGAGGGCCATTGCATTCTACAACAAAATCATTCCCTTTCACTCTGTACAGCTGAGGACAACCGGTTAATGAATTGAGCCTCCAAATAGATGCTACATAGCTGTTAAGACAAAGTCATGTGGCATGTTAAAGTGTTTACTGTTGTGTTTAAAGAGCATTGGTCTTGTCAGCCAGACACAGTAGAATAATCAGCATGAAATCTTATGGTACCCGACAGTGGAGCTCAGAGCACATGGGTTGACACATGGTTCATTTGTCACTAGATGAAGCATTCCTTAAATATTTAAAAATCTCAGATTTCAGCTGTGTGGGGTGCTGAAAAATAAAGTTCCATTCTTGCAATAAAATAAACCTGCTTTTCACATTGTTAAATGTCAAATTGACATTGAAACAAACACAGTATTTAACTAATAGTAACTATAATAAGCAAGCTTTTTCTTTTTTCTTTTTTTTACATTTTATTTATTTATTTCATTTTCTTTTATAATTAAAATATAAGCTCTGAACCAATATAAGCTCTTCTACTGTTGATGCTATCAGAAGCTGTCTAACTTCTGAAGATGAGAGTTAAGAAAGTGGAGATAAAAATAAAGTAAGGCAAAAAGCTACAAATTTGAAGGAAAAAAGTCACAAATTGGGATTGAGTCCCCTGATAGTGATAATCAGTAACCTATAATCTATAGTTCTTAACCTCTCTGAGGCTGTTTCCTTGTGGAAAAATATTCTGCTCTCAAAGGGACAATTTAAAAATACTTATCAGGTCTAGTTTCTGTACTTTTTGGTGTTTTGTAAAGATTTCCCCCTGTAGTTCCTTTTCATACTATCTTTCTAATGAGATTAGAAAAGGCCTACATATGTTGCCTATATATAGAGCAAGCATGCCTAACCCAGGGCTCAGCACCATAACAGGACAATGGAAAATGCAATTAAGCTGGACTCATTACAGAATGAGAAAGCATTCAGCGAGTCTTCTAAAAAGGGTGGTGAAGACAGCAGGAAGGAGTGTTTGTTTCGCGAAAACATGGGAAGAGTTTGTGTGGGATGCAGCAGGGCTGACGCTGGGTGTGTGTAGACCCCGAGACCCACCTCTGCATCTCTCCTTCTGCTTCTCCATTAGCCCCTCATTTCCAAGTCTACTCTCTGTTCGATCTCCTTATATCTGCTCACAGCCTTCTTTGTTTGTTTCACTTTATTCATATTTTTCTTACATATATAATGTAATACATATATACATATATAATATATTGCTGTCCTAAGGTTCACAAGTATCCACAGAGACCATTGTCTCAGACAGCGCAATGCAAAAAAGTGGAAACGCTACTGTCAAGACCACTGATGCTGGAAATAATTGAGAAGGTAAAACGGTAATCGTGGCATTGGTAATCACAGAACTGTTTCTGTGAATCTGATAGATCTGAATTCCAGTTATTTATCAGAGTGGGACTTCATTTATTCTCACATGTGTCAATTAACTTGCTCATTCATCCTATAGACACAAAGTTCATTTGGAATGTCCTAAACAATGCACTGGGAGCTTTAAGATGGAACTTCAAAGGAAAAGGCAGGAGCTCAGGCAGCATAAGCATTGCTTACATGCAGCACTTCTTCCTCTCAGGATTGAATGGGTTTCATAACTTGCTTACACTGTCCCTGATCTAAGTAACTATCTCAGTTTAGTGTAACTACTTCCAGGTTTCAGAGTTGGCATGAGCAGTGAGCCCTTCTGTCTAGTGTCACTACAAAAGTATGTGTGAATGCATTGCCATGTCTCTGCATTGCATTTGGCATCCATTAGAGGTTCTGCTATATAGATGGGCATATTAAGAAAGGACAAAGTCTGATCTCAATATTTGACACGGTGTTTTTAGCAGGTTTTGTCTCTGGTACCATTTCTGACAAAGCCTGTGATGTGTGTGTGTGTGTGTGTGTGTGTGTGTGTGTGTGTGTGTGTGTGT